>CM057341.1:8615414-9215414 GCA_030015575.1 Agapanthus africanus | reverse complement strand
GAATACGGTATCACATACTCGTATTAATCTCGGTCCCGCACATATCATATATGTGCCCTACTTCGTTTCGCATGAGCTAGGAAACCTCTGTGTAGGACTCTAATGACTCGTCAATACGCCGGCAGTAGGCGATGATCATATCAGTCGCCCATAAGCCGTCAGCGGTACTAGCTGGACGTAACGGCTACCCGGATATTGAGCGATCAGAAAATCAACAAGCAAGCTTGTCCATACTCTTGTGAATCCAACAACAACACTACCGCACAGTCCGGTCTCTTCGTCTGATATGTTGCATATCGAGTCTAGGGGTGGTAAACGTCAGACCCCGGTAACTTGATAAGTCATGCCGATGTGAGGCTCATAACGGGTCGAGAAACTACTGATAACTCTTACCAGTAAATCTTAGTATCAGCCCTGGCCAGAGACTTCCTGTTATAGCCAATCAAGCACAGCGCAACATTAGCCCCTAATACCGGGGGAGACGAATACCCTCCTGTCGCTCATTGCCTCCATGCAACTCGGGACTGTACCCAAAAACCACCGTTTTGCATGCTCTCTTGAACGTGGTAAGGTAGAAATTAAAGCACAGTGGAAATCACACAAGACTCTATGACGATCTCGGGTCTACAGATTAACCTGTACCAGTGTCACCAGAGAAATGCTATCTGACGTTAGATATAATACCATCTAAGAGTTTTCGGCGAGTCATGTTCAGTGTACCCAGTCTCTACTGAACACCCGTATACCATCTTTGATGTCAAACACCAATGGATATGGGATCTTCCATCGCCCATCATATGGGTCAAGAAGCATATACGCTAGTCTACTCTGGAATATCGATGCCCCGTCTCGATACACCCTCGACTGTGAACAATTAAAGGATGTACTTGTGGACTGCCCTGGCCCCACTAGTATGATCTCCATCATAGTCCTGGTAGTCAAGTACACATCCTAAGGGCTTTATCAACATGTGAGAGCAAGACAGTATCACAATACAAGTCTACATGTTAAGATAAAGAGCAAGCAGATAGCATACTATCATGTCGAGTAAGAAAGTCCTCTCTATATATGTCCAAGTATCTATTATAATATACAATCATGTACAACAATGACCTCTAGGGTATACATACAACTAACAATCTCCCACTTGCACTTAGGCCAGTTGTTGTAGTATCTCATACCCAACATCCCAAAGAGTCTCTCAAATTGTATCTGGGGAATGGCCTTCGTGAGTGGATCATCCGTGTTATTCTTCGTGTCAACTCTCCTGACCTCGATCTCCCGGCGATCAACTATCTCCCGAATCAGGTGATACCGCCTCAGAATATGCCTGGATCGCCGATAGGACATGGGTTCCTTGGCTAAAGCCACAGCTCCATTGTTATCACAATACAAAGGTATTGGATGCTCGATAGATGGAACCACTCTAAGTTCAGTTATGAACATCTTCATCCACACAGCCTCTTTGGTGGTATCATTGACAGCGATGTATTCAGCCTCCATCGTCGAGTCTGCCACGGTTTCTTACTTGGAACTCTTCCAACAAACCGCCTCTCCATTGAGAGTGAAGACAAAACCCGAGACTGACTTAGAGTCGTCCTTATCACTCTGGAAGCTCGAGTTGGTAAAGGACTCCACTTGGAGTTTACCGTTACCATACACCAAGAACATTTCTTTAGTCCTTCTCAAGTATTTAAGAATGCTCTTCACAGCTGTCCAGTGATTCTCCCCAGGATCTGATTGATACCTGCTTACAACACCCAGTGCGTATGCTACATCCGGTCGGGTACATAACATCGCATACATGATAGACCCGACTACCGAAGCATAGGGTATACCTTGCATGCGAGCCCTCTTCAAATCAGTCTTGGAGGACATCTCTTTAAAGAGTGTGATTCCTGAAATCGTGGGTAAATTCCTACGCTTGGAATTCTCCATACTAAACCTTTTTAGTATGGTGTCAATGTACCTGAATTGGGACAATCCCAGTATCCATTTAGATCTATCTCTATAGATCTTATTCCCCAGGATGTAGGAGGCATCACCCAGATCCTTCATGGAGAATCTTTATGATAAGAAGAGCTTGACCGAGTGCAGCATAGGAACATCATTTCCTATCAAGAGTATGACATCCACGTACAATACGAGGAAAACGACCTTACTCTCTGCCACCTTCTTGTATATACAAGGTTTATCTACGTTTTTGACGAAGTCAAACTCTTTGACCAGCACATCAAAACAGATGTTCCAACTCCGCGATACCTGCTTTAACCTGTAAATTGATTTAAGCAGTTTGCACACCTTTCCGCTGTTCCCACTATCTACGAAGCACTCTGCTGAGTCATGTACACGCTTTCTTCTAAATCACCATTTAGATAAGCGGTCTTGATGTCCATCTACCAGATTTCGTAGTCATGGTATGCAGCGATGGCAAGTAGGATCCGGATAGACTTAAGCATAGCCACTGGAGAAAAGGTTTCATCATAATCCACACCTGGTCGTTGACGAAAACCTTTTGCTACAAGTCTAGTTTTGAAAGTCTTAACTTTTCCATCTACACCAAGTTTTTTCTTGAAGATCCACTTGCTCCCGATGGGTTTTACCCCTTCAGGAGCATCTTCCAAAGTCCATACTTTGTTGGTATACATGGATTCCATCTCAGACCGTATTGCATCCAGCCATTTCACAGAGTCCCCACTCGTGATGGTTTGCTCGAAGTTAGTTGGGTCATCATCTTCCATGATACAATCCTCGCTCCCACCATCAATGAGAAAACCGCAGTATCTCTCAGGAGGATGAGAAACCCTACTAGATCGGTGGAGAGGCTGAGGTTCGTCGGGAACTATCGAATCCTCTGGTTCTATTAAATCATCAGTTGTAGTTTGTGCGGTTGGAACTTCTTCCAGCTCTACCTCTTTACCACTAATTTCTTTTACAAAAAATTCCTTTTCTAAAAAGTGGCATATTGAGAAACAAACACCTTTTGTTCCTCAGCGTGGTAGAAAATATATCCTTGTGAATTCTTTGGATATCCCACAAACTTGCAAAAAACTGATCGTGCCTCGAGTTTGTCCGGATTTCGTCTTTTGACATAGGCCTGACAACCCCATATCTTAACTCGTTTAAGATACGGTCTCTTTCTACTCCATATCTCATATGGTGTTGTAGGCACTGATTTAGATGGAACTTGATTCAATAGGTATGCAGCCGTCTCAAGCGCATAATCCCAAAAGAAAATAGGCAACTCAGCAGCACATATCATAGAGCGCACTATATCTAATAGGGTGCGATTCCTGCGCTCTGATACACTGTTGTGCTGTGGTGTATACGGAGGAGTAAGCTGAGAGAGAATCCCATTCTCTTTTAGATAGTCACGGAATTCCTTGCTCAAGTATTCTCCTCTCCGATCAGATCGTAGGATTTTAATACTTTTACCCGTTTGGTTCTCGACTTCGCACTTATATTCTTTAAATTTCCCAAAAGCTTCAGACTTGTGTTTCAACAGGAACACATGTCCGTATCTTGAGAGATCGTCAGTGAATGTAATGAAGTACGAGAAACCATTCCTGGCATGTGTAGACATGGGACCGCATACATCACTATGTATCAGTCCCAAGAGTTCTGTGGCTCTTTCTCCGGTCCAGTAAACGGAATTTTGGTCATCTTGCCTTTGAGACATGACTGTCAAGTTTCATAAGATGTAAATTCGAACGGATTCAAATATCCATTCTTATGTAACTTAGCTAGTCGTGTCGTATTGATATGACCTAATCTACAATGCCACAAGAAGAACTCGTTCATTTCTGAAATTTTCCTCTTGTGTGTGTTTTGTACGTTAAGAACTGTTGTTTGATTTGGAATGTATATGCCATTACTTAACGATTATGATCCAATCAACTTTTGACTTAGGAAAATGTTCATAACATTATCCTGTAATACAAAATTATATCCTTCTTTATTTTAATAAAGAAACTGATATAATATTGGATATCAGGCTCGGTATGTAATAACATTCGTTCAGAATCACTATATTACATTTGGTAATACAAGGTGATATTCGCCAGCTGCTTTGACTGCAACATTTGCACCATTCCCTACTCTTACAGAATGATCACCTATTCTCAGTTCTCTACCTTTCTTTAGCCCATGTAACATATTACATATGTGGGATCCCAATCCGGTATCTAATACCCAGGACGTAAAGTGTACTGAGAAACAGTTCTCAGTAACTAACGCACCCAAAGAAGATGCATCAGTATGCTCATTCCTCGTTTAGGTGGCATGGGAATCCGGATATTCCCCTATTTCCTGTTCAGACTTATAATAATTATAAGATAGAGCGGAACCAACATTCTCCAGCTCAGTATAACAAGCGGGTTTGGTCAATACATCTATATTATTATCTTGATTAAGGCATGACATAGTCGTTACCTGGAGAGAGAGAGAAGAAAACACTTAGCGTATGCTCTTGCAAAATTAGATTGGTTATTATTTTATCTAATCAGGATGGCTCCTACTGTTTTTATCAAGTCTTCCTTCAAACCCTAAAAGGTAAGACTAGCCGGGATTAATTACACCTACAACTTCGCCAATCTTTCGGCCAGGCCAGTGTCGGTACTTTGAGGGAGGTTCCCCGTGGTTTCGCACGGACCTAATTAAACTAAATCTAATTTTCCCAGGGGCGTAACCCCATTAATACCTTTCTAGACACCTACTTGATCGGCTAATTGTGATGTATAAAACTCTCCTAGGAGTAACTCTTACTTACAGCGGGTATTGGGATCCAACTATCTCATAGAAGGTATGCGATCTCATTGCAAATTTCAACACTTGAAATTCCCAATAATATTTTGCCCCTAGCAACTTATGATCTTAATATAGTCAACAAATCATAAGCGCTAGCCAAGTTCAACTCGTCATTTCCTGATTGAATTAAATCCACCCGTACGACCCTTAACATAGTCAACAAAGTCGTACGACTACCCTAATCAATCGCATCACATGCTTTAGAAGATAAGCACTAATTAGCTACCACACACTGCGCCTTAACATAGTCAACAAACGTAGCACGAATACTAAGTAGCACTTATCTGAAATGACGGAGGGCTACGTCAGGTTTTAAGAAAACCATTTGCGTAATGAACTTGATATCGTTGCAGAATCGAGTGATTTGAAAAGGAGTGGTTTAAGCTCCACTTTTAAAATCGAGTAGTTTTCAAAACAAACCGAATGGGTTGTAGCATCTGCTAGCTTTTGCTAAAGAGGTCATTCGGCTCTTTCCTCATCGAATGAGGTGCTGGATATTCATCAAGGAATACCGCTATGCAAAACAAAAACTAGAGCTGCCTTTTTGAAAATGTGATTCTACAATATCTTTAGGTTTCTTTCCTTCTCATTAATCTCATTAATGAAGTCCTATCATATATGCTTCCTAAGCATCACAGAAGAAACGAAAATACAACGTATGCTTATGCCATCCGCATTCGCCACGGGGTCCCGTCATGCACCGTTAGGTTAGATAACTAACGGCAGAGCGGGGGCTGAACTAGCGCGGATGCAAAACATAAGCAACGTTTATTATATATCATATATATAATAATAAAGCATTCGCCTCATGGCATATAAAGTGATCACATCACAGAACATTGCAGCAAAAGACAACATATGAAAAATTGGATATACTAGGAGGTCCGTATTTTATATTAAGCTAGTAAAAACACGGATTCCATGGGCGCGATGAATAGCCAAACCCACATCCCTAGACCCTATGAGAGCAGAAAGCAACCCTACCAATTCTAGAATTAGGAGACCCGGACTCGACTCCTCGAGATGGTCTCCCACCGGACTCTAGAACCCGGTTACTTGTGCTTCCCGCCTTGTGTCTATCCTAATACGGAAAAGTAAATAATATACAACAATGGTGACATCATTCTCAACCCGGAAGTGCCCCAATAAAAGAATATTACATACAAGTTTGTACACGAATGAAAATGAAAAACTCTCATCTCACGCAAAAAAACTCGTCTATTCAAACACGACGGTCCAATATAACATATCATAGTAACACATAACATCACATGTTATCAACGTAAGTAAATATGCGTATCTCAATTGTCATTGACATATATCAACGAAACCGGCGATACACCACATATTACACCTACGGTCGCAGAATAGAAAGTGAAAACTACAACAATTGGAATCCGCAACCACCTTAGACATCATAAACCCGAAATATCACATACTTCGGATTTCATGCCTAACCAAACGAATTCCTTAGACATCATAAACCCGGAATATCTCATATTCTGAATTTCATGCCTGACCTTATAAACCCCACATTTTAGTCTCAATATTGAAAACACTTTTCAATAACCAGTCGGGTAATTCAACAAGATTCCCGACAATCTGATCGAATGCTCGTCGGAAACTTTAGTAGACGGCCGCACCCCCTATGCCTTCGAGGAAGTGCACTTAGGCGGAACACTGTGGCCACGAGCATCCGGGGGGATGCTTTTGGCAACGGGGTTTTCCTATAGTTACATGGTCGGGGCTATGGGGCATGGCTATCTAGTAATTTTACCCGACGAGTATCCGCGTACACTACGTGATTGCGACAGAGTTTTGATCCATATCAAAACCCCGTGGTAACAAATCAAATGAGACTAGATTGCTGGGTTTATAAAATTCAAACTAGTTTTCACAAAACTAATTATTGTGGATTCCAAATATTGTATCACGTATATATCAAACCCAAAACGATGTTGAAATTATGAATACGAAACACTCCGGATTGTCACTACAGAAAAATAGCATCACATGTAATCTTTAGAAAAAACAAACGATATCTGAAACACCAAACCCTAGAGACTGGAGCACCAAACAAAAACGAAGCCCACACTCCATCCAAAAACCGGCCAGGCCGGTTCTTATCCATGTTTCACCGGGTCAAATCCAGTGGAATGGGCTCGTTTTTCTATGGTGTTCATATTACATCTCATGTAACATTCTGCACTTGTTTAAAAAAAATTCAGAGGACTTAAAAATTTCGACAGAAACTAGGATTTTGTTTCGAGGTTTCGGAGCTGTTTCGGTTTCGTAATTCAACTAATATCGTCTAATTCTCTAATTTGGCTCTGATACCACTGTAGGGTTCCTTAGCACCCTCACTAAGTTTTCTAGGGTATCAAATATGCAATTTTAAAAAAACTAGAGTGCTAAGCAACGCATAACTAAGGATCTAACCAGAGGGTTAGGGTTTAACTAACATGTAAACTACTCTACACTAAGTGAATTTGGAATACAACCTTTGTAGACCGGTCCTTCACTTCTAAAGCTCCGTGTAGTAGTTCATTTTGCTCCAAGTAGTGGTGTCCCGGACTCTCCATTGGCTCCATTATGTGAAAGGAACGAGCTTGCTCAATGATCTTCGAGGCCGAAGATAATCTGCGTTGAAGAATCTCTAGCTCAAGCTACATTTTTACTGATTGAGAATTAGTGAAGAAAACAACTTATACTAAATGACTAGTCTAGTGTAAATTGATGAAGTAGGAATTTTGTTCACTTTAGAACTATTTTTCTCTCTCCTTTTCTTTTTACTCAAAGCTAGAGACCAATGGAGGAGATGAAGAAGATGAACTCTAGAATGATCTCTTGTGAACCATGGGTGAGTAAATATCTCATATAACTTATGTAGATACCAAACCATGGCTAAAGATAATGATTAGGTTAATAAATATCTAGAGTAAAATAAAATTAGTGAACTAAGTCAATGGATTCTACAAGGTTCTACAAGTTTCAAGCCATGACTAATTACCACCTAATTTTGATTTATCCCTTAATAAATAAAACCCCACATTATCTTAAGTGTGGTGTGATTCTCATATACACATGTCCAATGTATCATCTAGCATGACACAAATCAAATATATTAATATATACCATATATATATTAAATGTATAAAGAGAAATTTTTTTCTTTAGTGAGCTAATATTAGTTAATGTATATTAAAATATGAAATATATAATTACACATTAAATTATTAAATCAACACTTGATTTAATAACCCAGTTGTATCGCATACATCCGACTAGTATCAATTTATATGCATATCATATATACATATAACATATCATTGAATCAACACTTGATTCAACAATCCAGTTATATCACATATAACATGTATCGCGAGATTGGAATACGGTATCATATACTCGTATTAATCTCGGTCCCGCACATATCGCATATGTGCCCTACTTCGTTTCGCTTGAGCTAGGAAACCTCTGTGTAGGACTCTAATGACTCGTCAATACGCCGGCAGTAGACGATGATCATATCAGTCATCCACAAGCCGTCAGCGGTACTAGCTGGACGTAACTGTAGGGTGTTTTTCGTCACCCCATTGAGATGGGAATACGCGCGCGCTTGTCAGGTGTATTACAGATTCTCCCTGCCTAGCGTAGGCTGGGGTTTATTGATTGTGGGGATCTGAATCTCCGGCAGCCGCGGAATAAGCTGCCGTTAATTACCCTTCGCCTTTGGAGCGAGAGAACCTCTGATCAACGGGTCAAACAGGTCATGCGAACTCAATGTGCAGTGTTGGATATATCGGGGGGCCCGCAGAGTTTTTACGGGGGTCCCGCTACCCGGATAGCGGGCTGAAGGTCAAGGGGGCTAGTAGCCCCTTGCGGGATGCGGGGCAGCGCCCCGTTATAAATTTTTTCTAACAGGGACAGTGTCATGGAGTGTGTGCATGTATAAAAGAAAGGGCATCCAAAGGATGCGTGGGAGAAGGCGCCAACGCCCCACGTGCCGGACATGCGGGCGCTGTGTGCCAGCGCCCCACGTGCCTGGCATGCGGGCATTAGGCGTCAGCAGCAGAAGGGACTTGGTCTCTGCACTGGGAGCTGTGCTCCCGATTTGACTTATGGAGTTAAACTCCCGACAGAGATTAATTTAGAGGGTTAAACTCCAATGGATCTTGAACGGAGTTAGACTCCTAAAAATATTTAGAAATGATCAAAGGGGGCTGCTTTGTTTCTCCCTTTGGCTCTGGATCTTCCCAAGGTGGGATTTCTGGAGATGGGTCTCCTTCTTCTTCCTGTCGGTTGGCCGGATCTTGGAGAAAGGGTGTGAGATTTAAAAATCTCCCCTTTTGAGATCTAATGGAAGATCTGAGCTCCCCTTTGTGGGTTTTGTGGTGAAAAAATGTTTAGTTTTAGGAAAGGAAGAGTAAAACTCTTGTTTTAATTGAAAAGGGGGAAGAAGGTTTAGAACCTTGAGGAAGGAGAATGAGGCACAAAGAACCCTAGATTTTTTAGGGAATGAAAAGTGTATGTTTTATTTATCATCATGTTACCTTATATAGGCTTACACATTTACATATAGCCTCTTGGGCTTTACAAAATGGCATTTTGCCCATCCCATGCCTCATGTGCTATTTCTTTTTGCACATAAGCCATGGGCTTACAAAAATTTGGCTTTATGCCCATTTTGCTTACATTCACGCATAAAAAATTACATCAAAATTATTTATGACATGATTTTTATTTTGGCATGGAAGGGGGGCCGGCCGCTTCATGTTCGGACTCGACTTGAGCATGGGCCCACTTGATCTGGGCTTGGGCCCACTTGGCTTGGGGTTGATCTTGATTTTGACTTGGTCAACCGGGGTGTAATTTTTGACCCCAACAAAGTGCCCCCATCAATGAATGCATACCGCGTATATGAGTTGTGTGTATGAAATTGATGGATCTTGAAGCTGAACATCGAGGTGGGACATCATTCCGGGGGCGGAGCATCCCTCGGGGAGCATGATTCCAGGGATCGGAGCATGATTCCGATGAGCGGAGCATCCCTCGGGGAGCATGATTCCAGGGATCGGAGCATGATTCCGATGAGCGGAGCATGGTTCCAAAGGGGTTGGAGCATAATTCCGAAGAGCGGAGCATGATTCCAAGGGGTCGAAGCATAATTCCGACAAGCGGCAGACATTCTGACCGAAGCATAATTTCGATGCAGAGGTTGATTCCCAGGAAAAACATAATTTTGACAGGGAAGGCAGATACTCCGAGGCAAAGCATGATTTCGACCCGGGGTGCACATTCTGAGACGAAATATGATTCCGACGCAGAGCTTGCTGGTTGACTTGATTCCGAGGTGGAGCATAATTCCAACGAGGAGGTCGCTGGTTGATTCCGAGCCGAAGCATAATTCCGACAGGGAAGACAGGTACACTGAGGCGAAGTATGATTTCGACGCGGGGTACACTCTTAGACGAAGCATGATTCCGACACAGAGCTTGTTGGTCGACTTGATTCCGAGGTGGAGCTTAATTCCGACGAGGAGGTCGCTGGTTTATTCCGAGCCGAAGCATAATTCTGACAAGGAAGGCAGATACACCGAGGCGAAGCTTGATTTCGACGTGGGGTACACTCTGAGACGAAGCATGATTCCGACGCAGAGCTTGTTGGTTGACTTGATTCCGAGGCGGAGTATAATTCCGACGAGGAGGTCGCTGGTTGATTCCGAGTCAAAGCATAATTCTGACAGGGAAGGCAGGTACACCGAGGCGAAGCTTGATTTCGACGTGGGGTACACTCTGAGACGAAGCATGATTCCGACGCAGAGCTTGTTGGTCGACTTGATTCCGAGGCGGAGCATAATTCTGACGAGGAGGTCGCTGGTTGATTCCGAGCCAAAGCATAATTTCGATAGGGAAAGCAGGTACACCGAGACGAAGCTTGATTTCGACGCGGGGTACACTCTGAGACGAAGCATGATTCCGACGCAGAGCTTGTTGGTTGACTTGATTCCGAGGCGGAGTATAATTCCGACGAGGAGGTCGCTGGTTGATTCCGAGTCAAAGCATAATTCTGACAGGGAAGGCAGGTACACCGAGGCGAAGCTTGATTTCGACGTGGGGTACACTCTGAGACGAAGCATGATTCCGACGCAGAGCTTGTTGGTCGACTTGATTCCGAGGCGGAGCATAATTCCGACGAGGAGGTCGCTGGTTGGTTGATTCCGAGCCAAAGCATAATTCCGATAGGGAAAGCAGGTACACCGAGGCGAAGCTTGATTTCAACGCGGGGTACACTCTGAGACGAAGCATGATTCCGACGCAGAGCTTGTTGGTTTGATTTGATTTGGGTTGACATCAGCATCGCTACACTGGAATATGGTACCAGAAGTGAATCATCATTTGCCATGAAAGGATTTGAGGATTTGGTTTTGGTTTGGCAACTGCATTGCTGCACTGGAATAATTCCAGGAGCAACTCATCATTTGCTCCGGGAGGATTTGGAAATTGGTGGTTTAGGAGACAGGTTTAGATCCCTATCATCTAAGGTTTTCAATTTTATGGGCCGTAAGATTCCCATAAAAGCATTTTCTCCCTACGACTCGAAAGGATCTCGTAGGTGTATTTTCTCCTTAGGAGTCGTGGGGACTCCTGAGTGTGTTGATCCTGATCCTTTGTGAGTCGTAAGGATCTCACGCGGGACAAAGTCGAGAGGACTTTGTGGGTGCATTTCATCTCTTTTTCACGAGTTTGCACACTTTCGGATTTTCACAAACTCGCTGGCAGTCCTGCTGTTTTTACTCACGGAGCCCTTTCGGGTTTTCATCCGTGTCCATTTTTTGCTTGTGGACATACCTTTTTTTGGGGCTTCATCGCCGGTGGGACTTTGAACGTGGTCTCGCCGGTAGGACCTGGAAGAGATTGGGATCGTTCTACGCCCATGGATTGTATACGATTTTGCAGGATGTATGATCCAGACCGTAGGGCCAGAAAAATTTCGGGACTTTGTTGGCGTCTGCATCGCTGCACTGGAATATGGTACCAGGAGCGACTCATCATTCGCCATTGGGGTATGGGATTTGGAATTTGGTTGGCGTCTGCATCGCTGCAATGGAATATGGTACATGGAGCGACTCATCATTCGCCACTTGGGGATTTGGATTCTGGCCGGCGTCTGCATTGCTGCACTGGAATATGGTACCAGGAGCGACTCATCATTCGCTATTGCCTATTGGGAAGCGATGGCTTATGAGACAGGTTTAGATCCCTATCACCTAAGGCTTTTCAATTTTATGGGCCGTAAGGGTCCCATAAAAGCATTTTCTCCATACGAATCGTAAGGATCCCGTAGGTGCATTTTCTCCTTAGGAGTCGTGAGGACCCCCAAGTGTGTTTTTCTTTTGTGAGTCGTAAGGATCCCGCGAAGGTTTGTTCTCCTCATACATCGTGAGGACACATGAGTGGGTCTTTCCAATGGAGCATAATTCCAAGGGCGGAGACCGACCGCTGGACTGGTGATTACGGTGGGGTATGGGTATGATGAGAATTATTTGAGCCCTTGGATTGTATACGGTAGTCAACTTGGGGACCAACCGTAGGGCTGGAAGAATTTTGGGAGATTGAATTTTTGTTGGCGTCTACATCGCTGCACTGGAATATGGTATCAGGAGCAACTCATCATTCGCCATTTTTTTTACCGCGATTGCTCTATCATTTCAGCTTTTCTTATCGCGAAGGTCGCGATTGCCCTATCATTTCGGCTATTTATTCGCGGTTGCCTTATCATTTTGGCTTTTTATTATATATATATATATATTATTTTTGTTTTATTTACACATTTTTACATCCCCAGTTCAACGACTTAGAGGTCGATTATTCCCCCAGTTTAACGACTTGGTGGTCAGTTGTTTTCAGTTTAACGACTTAGAGGTCATCTATTTCCAGTTTAACGGCGTGGTGGTCATCTGTTTCCAGTTTAACGACTTGGTGGTCATCTGACGGGGAGTTTAGAGAAGAATCTGTTCCCCTCCGAATGGCGGCCAAGACATGGACGTCTTGCCTGAGATTCGGGGCAGATGCTATTTGGTTTTATCCGTCCACCTCTTCGAAGATGCCAAGTTGATTTATGGCACCATGTATCGAAGGTTTAGACGGATGCGGCTGTTCAGACTAGAATATTGCATTATTATATTCCCCATTCTTATTCTTTTTATAAATAAACAGGTGCTTTTGACGCATGTCTGCTACATGTTACAGGTTACAGGTTCTTGGACATGAAACAGTGAAAACGATGTAAAGACGATGAAAATGTGGACTTTAACCAACAAACAGAGAATCTTGATCAAGCCTACATAAGAAACAGTTCACAAAGCAAGGTTCAAGACGTCAACACAAAGCAACAGTTAAAAATCCACTACAAATGTTCACTGAAGATCTGGAACCAATGTAGAAGCCCAATTGAGAAAAGTATTGAAGAATAAGAAAGCCCAGGAAGCCCAGAGCCTGCAGCAGAAATTACATAACCCAACTCTTCTGTTTGGCCGCGGAACCGCGGCCAAACCAGGCCTAGGGCCGCGGTTCCGCGGCCGAGTTAGGGATTTAGGAGCAAATATTTTTTCCATATTATTTTGTGGCGGCGTTGACTGGTCTTTCTAGGGCTATTTTTGTAATTTCAGACATGCGGTTCAAGATGTAACCTAGGGTTTCTATTTCCTATAAATAGAACTCTAATCATTGTAAATTCTTTTGCCTCCTTTTAATGAAATAAAATTCAGATCTCTTTATGGAGAGCATCGGTGTTTCTTTCCAATTCAGAAATTCAGATCTGACAACCCTGCATGGATGATTGGAGGGATGCATCTGTAAGTAGATTTAATTCCTTGCTTTAGTGTAGATTTCAATTCTTTGCCCTAGGTAGATTTAATTTCATGCCCTAGGAACTTGTTTAGGGTTTAGCTTTGGGGAAGGATTTTGAGAGATGAGATCTCTCATCCTTTTCTTACCCACCAATTATTTACAATAGGACTCCATGCATACACGCACACACCGTGCCCTACGGCATCCTACCCCTCGAGGTAACGATGACAGCGTAGTGTAAAGGCCCGGTTGCGCGCGTTTTCCATGAAGGTTAGGATAAGGATCTCTAAAGGAAGGACAAGAACCTAGAGAAAGGAACACCTTCCCGAATGGATCTAATCCCCTTTATTGATAATTACCATAACTCCTCATAGATCTTCATTCGGGTATGAAAGCGTTGAGATTTACCTGCATTTCCAAACCATCCCTAAACCTAACCCTAGCAAGAATAGATCTAGATAATCGTAGATAGAATAATTTAGGTTTTTAGATTTAATAACCAATCCGAACACCCTTCGGAATTAACTCGTTAGCGCGACTAGGAGATTCACAACATCCATGTGGACCGACCTGTACTCACCGGCTAGTTTCATGCGACGCCGTTCTTGATTGCAGTTTAGAAATAGTTTTTGACATACAAATCAAATGGCGCCGTTGCCGGGGATGGCGTAGAACTTTCCTTTTCGCAATTTCGGGTTAATCAAAATAAAAAAAAACATCATAAAAATCTAAAAAAATCAAAAAAATAAATAAAAATATATATAATTTGTTATTTTTGGAAAGGATACTTTGTGATTGAATTTTTGCAGGATATACAAAATCGGATCTGGAAATTTCCAGAAAGCGAAACAGAAAACGGGATATCGGAACAGAAGATATTTTAAACAACAGAACAGTGAAATTTTTTTGGAGCAGTGAACCGCCCAAACCGCCGCGATTCCGCGGCCAAAACCTACCTTAGGCCGCGGAACCGCGGCCATCTTGTCGTATCAGAACGTCAGAAATTTTTTGGGGATCCACACCGGCAATTTGACCGCCTTTCCGCGGTGAAATCAGCGTTAGGACCGCGGAAACACGGCGTATTGGCGCATTCAGTTCGTAAAAATGGCTCTGTAAGTTTCTCTGTTCCTCCTCTGTAATTTTTGAAATATATTTTCTGAAAAATGCCTGCAGGATTTTGTGCACTTTAAAAATATATTCCCTTCCAAATAACGATCTTGTGCAGGATTTTTGCGCCCCGCTTAAATTAGAAATTAGATTGCAAGTAATATTTTGCTGTTGCATATCTTGTGTTGAAAATCTTTTTGCAACAAATTTTTCCTAATAAAGAGAAAAAGAATAAAAAAAAAGAATAAGGAAAATTTTGCAGAAACTTGCAAAGTTTTTTAGCCGCAAATAAATCCTTGCACGACAAACTTTCTTTCCTGTCCCCTTCTTCTAACATGGGTATCCCACACAATAAATCATTAGCCGAACTTTGGTATCTCGAACCTAATTTTGCGTCATACGTCAATTTGTTCGGTCAATTTAAAAACGATCCTTCCTTACCTAAAAAATCTTTGAAAGATCAAATAGAGGCGTCTAGGAGAAACAGTTTGACTTTTCAACCCACTTTGTGTCAACCAAGTCAACCTTCACCACTTTCGTATGTTGACACCACTTTTTCAAGTTCAGCTGTCACTCCTAAACCTATGACCATTGCTGAGCATATTGCTCAATCTCGCAGCCGATCTTTCATCCCTCTCCACTCATATAGTTCTAGGGATCCACATGACTATTCACCTTTTTATCCATATGTTGACCCTACCCCTGTCCAATCACCCACTTCCTACCAGTCACACCCGACCTTCCCACCTTCACTAGACACTGTTTCTACACAGCCTATTGGGAGTTTTGCATATCCACACCATTTCGAATCTTTCACCGAAACTCCCTCACCACCTAAGTCTAGTTTGGAAGAGTCGTTGGAAGCTTATATTGCTGTAACAAACAAAATGACTAGGAATGTGGAAGCGTCTGTGGCCGCCCTTATGCAACCTAGTGAACCGGTAGCTAGTTTCCCGCTAGCTCAAAATTTTTTAATGTATAAGGAGGCGGTTGGACAGAGTGAGAATGAGCGAGGATTTCCAAATCAAACCTACCCTTACCCAATTGAAGCCCACAACTCATGTTTTCCATCGATTGCCCTAAATAGTTCACCTGTTGAAAATAAAAATGAGTTGTGTGATTTTGTAGTGCTTGATTTGCCAAATTGTGAAGAACCCCTCTCGAGTGAAACCGCACCTAATCCGTTTGACCTTTACACCTCCACTCTAGAATCTAAATTGATAAATATCCATGCTTTTGATGAGGTGTCTAAAGAAATTAATTTTCACTTGATTGAGGATATAGACGCCTGGAATATTTCGGATGATGAACTTGTCGATTTAATTGAAATTTTATGTTCAAATCATCATACTGAGTTATTAAATGTTTCTCCCGAATCTCATATGCGTCTAGATTTTGATGATAATGGCATGGATGAGTTAAATATTGAGGATAGTATTGAGGAGAGTCTTGAGGATAATATTGAGGTTGAATCATTTTTGTTTGATGTGTCTGATTTTCCAATTCATCCTCCTGAACCTTTGACTGTTATATCACCCTCCCTCCTTCCCATCGTTCCGACCCCGCTCGAAGACTGTGAGCTTGAAACCTTTTCCTTTGAATCTGACACAATTCTCACAGACGATAACACTTATGAGTGTTTCACTTTTTCGGACGATGTTTATGACTCACCGCCCGAGTTTGAATCCTTTACATTTTCAGATGAGCCATCAGACTCGGTTGATTATAGTAGTTTCAAACTATTAATGGAATCTTTCAAGTTCGAAACAGTTTACTACGGTGAGAAAGATACTATCCCTAATTCACTCCCTTTCGTCTTTCCCATTGTTCCGACCGAACAAGAGACCGTTACGCTTTCATCTCCTATATCAAGTTCGGCGTACCCATGTTTTCTTGCGAATCTTGAGGGATTTGATCCCATTGCACGACGAGTTGATAGATTAGCACAATCAGTTTTCACACTTCGGTCATCACATATTGCGCTAATTTATTTACTCGATTTACACCCTCAAAATCGCGCGACCCTTCTTTCTTCTTTCCGCCATTCTTCTCCCACACCGAGACCCTATTCTACCACCCTTCTTCTCATTCGGTCTCGTGTGTTTCTCAATTCTTTCATCCACACCCCATTCTTGCACCAACTATACCACTACCACGATAAGATCTTTGAATGGTTGGTGCTAACATTTGGCTTGTGTAAGGCCAAGCTTAAGTTTGGGGGGAATCTTGTTGTATATATATTTTTGTTTTCTTTTTCTATAAAAAATAAAAAAAATTAAAAACATTAAAATATATATATATAAAAAAATTGTAAATAAATAAACAGGGGAGTGCCGACGATTTTGACCATCTTGGTGTAGCATGACAGTGAGGACACTGTCAAGTTCAAGTTTGGGGGTATGCTCGGTACGTCTTCTTTCTTCGCATTCATTTGTACATATTTTTGCATTTGCATACTTATTCGAAAACCCATAAAAATTGAAAATTTTCAAAAATTATAAAAATTATTGTATTCAATTTTGGCTTATTTGACTAGAGTTTGACAGATAGGTTAACTAGTTAGGAACAACTAGATCTTAGACTTAGTGAATTAAAAACCCTAAAAATAACATTCCTTAAAGTTTAACGGTAGAAAGTATATGCCTTGTAGTTTATTTAGAAATAGGCAAATTTTGGGTTCGCTTTTTGGGCTAAGTTGAAACAAGGGAAGAGTATTGATGTTCTTATTAGAGTATAAGTTTGAAAAATAGTTCCTAGTTTAAGTCTAGATTCTGAAAATGTATACCCTACAATTTGCACAATCACGCATCTTGAAACTTGGAATAGTAGAAGAGACCTTGAAATGCTCTTGTCTAAAGTCCTTAGTACGAAGAAAATAAAAGAAAAAAAGTGTGAATAAAGAATAAAAAAATGAACACTGGTTTTTGTGATTACTTAAGGCTGGAAAAATAGAAAAATATTTAGCGAGGGTGCTTCATCACCTAGTGCCTCAGACCAACTGGTTTGGGAGTCACTGCTAAAAGCCTTGGGTGTTGCAAGACTAGGATTTACGTTTTAAAAGTGCAAACATATCTTGTAATCGGTTGTTGGTACCTCAAGAAGTATTAACGATCGCATGAAGGATGTGTAAGCAAAATTCATTTAAATTCACCAATTAATAAGTGCTTTGGACAACGGACAAGGGTATGATTGCTTGATTTGAATTTCTAAGTGTAGGGGTAATTTATACACACACGTGGGGATATGTGATTGGAGTTTAGATGAGAGAAAGGAATGAAGACTAGAACTTGTGTCTTTAGTAGAGTTGATAGAAATTCCTAAGTGGAGATGGAACCCTAGAAGGAAAACTTAAGAAATGCCGAAAGCTAAGTAAATCTATAGAACATATATAATCTTAAGTTAAATGATGAGGAAGCGTGAAGAATATGGGTGGATAATTTACGAGTCGACGATAATAGAATTCCTTATTGGAAAACCTAATTGGAGAACAAAAGTTAATGGGCCGAATTGATAGGATTTTGTGGGTAGTATCCGCTGAAAACCCTCAGGAGACAACACTCCTCCTACTAGGGACACCTAGAGGTTTAACGGCTTGTTGCACATGCTCAGTGCAATCGCGTTTCCCTGCGGTTATGTTAGGATTTTAGTGAATAAAAATAAGTTTGCTCGAGGACGAGCAAAAGATAAGTTTGGGGTATTTGTTCAGACTAGAATATTGCATTATTATATTCCCCATTCTTATTCTTTTTATAAATAAACAGGTGCTTTTGACGCATGTCTGCTACATGTTACAGGTTATGTAGGGTTCCTAGGCACTCTAATGAGGTCTCACAAGGCATCAACCATGCCAATTTCAAATTTTACGGGTGCCGAGAAACCCTAATACGGATCGTTAACTAGATGTCTAGGCGAAAGATGCAACTAGTAAACTACTTTACTAAGAGAACGGAAATACAACCTTTGTAGATCCGTTTCTCCACCTCCATAGCTCCATGATGAAGTCCTCTCCGCTGTCCAAATCGAACCATGACTCTGGCATCAGCTTCATCGGAGAAAAAGCGGGCTAGGTCATCGACGACGATGCCGAAAATGATCTACGTCGAGGCATCACTAGATCAAGCTCCACTTTCACCAAGCCATGAAAACTTGTGAAGGAAACACCCTATACTACTTGGCAAGAGGTAGAGGATGAAGAAATAGGAAGTGGGTTCACTTTAGAATTTGATTTCTCACTCATTTTCTCACTTTGCCATTGATGGAGGCAAGGTTTTCTTCAAGTAGAAGATGAAGAAGAAGAAGAAGATAATATGATAAGTATTATAATAAGAATAATAAAATCATTCTTATCATAATCATGAACCATGGTCAAGTGTAGAGAACTAACTAAGGTTTAAGTGAATGGTTAGGGTTAAGCATGAGACAAAATGGTCACTTTAGTCAAAGCTTCATGAAGCTTCAAAGATAAAACAAAACTAGCAACCATTTTCCCTTTTTCTTTCCAAAATAAATAAATAAATAAATAAGAAAGAAAAGCAAAACCCTAATCATTAACTTAACCATGGTTTAATCTTTACACTTAACCAAGTTAACATGTATCATCAAACATGATACAATCAAGTGCACAAAAGTATATCACATATACAACTTGTGAACTTCTAGTGAGAAAATCCATTTAAGTGAACCTATATTAGTTAATGTAAAGTGATATATCAAATATATAATTATATATTAAATCATTAAATCAACACTTGATTTAACGACCCGGTCATATCGCATATAACCGACTAATATCAATAGTAACAACTTATCGAATCAACACTTGATCCGATCACCCGGCTATAACGCATATAACCGATCAATGTTACATATCGCGAGAATCGAATACAGTATCACATACTGGTATCATTCTCGGTCCCGCACATATCTCATATGCGCTCCTATTTCGTTTCGCTTGAGCCAGGAAACCTCTGTGTAGGACTCTAAAGACTCGTCAATACGCCGGCAGCAGGTGATGATCATATCAAGCACCCACAAGCCGCAAGCGGTCTGCTAAACGTAACGGCCACCCGGGTATTGAGCGATTAGAAGATCGACGAGCAAGCCCGCTCACACTCCAGTGAATCCAACCAGTAACACTACCGTACAGTCCGGTCTGATCGTCTGATATGTCGCATATCTCGCCTAGGGGTGGTAAACGTCAGACCCCAATAGCTCGATAAGTCGTGTCGATATGAGGTCTATAACAATTCGAGAAACTGCTGGTAACACTTACCAGTAAATCTCAACAACCCTGGCCAGGGATTTCCGGTTATAGCCAATCGAACACAGCGCAACATCAACTCCCTATACCGGGAGAGACGAATCCCCTCCTATCGCTCATTGCCTCCATGTGATTCGGGACTGTACCCAAAAACCACCATTTTGCACGCCCTCTTGGACGTGGTAAGATGGAAATCAAAGCACAGTGGGAACCACACAAGACTCTATGACGATCTCGGGTCAACAGACTACTCTGTACCAGTGTCACCAGAGAACTGCCATCTGACGTAAAGTATATTACCATCTGGGAGTTCTCGGCGAGTCCGTCCAGTGTACCCAGTCTCCACTGAGCACCCGTATATCATCTCTGATGTCAAACACCAATGGATATGGGATCATCCATCGCCCATCTGTATGGGTCGAGAAGGTATACGCTAGTCTACTCTGGTATATCGATGCCCCGTCTCGATACACCCACGACTAGGGACTTTGAATGATGTACTTATAGACTATCTGTCCCCACTAGTATGATCTACATCATAGTCCAGGTAGTCAAGTACACATCCTAAGGGCTTTACCAACATGTAACAGAGAGACAATCAATATACACGTTAAGGTAAAGAGCAACCAGATAGCATACTATCATGTCGAGCAAGAAAGTCCTCCCTATATACGTCCAAGCATCCACTACAATATACATCCTATATATAGTAATGGCATCTAGGGCATACATATAACTAACAGGTTACAAGTTATTGGACAGGAAACAGTGAAAACGATGTAAAGACGATGAAAATGTGGACTTTAACCAACAAACAGAGAATCTTGATCAAGCCTACATAAGAAACAGTTCACAAAGCAAGGTTCAAGACGTCAACACAAAGCAACAGTTAAAAATCCACTATAAATGTTCACTGAAGATCTGGAACCAATGTAGAAGCCCAACTGAGAAAAGTATTGAAGAATAAGAAAGCCCAGGAAGCCCAGAGCCTGCAGCAGAAATTACATAACCCAACTCTTCTGTTTGGCCGCGGAACCGCGGCCAAACCAGGCCTAGGGCCACGATTCCGCGGCCGAGTTAGGGATTTAGGAGCAAATATTTTTTCCATATTTTTTGTGGCGGCGTTGACTGGTCTTTCTAGGGCTATTTTTGTAATTTCAGACATGCGGTTCAAGATGTAACCTAGGGTTTCTATTTCCTATAAATAGAACTCTAATCATTGTAAATTCGTATGCCTCCTTTTAATGAAATAAAATTCAGATCTCTTTATGGAGAGCATCGGTGTTTCTTTCCAATTCAGAAATTCAGATCTGACAACCCTGCATGGATGATTGGAGGGATGCATCTGTAAGTAGATTTAATTCCTTGTTCTAGTGTAGATTTCAATTCTTTGTCCTAGGTAGATTTAATTTCATGCCCTAGGAACTTGTTTAGGGTTTAGCTTTGGGGAAGGATTTTAAGAGATGCGATCTCTCATCCCTTTCTTACCCACCAATTATTTACAATAGGACTCCATGCATACACGCACACACCGCACCCTACGGCATCCTACCCCTCGAGGTAACGATGACACCATAGTGTAAAGGCCCGGTTGCGCGTGTTTTCCATGGAGGTTAGGGTAAGGATCTCTAAAGGAAGGACAAGAACCTAGAGGAAGGAACACCTTCCCGAATGGATCTAATCCCCTTTATTGATAATTACCATAACTCCTCATAGATCTTCATTCGGGTATGAAAGCGTTGAGATTTACCTGCATTTCCAAACCATCCCTAAACCTAACCCTAGCAAGAATAGATCTAGATAATCGTAGATAGAATAATTTAGGTTTTTAGATTTAATAACCAATCCGAACACCCTTCAGAATTAACTCGTTGGCGCGACTAGGAGATTCACAACATGCCTGTGGACCGACCCGTACTCACCGGCTAGCTTCATGTGACGCCGTTCTTGATTGCGGTTTAGAAATAGTTTTTGACATACAAATCAGCGGCCGATGTAGCAGACTTCGTCAGATTCCCTCTCGCTTGAGGGGTTTTTGATTGTGGGGACGCTCTTCCCTGCAGGCGCAAGCCCCTGCAGTTAATTACGCTATCGCATTACGGTAACAACTTTCTTCTTCTCCAGAATTTCACTTCGTGTCATGGGTGTTTGTTTTATTTGTGGTTGCCCGTGAATTGTATACGGAGACTAATTTATGTCGTCGCCCGTAGGACGTGGATTAGTCCAAATCCGTATTTTCTTAGATTTGGGTTTGGGGTTTTGGTTTAAGGATACGTTAGCCATATTTGAGGCTAACATCAACTTAAACGTTTGTTAAGGATACGTTAGTCTAATTTCCAGACTAAGATCAACTTAACGGGATCGTTTAGATCCGACAAAAGAGAATTTGGGGGCTCTATTGTTCCAGTTTGGGGACATGGTGGTCCATTGCCAGTTTAGGGACATGGTGGTCCATTGTGGTCCGTGGAGTGTATGGCTGTCGGGACCCGTCACCTCTCTGAAGATATTGAAGGATTACAACGACAAATATCAGAGGAGTTCAGAGATGTACCCTTGAACCAATGTTGGTTGGGAGATCTATAGTCCAATTTGGGGCTAAAGTCTGTTTGAAGGTTTGTGAGCATATGGGCTCGGTTGAACATTTTATTGTTTTGGCTGTTGAGCTTTTATTTGGGCTTGGCCCTTTTATGATAATGCATTGCATTTGACAGTGCGCCACGTGGCCTGTCAGGCGCTTTGCGCCAATTAAAGAGCGCAACGCGCAAACTGATGTGGAGGTGACACGTCTCACGCTCTGGTGAGCGCAAGTCTGTTAGCGCAGTGCGCTGCACCAGTGCGCTGCGCAAGTGCGCTGTTGACACGTGTCGCGCTCTGCTGAGCGCAAGTCTGTTAGCGCAGTGCGCTGCGCCAGTGCGCTGCTGACGCGTGGCGCGCTCTGGTGACTTGCGCCAATCCAAGAGCGCAACAGCGTAGATTATGAATGCAGGGCATTGTACAGTAGCGCAGAGCGCATCTTGATCAAATTTAGATCAAGGAAACAAGTTTTTCTTGTTCCAAAGAGGTTCTACCTCAAATTTCAAGAACCAGTGGTTCATCAAAAGACAATGCCTTTATATAGATCAAAAGATCTAGTCATGAAGTAGATTACTTCTTTATTACTATTTTTTATTAAAGATCTTGATCTTATTCTTAGATCATTGATCTTTTTAGAAGAAATTCTTCTTTTTCTCAAAGGTTTTCCTTTTTCTTTTCTTCGAGTTCTTCTCAAAGTTTTAGAGGGGTTCTCTTTCTCTCTCTCTGTATGTTTTAAACTTGGAGTCTAGAGGCCTTTATATAGGGCCAATTAGTTTGCTAGGTTGGTTACAGAGATCTTTCTCTGGTTGATTTGGGGATATTTTCCACCGTTGGATCTTTGATCCTAGGGTCTCTGTTTTACAGAAGGCAATCTTCTTATTTTTAATAAGATTGGAAAGATCTTTCCAAAATTTTATTGTTTAAATTCTGGTACAGTTGGCGCAAGCGCACCTGCGCTTGACACGTGTCGCGCAGCGCAACTGCGCTAGCGCAACTGCGCTGACACGTGTCGCGCAGCGCAACTGCGCTAGCATACCTGCGCTGACACATGTCGCGCAGCGCAGAGCGCAAGTCAGCTGAAGCGTTGCTTCTTTTATTAAAATTTGAATTTTAAATAGAACTTTGCTCTGATTGGGTGCGCTGCCTTGGGCGCTGCGCTGGCGTGTCTGCTTTTGACACGTGGCGCGTTGCGCGCAGCGCAAGAAATCTGAAGCGTTGCTTCAATTTTTGAAATTCAAGCAGAGCTTTGCTCTGATTGGGGGAAACAGAAACCCGATTGAGCAGTTGTCAGGGGCACCGCTGGAGCTTGCCCGAGATGCCTTATTATTTTGTCGGTGTTGATGGCCTTGCCCCCAGCTGGGGCCAAGGAAAGTCGTTCAAATACCGACTTGCGTTCGAAGATTGCAATTGGAAACTGTTGACCTGCAAATAGAAACATGATTTCAGTACAGGCAATCAATGTATATGTTGATTGAGTTCGCATGGATATTTAACCCGAAATATGGGAGGAGAGATCGGTCCCACCGGGCGTGCCAGAATCTGTAGGGTGTTATTCGTCACCCTATTGAGATGGGAATACGCGCGCGCTTGTCAGGCGCATTACAGATCCCCGTAAAAGGGATGCCAAGAGATATTAGTTCCCCCTGCCTAGGGTAGATTGAGGTTTATTGATTGTGGGTATCCGAATCTCCGGCAGCCACAGACTAAGCTGCCGTTAATTACCCCTCGCCTTTGGAGCGAGAGAACCTCCGATCAACGGGTCAAACAGGTCATGCGAACTCAATGTGCAGTGTTGTGTTTTGAAGGGGTTTTGGATATATCGGGGGGCCGCAGAGTTTTTACGGGGGTCCCGCTACCCGGATAGCGGGCTGGGGGTCAAGAGGGCTAGCAGCCCCCTTACGGGATGCGGGGCAGCGCCCCGTTTGAAATTTTTTCTAACAGGGACAGTGTCGTGGAGTATGTGTGTGTGTGTACACACACACACACACACATATATATAAAGAAAGGGCATCCAAAGGATGCGTGGGAGAAGGTGCCAGCGCCCCACGTGCCGGGCACGCGGCGCTGTGAGCCAGAGCGCCAGCGCCCCACGTACCTAGCACGCGGGCGCTGTGCGCCAGAGCGCCAGCGCACCACGTTCCTGGCACGCGGGCGCTAGGCGTGAGCAGCAGAAGGGACTTGGTCCCTGCACTGGGAGCTGTACTCCCGATTTGACTTATAGAGTTGAACTCCTGACAGAGATTAATTTAGGGAGTTAAACTTTAATGGATCTTGAATGGAGTTAGACTCCTAAAAATATTTAGAAATAATCAAAGGGGGCTGCTTTGTTTCTCCCTTTGGATCTAGATCTTCCCAAGATGGGATTTCTGGAGATGGGTCTCCTTCTTCCTGTCGGTTGGCCGGATCTTAGAGAAAGGGGGTGAGATTTAAAAATCTCACATTTGAGGTCTAATGGAAGATATGAGCTCCCCTTTGTGGGTTTTGTGGTGAAAAACTGTTTAGTTTTGGGAAAGGAAAAGTAAAACTTTTGATTTAATTGAAAAGGGGGAAGAAGGTTCAGAACCTTGAGGAAGGAGAAGGATGCACAAAGAATCCTAGATTTTTGAGGGAATGAAAAATGTATGTTTTATTCATCATCATGTTACCTTATATAGGCTTACACATTTACATATAGCCCCTTGGGCTTTACAAAATGGCATTTTCCCCATCCCATGCCTCATGTGCTATTTCTTTTTGCATATAAGCCATGGGCTTACAAAAATTTGGCTTTATGCCCATTTTTCTTACATTCATGCATAAAAAATTACATCAAAATTATTTATGACATGAATTTTATTTTGGCATGGAAGGGGGGCCGCTTCATGTTCGGACTCGACTTGGGCATGGGCCCATTTGATCTGGGCTTGGGCCCACTTGGCTTGGGGTTGATCTTGACTTTGACTTGGTCAACCGGGGTGCAATTTTTAACCCCAACAGTAACGGCTACCTGGGTATTGAGCGATCAGAAGATCAACAAGCAAGCTTGTCCATACTCCTTTGAATCTAACAGCAATACTACCGCACAGTCCGGTCTCGTCGTCTGATATGTTGCATGTCGAGTCTAGGGGTGGTAAACGTCAGACCCCGGTAACTTGATAAGTCATGCCGATGTGAGACTCATAACGGGTCGAGAAACTACTGATAACTCTTACCAGTAAATCTCAGTATCAGTCTGGCCAAGGACTTCTTGTTATAGCCAATCAAGTACAACATCAACCCCTAATACCGGGACAGACGAATCCCCTCCTATCGCTCATTGCCTCTATGTGACTCGAGATTGTACCAAAAACCACCGTTTTGCACGCTCTTGAACGTGTTAAGGTGGAAATTAAAGCACAGTGGAAATCACACAAGACTCTATGACGATCTCGGGTTTACAGATTAACCTGTACCAGTGTCACCAGAGAAATGCTATCTGACGTTAGATATAATACCATCTAGGAGTTTTCGGCGAGTCATGTTCGGTGTACCCAGTCTCCACTGAGCACCCGTATACCATCTTTGATGTCAAACACCAATGAATATGGGATCTTCCATCGCCCATCATATGGGTCAAGAAGCGTATACGCTAGTCTACTCTGGAATATCGATGCCCCGTCTCGATACACCATTGAGTAGGAACAATTAAAGGATGTACTTGTGGACTACCCTGGCCCCACTAGTATGATCTCCATCATAGTCCTGATAGTCAAGTACACATCCTAAGGGCTTTATCAACATGTGAGAGCAAGACATTATCACAATACAAGTCTACATGTTAAGATAAAGAGCAACCAGACAACATACTATCATGTCGAGCAAGAAAGTCCTCTCTCTATATGTCTAAGCATCCATTATAATATACAATCATGTACAACAATGGACTCTAAGGCATACATACAACTAACAATAGATTGTATTCTGGTATTCGTGAATTCATGTTCTATTGCAATTATACTTGAATTGAATTCAAGTCAGATTAATTTCAGATTTGACCGTGACTCGAACTGAGTTAGACTTTTAAACAGAATTGAAGTCTTGATTGTTTTGGGGTTATCGGTGACTGCTGCACATGGACGACAGGATTTATGTCTTTTTCCAAGACAATTATCGTGTTGATAACACCGTTATTAGATTATCTATCTTAAATAGGCAAGCACCCATATTCTCCGGTTCCCTGAGGCTCAAGAGAACTGGTCCCGCTTAAACCTATGTTTATTAGTGTCCTTATTGTAAATTAATATAACTTGAGGGGTTTTATGTAAAAATAGTTTTGATATATTTTCAAAATATACCTCAAGTATTTAATTATCGTTTTTAGGGTTTTCATAGGTGTATATTTTATAGAAGTGAAATTTTCTAGTGAGTAGAACCTAGTTTTCGTTGTATATGGTATTTTAATGAAATATTGGAATTTGTGTTGAATTGTAATGATAATTTCATGAACTTATGATTCTTTTGCTTTAGAAAACATGGGATATTTATATAATATATTTAAAATAGATATTTTGATAACAGTTATAAATATTTATATATTTAATAAAATAAAATTTTATTTATTTTGTAGAAATTTCATTTTCTTAAAAATTGCATCAAAAATTCTATCGAGATCGAATGCTCCTTACGGAGTTCTGCATCTCGCTCTACTAGGCCCGAGAATGTGCGATAACCCGCACCATCCCGGTTGGGGTTCCCCAAAATGGGTTGTAGAGACGCAATTGCACATAATTAAATAACACATTTTTTAAAGCAAACGGTTTTTGAATGTTTAAGGTATTTATTCGTAATCTCGTATTTCCCATAAACTAGAGTCCCAAAATTCATCGTGCTATGTCAAAAATGCGTGTTATGATGAGCTAGGTCATTACCTCGTGAGTTATCTAAAGGTAATACGGTTAAATTGGACAATTATATATTGTATGTAACATGATGGTATTTTATTGTAAAATTGAAATAAAATTTGCAACATAAATTCTTTTGAGATGAAACTTGTTCTAATATATTTATTTATATTTGTTGATCATTATGAAGTAATATGGTACTTTATTATTTAAGAAAAATGGAGTTTTTAAAGAAAAATAAATCGGGAGTCGAAATAACTCCGCTTTCGACGAGTTTTGAAAAAGAGAAGTTTTAGAATATCAAAAGAGAAAGGGAGAGGGGACTTATAGGTTATAAAGAAAGAGGGGAGAAGAAGGAAGCTCTCGAAACCGTCGGGGTATCGTTTCGTCTCCGGAATCTTCCCGAAACGTCGTCGGAACTTCGCCTCTTACTAACTCCACTTGTAAAACTTGGGACTTGGAAATTTTAGATAGTTTTTGTAGTGAAATTCTGAACGATGAGAGGTGAAATATGGTGTGGTGTTTATAGGGAAAATTAGGGTTTAGGGTAATGAAGAATAGAATTAAAATGTGGATTAAAATGTGGATTAATGCCCATTTTTAATTCTCTGGAAATATGCAGAGAAATCAAACAGTATAGGAGTAAGGGGGTCCAAGGGTTTAGGGTTAAAAAATTAGGGACCATCCCCTACGGGGGGCTCGGCGGTGTCGGCCGTAGGGACAATCTCGTCGGTCGAGAACCGGTGAGGGAGGTTGGGATCTTCGCCACGTGTCCTCGTCTGTTGGTATATCTCAGTGCACGTGTTTATCTGATCTGTGACTTTTCATTTTACGTGTAGTGCACGTGTAAACCTTTGGGCTTCTAAAAGTTTAAAAGAAAATACAATAAAAATAATATGGCTGGGACGATTCGATCACAGGGGTCATGTCACAGCAGTGCAAGTCTTTACCAATGAGCCACAAGTGCTTTCTTGCTGTTCAAAAGCAAATCAAATATATAACTTGTGCTCATGCTTAGGTATTTCTTTCTGTATTTTGGAAAAAAATTGTACGGAAAGTTTAGGGTTGTTACGTTCTACCCTCCTTATAAAAGTTTGTTCTCGAAATTTATAGAAGGAAAGTGTAACATGTTCAAGAAAAGTTTGATGACAGTTGTGGTGTGTTGTTGAAGTTGCTGCCGGTGTTGTTTGGAGAATCCATAACCTTGAAAGTAAAATAGAGTTAGAATAGATTCAAAGATATGAAATTGTAAGATTCAAAGAATATAAAATGTAAAGAATGTTTTTAGTTGCTGATTCTTGTGTTATATTGTTTCAGACTTCATGCAGAATTGACCTGCATGTCCATGCAGAACTGACCTGCATAGGCCGCCAACAAAACCTATCACGCCCCGCTTTCCGGTATACGGGCAAGGGGACGCGGCGAGGCCCGCTACGTATTTACTCAGAAGTAAACACGCTAAGCGTATTTAAGCAATATAAAGTAAAATGTACACAAAAGACATGAATATAAATGAACAACAACTTTTATTTATTAAACATTCTTTTACAGGTACAGCTGGAAATGTAAATACAAGGATGGAAAGCACTGCCTAAACAACGGCATGAACTGAAAAGAAAATATATACAAGTGACTAGAGCTCGGGGTCTTCAGTGTACTTCTCAGGAGTCTGTTCCAAGTGCTCCTGGCTGGTCTCGAACTCCTCAGAGTCGGGTCTTCCTGACAATATTCTAAAGAAGAAGAGAAATACGAATGTCGTCTGCAAATAATCGCTCGGTAAGTCCCAAAGAAAGAAGGAGAAGAATAGACAGAAAATAGAACAGGTGAAGTAGGTAATGTTATATTTGTTATACCAACATAGTTGTTGTAGCTTGGTACAGAATATGCCAGTGTATACGAGAGCAGTCCAACTTACACCGTGGACTTTGGTAACCCATAGTACAAGGCTCCGTCGATAATACCACGGAACAACGGTATGGATGTAATTACGTCTTTTAGTGACCACCTCGTGTCACCTTTAACATGTTCCGTACCAGTCTACCCTTTTATAAACCCCGTAATGTTTATTGTATTAATTGTACTAATTGTATTGTATTGTCTTGGAGTAAATGGAAGACTTGCCGAAACCATGATATCAGTAAACGGAATGGATATAAATGGATAGGCATGTAATCAGAGTATATCCATAGTTCGGTTCGGTCATGTTCATGTTGTTATAGATTGTATTCTGGTATCCGTGGATTCATGTTGTGTTGCAGTTATACTTGAATTGAATTCAAGTCAGATTGATTTCAGATTTGACCATGACTCGAACTGAGGCAGACTTTTAAACAGAATTGAATTCTTGATTGTTTTGGAGTTATCGGTAACTGCTGCATATGGACGGCAAGATTTGTGTCTTTTTCCAACACAATTACCGTGTTGATAACACCGTTATTAAATTATCTATCTTAGATAGGCAATCACCCATATTCTCCGGCTCCCTAAGGCTCAAGAGAACTGGTCCCGCTTAAACCTATGTTTACTAGGGTCTTTATTGTAAATTAATATAACTCGAGGGGTTTTATGTAAAAATAGTTTTTATCTCAAGTATTTAATTATCGTCTTTAAGGTTTTCATAGATGTATATTTTATAGAAGTGAAATTTTCTAATGAGTAGAAACTAGTTTTCGCTGTATATAGTATTTTAATGAAATATTGGAATTTGTGTTGAATTGTAATGGTAATTTCATGAAGTTGTGATTCTTTTGTTTTAGAAAACATGGGATATTTATATAATGTATTTAAAATAGATATTTCGATAATAGTTATGAATATTTATATATTTAATAAAATAAATTTTTATTTATTTTGCAGAAATCTCATTTTCTTAAAAACTGCATCAAAAATTCTATCGAGATCGAATGCTCCTTGCGGAGGTCTGCATTTTGCTTTACTAGGCTCGAGGATGTGCAATAACCCACACCATCCCGTTCAGGGTTCCCCCAAATGGATAGTAGAGACGCAATTGCACAGAATTAAATAACACATTTTTTAAAGAAAACGGTTTTTGAATGTTTAAGGTATTTATTTGTAATCTCGTATTTCCCACAAACTAGAGTCCCAAAATTTATCATGCTATGTCAAAAATGCGTGTTGTGATGAGGTAGGTCATTATCTCGTGGGTTATCTAAAGGTAATACGGTTAAATTGGACAATTATAAATTGTATGCAACATGGTGGTATTTTACTGTAAAAGTGAAATAAAATTTGCAACATGAATTCTTTTGAGATGAAACTTGTTCTAATATATTTATTTATGTTTTTTGATCATTATGAAGGAATATAGTACTTTATTATTTAAGAAAAATGGAGTTTTTAAAGAAAAATGAATCGGGAGTCGAAATAACTCCGCTCCCGACGAGTTTTGAAAAAGAGAAGTTTTAGAATAGCAAAAGAGGAGGGGAGAGGGGACTTACAGGTTATAAAGAAAGAGGGGAGAAAGAGGAAGCTCTCGGAACCGTCGGGGCGTCGTTTCGTCGCCGGAATCTTCCCTAAACGTCGTTGGAATTTCGCCTCTTGCTAACTCCACTTGTAAAACCTGAGACTTGAAAATTTTAGAGAGTTTTTGTAGTGAAATTCTGAATGATGAGAGGTGAAATGTGGTGTGGTGTTTATAGGGAAAATTAGGGTTTAGGGTAATGAAGAATAGAATTAAAATGTGCATTAAAATGTGGATCAATACCCATTTTTAATTCTCTGGAAATATACAGAGAAATCAAACAGTATAGGAGTAGTGGGGGGACTCCAAGGGTTTAGGGTTAAAAAATTGGGGACCATCCCCTCCAGGGGGCCCGGCGGTGCCAGCCGTAGGGACAATCTCGCCAGTCGAGAATCGGTGAGGGAGGTTGGGATATCTCAGTGCACGCGTTTGTTTAATCTGCGACTTTTCATTTTACGTGTAGTGCACATGTAAACTTTTGGGCTTTTAAAAGTCTAAAAGAAAGTACAATAAAAATAATATATGGCTGGGGCGATTTGATCACAAGGGTTATGTCACAGCAGTGCAAGGCTTTACCAATGAGCTACAAGTGCTTTCTTGCTGTTCAAAAGCAAATCAAATTTATAACTTTTTCTCAGGCTTAGGTATTCCTTTCTGTATTTTGGAAAAAAATTGTACAGGAAGCTTAGGGTTGTTACAATTTTTTGGGATGGTATCCTACATCCAAACTTCTTTTTTGCGTTAAAGAACCACCGAAATGATTAGAGTAGAACGATAAAAGGTTCCTGTTTAAGTTAGTAATATGCCATTGGATGGTGATCACATCCACGAGATCAAACCAACATGTTAATAGAAAAATCATTTGAATATCAATATGAGCGATGCATTAATATTTAAGAAATTAAGATGGGTTTAATAACAATGCACGAAGTTGTCTGGAAAATATAGCTCTACAACACATATTTAGCTACTGAAAAAGTTGCATTTTGCATCAAATCATTTCAAGCAACACGTAAAAACTAATAAAACAGCACAACACGCAATTATTTCATGTCTGACTACTGCTCTATAGGCATTTATTTATTTATTATTTTTTTTGAACTTGGCCTAGAACCTCCTCTGCGGTCTCAATACCATCCAAATAAAATAATCAACAAAAGCTCCCGACATCCTTTCGGTGGAATGTGCTTCTTTGATGTGCTTGCCACACCAAGGAAAAACAAGACAACTCACCAACCCAGAACAGGTTCTTGATAGTGCTCTTCTTATCAACCGGGTCCGGCCCATCTATAACGGGCATAGATCCAACAAAACCCGACCCGTTAAGAAGGGCTCAAAAGAGGGAAGGGGAAAAAAATCCTGCCAATTTAGAGTCTAGGGACCACAGAAATCCTGCTGAGAAATCCCGGAAGGGTGAGGCTTCATTTCTTCTGCTATGTTCATGTAACCTCTCTCTCTCTCAATTTTTTATTTAAGGGAAATCAAGAACAGTTTTATCTTGTTTGGTTTCGTTGCTATTATTAGGTCATATGTGCTGATATCATGCTTGCAATGTGAGTAGATTCTAAGTGGGTTTCTTGCAATTTTTTTAATAGCCCATTTTGGTAATGCATGAAATGGTTAGTTTCATTGAACTCTTTTTGGTGCATTTGGGTGTGAATTGTTAGTTTAAATGATTTTAGGATATCAGTCCTCCTTGAAATTTCGATTAGAATTTGGGACAGAACTTTGTGTGTTCTTGATTTTGGTTGCATTGTTGGTGACTGAGGTTAGAATTGTCGAGTACCCATCAATTACTTGTGTTGTTTGGTTTCTTATTGTAGTAGACTGTGTTGTTTGGTTCTTGCACCGGGACAAAGTTGCTATGAATTGGTTTTTAGAAGAAAGGGGCACCTGTTGAACGTTAGCAGGAACCGCATGCTAGATGAAGTGATCAACAGCTGGGAGTTTGTTATATCCTGTGCAATTCCCAACTTACGTGTATTTGATTTTGAAAATGTGAATAAATTTTATCTATTATCCTTCTGAAAGCATTTTATGTTTAAAACTAGTTTATATTTTCCTTTAATATAGATATTAACTATCTTTATCTTGGTACAATTCGATAGGGGTTTAAGTGGGTTTGTTAATAGTCCTGCAAGATGCAAGTGTGATAAGATCGAATTAAAACACCGATGCCCGGCCTATGATAACCCCATTTCAATTGAGTTCATTGTTATGGTTTTTGAATTCAAATTTGGTGGACTATAGATACATGGAAATCACGAGGCGTTGTAATAACTTATTTTCTTTCATGGCCATTTTTTCCGCAGGTTAATGACTGAAGCTGCATTTTACCATCCAGTCACACAATCAAGATGCAAATTAATCGGCCACGGGAACAACTTAAGCGAAGGAGGCAAGAGCTATAGTGGCACTGTTGACAGGGGAAACTATGATCATATCTTCATCGATAAACGAGGGAGACCGCGGTCCATTAATCCTAAGAAGTTGTCCAGGAAGAAGAGTAATTGCTTCTTTGTTATATTTTGTTCCAATCAAAACTTAAGTTAGGTAAATTTATCTGCTGCAGTTATTTCGGAAAGCCAAGTAAATTGGAATTTTAAAAAAAACGTAACCATATTCGAGAACTTGGGGATTAAAGCGTCATTATAGGCACACCCACATGGCAATACCTCAATGGTGATGCATATTAAATAAAGTGACGTAACATAAAAGGAAAACAATATTTAATATGCGAGAGATATCATATGACTTTTAATTTATAAATGGCAGGTATTGTCCAATAGAATGTTGCCACGTCAGCGTCATGGAAGTATGCACCCTAGGACGACTCTTTATTCCCTGTTTCCTCTATAAATTTTGTATGGTGGGGGTGAGAACTCGAGACTTCTTGAAAGTTGAAACATGTTGCTCTAACGATAGGAGGTTAAATAACCATTTCGACCAAAGCTTATGTTGATGGGATGCACAGAAAAATGTAATATCACAGAAGCATAAAACCTACCATTCATAATCATCTCATGTCTTAAGGCTACGTTGAATTGTTATTTTGTCTGCACAAGTGGAGATAAAAGTCGATTTTCTTTATCATCACCATTTTACACATCTTTAAGAACCACTTTACCTAAAAGCTTTAGTTGTTGGGTTGTGGGATAACAATGCATATCAAACGAACATAACACTTCACACTCCCTCTCACTTGGCATTTGGGATGCCCGGACACATGAAAAGGCCTTAAGCGGATAGTCTCGTTTGTAAAAGCACAATAAATGGAGTAAGAAATATATTTTTAATTGACCTCTTAAAACCCGGTGCACTCCGATGCCATGTCAAGAACCATTTTACCTAAGAGCTTAAGTCGTTGAGTTGTGAGATAACAATGTATACCAAGATCACATAATGCTTAACAATATTTAGGTGGTTGTTATGAATTTATATTTGGAATTAGCATCTAGTTAGGCTTCCTTATCATCCATATATATAGAATGTCCATGTGCAGACGGTTCACTAAGGGGACGGGGATGGAAGTATGGATCTGGGTTTGTCGACGGAGTTTTCCCCGTTCTCAGCCCAATGGCTCAGCAAATTCTCAAATTTGTAATGAAAGAAGTGAATAATGAAAGAATTTGGGCTTCACTTGACACTCTTCCTCCTACCCACAATTTATGGGATGATCTCATTAATGTCGCTGTTGAGCTTCGTATAAACAAGCAATGGAGCCCAATAATATTGGTAAGATTTCATCTTAAACCTTAAAATAGTCTTACTACGTTCAATTAAAAAATGTTGAAGAATCCGATGGTTGAATCACAATTAGCAGTTAAAAGCAACCAGATATTTGGACATGTTGGATGCATGTGAAATAAATTTTCATCGCTGCAAAATAGATGTTGATAAATCTTAATATCTAATTATTAGCTCTTAATGATCTGGATAAATATATTCATATGACCATAATTCATGTACAAATTTATAAGGATTTACAGTAATGATTTTGACGGTTATTGTGAAAAAGCTACATCTCCATGCATGTTCGGAAAGTGAAAAGGCATCATATTACATAAATTTGTATTTCCGCAAATATGTATAATTACGATTTTTTCCATGCAAATATGGATTTAGAAAAGAAAGGTTATTTAAAAGATGCTGCTCCATTGAATTTTATAGTGCATACTTATTAAATATTTACTGCAGAGTGCAATGATAGTTGTTTTTCCTTGTTTTGATTCTTTCTTTGCTTTGTAACTTTCCCAAACCCTGATTAGCTAACACTTTTGATAAATATTCCTATCGCTACTTGGCTATGATAAAAACTCAAGACGAATATTTTCATCCAGGTTTGTGAGTGGATACTATTCAAGAGCAATTTTCATCCTGATGTAATCTGCTACAACTTGCTCATAGATGCTTATGGCCACAAGTTGCAATACAAGCAGGCTGAGTCAATTTACTTGCGACTTTTAGAAGCTCATTGCATACCAACAGAAGACACTTACGCTCTTCTCTTGCGAGCTTATATTACATCCGGTTTTCTTGAGAAAGCCGAGGCTGTTTTTGTGGAGATGCGAAAAAATGGCATCCCTTCAAGTATATTTCTTTTTTTATACCATTAATTGGATAAAAAGAATACACATATTGGTTACCCAAAGTAGCCCCTATACCCCCTCAATTGATATGTTAGCGTAAACATCTCCTTTGTTCATTGGCCAAAACCCTCTTAAACACTCAAATACTCTCGAAACAACACAAACAAGTTCTGGCAAACAATTATTTAAGTCATCTAGAGTTAAATTTGGGTGCTTTTTAATATATTTGCTCGATGAGCACAGGCTAATGAATCACTTAAGGTGGTATAAGTGCTACAAAGAATAAACTAAGGGGGTTTTATACAATGAACCCTTTATAATTTGTTATTTGTTTCTTTACTTTTTGTGAAGTTATTCATATTTAGTATTAAGTCATGAATTTATGCAGAAAGAGCATCGGTTTTACTCAGGTGCTGTAGTGTACAATGCATACATTGATGGATTGTTGAAAGGAAGAAACACTCAAAAGGCTATCGAAATTTTTCAGAGGATGAAGAGAGATCGGTGCAAACCATCTGCTGACACGTATACTATGATGATTAATTTATATGGGAAGGTGCCCTATTGCCTCTTCTTTTTTGTATGGCTAAATTGCAAGAATCCCCTTACTTTTGCCTGTATAGAAGGAAACACCCTAACTCCCAAAAATCTGCAAATTACCCGCCAGCTCTATGTTTTACCATTTCAGTCTTTGCCTCTTTTCTTCTTCCAAATTCACGCCCCATTTCTTGATAATTGCATCTCTCTTTTATTACCTGGGGGTAATTTCCGAAGAAAAAAGTGGCAAATTATGTACACTTTGTGCGTTTAATTATAGATGGAAATACTAAAAAGTAATACATATTTATGTTTTGAGTAAAATGCAGGTTTTTATTTCTGTGTGGGAAAATTTATGGAGGTTTTCCCTCAATTATGCCTTTTTGTATTGGGCTTAATTTCACTAAACTACCAAAAGCCATGCCCGTTAAAACTAAAATACCAAAACTTTATAGATTACAAGTAACTTCAGAAAACTTTCACATTAACACTATCCGTTTTTCACTAAGTTATCATAACAGTGTTTTACAAATTTCGTTGATGCTATTATGTTAGTTTAGTAAAATACAGTTATTATTCACTTAAAATTGATTCTGTTATTATGAACTTCTTGGTAGTTTTTGGTAATTTACAAGTTTTTTGTAGTATAGTGAGAAAACAGTTGCAGTTTTTTGGCGCTTCAGTGAAATTAAGCCTAAATTATATCACAACCTCCTTTTTCACCTTTTTATTTTCTTAGAAGGCTTCCTGTTTACTCTCTTTGATAGGCTAATCAATCAGTTATGGCCCTTAAAGTTTTCCATGAAATGAGAACCGAAAAGTGCAAGCCTAATATCTGCACTTACACTGCTCTGATCAATGCCTATGCGAGGGAAGGGCTTTGCGAGAAGGCAGAAGAAGTTTTCGAGGAGATGCAAGAAGCAGGACACGAGCCTGATGTTTATGCCTATAATGCACTCATGGAAGCTTACAGGTAAGAATTGCCCTGTGCTATACTTAAAAAGAATTTAATTGGTTTTTTGGTTTGTCAGGAAACGGAGCTGCATGCAACATTTGTTGCAGAATGCAAAAAAATAATGAAATAAAAAATTCCCATGTTTGGTTTGGAAATGCAGTTGCAAGGACTGGTTGGTTGTTATTTAATAGAGTTGCATACAATATTTATTGCAAAAAGAATAAATAATGTAGATTTTCCATGAAAATATGTTAACCAAGTTGCGCAATTCAACAAAATGTGCTTTGGTTATGATTAACCAGGCAATATAAGTTGAAATAATCAAACAATGGATAGAGGGTTAGCTGCCTGCAAGTTGCAACAACCGTTGCTCGTTATGTTGAAACTATTGACGCGGGGACTATTTTCAGCCGTGCAGGTTTTCCATATGGATCAGCTGAGATTTTCTCGTTGATGCAACACATGGGATGTGAACCCGACAGAGCTTCATATAACATTATGGTAGATGCATTCGGTAGAGCTGGTCTTCATGAGGGTAAGTGTAACCAAATGCTGAGCATGTTATTCTCTTGTTTCAGAGATACAGGGCATGCTAGCTGTGTAGAAACCCCCGTGTTGGTGTACTGGAATAGCTACCGCGTCCTTAGAATAGCACTAACTTACCGCTCTATACTTCACTATGAAAAATGGAAAGAAAGACGATAGCTCCATATCACAATAGTGAACTGCCATGATTCACACACACGCTGCTAATGGCTCAGCTAGAGGACAGAAACCGAAGTCCAATGCTATCACTTTCTTAAACTTCATTTCTAAAATTACAATGCATGCTAGATTTTTGCCGCACCTATGCCTCTTTGTTAGCTAATAGACGCCGGTCATGTCTGGTACTTATTAACTCAAGGGTAGTTCCGGTCCTCTTCCTTGCATATTGTAAATGCTAAATAGGTAGGTAATTATAGTTGTATTCACGGAACACCTTCAAGCACTCCCTAAGTTCTTAGGAAATTATAAAATGCCCAAAAAAAATTCCTCTAAGGCACTGTAGAGTGAAAATTCACATAATTGATCGATTCATTGATACATAAACATACTTATGCACACAGAAAAACCAAAACATGGACTTGGTATAAATATGAAAATATACAATCTCAATTCAAATTGTTTTTTCCCTTCTTTTCTGAGATTGCTGCAGTCTCAATTCAAGGTGGATTTGAAACACTCATCTCTAACTCCTCTTCAGGTAGCATGACCCCAAACAATATGGCGTGTGCACGTAAACACATAAATGAACAAACAAAAGTATGCAGAAATTACAATCCCGGTTTCAGTTGTATTGCAGAATCTCAATCTTAGCACCTCTTAAGTGGTCTTTACTCAAACCAATAACCTCTTTCCATAGTACTGAATTGATATGGTGGTAGTCAATTAGAAGTTGCATCTACTGGAAAGATAAAAATGAGAAAGATGTATATATTAATGTACTAATTAGTGAAAATAAACCCACCGTTGCCGGTCCCAAGTCCGGATGAGAAAGGGTGAGGGTTGTGGTAGGCTTGTGACAGCCAACGTAAAACTTTGTCACATTCTATGACATGAACTATAATAAGAATATCGTTGGGGCGTCTCCCATCCAGCGACGCGTCGGATCCCGGGTGTAGTGTTAAGTATGCAAGGGCTTCTAGGTCGTCGTCCAGAAATGGCGCGCTATATCGGACCCCGGGTGTAGTGACAAATAAGCAAGGGTCGTCGTCCAGAAACAACGCGCTACATTGGACCCCGAGTGTAGTGACAAATAAGCAAGGGTTTTATAGGATCCGTCTAGCTTCCTAGAAAATAGATTCCCTTACGGATAGACTAATAGAATTAGTGGAGGTGATGATTAGGAGGAGAGTTGGTATTATGTGTCTGCAAGAAACTAAGTGGGTAGGTGAAAAGAGTAGAGTCATAGAGCCTTGGGGTTATAAGCTTTGGTATACGGGTAGAGATAAAAATCGTAATGGGGTAGACATAATCATAGATAGACGGTTGCTTGAGGATGTAGTTGAGATTAGGAGAAAAGATGATAGAATTTTCCTGGTTAAGATTATTCTAGGTGGAGAGATCTTTAATGTTATTAGTGCTTATGCACCACAGATAGGTCTTGATGACGCTAGTAAGCGTCTATTCTGGGAGGATTTAGATGAGATGGTGCAAAGTATACCTAGTGGAGAGAAGTTATTTATTGGTGGTGATCTTAATGGACATGTAGGTACTAGTCGTAGTGGGTTTGATACTATCCATGGAGGTTTTGGACAAATGAATGAAGTAGGTGACTCGATTCTAGATTTTGCTTTATCTTATGACTTGATCTTAGCAAACACCTGGTTTAGGAAAAAAAGTCTCACCTTATCACTTTTAGGAGCAGATCAAGTGCTAGTCAAATAGACTTTTTTCCGTCGAAAAGAATAGATAGAGGTTGTTGTATCGACTGTAAGGTAGTGCCAGGTGAGAGTGTAACCACTCAATATAGACTTTTAGTTCTAAACTTTCGATTTAGAAAAGGACTCGTGAAGATTAGACGTAAGGTAGAGCCTAAAATTAAATGGTGGCGATTGAAAGAAGGTAACCAAAAGACTTTTATAGATCGTGTAGTTCAAGAAACGGATTGGCAGTCGGAAGATGATTCAGACAGAATATGGAACAAAATGGCTAGTTATATCAAGAAGATAGCTAGAGATCTATTTGGTGAGTCGAGAGGTGGTGCTCCACCATCTAAGAACACATCATGGTGGAATGAAGAAGTAAAGGCTGCTATTAAAATTAAAAGGGATTCTTATAAAGATTTGAAGAAAAGTAGAGATGTGGAGAGATTTGAGAAGTATAAAATGGCTAAAAAGGAAGTTAAGAAAGCTGTTCAGGAAGCTAAATCTAAGGTCTACAAGGAGTTGTACGAGAAATTAGACACTAAAGAGGCTGAAAATGATATATACCGGATTGCTCGGATGCGGGAAAAGAAGACTAGAGACTTATGTGCGGTGAAGTGTGTCAAAAATGAAAATCAGAAGGTTTTAGTTCGAGATGAGGATATCAAGGAAAGATGGAGAGATTATTTTGACAAATTGTTCAATGAGAGCTTTACTAAGAATTTGGACGGACTTGTCATTCAATCTCAAGATATAAACCGTGATTTCATGCGTAAAATAAGACTATCTGAGGTTAAAGAAGTTTTGAACAGAATGAGTTTAAGAAAAGCGGTTGGTCCTGACGGGATTCCTATCGAGATTTGGAGATGCTTAGGAGAAATAGGCGTTAAATGGCTGACAGGTCTGTTTAATAAGATTTGGCAGACAAAAAAGATGCCAAATGAATGGAGGAAAAGTATCCTTGTACCTATCTACAAGAACAAGGGTGACATTCAAAGTTGTTCAAACTACCGTGGAATAAAACTTATATGTCACACCATGAAACTTTGGGAGAGAGTGATTGAACACAGGCTAAGGAAGGATATTAAGATAACAGAGAACTAGTTTGGGTTCATGCCTGGACGATCGACGACAGAGGCTATTCATTTGCTTCGTCAATTTGTTGAACGTTTTCGAGAGGAGAAAAGATTTGCATATGATATTTATTGATTTAGAAAAAGCGTACGATAAGATACCTAGAGAGGTATTATGGGGGACAATGATGAAGAAGGGGGTCCCCGTCAAGTATATTGACATAATCAAGGATATGTACAATGGAGTAGTGGTAAATGTTAGAACCTGCGGCGGCTTAACGAGTGATTTTCCGATTACAATTAGTTTACAATAAGGATCTGCATTAAGTCCATTCCTGTTTACAATCGTGATGGATGAACTTACTAGAACTATCCAAGATGAGATACCTTGATGTATGCTATTCGCTGATGATATTGTTCTAGTAAATGAGGCGAAAACAGGGGTTAATGCCAAATTGGAATTATGGAGGCAAACATTGGAATCTCGGGGATTCAGATTGAGCAGGTCCAAGACAGCATATATGCATTGCAAATTTAGTAACCAGAGAAGTCAAAACCATATTGGTATAATATTGAAAGGGCAAGAGATATCACCGAGCGACCAGTTTAGATATCTAGGTTCCATCATCCAAAAGAATGGGGAGATCGATAGTGATGTTAATCAAAGGATCCAGGCTGGTTGGTTGAAATGGAGAAGTGCAATAGGGATTTTGTGTGATCGTAACTTTCCGTTAAAATTGAAAGGGAAGTTTTATCGGAGCGCTATTTGGCATGCCTTATTATATGGTACAGAATGCTGGGCTCCTAAGAAACATCACACACAGAAGATGCACGTAGCGGAGATGCGCATACTTCGTTGGATGTACGGTAACACTAGAAAAGATAAGGTGCGAAATGAGGATATTCGTGCAAAAGTTGGTGTAGCACCTGTGGAGGAGAAGATACGGGAAAACCGGCTAAGATGGTTTGGTCATGTACGACACAGACCTATGAAAGCATCGGTTCGACGAATAGATACTCTCGATATGGGCAATGGCAAAAAGGCAAAAGGGAGACCGAAGAAAATATGGATGGAGGTGATACGAAACGATATGGTTGCTAAAGGACTCGATGAAAGTATATTGTTCGATAGGAGTGAGTGGAGGCGGAGTATTCATGTGCTTGACCGGGCGTGATTCTCATGTTGGTTCATGTAGCCTACCCCATATGCTTGGGATAAAAGGCTCAGTTGTTGTTGTTGTTGTACTAATTAGTGAAAATAAAGCAATATAAGTGGCATTTACTCATCACCAAAATAGTTCGATTTTGTGGAATAAACTTGTGAGCATCACGTACTGTAAAATTTCCTTGAATTTATAATATTCTGTCATTAATCCCTGGAATTTCATTTTTCTTGTTTCACATCAGGACATCTTACTAGATTAATCTGCAGTTAGGGGAAAAAAACATTATTCTATAACTGCATTTTTCCAATGGTGTTATCACCATGCTTTTCTGAATCTAAATTTCTACAATCACTTAGGGACTGTTTAATTCCTTCTAAATGGAGCTGTATTCAGCATTTGTTGCAAAAATAAAAATAAAATCATCTTTATATCTGTTGTCCGGTTAGCAACTACAGTGAGTTGGAATTGGAAATGGAGTTGCAAAATGCAACAAAATGTCGTTTGCAACAAATGTTGCAACTTTGGAGAATGAGTCCGATTATGGGTGCCGCATAAACTTATCTAAGCCACGAAAGCAATTTTTACAATAAATATTGCAATTCCCTGTTTTTTGTTCTGCCAAACACAGAAGGTAGTTTGGATTTGGAAATCCAACGACAAAAGTTAAAAACATTCTGACCACATATTTTGAGAATTATTTGAGTTGCCATAAATGCTGCATTCAACAAGTATTGCATTTCTATATTGTTGCCTAGATTGCACGGATACTTCCAATAAGTTGCCGTATCCGTGTCCAACGCGTAACGGACACCGATACTTGCACGACACGTAACGGAAGTGTTGTATATATATCATATATGTATAATATGTGTTTTATGTGTGTTGTATGCGTATAAACATATTGTATGCTATTAGCGTGTAATATTTTAGACTTATTAATTTTTCCTTATTTAATATTGACATGATAGTTTGATATCTTATTTATCTTTATAAGATTATATATATAGCCGTGTCCCCCGTATCCTATATTTTAGGATTTTTCCGTATCGCATTGTGTCGTATCCGTGTCTCTGAATCTGTGTCCATGCAACCTTGATCTTTGCTAACCAATCAGCCCCTTAATTGAATTTCCCCTCTATGTCTGCTGCAGATGCTCTGGCAGTGTTTGAAGAACTGAAGCGACAAGGCATGACACCGACAATGAAATCACATATGCTACTCCTCTCCGCCTACTCAAAATCTGGCAACATCCCCAAATGCGAAGAAATCCTCAACCAAATACACAAGTCCGGCCTCCAACCTGATACTTTCGTGCTCAACTCAATGCTCAATGCCTATGGGAAAATGGGCCACTTCGAAAAAATGGAACAAGTCCTGGCCACAATGGAAAAAGGAGCATATGAAGTCGATATTAGCACATTTAACATTTTAATCAACGTTTATGGCCGAGCTGGCTTTCTCGATAGAATGGAAGAGTTGTTCAACACTCTGCATGGTAATGTTAAGAGCATGAACATAGGATCAGACACACTAAACTGCCATTAACTATCGATGTTTTTCACTAAACCACCTAGAGAATCTTTTATTACTATAATCTCAATTGGACTTTTGTTTTAAAGGAATTATTTCTGCCAAAATTTTCTGTTAAAAATCGTCGAGATAGTTTCATTAAAAAGAAAGATAGCAATGGGTATTTTAGTCTAACTTAGCTGATAAACATATGTATATCAAGCCCTGCCGCAACTTATGGAGATTATGGAGATTGCATGCTGTGGCAAGGGGCTTGAGATGATATCAAAACAGCCTAGGCTTAAATCTCACTAGCGCCAATGAAAGAGTGCTCAGCCTGAAGAGGGCCTTTAATATATAAAATTATGGGAAATTTTTGATAAAATACCTTGAAGCTTTAGCAATGCAGAAACATAAGATGACATTAGAGCAACCCATGTTCAAATTATCTAGAGCCAAAATTTATAATTAAAAAATAGCTCTCAAATGGAAGAAGAATATCAGAATATTCTAGTGTTTGGAGTTTTTTGCTACAATACCTAAGTTTTAGCATTTCTTCTTATATAGGAACCTGATTGTTTTAAACCACAGATAAATAACGTGGACTTGGCAAATAACGAATTAATACCATAAACTTCCCAAACTTTGCAATTCAATCCATTACATTGTTTTTATGAGATACATTATATTTTTATACTTTTGTTAGTGTTTTATTTTGTGAAATCAGCCTCCTTTGGGGATCGAACTTGTGACCTCTCACATTGGAGAGGAAATTGATACCAACTAAGCTAAGCCCAATTGGTTATACTTTTGTTAGTAGGTATTAAATTGAAAAGGCTAAAAGCTCATGGTATTTATTTGCAATTTGATAAATTTATGGTATTCTTCTGTAATTTCTAAATATCAAGGAATTTAAGTGACATTGGTAAAAATCCAGGTTGTTCAAGTGAAATTACCTAAAAATCCCCCAAACCTCACCAGAACTTCTGAGTTTTGGTGCCGTCGCTAGGACATTAAGCTCAACAAATTATTCTGTGTTTATTTCTTAATTCTTAACAGGTAGAAATCTGAAGGCCGATGTGGTGACTTGGACATCGAGGATGGGAGCTTACTCAAGACAGAAGAAATACGTAAAGTGTTTAGAGATATTCGAGGAGATGGTCGATGCGGGTTGCTATCCCGATGGGGGTACCGCAAAAGTTCTGTTGGCTTCATGTTCCAGCGATGAGCAGATCGAGCAGGTTACGGCGATTGTTAGATTGATGCATAAGGAGATGAAGAGTGTGCTTAATATTTGAAAGGAAAGATCGGCTAATTTGTTTTTATTTAAATTCTCCGTTGTAAATTGTAATTTGTAAAAAAAATGTTGTTGCAGAGAAGGAAAGGTTATTGATGTAAAGAGGCATTTGATGTATACAAACTTGAGATAACAAGAAAGGAACTGCATGATCTGCTTGTTTAAAGGATTTCAAATTTCTTGTTTCTGAATGATGCAAAGAAATTGGTTTTTGTGTGTAGGCTGATGAGACTTGTGATAGGCTGCCAAATATATATGCTTTCAATGTTGAAAGTTAATAGGTTGTCTTTTTCTCCAACATCCAAACATGGCCTAAATGATTGGATAAAAAATATATAAAGCATATGCCATTGCTGCACTGCTGGAAAAAAATAAGCATTAAGATATTTAAAGCTTCAGTGTGATGAAACATGGAGGATTTCAGTGCAACTGTGTGCTTATAAATATGAAAGAGTTGACGGTTTATATACTAAAATCCCACAAAAAGAAGGGTAAATTGTCAAAAAGCTTCTGGCCCGCTCGGGAGCGGTCTAAAATCCTTATGATTTTTGAAATTGTTGGGAAGGGCCTACTGTTCAATATATTTGTGAAAAAACCCTTGAGATTTAGGCCTTGTATTCTCTCAACTATTTGGACATTAAAGGCAACTGCTTAGATATTACAGACAACTTTGACTGTTTAGATATTATAAGCAACTGTTTAGATATTACAAGCATATATACACAGTGTTTTGATTGGGCTTGAGGTTTTTTTAATGGTTTTTAGACAGGTTTGAAGCGGCCCGGGGCTTTGACAATTTACCCAAAAAAAAATCTAGCATCTAGAACGCAAATGGGCTCCACATCACAGCTGGAAAGCCTATCGCCGGCTGGCCGGTGCACTCGTGTACAAATAATAATGCACTGGGCCCCATGGGCCGGTCAAAAGAGACAAACCTTTACTTTTACTAAGTTAACCTTATCTAAAGACGGAAACAACTAATGGCACGAAGGTTATTGTTGTAATTACGAGGGAAGAAAGGACCATCAGCAAAGTGATAGCGGGCCAATGTCCATCGAGATGCGGACCTGAGGGTGGTGGGTTTTCTATTTGGGTCAGAATAATCCAATGATGGCGATAGTTGATAGGATCGTTTTGTATATAAATCCCCATATTTCATGCATTTGCAAAAACGATTTCGATATTTTCATCATGTACAAAACGGTACATAAAATAGAAAGCCAGATATCTGAGTATGTCTCAGGAATGAAATCTTTATTACTTTATAAAATTGATATTCTTTCATTTATGATGCCGAGACCTTAAGTTTTCGACAACCATGTTTCTTTCAGAGTACCAGCTAAGTTTCCACTAGTCTCGTTGACCAAAAAATTTAACAATAGCTTTGTTTCCATTTCATGATGACATGGGTATTAAATAAAGTTAGAAACCAGTTGACTTTTTTTTCTTCATTTTATAATGTAATTAAAACCTAGAATTAGAGTTGTTACATCAAGCAAGCATGACTATGCTATATATAAAATTTAATAGGTTAATTTAGTTACATTATATTATTATTTTTTTTCTTTTTTGCAATTTTCAATAGATTGTGTGGAGTGCACTCGTGGTCAATATATAAAGCAGTAACCAAAACAACAACAACAAACAACAATCATGATAAAAAGAAAATTTGTTATTATTTGAAGAATTATATACTCCACGGCTAGTTTATTGGGCCCCCATCTGTGAGTACAAAAAGAGGCCGGCATCGCCTCATGGGCCAATGGTTGATAGATTCAGCTTTCCCCTTTTTCTTTCGATCGCACCCTAATCGTGACCCTGGCTACTAGGTAGGTCCCACGCTCTCACGCATTGGAGATAGGGTATAGGAATGGGTGTATTTTAAGCGGGTGCAGCTAGCGATTTGAAGGCGAGAAAGAGGGTTGGTCCACGTCAGGAATGAAGGCGAACACGGCGATGTGGGCTTGGTTGGTTTTTGTTTTTCAGGCGCCACCAGCACACAGGCCCAAAAGCCACGCCCATTGGTTATGGTCACCACATTCCATGGTTTTTGATTAGGGAGGTGAGGTTACCTCCTTCATTAACGTTATGCGAGCGCTGCCACGAAATAGGATCAGGTAGATTCCAGCGGGTTACCGTGATGGTGATTTCTTACACGCTGTAGAAAGCAAAGTTACCGTAGAATCATCATTTGAAGCAAAAATATAGAAATAGCTTATATATCATTGGAAGTGTTATACACACACGGTTGAGATTAAAACGAGAAAAAAAACAGCCAATCAATAACCCAGTAGGTTATGTGTAATCCATCGGGTTGGTAGTTAAAGTATTTCTCATATAGCTACTGGCTATGAGCAGCAGTTATTTGGTTTATGATTTATTTTCCAAAAAAAAAAATCTTATATTCCAATTTCACGAAACAACGTACAAATTGTAAGTCCTTTTCTTGTATCAACAATCTTCACTTTCTTGTCTCAATATTCCTTTTTTTCCCCATAACTTTCATGTTTTTTAAAATTAAAAAAAGGCAAAGTATCATCCTACCAACTCAACATGGCAAAGTTTTGAACTTTCCAACTCAAAAAGCCACCCGCCTCATCCCCGCGTGAACCGCACCTGTCCATAAACCCGCGAATAATAAAAAGGAAAATCATAATCCTACATTAATTGTAACAATAATGCATGATTATTTTTCGAAAGGGCTTTGCATTAGCTGCATAAATCAGTGCATAATTAGAAAGGGCTAAATCGTAATTTTAAGCACCCCCTCATTCAGCTCGCTTTCCCGCGATTATACCCAAAGAGATGATTTCCGGTAAGCACACCGAGGACGGTGAGGATACCGAGGGCCCAAAAACATCGCGGTTTCGTCTCACTCTGGTCCGCTGCTGAGACTGTTGCTCGTATAAAAAAGATTCTCGCTTTCTCTCTCTTCTTTCATTCAACTAAAAATTTCCACAATTGTTTTTCCCAGAAAGAGATACAAAAGAAGAAATTTTTAGAGAGAGAGAGAAAGGCCATCGGATTTGGATCTCAAGGTGATCGTCTTATCTCTTTCATTTTTTTAGATCGCTGCTTGAATCTAAGTATTAATCGAAATTTTTTTTAAGCCAGCTTGCTTTGGATACGATCGTTTGGATCTAGGAATAACTTTAACTTTTTTCTTTTTTACTTATCATTCAAGCGATGCGCTGCTGTGTTGAATTTTATTAGAAAAAAAGTGCCCTTCATTTTAGATCCATTCGAATCACTGTTGTTCAATGGGATGAGAATCGATGCTGTTGTTTGAATCTAGATGCTTGAGTCGATCCTTTAGATTTTTCACAAAAACACTTTTTTCTCTACATATTGATTTTGAATTTTTCGATCGTTTTGACGATCGATTTTCCTCCCATTAGTTTATAAGATCCGATCCGTCTCTTAAATTATAGGATTTTACTTACTTGCAAAAGGAACTGATTCGATTCACTTTATTTTCTTCTATTTTTGCCAATTTATAAGCCAGCTTCCTTTTTCTAGCTATCATCAATTAAGTTTAATTGATTCAATTTTTTCCCCATCGAATTTGCAGTTGAAGTGTACAAAAGCACCTAGTTGAAGTGTACAAAAGTACCTAGGGGAGCAAATGGAAGGAGATACCCATGCAAGTTCCGGAGACGTGGAAGTGAAGTTGTCCGACTACATGGTTGATGTAGGGGTAATGATACTTTGTTGGTGTTTGAGTTAACTTTTATACAAAAAAATTAAAATAAAACACATCTTGTAGTATGAAATTCGGATTGTCCGAGATGTTGCTTTGTGATCTATACACTTTTGTATAATCATATCCTACATCTCCAGCGATGAAATTTTGTTATAATTGTTAGCTAAGACAATTTTGCCTAGAATCGGCGGTTTGCTCTTTATGTCGATTATTTGCGATGGATCAAGGGGGAAATGGACGTTTTGAAAGTTTAATTTTTTTGTAGAAAAAAGCTGGGCAATTCCTAATTACGCAGCCACTGGACTGCTGTAGTATAAACTAGTAAACTTGTATAATAATGTTTAATTTTTTTCCCAGAGTTATTGGGTCGGCAACTCAAATGGCAACCTCTTGCCAGAAATCCAATTGCACGGGAAGAATAACAAGCTATTTTACTATGTGTTCCAAGCACTTCTTTCCACATTATGTTAGAAACATAGTGTAACTATGATCCAAGGATAAATCCTCAATTCCACTATATTATAACTCCCCAACAGTTAGGAACTAACATAAAAGAGTAAGGGAATGAGCTTGGGGCACCTTGTGAGTCAGTTAGATAGGATACTAATATGTATTTAAATAATTTATTGGATACGGAGTCGGAGTCGGTTTAAACTTTTTTTGGATACGGATATGAATATCTGCAGATAAATACAATGAAATTTATAGTTTATATTGTATTTTAGTTAATTATGCTTATTTATATAGTATATTCATATATTTTGCATTTAAGAGAATATTTTAACATATTATTTTATCATGTCCGTTTCAAAGTATGCAAAATAGGCCAGTAGCATGCATAACATATTTATCTATTGATATGATATTTTAGTTGCATATTTGTATTTTTTATCCTTTGAACACTAATTAAATTTGTTCTAAATTCAAATTTTAATGTATTTTTTACTTGCATATCTCCGTTTCACGGTCATATTTGTTTCTCTATTTTGTATGAATCGTATCTGTGGAGATGTGAGAGACTAAAATAGTCCCACATTGGAAAAACTATGAGAGATACATGGGCATAAGATATAAGATGGGTCAAACCTCAACAAGACTTAAGTCCTATTGTTGGAACTAACTTATATCAAAAGTCCGCGTACACTCATAAATAATATATATATAATCGTCCTCCTCGTTCTTTAAATAATCAAAACTTATGAGAGCTATATGGATATATACCAACTTATATCAAAAGCTGATTCTTTAAATAATCAAAACTTTAACTGATATGAAATCTAAGATGTGATGAACCTCCAATAATGCTTGAGTCCTTTGGATGGAGTCCTCTTTATTTGGCTCGGGTATTTGTTTGTTCACGTTGCATATGAGATCTGAGCCCTCGCACGTGAAGTCCTCTTCGTCGTGTGTTGCACGGGGGGGTTTGAGAATATGGTTAACATAGTCCCCAGGATGCATATGGGTATGATAAACCTCCATAAAGCTTGAGTCTCTTAGATGGAATCGCACTATATTAAAAGCCCATGTGTATCCATGTATCGGCCCAAACCGAGTTTCACTATCCAAAACTTCTGGAGCATATATATTTTGAAATGATCAGCCTAATTGATTACACATGCAATTTCTGTCGCATTATATTGACCACCGTCTCATCTTAATTTTTTTAGTCTTGCTAAAATTACATTATATAAATTTCCATGTACTCTGGTCTACAAGATTCTGTATATCTTCTTCTTTGTCTTCTTAAGAATATTCTCAGATCTACTTTTCAAAAATATTTTAATTTTACATATTCTTCCTCGTAAGGAACTATTGTCCAAAAAGATCGTTGTTAATAAATATCTGTATTTAAGGATACTCCAGAGATTCCTCTTGCATATTCATCAGCATTGGAGAATACATTGGTCTCTGACTGTACCAAGACTGCTAGATTGTTCATTTCACAGTTAAGCTTGTATCTTGTAACAATCACAGGCTCACAGCTTTGTTACTAATTAAAACAACAAGGTAATTTCAGGCCAAAACAAAAGTTACCATTGTATCTTGTAACAATCACAGGCTCACAGCTTTGTTACTAATTAAAACAACAAGGTAATTTCAGGCCAAAACAAAAGTTACCATTATATAGACATTATTTCACAATGTTAATGGGTATGGTAATATGCAGTTTGGCCACAGATTGTTTTGTATTGGTATCTTTTTTATTGCTATTTCTTGTAGCGTTTGTTACAAGCCTACTTACTTAATATTGCAAATTACAGGAAGATGAAGTTGAAAGGGATATATTAATCAACAATGATGTGCATCCCCAAAAAAATGAAGCAAGCAAAGAAGATTATGAAACTGTGCTGGACGGGGAATTCATAAAGGTAGAGAAGGAAGTGGGAGATGTAAAAGAGATCTCCTATCCACACACACCAATCAAAGTTGAAGAAGCACCAAAGAATGGAGCAACGGGCGCCAAATTGTTGGAGGCTGAAGAAATGATCAAATCTCTTGAGGCAGAACTCAAAAAGGTCTCCAAAGAATTGCAACATTCTGAATCCGAGAAATCTCTCTTGAAATCTGAGGTTGAAGAACTTGAACTTAATCAGAAGAGGATGAAAGATGAAATTTCAGCATCCAAAGAAAAATATGATATGCAGCTTGCATCGCTCCAAGAAGCATTGGGGGCTCTCAATGTGAAGCACACTGAACTAGGTGGCTTGAAGGAATCCTTTAGTGGAGTGTCCGCTGAGCTAGAGACCTCAAGAAAGAAGTTGGAGGAGCTTGAAGCTGAGCTGGCATCATCAGCAAGCGAAGCTCGCAAATTGGAAGAGTTGTCAAATGAGAAAAACTTGCATGCAGAGTCACAATCGAAGAGGGCTTGTGAGTTGGAGAGGATGTTAGAACTCGCGAAAGCTAGTGAAAAAGATATGGAGGATCAGTTAAGTAAGCTGCAGGAAGAGCTGAAAGAACTGTACAATAAGGTTTCAGAAAAAGTTCAAGTTGAGGAAGCGCTGAAGCTTGCAGAATCTCAAGTAGCAGAGCTGGAGCAGAAGTTTGCTTTTAAAGGACATGTTATTGAAGAACTGACTAAAGAACTGGATACTCATAAATCTTCTCAGGAGAAGATGAAGGGAGAGTTGTTAGCACTTGAGAATCTGCTTTCTTCATCAAAGAATGAGCTCCAGTCAAAGATCATTAACTTTGAGGAAGTTGAGTCAAAACTTCAAGAGGAGGTTAAAGCAAGGGAAGATGTTGAGGCTAGTTTGAAAAACCAAGATACGCAGATGTTAAGCTTACAAGAGGAATTGAAGAAGCTGTCAGATGAAAAGCAACATCTTGTTAGCACTGTGGCTGATCTAACCACAAATTTATCACTCACGAAAGAAAATTGTGGTGAGCTTGAAGAAAAGTTTCTTGCTGCAGACCAAAACTTCAGCAAAACAGACTCTCTCCTATCAGAAGCCCTATCATACAATGCAGAGCTTCAACAAAAGATGAAGTCTCTTGAAGAGCTCCATGGGGAGTCTAAAATTGCCGCGGAGACTGCGTCTCAGAGAAGCATTGAGCTTGAAGGTCTATTTCAGTCGTCCAATGCAGCTGAAGAGGGGCTTAAAGAACAACTGAGAGAAAAGGAGGTAAAATTGATTTCTGTTGAGCAGAAGAACGTGGAGCTCCAGGAACAGATAGCTGTAGCAGAGTTAAAGTTCAATGTTGCTGAAAGAGAAATAAAAGGGCTCGGCGAGAAGATAACAGAGCTCACTGTTATGTTAAACAAGCTTGAGGAGGAAAGGGAGCTATTCAAAACCCAGGCCGAGGAATATAATGATAGGATTAGCCAACTTGAGTCATCTCTGAGCGAAGCTAAAGAGAAGACACAAAATCTTGAACAGTTACTGAGTATCTCGGAAGCCAAATATGGAGATGCTGAAGCAGAATCAAAGCAGTACAGTAGCAGGGTTTCTGTGCTTTCTGAAGAATTAGAAGCGTTCAAAACAAAATCAGAAAGCCTAGAAATGGTGGTGCAAGCTGCAAATGAAAAGGAGAATGAGATGCAAGATATGCTGAATGAGATGGCCGAAGAAAGGAAAAAATTTGAAGAGTTGGTGAACATTTCAAATGAAAAGCTTCTGCAGGCTGACAATATGATTGAAGTACTGCAGAGCGAGATGAAATCTGCACAAGAGAAATTGGAAAGCATTGAAGAAGATCTCAAGTCATCAGGTCTAAGGGAGAGCGATATAATTGAAAAACTGAAGTCTGCTGAAGAACGGTTAGAACATCATGGTAAGGCAACTGAGCTAGCAACTGCACGATGTTTAGAGCTAGAGTCAGCACATGGGTCTTTGCTGAAGGAATCAGAGATGAAACTTCAAGAAGCAGTTGGCACCTTTAATCTCAAAGATTCAGAAGTTAAACAGTTACAAGAAAAAGTGTTGCTTCTTGAAGAAAAACTGGCAGTCCACCAACATGAAGCAGTTGAAGCAACTGAAAACATGGCCTCCTTGAAGTCAGAATTGGAGGCAAGTGCAGCAAAAATGGTTGCTTTAGAGAATGCAACTGAGGAATTAAAAGGAAAGGTCTCAGAAGCTGGAATGAAACTTGAGCAGTCATTTTCTGAGAATGAATTGTTGGCAGGAACAAATTCGCAGCTCAGATCAGAGCTGGAAGCCCATCAGTCAAAAATTAATGAGCTTAATGACCTCTTGAGCTCGATTCATGTAGAGAAGGAGGCAACTGCTGAACAATTGGCTTCTCATGTGAAAACTATTGAAGAATTGAGTAATCAACATTCAAGAGGCTTGGAACTCAACTCTGCATCTGAGTTACGCATTAAAGAAATTGAACTCCAGCTGCATGAAGCCCTTGAGAAGTTCACAAATAGAGATTCTGAAGCCAGAGACATAAATGAGAAGCTGATGGCGCTTGAAATCCAACTGAAAATGAATGAGGAGCAGCTTGGCGAATTGACTGCTATTGCGGAAAATCGAAAGGTTGAGTTGGACGCGGCTCTACTTGAAGTGCAGAATTTGGAAAAAGCTCTTAAAGAGGTGCGAGGCAAGGCTGATCAACTTGAAGCAGAGAATGAAGGTTTAGCCCAAGCTAATATGGTGCAGACTCAACAGCTAGCAACATTCGAGTCAAAAACCAATCAGTTAGAGATGTCATTGAATGCAGTTACTGCGGATAATGAGGATACATTGTTACAACTTCATTCATCAAAGAAGACAATAGAAGATTTGACGCAACAGCTTGCTTCTGAGGGGGAGAAATTCCAATCCCAGGTTAGTAAGTGATTATGTGCACATTTAATCTGATCCATCAGGTATATTTTATATAGTGTTTATTCTGTAAATTATGAGTTTCCAGTGTGTTATGATACTAAGAGAACGTCATTTTGCAGGTATACTCTGTCATGGAAGAAAATAATACACTTAATAAAATGCTTCAAAATGTAAAGGAGGAGCTTCAATCCGTAGTCGTGCAGTTGGATGAACAGAAGGCAAGGGAAGTTTCTGTTAACGCTGAGGTGGAAAGTCTTAGATCCGAGGTAACCAAGAAATGTTTTATGCAGATCAGGGGCTTAACAATAATTGCACGTAATGTGTTTATTTCATTTTTATTTAGGTATCCCTCAACTGCTCATAACTTAACTTTAAAATACTTATATGGATTTCCATCTTTGATTAGATTGGAAGCATGAAGTTAGCAGCTACAGATGCGGAGGCAGTAGTAGCTTCTAGATTGGAGGAGCATTCTAGTGTACTCCGTGAAAAAGATTTATTAAACGAACAGTTGAAGGAGCACCAGATAACTCTCAGTCTTTCCCACAAAACCATAGAAGAGCAGGTTAATCTTCAACTTTTAATTTTCTATCCGCAACACAGAGGGGTTGGCAATAAATTTATTCTCACTTTTAATCTTTACCGTGGGACATGCAATTTGGAGGTGGATGAGTATTCAATCATTAGAAGTGTTTGTTTAGGAAATACAATGTTTCTCCCCCTGGAAGTGACTGTGGACTAGCACTCTACTAGTCCACTACTTTTGAGTTGTAGATTCATTTTTTTATCACACATAGGCGTGCGCGCACATGCATGCAACATATGCACTTGCACACACTTGTTTATGTATAAATTTTTTATATATAATTAGAAGGAAGGAGAAGAAAGGGTGAAACATATGGTTGCAGTGAAAGAGAGAAATACTGATTGATGCATGGTAGCAGGCTGTTATTGAAGAGTTGTAACTAGATGCTAGAAATATGGTTATTACGGTTAATCTAGGATTTATATCTTTAACTCTTCTTTCTTATGATTCTCTGACGCATCAATTTGTACAATCCTATGGAAGCTAACTGTGACATGTTTTATTAACGTTTAAAGTCACCGGTGAGTTAAACAACGCAAAGAATGGTACCAGGCTAGTTCTCATAACGTTACGAGTCCTGTGGCTAGAATACCTCGAACTTAATTGCAACTTGATAGCATTTTCCCATCCCTTATGCGAAGCTGGATTTTTTCCCCTAACAGAGAGAATTGGAGTCCAAAATCGAGTTTGAACGTGATGCTGCCATAAAACACTCGCTTGAAGAGATGGAGGCTGAGCATCAACGTGCCGATCTTCTAGAAAAAGAAGTTGAAGAGCTTAAGCAGCAATTTCAACTAGCTAAAACTCAGTACAAGGAGAAGGTTAGTACCTTTGTTAACCTGCAGGGCCAAGCAAATCAACAAAATCAACAGTCAATTTGTTTACTTTTTCCTCATTTTTTCATTTTGATATAAAAATAGAAAGTGAAGGGCTTGGTGACACTTTATCATCAAACTTCATCATAAATTTCTTGTTAAATTGTGGATGTGAGCAATGTGAGTCGCGTTCATGTTGACATTAGAATTGCTTTTTAATAACATGTATCTTTTACTAATTGTTATTTATAAAGTAAATACACTTCTGTAAACAATCCATATCGTATGGTGTGGCAAAGAATATCGAAACAAGTTTGGTATTCGATGGTTTTGGACAAAAGGGCACAATATGACCTGCATATATTATATTTGTAAAGCAACTAGACTTCATTTGCAAAAGGTCATACTGGATATTGTGTGGTGAAGAACATCCAGAAATCTCTGGTCATTTTGATGTCTATAGTTCATGGTTTTGCTGACTAATGGACTAAATATATTAGAGTTTGGTTTTCACAATTTAAAGAAATTTTCTGTCATTTAATGTGAAAGAAATATCGAACCACGCTGCTGTTGGTTGATAGGTGATAACCTAATATTCTACGTTTAATAACATAAAAATAACTATGAAGGAATAGTTCACATGTGTTTAATTTTACTAACTTGACTAATTATCCCCGACTCCGATTGTGTTAAACTTTCAGGTTGCTGAAGAAGGCAAAAAGGCTGACCTTCTCAATTCAGAGCTCAATGATTTGAAACAACAATTGAGTCAGAATGCTGAGCTGGAAAAAGAAATTGCAGAACTACAGAGCAAACTTGAGAGAGCCAAATCTTCCAAAAAGGCAAGTCTAGCTAATGTTTAGTTACTTATTTTTATTTATTTTTTGACGGAAACTAATATTTAGTAATTGATATCTTTATTGGGAGATATAAGCATAATGGCAATACCTTGTAAACTTATTATGCAACCAATCGTTATTTTTCTTTTTCTCCTTTTCGAAGGAGAACAAATTTAAGAAAATAACCCTAGGCTCCCCGTATCAGGAGAAGTTTCTCTTCATTGGTAGATACCTGGGTGTATTATCCTCAATGTGATACTTCATATATACAGTACGATTGGTCTTAATATTGCAAGTCCTAAATAAGAAAATATAGCCTGGGTTTGTTTTTATACATAACCTTAGAGTCTTTTCATATTTGTTATACCCTAAAGATTTTGAATTTTTTTTCCAAAACAAATCGCCGTGCGATCTGGTGCATATATACTGTTGAATAGCTTGGTTACAATAACGATATTAGCTTTGCAATAATTAATTCAATCTTCCATGTGCATTGCTTAGACATTGCTTTACACCTAACCTTTATATAAGATTAGCCCTCAAAACTTAATCATTTTAGTCCTGAATATGGGAAGAATGAAGATTTATCTGTATAAAGGTTAAGAAAATTCGATTAAACATCAAATAAAAAGATCGAGAATGTGTTTAGCAAAAAAATGATGAAAATATGCAACGAAATATAAAATATGTTTTAATTCCCCATATGGACTGAATAATCTACAAATGTTTTGCACAATGATCAATGAAAAAGAGTTTAGCTTGGCGTGTACAAATATAAAGAGTTCATGGTGTAATATATATAAATATGAAAACACACTGAGAATACAAAACATGAAATAATATTAATCTTCTTCGCATTACATAATCTCAACAAATTTAATGTGCTTGCAGGCTAAGCTCGGAGCGGAAGTGAGGTCTAGAGACCTTGATTTTGATGCCACAATCAAGAAAGAAAGCAGAACAACTCATCAGGCTACAGAGATAGCTTCCGTTAATCCACCTTCAGGCTTGATGGCCTTCAAGTTCATCCTTGGTGTTGCTTTAATTTCTGTGATCATCGGCGTCATTCTCGGGAAAAAATATTAGCAATAATGTTATAAAGTTTGTAGTCTTATTTCTCTCCTTTCATGGGAAAAGAAGAAGAAAGTTTCAACAATCATCCTTAGAGAAGCTATGGATGTTTGATTGTTGATGGACTTGTTGAGGTTTTGCAGGTCGGGATGGGAATTTATTTTTATTTTTATTAATTCCTGCCCCTTTTTATAATGCATGCCCGGATGTTACCTGCATGCATTTTTGGCTTGTTGCTTGTTTTTGGGTTTGTGTTGAATGTTCTTTTGTTTTTGTTTTTGTATTTAAATGCTAGTGGATGTGTTTGTGGTATGTATATTGCTGGAAATTGCCAAGCTTGCATTGGACCTATTTATGTGCGGATATTCAATTCATGTTTATTTATTTATTTATAATACTGGTGGTATTTTTGTAAGAACAACATATGGTAAGAACTGGTACAACAAAACAACGGTTGACTCTATATTCTGAAGTGTAATACTGTCTGTTTGACATCCATTCGGTTAGCAATATAATTAACTTATTTTTATATATTTTAAAAAATGTTTAAGGGTTTCTTAATAAAATATTCAATATTTTCTTCAATATTGGACTTGAGAAATTTGTGTACAGGTATGTCTCATCAGCGATAAGAGATGCCTTTATTGCATGTTAGATTGTCATTTGTGTACACCATGTATTTCATTTAAATCATACACAATAATCGTGCAAAATTATGTTTTCTGATTAGTGAATGCAATGATGCATATATCCTGTAAGAACTTTTTAGTTTGAAAAATTACTCTTATTTATAAGGGCAAGTTTATATTTAGGCAACATTTTTTTATTTGGAGAGAAATATTTAGAATGCCAGGTTCCTGAACGAATGAGCTTGACATTTCTTCCTTTTCAGATAGAGCAGTGTGTGGCCTTAAAAGGAAGGGCTGCGAATAGAGAAAGCCAGCACGCTCCCTCTTATATCAGACATTTAGATAGAATGCCTAAGACGGAACTAGAGACAATGAATATGAGAATGAGTAATGGGCTTTCTTTTTCACCTGGAATTGAAACGCAAGAGAACCAATCCATTGTCTTCAAATGCAACTTAAACACCACAACCCTCACAGCATCTCTAGCCACCGACAACTCAACCAATGGAACCGTTAACCCGAGAGTCGCCAGCCTTTAGCTAGCGCTTGCTGCATAGTGGTTTAGAGAGGGTGTCCAGAGGACACAGTCACACCAATTGGTTGTCGATGAGCTCAAATAAATTCCAAGTTCATGACATCAGTGCTCTTTTGCGAGAAATAGAACCTCATCATGAACCTTATCAAGTGTTGGAGCAAATCTACTAAACAACACCGCATTTCAATGTTTCCATATCATCCGGGCTTTGTACAAAATAAGTGCTTGTTTCAGACAGTGTTGACTACCGCGGTGCCCTGACAAAGACCTTATTTCTAAAATGAGTTTTGCGGTTGTCTAAAAACTAATATTTGTTTCCCCCCACGACCATGAACATGATGTCCCAACTATGAAAGATTTCTTTTCCTAAGCGTTGTTTTTTTCCTTCTGGCGTTTTAGTGGATAAAACAGATTTTTGGTAGCAACCTTAAAATTTGGTATAAATTCGTTTATTTTTCAATGTTATGTAGGGAGGGATGTGACTGGACTTGAGGAAACGGATTCAGGGAAAACTGGGGCTTTTGCTCTGCCGATCATCCAAGCACTTCTTAAGAACTGATGATGCTCAATATTGACGACCTCCAAGATCAGGACACGTGGCGGATGACGTGTCCCAGAGCTCAGAAGGAAGGACCTACAGGGGCCGGCCAGGCCACCTCTGTACCCGACCTGCAAGCACAAGCTGGCCCTCCTCAAGGCCCTCTGCAAATCGGCCTCCTCGGCCCCGTATCTTGCCCCGAGCTGCCACAAGGCCAAGACTCCTCGGCACCCTCGCTCGCCCCCGAGCTCCCCAGCCGAGGCCGTCTTCCTCGGTCCTCCGACCAACTCCACCGCTCACAGGCGTAACCGTCGCTCCGCGAATCTCGCCATGCGCAGATTCTCCGCCAGCAACATTCCACGTTCCACGCCATCACGATCCCCATTAATGGGCGATCCGCTCTCTACGCGGGCATGACGTCGGGAGCGTAACTGCCGGCGAGATCTTCACGCCTGCTACTACGTGCTACCGCCATTATATAAAACCCCATCACAGAGGGGTCAAGTAAGCCATTCTTTACACTTTACGCCGTTACTCTGCTCGGATCTCATCACTAACTTGAGCGTCGGAGGGTCCTCGGTGGTACCAAACCACCCCGGGACTTCTTTGCAGGTACTCGGCGATAGCCTCCACACTCACCTCTTCCTCCAAAAACCCATTGAGACCCACACGCAACGAAAGGTAATCAGTTAAGTTCACCGTGAGATCTACGGAAAACAACATTTGAAGGAGGTCCGAAAATGAGCTCCATCAGTTGGCGCCGCTTGTGGGAACTTAAATTCCACAAAATACAAAGCTGGCCTTCCTATCTCCTCATTCATGGCGGACGACCATCCTGGGGATCCCAGTACCAGCCGCCGCCTTCCGCTCACCGAAGACGGGGATGAACCTCCCCTCATGACCGTCATCAACGCCCTCGCAGGCCGGATAGATCGCCTGCAATCCCTTGTGGAGGCCCTCGTCCGCGTCTAAACGGCCGCACCCGGGCCCCAGATCGCTGCTCCACCGCCTCCAGAAAACTCTGTCCCTGTCTGGACGGCCAACCACCAGCAGGCTGCATCCCCTCGCTGCCGGTCCCTCGAACCGGTGCTCCCTGAGGCCCGCTGGGCACCCCAGGGCTCCACGCTGAGATCCGCCGCCAGGGGGCCTCGCCCCGAGCCTCCTCGTCTCCTGAGGAAATGTCGGTCACCTCTTCTATCCACGAGTGTGGCCGACCCCACCATGATCGGCGGGAACGCACAGAAGGGGTCTGCCCCGGCGACTCAAGAGCTACCCCATCCCGGGACCTTAGGCACCTCATCGAGAGAAATCGGGGCCGCTCCCAGACGCAGTCCACTCGCAGCGGGGCCCGGGAATCCCGAGGCGCCGATTCCTCGAGGTATCACGGTCGGCTCGACGCCCTTGAGAAGAAGATCGAGGGCATGCGCCGAGAAGCTCACTTCTCGAGCGACGTGGCTAAGTACGCCTCCGACTCGCTCACGAAGCCATTCACCGAGGAACTGCTCGTCGTGCGCGTCTCCTCGCGTAATAAGCCCCCGAAGGTCTCTCTGTTCGACGGGAAAACCGACCCGAAGGACCACTTGGACGCTTTCACCGCGGGAATGAGCTTCCAAGATCACTCCGACGCCGCCCAGTGCAGGGCCTTCCCGGCCACCCTCATCCACGCGGGTCGGGACTGGTTCCGGGGGCTCGAGCCCCGCTCAATTTCGACCTTCGACGAGCTGGCTACCCAGTTCCTCGGCCATTTCATGGGGAACCGTCGACAGAAGCGCACGGTCGACTACCTCTTCACGGTTAAGAGCGAGGACAAGGAAACGTTCATGGCCTATATTACCCGCTTCTACAACGCTCTCCTCGAGGTGCCCGAGTACCGGGATGAGACCGTTATAACGGCACTCAGATCCGGTCTAAGGCACAAAGAATGGTTGCGCTCCTTCGCGCTGGCTCAACCTAAGACCATGGCGGAAGTCAAGGCATGGACCGAGCGAGAGGTCCGGCTGGAGTCCGAAGTGAATGCTAACCTTCCCCGGGCGGATCGGCCCGATCAGAAGAAAAGGACTCGGGAGGAGAGGCCGGAACGTCAGCAGCCCTACCACCCGAAGTTCCAGGAGTATACCCCCCTCAACGTCTCCCTCGCGGTGTTGCTGGAGGAGGCCCAGAATGAGGGGTTCTTCAAGTTCCCTCCGGTCCCACGTCAGGCCGCTAAGCGAACTCGGGGACCCTACTACGCTTTCCACCGGGTACTGGGCCACGCCACGAAGGACTGCAAACAACTGAGGGACTATATCGAGGAGTTCATCCGGTCTGGGTACCTTGCCACTTACCTAAGGGACAAACGGCAGACCGACCGCGAGCAGGAGCAGCCTCGCCCTCCTACCGACCTGACCATCGGCCAGATCATGCTTGTTTCAGCGAACAGCCAGCCTGGGGCTCAGGGAGCCCTATGCCCTATGCCAAGCGTGGAGGCCGGCAGCTCTTCAGGGAGCTCGGCCCAGGCCAACAAAGTCATCCTTTAATCTGTACCTGTTCTTTTTTATAAAAAAAAAAAAAGCAATGTAAATTCTTCCTAGAATCTACTGTTGACTTAATAAAGATCAATAGAGCATTGCGAAAAGGAAAGAAAATCTTTGTTTATTCAAAGGGTATTATGGGCTCCTCAGCCATATATGCAAAAAAAAAATTACAATAGTGGGGGTAAGGGGTGCAGCGCGCACTGCTCGTAGTACTCGGCGCAGATCTCCGCCAACCGGGGCCGCGCAAGTTCCAGCCTCTGTTCTCGGTTCCCCCCATGGGCGTTGACCCCGAGCCTCAGCTCGTAGCATTCGCAGACGAACGCCTCCGAGCGCACCAGCCGGTTCGCGGAGATCAAGCCGAAGCGCATCAAAGACCGCAGCTTGCCCACGGCCTCATCGAAAAGCTGCTCCGACAGGGGGTTGTAAAGCCCCAGCGATGCCCTCCAGATGGAGTACATCGGTAGCTGCAGCAGGGAGGAGCGCCTAGGGAGCAGCCGACCGAAGTGCTCCTCAATGCGAGCAAGAACCAACTGTACCGTGTCCTCGGTGCGGTCGCGGTCATAAAGGTACACATCTGCAGAACTGATGATTTCGGGGATAGTGAACGGGAAATCCTCCATTTTTGATGGCCTATCTGCGAAGGGGGAAGAACCAGTACTTCTTATATAGCCCACTGTGTAGCCCAACAGTCGCCACATGGCGTCCATCGAACGTTACCCGGTGGAAACAAAGCGACGCGCCACGCGGCGTCCATCAAACGTTACCCGGTGGAAACGAAGCGACGCGCCCCTGTCGCTTCGCCTCCCCCCGCATTCAATGCACTAGATGCGCACGCCGTTGCCCCGACAGTTCTCATTCCCCGCACCTACAGCCGAATGACCAGGCTGCGCCTTGTCAAAGATTCAACTCAGCAGCTACCCTGCTCAGACATCCCCGGTCGGCAGCTCCCCTTCCACAATGCCGGGGATCAGAAGCCCTCCCAGAGGCAGCCGAGCCCGAGGTTCCCTCGCTCGGCTATCCCCAGTGGGCAGCTTTCCTGCCACAATGCCAAGGATCAAAAAGCCCTCTCAGAGGCAGCCGAGCCCGAGGTTCCCTCGCTCGGCTATCCCCTGCGGGCAGCTTCCCTGCCACAACGCCGGGGATCAAAAAGCCCTCCCAGAGGCAGTCGAGGCCCGAGGTTCCCTCACTCGGCTATCCCCCGCGGGCAGCTTCCCTGCCACAACGCCAGGGATCAAAAGCCCTCCCAGAGGCAGTCGAGGCCAGAGGTTCCCTCACTCGGCTATCTTTCAGGACAAAAGCCCTCGCCAAGAGGCACCGGGCAATAACCCTGCCCGGCCAAGGGTCCTTGGTGGGCTTCCTACAGCCTTATAGCTTTTCTCGCGCCAAGGACCAAAGTCCTCCCAGAGGCAGTCGGGTCCTTGCCCGGCTATCCCCGGCTGGTAGCTTCCTACCACAACCGACAGGGATCAAAGTCCTCACCAAGAGGCACTGGGCAGTAACCCTGCTCGGTCCACGTCCTGAAGGACCGGAAAGCCCTCCCAGAGGCAGTCGAGCCCGAGGTTCCCTCGCTCGGCTATCCCCGGTGGGCAGCTTCCCTGCCATACGTCGGGGATCAAAAAATCCTCCCCGAGGCAGTCGTTTCCTTGCCGGTCATCAACGGCTGGTAGCTTCCTACCACCGCCCTTAAGGATCAAAAGCCCCCGTGCAGAGGCACCCGAGCAGCTACCCTGCTCGGTCAAACTCCGGCTCCTACCCTCTACGCCAGGGATCAAAGGCCCTCACACGGGGCATCGGGGCGGCTACCCCGCTCAACCACCCCAGGCTGGTAGTCTCCTACCCACAACTCTAAAGAACCAAGCCCTCAAAGGAGATGACAGCGCAGCTACCCTACCCGGTCACCCCAAGATGACGGCCAACACTCTAAATCAGAAATGGATGTCAGGTCTGTCCAAGTCTAAACGATCTCCCCTCGACCCCGGGGCCCAGGGAGATACCTCCTCGGAGATGCTCATCGGCAAGCGATTGCAGTCAGCTCGACGGACGATCGTTAAACAGAGGGCCAACCTGACATGAAAGCACAACGGCGTAAGTAAAAACATCCCAAACGAGTGTTCTTCACAAACAGATGGCAGAAGGGAAAACTTTATCACAGCTGAAGAAAAACTTTATTACTACTGTCAAAGATAAGTTTTTACAAAAGGTATTTTTTGGGCTCCTCAGCCTTACAAATTTGAAAGAAAAACAAAATGAAGATAGGAGAGCGGGGGCTCTACACCTCGGGCCCGGGCACGACCTCGAGGTCCTTAACCTCCACCACCGGGGGCGCTGGGTCCTCGGCCCCCTCCCCGCCGGGAGCCTCTCCCCCTTGCTCGTCGGCGCCCACGAAGGGGAACTCGGCCCGCAGATCCGCATCGTTGAACTCCGGCATCCGAGACTTGACGGAATCAAGGGCGTCGTGCCAAATGCGAGTCGTGGCCACGGCCAGGTCGTCATAAAAGTCCCTTGACCCCTTATAGCTCGCCACGGCCCTCGATCCTGCCGACTTATAGGCCTCAGCCGCCGCCCCCAGCTCCTTCCGGAGGGTCTTCACCGTCTTCTTCAGGTTGCCGGCGAGCACTTGGGAATTCCCCAAGCTTACCCTCGGCGATCGCGGCGGCCTCGCGATATCGGGCGACCTCCCTTTTCCCAGCATCCACCTCGCCCTCCAAGGCGGAGATCCTCGTGGACATCGCCTCCTGCTCTCTCCTGGAGCTCTCTTGCAGTGCGGCGAGCTGGCCCGCGGCCTCCACCGCCGGTGCTACCACCTCGGACTCCATGCGAAGGGCGAGGGCCACGTGCTGGAGAGTCTGGGAAGACATAAAAAAAAAAGAAGGATCAGAAATATGAAGGAAAACACTAAAAATTTCACCGCGCACTGGGGACTTACCTGCACGGCTTCCTGGGTGACCGACGCCAACTGAGCCTTAAGGGTTCCCCCAGGAACCCGACCCCCGGCCGAGATCTCTATCTCGTGGAGGAGGCTGTCCGCGACCGACAGCCCGGACGGCACAGCGAACCGGAGCCCCCCTTCCTCCACCACGGTCGGCGAAGACCGGCCCCGGGAAGGTCTCCGGGAACTCCTCTTGAGCAGCTCGGAGGGGGAGCCGATCTCCTCTTTCGAGGCCGTGTCCTCCACAATCAGGGCCCGCTTCCGACCCGACGCTCTGCTGGGGCCCGGGGCAGGATCCACCGCCGAGCGTCCTCGGGGCACCGCCACCGGGGCGGTAGGAGCAGGGACAGGCGGCGCCCGGGAAGAGCTGGCGCCCCCAGCCCTAGCAGGCTGCCTCGGTTGGTGCATAACATCTCGGAGAGAGCCGAAGTCCATGGATCCTGCATGAAACGAACACCCAACAGATCAGCAACATGAGTAAAATGTAAACCCAAGAAGCAAGTCTAACTTACCGACAAACTCGACGGGGCTAAGCCCGGCCCAGCTTAAAACCCTTTCGAACAGCAGCACGTCGTATTGAAGGATGGGTTCCCAAGACGCCACTCTCACCGCGGCGGGGTCATCGGACAGGTTCCCCGGCAGACTCTTCTCCCTCGACCACTTGGTGGGCACCGGCCAGTCCTCGCCCTCGGGAGGAGAAATGAAGAAAATTTTCTTCTTCCAGTCGTGAATGGAGGAGGGCAAGGCCACGACCCCAGTCCCGGCAGTGACCCCGGGCCGCTTTCTAAAAGTAAAATAAACCCACCTTGGGCCGCCAGCTCGACCGCCGGGGTGACTCTTAAAAGCAAGGGAGGAATCGAGAAGGGAAAGGCTGAAAGGAACCGCCTGCAGCTTCAAGCGGATCAGGAACCCAAGGAGGATCCTCCATGCGTTCGGCACTAACTGGCCGAGAGCCAAGCCGAAGAAATTCAGAGCGGCGGTGACCTCAGGAGAGAAAGGCAAGCGCATTCCGTCCCAAAAAGCTTCCAAATACAGGGCAATCTCCCTACCCCGTACCTGGTCTGCCCTCTCTCCCTCCTCGGCCAGACGAAGCGTGTAGCGCGGGGGAATGTGGAAGCGAGCTCGAGCGTTGGCGAGCTCGTCCTCATGCCTCACCCAGCACGGGGGGCTAGGGGCTACATCTACCGCCTCCTCCCTGGAGGCGGCCCCCGCCTCACGGCCTCGGGGAGAGGGCCCAGCCCCTTCTCCCCGAGGAGACTCGGACACATCTAAAGGAACCCTAACGTCTACTCCTACAATGTATACTGATTCTACAGGGGAAGACATCTAACCTGGGAAAGAAATTCTTCAATGGTTGGGAACGAAAGAGGGAAGACGAGTGCCGAGCAGCTGGGGCTTGAGGAAGAGAAATATGAGAGAGTAAGGGCCCTAGGGCGGGCCCCACCCGTATTTATTACCGCATACGACCTCATCCAATGGCGCCCATCGTCTCCCGCCGAAACAGCACCTTGCGCCCAACGGCCCCGATCGCACCACGTGGCAGCCCAGTGATAGACCGTGTCCCATCAGACGCCGCAGACCTGCGCGCGTCGCATCAGCTAATTGGCGCGTGACACGTGGACCGTCGCTTCGACTGCAGAGTGCACGAACCGGCGCACCCTCCTTAAATGCAAAGATCTCGCCTCAATTCGCTAGCGGAAAAGACAACTGACGGCTCGAGGACTCATCCCAGCATAACCCTGAGAAGGAGCCCGCCTCGGGGGGCCCGGCAGTCCACTCCTGACCCGACCCGCTAGCTGGTCGGGGCAAGAGTGGAGGGCTAATGATGGTGCTCAATATTGGCGACCTCCAAGATCAGGACACGTGGCAGATGACGTGTCCCAGAGTTCAGAAGGAAGGGCCCACAGGGGCCGGTCAGGCCACCCCTGTACCCGACCTGCAAGCACAAGCTGGCCCTCCTCAGGGCCCCTTGCAAATCGGCCTCCTCGGCCCCGTATCTTGCCCCGAGCTTCCACAAGGCCAAGACTCCTCAACCCCCTCGCTCGCCCCTGAGCTCCCCAGCCGAGGCCGTCTTCCTCGGTCCTCCGACCAACTCCACCGCTCACAGGCATAACCGCCGCTCCGCGAATCTCGCCATGCACAGATTCTCTGCCAGCAACATCCCACGTTCTACGCCATCACGATCCCCATTAATGGGCGATCTGCTCTCTACGCGGGCGTGACGTCGGGAGCGTAACTGCCGGCGAGATCTTCGCGCCTGCTACTGCGTGCTACCACCATTATATAAACCCCCATCACAGAGGGGTCAAGTAAGCCATTCTTTACACTTTACGCCGTTACTCTGCTCGGATCTCATCACTAACTTGAGCGTCGTAGGGTCCTCGGTGGTACCAAACCACCCCGGGACTTCTTTGCAGGTACTCGGCGATAGCCCTTACACCTCACCTCTTCCTCCAAAAACCCATTGAGACCCACACGCAGCGAAGGGTAATCAGCTAAGTTCATCGCGAGATCTACGGAAGACAACATCTGAAGAAGGTCCGAAAAGGAGCTCCATCAAGAACCCCCAACCGTTCTTTGCTTGTGTGCTATCTACGGAAGACTCCATCAAGGAGGTCCGAATCGATTTCCCAATGGATTTGGAAGGTGATCTCCTGTTGCGTGCGGGTCTCAATGGGTTTTGAGGAGATTGGTGATTTGAGAAGTTTAGCGCCGAGTATCTGCAAAGAAGTCCTGGGGTGGTTTGGTACCACCGAGGACCCTCCGACGATCAAGTTAGCACGAGATCCGAGCAGAGTAACGGCTAAGTGGAATAAAAAATGGCTTACTTGACCTCTCTGTGATGGGGGTTTATATAATGGCGGTAGCATGCAGTAGCAGGCGCGAAGATCTTGCTGGCAGTTACGCTCCCGACGTCACGCCTGCGTAGAGAGCGGATTGCCCATTAACGGGGATCGTGATGGCGTAGAACGTGGGATGTTGCTGGCAGAGAATCTGTGCATGGCGAGATTTGCGGAGCGGCGGTTACGCCTGTGAGTGGTGGAGTTGGTCGGTCGGAGGACCGAAGAAGATGGCCTCGGCTGGGGGGCTCGGGAACGAGCGAGAGGGCCGAAGAGTCTTGGTCCTGAGGCAGCTCGGGGTGAGCTGAGAGGCCGGGGAGGACAAATTTCAGGGGGCTCTGAGGTGAGCCAGCTTGTGCTTGCAGGTCGGGTACAAGGGTGGCCTGGTCGGCCCCTGTGGCCCTTTCTTCTGAGTTCTTAGACACGTCATCTGCCACGTGTCCTGATCTTGGAGACCGCCAGTATTGAGCATCATCATTAGCCCCTCACTCTTGTCCCGACCAGCTAGCGGGTCGGGTCAGGAGTGGACTGCCGGGCCGCCCGGGGTGAGCTCCCTCCTAAGGTTTCGTCGGGACGCGTCCCCGAGCTGTCAGCTATCTTTTCTGCCAGCGAATCAGGGCGAGATCTCTGCATTTAAGGAAGATGCACCGGTTCGCACATCCTGTCGCTAAAGCGACGGTCCACGTGTCAAGCGTCGGTTGGTGTAACGACCCCAATATTCCTATAATTTTGTATTATTTTTATTAATAAAATACTGTATTTATTTGTTTGGGGTATTTTCCACATATTTTGTTTTCTATTAAATATATCATATATTTATAACTATTTTATCCCTCCATTTATTTTACCCATTATTTTGCTCGGCCCAAATTTCTTTCCCTTATATTTAAATTTTTTTAATTTATCATTCTCCTATAAAGCTTAATCCCAAAATCAAGTCTCCTTACCCAAATCAAATAAGTCATTTCAAATAAAAAATCAAAATCCAAACACAACCCATGCACAGCCAACGCCCATTTATATTCTAATTTAAAATAAAACCAAACCCAAATCCAAACCCATCCCAAACCCAGCCAAACCCTTCCAATTCCAAAATCCATCCCAACCGTTCAATTCATTCTCCTTATTTAACACCTTTCTTTAATAAAAAAAAAAACCCACATTTATTCCTATTAAACAAAATCTTAACCAATCTTATTAATTTCTTCATAATAAATTAAATCCTAACCCTAACCTATATCCCACTCCCAGTCATCTCTCTCTCTCTTTCACTTTGTTCCTCTATATCTCCTCTCTCTTTCAATTCCTCTTCTACCTTCCTTTTCTTTAATGTAAAAATACGAATTTCACAAAAACCTGTCACGCCCCACTTCCCAGTAGATGGAAACGGTGACATGGCAAGCCCGCAACGTATTTATTCCGAGAAGATCATTTCTCGAAATAAATACGCTAAGCGTAATATAATCAATATAACAATGACAAGAATAGACAAGTGGAAATAAAATCCAACCATTTTATATATTTACATTCTCAACTTTTCACAAGTTTCAAGCTGAATACATAATGTCTGAAAACAAAGATACATAAAAAGTGCCTAAACAAGTGGCATACCGGAAGTAAAAGGTGAAAAGTAAGAACTAGTAGTCAGTCTATTCCTTAAGCTGAAAGTAATCCTCCTGACTCGGCTCGATCTTCTCAATCTCTAGATCATCTGACGAACATTCCAAGAAAACAAAGAAATGGGTGGAATGCCCGTCAGCGAACTTGCGCTCGGTAAGTCCCGATAAAGATGAGTAATATATAGATTGAGTGCAAGATGACATATAATATAGTATAAATAGAAATTGCCATATGTGAACAAGTATGGTAATGTATATGGAAACTATATCAGCATGGAAATGTAACATGACCATAGAACTCAAGTATAGCATGGCCGTGGAGTGTAGGTATAGTGAATATGAAATGAATGTAAGTGTCCTAAAATGTCTCAAAAAAGGTAAAATTGACTAACGTGAGTTCAAGTGTGAATGTCAACCAATCTCAAGAGTATTCTCGAACCCAAGGCTATCGTCCAGGGGCAAGGAATCACGGGCCCAAAATAGCGGGACTTCAATTGTTATTGAAGTATTCCAAACCCAACAGGCTATCATCCAGGGGATTGGAAACACGGGCCCTCATTCATGAATTCGTGATGTACCGTTTCAGCCCGGTACCACAGCAACGTTATTTGTACCGTTTCAGTCCGGTACCACAGCAACGTTATTTACTATAATGGGACTCATGAGATTTCGTTGGATTCATACTTAAACTACCCCAACACCCCGCGTATATAAGTTTATGATTAATGTTACAAGTCTTGCTCGAATCCATGAATACAAAAGGTGATGTATAGTATCAGGTTTTCAAGATTAAGATGGTATTAAGAATCGTGTAGTCAGGTCAAGAAGAAGTCATGTCAATTGTATTCATGGTTTGAGTCAAGTTGTATCAAGCATGAATAGTTTGGTACAAGTTATATCAAGTGGTCGTGCAAACATGTCAAATATTCATGTGTTCAATGCTATGTCATACAAGATATCATGTACAGGGGTATATAGGTCATTACCCTATGCTTTATCAACGACTAATGTTTAACAAACCATATGCATCATAAAGGAATTCAAAAAAATAAATAAATATCACGTCTCTAATATTCTGGTTAGAGCATGGCATAGTTAAATAAAGCATGGTTGGAATGTGTTCAGCACTCTACAGTGAAGTTATTAAATAGCATGAAATAAGCAATTAGACTAGGTAGAGAAATCTAAGAGCATAACTAACATATGAAATATGGATAGTAGGGTATTTCAATAGAGTTACCATAATTGGGGCATAAAAGTATCAGCTCCAGAAAAAAAACTATTTGGCATTTCTTTTTTTTGTTTTGTGCAAGTTTAGCAGGAAATGGATTAAGGGACCTAGATAATAAACTTAATAACTAGAGAGTCTAAGCTAGTCAAAACTCTCAGATTACTAATTAAGCTCAACTAATGAATTCAAAACTCTCAACTCCTATCCTATGGAGAGTGAGCAGATTATTCCAAGATTTCAACGAAAGAAAATGCTAAATACAAGAATATCGGAAGATCCAGACAATCGGATATTCCAGTATAGACTGGTGTAAATCTAAGTTCCGTAAAGATGATCAAAGGTGCAGCTTTACAACTAGTTTGGAAGTAGCCATAGGAAAAGAATACATAATTGACTTCGGCAAGGATGGCCATCGGTGATAGTTTGACCTAAATGGAGTACAGGAACAACAGGGGTAATATTTGGAGTTAACTTATGTTATAACCTAGTTTGGGAGATCTAAAAACTGACCGAAGCAACACGAGTATTGAATAAATATGGCAGCACTATATACAAATAATAGATGGGCAAATAATAGACCAAATCCAAATATTTCCCTTTTTTTTTTTTTGCCCTGCAATAATCAATAAATCATGGCATAGAAATCTCCATCGCTATTTCAATCTATATTATAGCAATCCTCTATTTTCATTTCTATCTGACCATATGTGTAAATGGAAGTTAGTTAGCTATAAAAACACATAACATACAAATATTAGCAATTTCGTTGGGGACACAAACACAATATAACAATTATCAGAGGTAGTTAAAAATAAAGGTATGCATCTAAGAAATAAAATGATAATAATACCCTCTAAGTTACAACACCAAGCTATCAAATATATCTGCATATATGAAAAACATTATTACTACTTAAAGAATACTGCACAAAAACTATCGACACCAAAAATAATGTGTTCTGTAAGGCAAAAACAATAGTCGATAGTGTATATGAGACAATTGAATTTTACAAATGATGTTTATTTGTGTAAGTATATCCAAGTGTACTGTTCGTTAGGTTATTATTAGATCTAATGTTATTAATTAGTATTTATTTAGCTCAAAATTTTATATTCTCGATTATAACCTACGGATTGACGAGGACAACGAATTCAGAGAGGAGACAAGAGAGGTTAAGAGATGGGTCTTACGTGCGATTGGAACATAAGAAAACGATGGAAGTTTTCATCGAGGCATATAATCGAACACGTCGCGCACGAAACCGAAACGTTGACGTAACGGAGATCCGGAGGCGGCGAAACGATCGTGGCGTTCATGCGGTCTCGGACCCGACCTTGGAGTCTCAGTTCACAGGTCGGCCACGTCGCACGAACTTGTTGAATGTCGAGAGTTTGATTCTCGCGATAGGCTCGACAGCGGTTCTGCTGTGGTTGTTGACGTTGCGGCCGACAACGGAGGCGGGGGTACTGTTGATGATCGAGTGGAGCTAGGGATGCTCGGCTAAGAAAGGGTCGCCGGCCATGGGTGATGGTGTGTCGGTGGTGATGATGATGGGTTGTGGGTATTGTGGTTTGAAAAAAAATTTAGAAGAGGAATTGAAAGAGAGAGGAGATATAGAGGAACAAAGTGAAAGAGAGAGAGATGACTGGTAGTGGGATATAGGTTAGGGTTAGGATTTAATTTATTATGAAGAAATTAATAAGATTGGTTAAGATTTTGTTTAATAGGAATAAATGTGGGTTTTTTTTTTTTATTAAAGAAAGGTGTTAAATAAGGAGAATGAATTGAACGGTTGGGATGGATTTTGGAATTGGAAGGGTTTGGCTGGGTTTGGGATGGGTTTGGATTTGGGTTTGGTTTTATTCTAAATTAGAATATAAATGGACTTGGCTGTGCATGGGTTGTGTTTGGATTTTGATTTTTTATTTGAAATGACTTATTTGATTTGGGTAAGGAGACTTGATTTTGGGATTAAGATTTATAGGAGAATGATAAATTAAAAAAATTTAAATATAAGGGAAAGAAATTTGGGCCGAGCAAAATAATGGGTAAAATAAATGGAGGGATAAAATAGTTATAAATATATGATATATTTAATAGAAAACAAAATATGTGGAAAATACCCCAAACAAATAAATACAGTATTTTATTAATAAAAATAATACAAAATTATAGGAATATTGGGGTCGTTACAGTTGGCCGACGCGACGTATGCAGGCCTGCGACGCCTGATGGGATGCGGCCCAGTGTGGGCATGACATGTGGAGCGATCGGAGCCGTTGGACGTGAGTAGGCGTTTTGGTGGGAGATGAAGGGCGTCGTTGGATGAGGTCACTTGCGGTGATAAATAGGGGTGGGGCATGTTCTAGGGCCCCTACTCCTTCATATTTCCCCGTTCTAGGTCCTGGTTTCTCGGCGCTCGTCTTCTTTCTTCCACTTTCGTTTCCCGAGGATCCATCTTCTCATGGTTAGATGTCTTCCTTTGTAGAGTCAGTAGATGTCGTAGGAGTAGGTTCTAGGGACCCTTTAGTTGAGCCTGAGTCCTCCCGGGGAGCAGGGGTCGGATCCTCTCCCCGGGATCGTGTGGTGGGGGCAGCCCCCAGGGAGGAGGCGGTAGATGCTGCCCCCGGCACCTCATGTTGGGTGAGGCATGAGGATGAGCTCGCCAATACTCGGGCTCGCTTCCACATCCCCTCACGTTATACGCTTCGTCTGGCCAAGGAGGGAGAGAGGGCAGACCAAGTACGGGACAGGGAGATCGCCCTGTATTTGGAGGCTTTTTAGGGTGGAATGCGCCTGTCCTTCTATCCCGAGGTCGTCGAAGCGCTGAACTTTTTCAGGTTAGCCCCTGGCCAGTTAACGCCGAACTCGTGGAGGATTCTCCTCGAGTTCCTGATCCGCCTGAAGTTATAGGCGGTTCTCTTCAGCCTCTCCCTCCTTGATTCTTCTCTCGTCTTCAAAAATCACCCTGGTGGTCGAGCGGGCGACCCGAGGTGGGTCTACCTCTCTTTCAGAAAGCGACAGGGGGGCGCCGCCGGGACAGGGGTTGTGGCCCTGCCTTCTTCTATGCACGACTGGAAGAAGAAGTTCTTCTTCGTTTCCCCTCTCGAGGGCGAGGACTGGCCCGTGCCTACAAAGTGGTCGAGGGAGAAATGCTTGCCGGGGAACCAGTCCAGTGACCCCGTAGCGGTGAGAGTGGCGTCGTGGGAGTCCATCCCCCGATTCGACGTATTGCTGTCTAAGAGGGTCCTGAGTTGGGCCGGGCTCAGCCCCGTTGAGTTCGTCGGTAAGTTTAGGCTTGCTTTTTGGCTTGTATATTGCTTGTGTCGCTGACTTCTTTGCATTTGGTTTTGCGCAGGACCCATGGATATGGACGAGCTCAAAGCCTCCATGCGCCAGCCGAGGAGGGTCACGAAGGCCGGAGGCGTCGGCCCCTTCCCGCTCGAAGCCCGCCCCTGCTCCTTCTCCTCCGGTGGTCGCGTCCCGTGAGCGTTCCGGGGCGGATCCCGCCCCGGGACCTAATAGAGCGCCGGGCCGGAAGCGGGCTCGGATTCTGGAAGACCCGGCCTCGGAGGAGGAGGTCGGTTCTCCATCGGAGCCGCTCAAGAGGGGTTCCCGGAGGTCTTCCCGGGGGCCGCCCTCGCCGATCATGGTGGAGGAAGGAAGCCTCCAGTACGCGGTTCCCTCGGGGCTATCCGTCGCGGATAGCCTGCTTCATGAGATAGAGAAATCAGCAGGGGGTAGGGTCCCCGGGGGGACCTTCAGGGCCCAGATGGCGTCCATCATCCAGGAGTCCGTGCAGGTAAGTGTTTGGTTTTTTGTGAGATTCGGTGCCTCCTTCATTTTTCTGATCTCCTTCCTATCTTTCAGGTTCTCCAGCACGTTGCCCTCGCCCTACGCATGGAGGCCGAGGTGATAGCCCCGGCGATGAAGGCTGCGGACCAGCTCGCCTCGCTGGAAGAGAGCTCCAAGCGGGAGCTAGAGGCGGTGATGGCGAGGGTTGCCGTCCTGGAGGGCGGGGTGGAGGCCAGGAAACGGGAGGTTGCCCGGTACCACGAGTCCGCCGTGGCTGCCGAGGCCAAGTTTGAGGACGCTCAGGTGCTTGCCGGCAACTTGAAGAAGACGGTGAAGACCCTCCGGAAGAAGCTGGGGGCAGCGGCCGAGTCGGCGAAGTCGGCCAACCTGAGAGCGGCGAAATCGGCCGACCTCTCGGCGGCGAAGGCGGTGGAGGGCTACAAGAAGTCGAAGGACTTCTATGATGACCTGGCCGTGGCTACAACCCTCATCTGGCACGAGGCCCTCGACGCCTTTAAGGCCCGGATGCCGGAGTTCGCCGACGAAGAGCTCAGGGCCGAATACCCTCTTACGGATGCCGAAGAGAAGGGGAAAGAGATTCCTGACGAGGGAGTCGCCGAGGACCCTGCTCGTCCCGTGGTGGATGTTGAGGACCCCGAGGTCGCGTCCGGCCCCGAGGCCTAAAGCCCCCGTCTTCCTCCTCCTTTTATTTTATTGCTTTTGGAATTTTTGTAAGTCTTGGGGCAGTTTGTAAAGCTGGGGAGCCCAAATAACCTTTGTAAAGACTTTTCCTTTGGTAATAAAACTTTTTTTTCTTTGGTTTGCACTTTATCTTCTGTTCTTAAAAAAATGCTTGTAAATTTTCTTTTCTTGCACTGTTGAGCTTCCCTGCCAGGTCGGCTATTTGTCTGGCGATCGTTCGTCGAGTTGATTTCGATCACTTGCCAAGCGCGTGCCAAGCGCCGCTGAGAAGGAGGCGTCTCCATGGCCCCGAAGTCGAGTGGGGATCGCTCGAGACTTAGATAGACCTGATGCCCCTTGTTGGTGCCTCGGATTCTCTGCATGTGATGGGCAGAGGGTTGTCCGCCGTATTTGTGCCGAGGATGAATGGGAAGCTGCTCGGTTGCCCCTTGGCGAGGGCTTCTGATTTCTGGCCCTGCGAGCAGCGACCACTAGCTGGGGATGGTCGAGCGAGGGTCGGGCTCGACTGCCTCTGGGAGGACTTTGGGTCCTTAGCGTTGGAGGGGCTGTAAGAATCCCACTAAGGATGACCGGGCAGTGAAACTGCGCGGGTTCCTCTTGACGAGGGCTTTGATCTCTGGCGTCATGGGTAGGGAGCTACCAGCCGGAGAAAGCCAAGCAGGGGAGCTGCTGAGCCGCCTCTAAGGAGGGCTTTGATCCTTAGCGCTGGAGGGGCTGTAAGAAGCCCACTAAGGATGACCGGGCAGTGAAGCTGCGCGGTTGCCTCTTGGCGAGGGCTTTGATCTCTGGCGTCGTGGGTAGGCAACTACCAGCCTGGGACGACCGAGCGGGGTAACCGCTCGGATGCCTCTTGTGAGGGCTTCGATCCCTGGCGTCATGGGTAGGGAGTGTTGGGGTAAAAATTTACACCCTGGTTGACCAAGTAAAAATCAATGTCAACCCCAAGCCAAGTAGGCCCAAGCCCAGATCCAGTGGGCCCATGTCCGGGTCGAGCCCGAACATGAAACGGCCGGCCTCTCCCCATGCCAAGATAAAAATTTTGTAATAAATAATTTTGTTGTATTTATTTTATTTTATTTTTATGGATAAATGTAAGAAAATTAGGCATAAAGCTAAATTTTTGTAAAGCCCATGGCTTATGTGCAAAAAGAAATGGCACATGAGCCATGGGATAGGCAAAATGCCATTTTGTGAAGCCCAAAGGGCTATGTGTAAAGTGTATAGCCTATAAAGGTATGGATAATGAAAATATCTCACAACTTTTCTCTCTCTCCAAAAAATTTTAGATCTGAGATCTTTCTCCTTCCTCAAGGTTCTAAAACCTTCTTCTTTCTTTTGAATTAAATCAAGAGTTTTACTCTTCATTTTATAAAACTAAATAGTTTTCACCACAAAACCCATAAAGGGGAACTCAGATCTTCCATTAGATCTCAAAAAGAAGAGATTTTTAACATCTCACATCTCTTGATCTTCAAGATCCTGCCAACAGAAGAGGAGGAAGGAGACCCATCTCCAGAAACCCCACTTTAGGGAAGAACTAGGGCTCAAAGGGAGAAGCCTTTCATCAGCTTCAAAACAGCTTAGGAGTTTTCACTCCACCCTAATTTCTCTTTCGAGAATTTCTAGGGCTAAAAGCCTCTTTTTCTCGTCGGCGCCCAAGCGCCCAGCGCTCAAGCGCAAAGCACCGACGTGCCGACACATGGTGCGTCTGCGCTCAAGCGCCCTGTGCGCAAGCGCAAAGCGCCCACGTGACGACACGTGGCGCGCTTAGCGCTCAAGCGCAAAGCGCCCACATGCCGACACGTGGCGCGCCTGCGCTCAAGCGCCCTGTGCTCAAGCGCAAAGCGCCCACGTGCCGACACGTGGCGCGCTAGTGCCTAAGCGCACAGCACCTAAGCGCACAACGCTCAAGGCGCTGACCCCACGCATCCTTTGAGCGCTTTTTCCTTTTTTTATGTATGTATACATGTATATATATGTACAGATACACACACACTCCACAACACTGTCCCCCTCAAAAAAAATTTAGGCCGGGACGCTGCCCCGCACCCCGCAAGGGGGCTGCTAGCCCCCTTGACCCTCAGCCCGCTATCCGGGTAGCGGGCCCCCGTAAAAACTCTGCGTGGCTCCCGATATATCCAAACCCCCCTCCAAAACAACACACACGTACACTGCACATTGAGTTCGCAAGACCAGTTTAACCCGTTAATCGGAGGTTCCCTCGCCCCAAAGGCGAGAGGTAATTAACGGCAGCTTAGTCCGCGGCTACCGGAGATTCGAATCCCCACAATCAATAAACCCCCGCCTACCATAGGCAGGGGGAATCTGTAGTACGCCCGACAAGCACGCGCTTATTCCCATCTCAATGGGGCGACGAAAAACACCCTACAGATTCTGGCACGCCCGGTGGGACCTTTCTCTCCTCCCATATTTCGGGTTCAATGTTCATGCGAACTCAATCAATATACATATCGATTGCCTATACTAAAATGATATTTTTTTTCCATGCAGCAATCAACTTTCGACGACAATATCTCCCAAGACGAATTCAGCTTCCAACGTGACCCCGATCCCGTACGTGGTCAAGGTCAATGTTCGTGTGGTTCTCCCCGCAAGCCTTAGTCGACAGTGGAGGAACTGCCCCGCCAGTTTGGCTCCGTCATCATCTACCCTGCTGGAAGCGCTCATCTGGTAGAAATCCCGGCAAAACAGGTGGCCAAGCCGGTCTCGAGGGGCAAGAGGCCGAACGTTGTGATCGCTAAGGCACCACAACCGAAACTTAAGACGGTGTCTGAACGACTCTCTGGCGCTCCAACTGGGGGCAAGACTTTCGGTACAAAGGGCAACATCAAATGTTGCGGACGAGCTCAGGCGATGACTCCAACAAATGCACAATTGAGCGTATCTCCAAAGCCCTCCATCGCCCGGTCTGCGGCGTCTTCTCAAAGAGCCGAAGTCTGCCAGGTGCTTAGAACAGAAAAGTTAAGGCAGAAGCGGTTCAGGTATCGAGCCAACAAGAGGGCCAGGGCTTCGGCCAAGTGGAATCTTGTGAAGTTCCAAGAGCAGGGTTACTCTGTGATGACGACTGAGTCGGCCGTAAAGATCAGAGATTCCTTCGAATCTCTGAAGTGGGTTCAGAAAAATGCCATGACCGCCCGAATCAAGAAGACAGCAGTCCGAACGTCGCTACAAAGAGACGTGTCCCGGCCCCAACAGAAAAAGTATGGCACTGTCTCTTCAAGGGTCTATCAGGTGCTCTGTGCCGCATGAAAGCAGCGGGGCAAATCCAGAAAAGAAGCACCAGCACCATTCAAGAATCCGGCCAGGCCATCCGCCTTCAATCGACTGCCCGCTACCGAAACAGGAGGGCCAAGACAGCGATCTGTGAAATCAGCCGCCGATAATAAAAAGGCGGCTGGATATGTTGTCCATACGGTCTATATGGCGGGCGGGCATCCCAGCGACAACCTTCGCAGCAAAAGCAAGAATGGGGCCACCACATCCCAAGTCCAATCTGGCTTAAATGTGGTTGCCGCTTCCCAAGAACAGCCGCCTCCGCTGGATGATGAAAACCCTCTTGATGAGGACGATAGGCAGAAGGACTCTTCGGTCCAGGCAGAGTCAAGCTCAGAGAGAGAGGAAGAGCCGACTTTCTGCCCCAGGACCGCGGAGTAAGAGCTGCTCCAAGAGCTTCGGAAACAGCTCAAGAGCAAAGATAAAGAGATGACCAAGCTCTATTCGAAGATTGACGACGAACGTTGTGATGCAACTTACGGCTCAAATTGCTCGAGCGCCTCCCAATCAAGCACAAGTCGCTACTAATCAGCCGGGTGATGACAATCCGAAGCAGCCAATGCCTGTTCCTTTGGGTCCAAGACTGGTCGAGTCGCACGAAAGCCGGCCACATTTCGCTTCTGGGGACGCCTTGGCCCCAGATAGCACTATCCTGCTAACATAGGATCGGATAATGGATTTGGTGACCAGCAAAGTTAAAACACTGGTGGCTGAAGCTGAAACTCAGAAAGAAATTGGCAGTAGTGGGAGGCCATATCCCGCACAGTACGATCTGATCGAGTTCCCGAGCGGCTACGTCATTCCTAAGTTCGGAAGATTTGACGGAACGAGGAATGCAAATCAGCACGTCGCCCACTTCAAAGCATCATGCGGAAATACACGGGGCAATGACGCGCTCCTTCTTCGTCAGTTTGTCAACAGCCTGACCGGTGTCGCCTTCGACTGGTACGCGAGTATACCAGACGGGTCCGTCATTACCTTTGCCCAAATGGAGTCTCTGTTTCGGCAAAGGTTCATGAGCGTCAGTGATAAAATCTCCATTGCTGACCTTGTGAGGACCAAGCTGGGGAAGAATGAAAGCAACACCGACATTATCGCTCGATGACGTAATCTCACAGTCAAGTGCAAACCGCCGCTGGAGCAGGACCGGTCCGTCAGCCTTCTCATTGGGAACCTCAGCAATTGGATGGTCCCATTCTTGTGTACAGCGGCCTTCAAGACGTTTCAAGAGCTAACCAAGAAAGTCTAAATGCTGGAACGCTCGAAGCAAGAGTCTACCCCGGACTCTCAGAGAGACAAGACATGGAAAAGCAAGCGGGATGACAACCGTAGAAGCGGGAGTTCCATCAGTACCAATGTCTTCAATGCGTCCGACAATGAAGAAAAGCGAAGGGCGGGCGAGTCCAAAATCAACCGGTCTCGAAAGCCAGTGCTGGGAGGAGATGGGCCTTCCCTAGAGGAGAAGAAGAACAAAGTTTACTCTTTCAGAAGGGATAAGGTCCGCAAGATATTTAAAGATGCCTTGAACAACGGCCTATAATTGCCGGAGTCGAAAAGACCCCAAGAAGCAAAAATGACCGACAATCCCCTGTATTGCCCGTACCACCGAGTAGTGAGCCATGCGATCGAGGATTGCTATATCTTCAAGGACTGGGTCGAGAAGCAGTACAAGGCCTGAGAGATCGAGCTGTCCAAAAGTGTGTTGGTGAACAATCAAGTTGCAACCACCAACTTTATACAGACAGAAGCTGAAGCCTTCTGGGAGCAGACAGCCGAACCCGCTGCCCTGAGCAATGAAACGGACTCATCGCGGCCTCCGTGGAGTACACACATATCTAATAAGAGGAAGAAGATGATAAAGCTACTTCGGAAAGAGCCCAGGACGGAATGGGAAGGGCAGAAGAAGCCTACCGGTCCAGCTGCCAATGCGGCTCCATCAGGCTCAAAATCCAAGAACCTCAAGAAGAAGAAAAGTGCAGCTCGGCGCGAAAAGGAGTCTACAGGGAGATCGACCATTCAAAAATATACCGATTCTCTCGAAGAATATGAACAGAAGGAAAGAACTCTGATTCAATTGAAGGAGTTCCTCCCTGTACGAGCGGCTGAAATTCTGGAGGAGTTAGAAGAAGACTCCAATGAAGAGATCCCCATAGTGACCTACTATGCCATCCATCTGGGCAGCGACTCTGAGGGGGAGCTCTGTTTTCCCGAAGAGGACGAGGAGCTCACCACAAAGGTCAATCAAATCCAGCTCAGAAGCGGCAGGGCTCTACCGCCAAATCAGGGCAACGCCCCGAAAGGGAAGGAAAAATAGGTGGCTAATGAGGAAGATGGCAGAGAGCCGGCTGATGGAAACTCAAGTCCTTCCTCGGTGGACTATAATGTCTTGGCTCATCTCCGGAAGCTTCTGTCTCTCCTGAGCATCTACGATACCTTGGTCCTATCTAAGGAGCTTAGAGATATCCTCATTCACGCTCTACAAAACCCTGGGCGGTATCAGGCTCGCTTTGCGGAAATTAATATGAAAGAAGCTCAGTACACTTTGCAAGCCGCCGCAGTCACATTTAAGGATGAAGACTTGCTACTGGGAACAGCTGAGCATAATCGGCCACTTTACGTGACCGGGTACAGCGACGGAGATCGAATTAATCGCATATTGATTGATCCGGGGTCCTCAATGAACATCATGAACTTGCGAACTCTGAAGAGTTTATCAATGGACGTCCGACACCTGTCAAGGGAAAGGATTGTCATTCAAGGCTTCAACCAAAATTGCTAGCAAGTTCTGGGGTCCATAGCTCTGCCAATCAAATTCGGGGATCTGCAAACTGAAGCTAAGATATACGTGATCGATGCCGACACGTCTTATAAGATTCTCTTGGGACGGCCGTGGCTCTACGATTACGGCATCGTCCCGTCAACTCTTCATCAATTCATGAAGTATACTAAAAATGGTGAAGAAAGACGCATTGACGGAGACATCCAGCCGTTCGGTGTGCATGAAGTCCGATATGAAGATTCTCGGTACTTTATGAACCACCAAAATGCTAAGCCACAACTGACTGAGGATAGAGCGGCTCCAAGACTCAAAGGAAAATCTGAGCCGGCTGTCACTTTCAAAAGCAAAAACGCCCAAGTGCGCCCGCATTTCGGTAGCGACACTGATGAGTCCGATGCTGGAAGTCCGTCCTTCCGTAAAACTCGCCCTCGTTTCGGTAGCGATACGGACGAATCTGTTACTGAAGGCCCAATCTAGCAGCAAAGTCCGCCCTCATCTTGGCAGCGACACTGAAAAGTCGGAGGAAGAGGACCTGCCGTGTAACAGCGGTGCAGATTGGACCCCCATGCAACAAGCGAAACTACGAGAGACCTTCAAAATTGCAGAAGGGTCCCTAGCCGTCATAAGGGTACCAGACCAGATGTGCAAAGAGCTCGATGCGTTGTCAGTCTCCACCGTGGACCAGCTGAAGACTTTCTACGTTCCCGGGAGGAAAAGTGGACAGAAGGGCATCCTGTTTTATGGATCAAACCCCGTTGTGCACCCGGACGATTTGTCTGTCGCATGCCTTCCATACGAAAGAGGCATAAGGGCGTCCTCAATCCCAGATATTATGCGTCCGAGATGCGGGAATACTTCAAAAAGTGCAGATGCCGGTTATATCAAACGGAGTCTGAAGCAAAGTTTTACGAAGGGCTATGGCATCCACCTCAGGTCCGAGCACTCATCGATGGACGAATTCCAGATAGGCGGGGCATAGGTTTCATCCAGCCTGATTCTAAGGCATGCTACATGACCCATATTGGGGAAGCCAGCGAAGAGTCAAATGATGAAGCCGACCTAACCGAGCCCGAAGAAGCTCCTCAAGAGCTCGAAGATGGCAGACAAGCAACCTTTGACGAGCTAACCGAGATTGACTTAGGAACGCCCGATGATCCAAGGCCGACCTACATCAGCTCACTTTTGTCGGAGGAAATGAAAGCGCAGATAATCGCCCTGCTGCACGAGTTCGTCGACTGCTTCGCGTGGACGTATAAAGAAATGCATGGACTTTCCCCTGAAGTGGTCGTGCATAAGCTGGCTATATTTCCTGATGCTAAGCCAGTCAAACAAGCTCCTCGAAGAATGAGAAGGGAACTAAAAGAAAAGGTCATCGAGGAAATCAAGAAGCTCATCAATGCCGGCTTCATCAGGGAAGAGAAATATGTGGACTGGATCGCATGCATAGTCCCAGTGAAGAAAAAAAACGGGCAGATCCGAGTTTGTGTCGATTTCAGGGACCTCAACAAGGCATGTCCTAAAGACGACTTCCCGCTACCTGTCATGGAAATGATGGTCGATGACACCACAAATTACGAACTGTTCACCTTTATGGATGGCTCATCGGGATATAATCAGATCAAGATGTCGCCTGAGGATGAGAAACACACAACATTTCGAACACCGATCGGAATATACTGCTACAAAGTGATGCCGTTCGGACTGAAGAACGCAGGTGCTACGTACCAAAGGGCAATGACCAATATCTTTGATGACCTAATTCATAAAGTCATCGAATGTTATGTTGATGATCTGGTCGTCAAGACTAAAACCAAGGCCGATCATATCCAAGATCTTAGGATCGTTCTCACCAGACTGAGGGAATACGATCTGAAGATGAATCCTCTGAAGTGCGCTTTTGGCGTGTCATCGGGAAAATTCCTGGGCTTTATAGTCCGGCATTGAGGGATCGAAGTTGACCCATCAAAGATAAAGGCCATCATGGAGATGCCCCCTCCAAAGAGTCTGACGCAGCTGAGATCATTTCAAGGCAAGCTCGCGTATATACGGAGGTTTATTTCAAATTTATCGGGAAGATGTAAGCCCTTCTCAAAGCTCATGAAGAAAGGAGCTCCTTTTATGTAATACCCAGCTTCTTATTATACCAAAATCTGTATTTTTGGTTATTCTTGAATTTTATTTAATTCATTTAATTTTATTTCTAAACTCCAAACCCTAATCCCAATGCCTCATTTCCTTTTCATAATCCCTGCAGCCCAATTTTCTATTCAAAATAAAACCAGGCCTTTCCCCATCTCCTAAACCCTGCATTTTAATAAAAAGGAATTTGTTTTAAATCCCCGGCCCACTCCCTATATTTTTCCCATTTTGATTTTCCTTTAAATTCTCTGGCCCGTTCCCTTCCCATTCCCTTATATTTCTTTTTATTGCAAAACCCCCAGCCCATTCTTTTTCCCCACTCTATTCTTTAAGCCCGGCCTCTTCTCTTCATTTATCCTTGATTTTATTCCTGGCCCAACCGCAGCCCGGCCCACATCCTTCACCATTTTTTCCCCTTTATTTCCTCGGCCTGCTCCCGCTTCAACCCTCAGCCGCACCCGCTTCACTACCCGACCCGCCACCAACAGTGCCTTCTCCCCCAACGGCTATTTCCTGTTTTCCCGCGCGCGATCCGCCTTCTCCTCCGCCACCTTCGCCCACGCTCGCGCTCTTGTCGGCCACGCTCGTGCGCCGTTACTCCCCACGACGTGCGACCCTCGTCTCTCCTTCTCTCCCCCACGTCTTCTCCTTTCTCTCTTTCATTCCTCCTCCTCCTCGAAACTCACCTGCACACCCATCCCCTACCACCGAGCCTCACCCGCTTCACTCACCGACGGCGACAACCCCACCACCTCATACTCCCCCTCGCACATCCCTCCTCCACCAACAGCTCCCTCGTTCTCCTTCCTCCTCAACCCAAAATCCCCGAGCACCCAACGTCGCACGCCCTGACGGCGACGACCACGACCTCTCTTCCTCTCTCCCTCACCTCCACCTCGAGCACCTCTCCTCGCCTCGAATCTCCTCCCCTCTCACACTCCTTCTCCGATTCTCTCCCTCTCTTTCTCACTGTCTAATTCTCTCTCTCCTTTCCCCTCTCTGTTTTCTCCCTCTCTCTCTTCCTTTACTCTCTCTCACTAGCTGATCTCACTCTCTCCCTCTCTCTCTCTCCTTCCTTTTACAGTGAACACCCCTCACTCTAAAACATCATTCTCTATTCAACCCACCACCGAGCTCACACTCTCGAGGCCGCCGAGCCCCCTTGCTGCCACCAAACTCATCGGCAACCTCCTCTGCGACCTCACCGCGGCCACCACCTAGCCACCGTCACCGCAGTAGCCTTCATCTCAGTTATCATCGCCATCATTGTTGCTGTCACAACTACCGTTGCCTTCATCGAAGCCTATCCAACCCCCGCATTTCATCGAACGCTTATAACCATGACAACTGCCGCGTAGTCGTGCCCGTGCATACAGTGCTATCAATTTAACGTTTCCAGGCAAGTATTTTACTTGCTTACATGCTATATACTCAAGTTACAATCTTAGATTACATAGATCATAAAGTTACAATTTTATATCAATTTTGTGCCATACCTGTTCGACGTGTGTTCCCAATGAAATTACTCACCTAATTTGACGGAACTAAATGGTATAGTCTGGCCCGTATGGCTGTGAATTCAGTGTGTGAATTTCGCTGGAAAATATGACCTTTAATAACTAAAACGACTACCCCCAAGTTTACCTGTAAATCTGGAAACTTCTTGTACCTGAAAACCGTTAAAATCACCATAAATTATATACATGCTGGAATGCTGCGTTCAAGGGCTCAAATCGATGCCGATTCGACGAACTATAACCCTATGCAAGTCTATGATTGTTTCTGTATATAAACTATGACAAAATTTGGATCGGAGTGCGACTCTGGACTGCAGTCCAGAGCGACTCCAGTTGTTGTTTACTGTCCCGTAATGAACACCACCCTGTTTCCTTAACTCATAAGTTGCAGAACTCCATTGTTTATTATAGGTGAATCTGTTATCTAGACAAAACAAGTAGTTTCATCCTGTTTCGTTATCGTTTGATATTTAATCTGTAATTTAATAGATCGGGACGCTTAACAGTCCCAACAGAATCAGAAATGACGTACTAGTATTAAACAGTGTATATCTCCTGATGTACAGATGCGATTGAAGATCCGTCTATTGAGTTGGAAACCTTACTGAAAATCCTAGATTTCATTCAACTGATGTATCACTAAAATCTGATCCCATCTGTGATTAAAATGCGTTGCGAAACGGACTTCCGATTCTGAAACCGGATTTCCAGCCGTGAACGCTTAAAATGAAATGGTTATAATTAGTGATTCTGGAACCCGATTGGCGTGAAACTAAAATTCAATGGATAGATAATTTAACATACTATTTATTCCCCATTCATCGTTTCACTAAACTGTAACCGTATAATTTATGATAAATTATGCAAGTGGTAGATTATTGATTCATGACACCCTAATTATGCCTTACATACTGTTTACGCATCATATCATACACATGTCATTGCATTGATAACTTAGTGATAACGTGCATTACCCAGTGTTAGGTATTAGTGATGATTGTGGCAAGTACGTTAGTGTTTGTGTATCAGTGAATAAGTGAAAGTGATACGTACTTGTACACAATCAGTGAACCTTATTATTCTATTGCATTGTCGACGTCTGTGGGACGCGTGTACGTGTGACTATAAGTGGTATGGGACACTTATGGAAGCTCTTGCATGGGTGTCACAGATAAGGCACCAGACACTGCCATTTATCTTAGGTATTAGTCGGGACGTGCTTGATGGAGGTCCTGCCTCCAGTTCTCGCGCAGACTTGTCACAGACCGATTGGTATTTAGGGTTATGGTTAGCGTTTGATGTAAACCACGGGGTGTGGGGTAGTTTGAGTGTGAGTTCAACAGAATCTCGGGAGTCCCATGCCGGCTTATATATTTAGGAAGATATATGGAGATTTACAGGGTACATGATTATTACCGTGATTTGCATGTTGGGCCCGTGGTCCCTTGCCCTTAGGTTCTACCCTTAGATGGAGGATACTAACGAGTGGTTGACTCTCACACTTGGACTGACGATAGGCTTAGTGACCTGTACAGTGAGACTTAGAGACTGATAGAGATGATAGCATCGATATACATACTTACTGTGTTGACATACATGGCATATCATTCTACTGCTTTTACTGTTCCGCTGCATTGATTACTGCATGTTCATACCTATACCGTCATTGATTTACTGTTATATATATCTATATTCACTGTTAGAATTGTCACATGAATTTATATATTATACTGCTATTGTGTCGCTCTGACGACTTGAGTATGCATGCTCAGTGTGAGGAGAGGATTTAGCCTGGACCAGGACCAGACGCGTATCACGGACATCTTGATTAGCTATCCAGGGCTATACCTTTTGTTTCCCATCAGGTCAGTTCTTTATACTGTTTTGTTCCAGTACTGCATTTCTCATTACCTGCGCATTATTTACTGATTACCATGTAAAGCTAGAAGCCGAAATGTGACTACGGCAGGATGATTCCTTGACCGTAGGAGCATGGCTGGCCTTGTCAACCCCTCGTATTCCGTATTTTGGGAAGCGGGGCGTGACATTTTATCTGGGATGCCGAATGTCAACCAGCGTTCGAAAGCATCAAAAAGTACTTGTTGCACCCTCGAGTGCTAGCCGCTCCCATTCCAAATAAACCACTGATTCTCTACACTGCCGTGCTAGATGAGTCACTAGGTGCGCTCCTTGCCCAGAATAACGAGGAGGGAAAAGAAAATGCCCTCTACTACCTCAGTCGAACTCTAGTCGGGACGGAACACAACTATTCCCCAATCGAAAAGCAATGCCTGGCTCTGATATTTGCTGTGAAGAAGATGAGGCACTATCTGCTCGCTCACCGGGTTATGCTGATCTCCAAGGTCGACCCGCTCAAACACTTGATGACCAAAGTAAGCCTAGCCGGCAGAATGGCAAGATGAAATGTCATGCTACTTGAGTTTGACATAGTTTATACTCCTCAGAAAGCAGTAAAAGGGCAAGCTCTTGCAGACTTTCTCGCTGCTCATCCCATACCAGAAGGGTCGCCGCTAAATTGTGAGTTACCCGACGAACAAGTGCTGCACCTCGAGGAAGATGAGCCATGTTGGGAGCTCTACTTCGATGAAGCCTCATCAATAAAGAGCTCCGGCAGATCAAGCGTCCCAGAGGTAAAAGCGGGGATAGGATTGATGTTCATCATGCTATCAATGGGAACCCTACGGCGTTCTTTTGCTCTCACCGAGCCTCGCACAAACAATGAGGCCGAGTATGAAGCTCTTATAGCTGGTTTGGAGTTCGCCATAGAAATGGAAATCCTTCGACTACAGGTTTACGGTGACTCCCAGCTTGTCATCAACTAAGTAAGTGGCGATTATAAGATATACAAACCCGAATTAGCTCGGTACAGAGGCCGAGTGGTGGAACTCATGAAACGGTTCATTCATATTGAACTAACAAGAGTCTCTAGAGCGTTGAACGGAAAGGCTGACGTACTCGCTCGCTTAGCCAAGGAGCTGGCTGATCCTAACATGGACGAAATTCTGATCACGGTAAGGAGCCGGCAAATTCTACCCCCAGTCTCTCTACGAGAAAAGGAAAGCACGGAACAGAATAGCAGTCCTGCCGAAGAAGCTTCGATCATCCAAGACGAGCCCGATTGGAGAGAACCCTTCATAGAGTACCTCCGATACGACAAGCTGCCCGAAGAAAAATCTGCGAGGATTCAGCTGAAGAAAAGAGCTCTCCGATACGTGTTTGTAAATGACACGTTATACCGCAGGTCATATGACCAACTCTGGCTCAGGTGCCTGTCATTGTCCGAAGCCCAAAAGGTCATGAAAGATGTTCACTCGGGCGTTTGCGGTGCTCACCAATCTGGCCCCAAGATGCGACTTCAAATCAAACGGCTTGGGTATTACTGGCCCACCATGATACGGGATTGTAGAGAGCATGCAAAGAAATGTCAGATCTGCCAAATCCATGGTGATTTCATTCACAAGCATCCCAATCCGTTGCATCCTACGGTGGCGTCGTGCCCCTTCGAAGTCTGGGGCACCGACATTGTTGGCCCCATTGATCCTCCGTTATCCAAAGGCCACCGGTTCATACTGGCCGCGACAGACTACTTCTCCAGATGGGCTGAAGCTGTCCCGCTAAAAGAAGTCAAGACAAAAGATATTCTGACATTCTTCCAGTATAATATTCTATACCGCTTCGGTACACCAAGAAGAATCATTTCTGACAACGGGTCTTCTTTCAAGAGCTTCAATGTCTCAAGGTTCGCCACTCAGCACAAGATAGACTAGAGATATTCCTCCATCTATAATCCAAGAGCCAATGGGATAGCCGAAGCCGTCAATAAGACTCTATGCAAGCTCCCGAGGAAAAATATTTCAGCCTACAAGAGAGACTGGAATCTCAAACTTCACGAGGCGTTGTGGGCATATCATACCACGCACCGTACTCTAACTCAGTCCACTCCATACTCATTGCTCTTCGGAGTGGAGGCGGTCCTCCCCCTCGAAGTCGAAGTTCCAAGCTTAAGAATGGCCGTTCAGCACGAGTTGACGGAGGAGGAAAACGTACTCCTTCGACTTGAAGAGCTTGACGCCCTAGAAGAAAAGAAGCTCGCGGTGCAGCAAAATCTGGAGCTATACCGAGCCCAAATGTCACGGGCCTATGACAAGAAAACCCGTCTCCGCGCTTTCAAGAAAGGTGAGTTGGTGTTGGTCCTCAAAAGACCGATCATCCCCAATCGACATGCCAAGGGAAAATTCGAGCCAAACTGGGAAGGACCATACGTCATCGAGAAAGTGTTCGACGGAGGATCCTACCAACTAATAAGTGTCGAGGGATAAAGGCCCATGCCACCCATCAATGGCCGATATCTCAAGAAATACTACGCGTGAATACTCCAAGTCACAGGCGAATTGAGCACACCAGCCCTACGTTCTGGATCATACATCCTGCAAAACCGTATATAATCCACGGGCACAAACGACCCCTATCTCTCCCAAATCCTGCCGGTGAGACTACTTTTAAAGTCCCACCAGCGCCAAAAAAAATAGATATGTCCACAAGCAAAACGGGCATGGATGAAAACCCAAAAGGGCTCCGTGAGTAAAAACAGCAGGGCTACCGGCGAGTTTGTGAAAACCCGAAAGGGCGCAAACTCGTGAAAAGAGATGAAATACACTCGCAAAGTCCTCTCGACCTTGTGAGGAGAAAACCCCTGCGTGAGATCCTTACGACTCACAAAAGAGCAACACGCTTAGGAATCCTCACGATTCCTAAGGAGAACATACACCTGCGAGATCCTCTCGACTCGTAAGGAGAAAATGCTTTCATGAGACCCTCACGGCTGATAAAATTAAAAAGCCTTAGGTGATAGGGACCCAAACCTGTCTCCTAAGCCATCGTTCCCCAACGGGTAATGGCAAATGATGAGTCGCTCCTGGCATTTTGCTTCAATGTTAGCGATGCTGATGCCGACCAAAAACCCAAATCCCAAGTCCTCCCAAGGCAAATGATGAGTTGCTCATGGCATTATTCCAGTGCAGCAATGCTGATACCAAACAAGATCCAAATTTCAAGTCCCCAAACGGCGAATGATGAGTCGCTCCTTGTACCATATTCCAGTGTAGCGATGCAGACGCCAACCAAAATCCATTTCCTCAAAATTCTCCAGCCCTACGGCCAGTCCCCAAATTGACTGCCGTATACAATCCACGGGCTCAAATAATCCTCGTCATACCCATGCCCCACCACAATCACCAGTTACGCGACTGGTCTCCGCCTTTGGAATTATGCTTCATTGAGAAGACCCACTCATGTGTCCTCACGATACATGAGGAGAACAAACCTTTGTGGGATCCTTACGACTCATAAAGGAAAAACACACTTAGGAGTCCTCACGACTCCTAAGGAGAAAATACACCTGCGGGATCCTTACGACTCATAGGGAGAAAATGCTTTTATGGGACTCTCACGGCCCATAAAATTGAAAAGCCTTAGGTGATAGTGACCTAAACATGTCTCCTAAGCCATCGCTCCCCCAACAGGCAAATGATGAATTGCTCCTGGCACGTGTGCTTCAGTGTTAGCAACACTGATGCCTACCCTAACCCCAAAATCCCAAACTCCAATCCAATAGACCCCTAAGTCTTTAAACTAGGAACAGATGACCCCTAAGTCGTTAAACTGGGAACAGATGACCCCTAAGTCGTTAAACTGGGAACGAGGGAAATCTCCTCATGGCAGATGATGATTCGCTCCTGGTACCATATTCCAGTGCAGCGATACTGATGCCAAACCAAAACCAAAATCCCCAAATCCTGTCATGACAAATGATGATTCGCTCCTGGTATCATATTCCAACGTAGCGATGCTGATGTCAACCCAAATCACATCAAGTCAAACAACCAATGACCTCCCTGGCAGAATCAAATTCCACCTCGGAAACAAGTCAACTTCATCCCTGACGCCGCAAGAAGCGGGGCAAGTCAAATCCAGAATCGACCGTCCACGTCGCTAAAAGGGCAGCAACGACCGTCCAAGTCGCAAAAAGGGCGGAACCGACCGTCCAAGTCGCAAAAAGGGCAGCACCGACCGTACAAGTCGTTAAAATGGCAGCATCGACCGGCCACGTCACAAAAAGGGCAGCATCGACCGTCCAAGTCGCAAAAAGGGCAGTATCGACCGTCCACGTCGCAAAAAGGGCAGCATCGACCGTCCAAGTCGCAAAAAGGGCAGCATCGACCGTCCACGTTGCTAAAATGGCAGCACCGACCGTCCAAGTCGCAAAAAGGGCAGCATCGACCGTCCACGTCGCTAAAATGGCAGCACCGACCGTCCAAGTCGCAAAAAGGGCAGCATCGACCGTCCACGTCGCAAAAAGGGCAGCACCGACCGTCCAAGTCGCAAAAAGGGCAGCATCGACCGTCCACGTCGCTAAAAGGGCAGCACCGACCGTCCAAGTCACAAAAAGGGCAGCATCGACCGTCCAAGTAGCTAAAAGGGCAGCATCGACCGTCCAAGTCGCAAAAAGGGCAACATTGACCGTCCATGTCGTAAAAAGGGCAGCGCAGGATTCCTACAAAGCGGGAACCAGATCACTCTGGGCCAGAGAAACGTCTATCACGGACACTCCGTCTCGTAGACATGTCAAGCAACGACCGTCCATGTCGTAAAAAGGGCAGTGCCAGCTTCCCAAAAAGCGGGAACCAAATCAGGTCGCCTCCAAGTAAAAGAAGATCCATCAATTTCATGCACATAACCCACATATGTGGTGTGCATTTATTGATGGGGGGCAATTTGTTGGGGTAAAAATTTACACCCCGGTTAACCAAGTCAAAATCAAAGTCAACCCCACGCCAAGTGAGCCCAAGCCCAGATCCAGTGGGCCCATGCCCGGGTCGAGCCCGAACATGAAGCGGCCGGCCTCCCCCCATGCCAAGATAAAATTTTTGTAATAAATAATTTTGTTGTATTTCTTTTATTTTATTTTTATGGATAAATGTAAGAAAATTAGGCATAAAGCCAAATTTTTGTAAAGCTCGTGGCTTATGTGCAAAAAGAAATGGCACATGAGCCATGGGATAGGCAAAATGCCATTTTGTGAAGCCCAAGGGGCTATGTGTAAAGTGTATAGCCTATAAAGACAAGGATAATGAAAATATCTCACAACTTTTCTCTCTCTCCAAAAATTTTTAGATCTGAGATCTTTCTCCTTTCTCAAGGTTCTAAAACCTTCTTCTTTCTTTTGAATTAAATCAAGAGTTTTACTCTTCATATTATAAAACTAAATAGTTTTTCACCACAAAACCTATAAAGGAGAACTCAGATCTTCCATTAGATCTCAAAAAGAAGAGATTTTTAACATCTCACATCTCTTGATCTTCAAGATCCTGCCAATAGAGGAGAAAGAAGGAGACCCATCTCCAGAAACCCCATTTTGGGGAAGAACTAGGGCTCAAAGGGAGAAGCCCTTCATCGGCTTCAAAACAGCTTAGGAGTTTTCACTCCACCATAATTTCTCTTTCGAGAATTTCTGGGGCTAAAAGCCTCTTTTTCACGCCGGCGCCCAAGCGCTTGGCGCTCGAGCGCAAAGCGCCCACGTGCCGACATATGGCGCGCCTGCGCTCCAGCGCCTGCGCTCAACCGCAAAGCGCCCACGTGCCGACACGTGGCGCTCCTGCCCTCAAGTGCAAAGCCCCCACGTGCCGACACGTGGCGCCCCTGCGCTCAAGCGCCTAAGCGCATAGCACCTAAGCGCACAGCGCTCAAGGCGCTGACCCCACGCGTCCTTTGGGCGCTTTTTCCTTTTTTTATGTATGTATACATGTATATATATGTACAGATACACACACACTCCACAACACTGTCCCCTTCAAAAAAAATTTGGGCCGAGGCGCTGCCCCGCACCCCGCAAGAGGGCTGCTAGCCCCCTTGACCCCCAGCCCGCTATCCGGGTAGCGGGCCCTCCGTAAAAACTCTGCGTGGCTCCCGATATATCCAAACCCCCCTCCAAAACAACACACACGTACACTGCACATTGAGTTCGCATGACCAGTTTAACCCGTTAATCGGAGGTTCCCTCGCCTCAAAGGCGAGGGGTAATTAACGGCAGCTTAGTCCGCGGCTGCCGGAGATTCGGATCCCCACAATCAATAAACCCCCGCTTACCCTAGACAGGGGGAATCCGTAGTACGCCTGACAAGCGCGCGCGTATTTCCATCTCAATGGGGTGACGGAAAACACCCTACAGGGAGCTACCGGCCGGAGTTGACCGAGCAGGGCAGCCGCTCGGTTGCCTCTTGCGAGGGCTTTGATCCTTCAGGACGGGGACCGAGTAGGGTTACTGCCCTGTGCCTCTTATCCAGGACTTTGATCCCTGTCGGTTGTGATAGGAAGCTACCAGCCGGGGATAGCCGAGCAAGGACTCGACTGCCTCTGGGAAGACTTTGGTCCTTAGTGCGGGAGGGGCTGTAAGAAGCCTACCAAGGACACCTGGCCGGGCGGGGTTACCGCCCAGTGCCTCTTGGCGAGGGCTTTTGTCTTGAAGGATAGCCGAGCAAGGACTCGACTGCCTCTGGGAGGGCTTTTGATCCCTTTCAGTCGTGGTAGGAAGCTACCAGCCGGGGATAGCCGAGCAGGATAGCTGCTGAGCCGCCTCTAAGGAGGACTTGGACCCTTAGCGTTGGAAGGGCCGTATGAGGCCGGCTAAGAATGACCGGGCAGTGAAGCTGCGCGGTTGCCTCTTGGCGAGGGCTTTGATCCCTAGCGTTGCAAGTAGGGAAGCTATCGGCCAGGGATAGCCGAGCAGGGAAGCCGCTTGGCTGCCTCTACGGAGGACTTGGACCCTTAGCGTTGGAGGGGCCATATGAGGCCTACTAAGGATATCCGGGCAGTGAAGCTGCGCGGTTGCCTCTTGGCGAGGGCTTTTATCCCTAGCGTTGCGAGTAGGGGAGCTACCGGCCAGGGATAGCCGAGCAGGGAAGCCGCTCGGCTGCCTCTACGGAGAACTCGGATCCTTACCGTTGGAGGGGACTTAGGAGGCCTGCTAAGGATAACCGGGCAGAGGAGCTGCGCGGTTGCCTCTTGGTAAGGGCTTTGATCCTTGGCGCTGCGAGTGGGAAAGCTACCAGCCAGCGATAACTGAGCAGGGTAGCTGCTCGGCTGATTCTTCATGAGGTTTCGCTTGTCCGTCCAGTTGCAGGTGTGGGGAACAGGAACGGTCGCGGCGAACGTGCGCGTAGCATGCACATTGAATGTGGGGGGAGGCGAAGCGCCAGGGTCGCGTCGTTCCAATTCCGCCAGAGAAGGCTCACCGATCGCCGCGTGGCAGCGATTTTTTGGGCGAGAGCGGACGACCGTTGGGGCGCAGCGGGCTATATAAGGCTGAAGGAGCACTAGTACTTCCTTTCCTCGCAAACAGAGCGTCGAGAATGCAGGACTTCCCCTTTACCATCCCCGAGATCATCCACTTCGAAGATGTATACCTCTATGACCAGAACTGCACCGAGGACACGGTGCATTTGGTATATGGGAGCATCGAGGACCACTTCGGCCGGCTGCTCTCCCGACGCTCCTCCCTGCTGCAGCTGTTGATGTACTCCATCTGGAGGGCGTCGCCGGGGCTTTACAACCCCCTGTCCGAGCAGCTCTATGACGAGGCCGTGGGCAAGCTGCGCTCTCTGAGGCGCTTCGGCCTGATCTCCGCGAACCGGCTGGCTCGCTCGGAGGCACTCGTCCGCGAGTGCTACGAGCTGAGGCTTACGCGCGGGGGAACCGAGGGCAGAGGTTGGATCTCGCGATGCCTTGGCTGGCGGATATCTTTGCCGAGAATCATGAGCAGTGCTTTCTGCACCCCCTTCCCCCGCTGTTGTAATTTTCTTTTTCTTTTTGTATGTATGGTTGAGGAGCCCATAATACCTTTTTTGAATAAATGAGATTTTTCCTTCTTTTTCGCAATGTTCCGTTGATCTTTATTAAATTAACAATAGACCCTAGGAAGAGTTTACGTTGCCCCAAAAGAAAAGTACATGCTAATAGATGACCTTATTAGCGTGGCCCGAGCTCCCCGGAGGCTTGTTGGTCTCCGTATTCGGCACCGGGTACAGGGCTTTCTAAGCGCCGGATTGGTCATCTGCTGAAACGAGCATGATCTGGCCGATGGTCAGCTCGGCGAGAGGGGGACTCTGCTCCTGCTCACGGTCGGCCTGCCATTTGTCCCTTAAGTAGGCGGTGAGGTGCCCCGATCGGATGAGCTCCTCGATGTAGTCCCGGAGTTGCTTACAATCCTCTGTGGCATGGCCCAGCGTCCGGTGGAAGGCACAGTAAGGGCTCCGGGTTCGCTTCGAGGCCTGACGCGGGATTGGAGGGAACTTGAAGAACCCCTCACCTTAGGCCTCCTCTAGTAACACTGCGTGGGAGACGTTGAGTGGGGTGTACTCTTAGAACTTCGGGTGATAGGGTTGCTGACGCTCCGGCCTTTCTTCCCAAGGGAGAGAGGGCTCTTCTTCTGGTTGGACCGTTCTGCTCGGGGGAGGTTCGCGTTCACCTCGGACTCCAGCTGAACCTCGCGCTCGGTCCACGCCTTGACCTCGGCCATGGTCTTAGGTTGTGCCAACGCAAAGGAGCGCAACCACTCCTTGTACCTAAGACCATATCTGAACGCCGTGATGACGGTCTCGTCCCGGTGCTCGGGGACCTCGAGGAGGGCGTTGTAGAAGCGGGTGATGTAAGCCTTGAACGTCTCCTTGTCCCCGCTCTTAATTGTGAAGAGGTAGTCGACCGTGCGCTTCTGCCGACGGTTCCCAACGAAGTGGCCGAGGAACTGAGTAGCCAGCTTGTCGAAGGTCGAGATTGAGCGAGGCTCGAGTCCTTGGAACCAGTACCGAACAGAGCGGATGAGGGTGGCTGGGAAGGCCCTGCACTGGGCGGCGTCGGAATGGTCCTGAAAGCTCATCCCCGCGGTGAAAGCATCCAAATGTTCTTTAGGGTCAGTTTTCCCGTCGAACAGAGAGACCTTCAGGGGCTTGTTGCGTGAGGAGACGTGGACATCGAGCAGTCCCTCGGTAAACGGCTTGGTAAGCGAATCGGTGGCGTACTTAGCCCCGTCGACCGAGAGGTTACCTTCCCGGCGCATGCCCTCGATCTTCTTTTCGAGAGCGTCGAGTCGGCCGCGGTACCCCGAGGATTCGGCGCCTTGTGATCCCTGGCCTCTGCTGTGGGAGACCTGCGCCTGGGCGCGGCCCCGGTTCCTCTCGATGAGGTCCCTCAGATCCCCGGGCGAGGTGGCTCTCGAGCCGTCGTGGCGAGCCCCTTCTGTGCGACCCCGTCAAGAGAGGGGGTGTCGATCATGCCTGTTGACAGGCGAGGTGACCGACATCTCCTCAGGGGGGGTAAGGGCCGCGAGGAGGCTCGAGGCGAGGCGCTCTGGCGGCGGATCTTGGTGTGAAGCCGTGGGGCGCCCAGCGGGCCTCAGGGAGTATCAGCCCGTGGGATCTATGGCCAGGGGTCGTAGCCTGCTGATGGTCAGCCGTGCCGACAAGGGCAGAGCCTTCTGGAGGCGGAGGAGCGGCGATCTGGGGCCCTGGCCCGACCGTATGGACACGGACGAGCGCCTCCACGAGGGACTGTAGCCGATCTATTCGGCTGGCGAGGGCGTTGATGATGGTCGCCGCGGGAGGTTCATCCGTGCCTCCGGTGAGGGGGAAGCGACGGCTGGTACCTGGATCTTTAGGGTGGTCGCCCGCCATGTGGATGGAGATCGGAATGCCAACTTTGTTTTTTGTGGAGTTGTTCCTACAGACGGCGCCAACTGATGGAGGTCCTTTTCGGGTCTCCCTCAGATGTTGTCCTCCGTCGATCTCCCGACGGATTTGGAAGGTGATCTCCTGTTGCGTGCGGGTCTCAATGGGTTTTGAGGAGATTGGTGATTTGAGAAGTTTAGCGCCGAGTACCTACAGAGAAGTCCTGAGGTGGTTTGGTACCACCGAGGACCCTCCGACGATCAAGTTAGCACGAGATCCGAGCAGAGTAACGGCTAAGTGGAATAAAAAAATGGTTTACTTGACCCCTCTGTGATGGGGGTTTATATAGTGGCGGCAGCACGTAGCAGCAGGCGCGAGAATCTCGCCGGCAGTTACGCTCCCGACGTCACACCCGCGTAAAGAGCGGATCGCCCATTAATGTGGATCGTGGTGACGTGGAACGTGGGATATTGTTGGCGGAGAATTTGCGCATGGCGAGATTTGCGGAGCGGCGGTTACGCCTGTGAGTGGTGGAGTTGGTCGGTCGGAGGACCGAGGAAGATGGCCTCGGCTGGGGGGTTCAGGAACGAGCGAGAGGGCCGAGGAGTCTTGGTCTTGAGGCAACTCGGGGTGAGCTGAGAGGCCGAGGAGGCCAAATTTCAGGGGGCTCTGAGGTGAGCCAGCTTGTACTTGCAGGTCGGGTACAGGGGCGGCCTGGTCGGCCCTTTTTTCTGAGTTCTGAGATACGTCACCTGCCACATGTCCTGATCTTGGAGACCGTCAGTATTGAGCATCATCACCTGCGGTTTTGCACGTGCAGCACGAGTAGAGAACTTGGTGATGTTTACATTAGCCAAGATGTTTTTCTAATGATAGTGTTCTCCTTCACGTTCAGGCTACGAAGTACAGATTTGGTAACAAGAAGAGAAGAAAAGGAGGAGACGAAGACGAGGTTGAAGATGGTGAAACATATGCTCGGAGCAGAAAGAAAGCAAATTCATCTAAGAAATCAAAGAGAGAGTAATTTTTTTTAAAAAGGGGTTCCATCCTTATAAAATGAGATTAATGAGAATATATATGTAGGCTTTGTATTTTTTTTTCTAATGCATTATTTTGTTATGTTTTCCATACATTTGCTTGTGTGCTGATTCAAATTTTGACTATTTTATAGTCTCGGTATTAGGTATTAACCTCGTTTGGATCTCCATTCTTTTCGTGTATAATTGTGTAATTCTATTTATAAACATTTTGTAATGAAGCTTTCATAAGAAAGAAATGTTTTTCTTAAAGCAGTGTTGATTTTGTGAAATTACAGACTGCTTGATTTTTCTTTTAATGATCTTAGACCAGTGTTGGCATTTAAGCTTGGTTTGTTTCATGCTCGCCTCAGGTTTATCTCGAGCTTGTTGGCGTTTTTGACTTATTCCCATTCAAATTATACGGATTAACTTTTGCGAACTCAGGCTTAGTTCGTTTATAATTGAACTAAGCGGAAGTGTCACTATATCCTATTTGCAGCTAAAGAAAAGTTCCAGAGTTCGAAAAGGGTCCGGAGAGTAAAGAAACATGCACAATTATATGTTGCATAATTACCGTTTGTATATGGAATGCTATTATCCTTCAATTCGTATGTAACTCAAAAGAAAGAATCCCATGAGTAAAAGATTATTGTAGCAGTAAAATTTAGACAACCTCATTTTAATTTTAATCACACGTGTCTTGCACATACAAACATCTATTTTTCATTTTAACCGTATATATTCTGCCATTGAATAGGAAAATAGAAATGGACTTATTTGACCAATTTCTAAATATTATTGCACCTATCAAAATCTTTTTAAAATGCAACGTCTGGTGAGGCCCATCTCAAAAAATAAAAAATTATAATCTCAGAGACACGAAGGCCCATTTAAAATTTTTTAACTGTCACATCGAAAACCTCCGCAGAGAAATTTATATGCGGTCATTCGGATCCGGGTCGAGATTATTCTTCATCATGCGGCGCAGGGTAACTGCTTATTTAAGCGAGCGCAAGGCCATTCTCCTTTACTCTCTCTCTCTCTCTCTCGCCCTCTCTAAAATAAATTTCTGAAATTTACTGAAAATGGGGAAAATGTCGGATGTTTCTGGAGAAAACCTTGATCTTTTTCAGCCTCTGTTTCATACTTGGATTCATTGAATCGCCGCGATCCTCTCTCTCTTCCTTTTCTGGTAATTTAAATACTCTCTAAAATTCTGCGCTTTGAAATTCGTGCAGCGTGATGCAATTGTGTAGAAAAATTGATTGATTGATGTTCTAGGTGTCTGATTTGAGTAGATGATCGGTGTTTTAGCGGTTCGATGATCGGATCGAGTTCGTTTGATGTTTGATTTTTTCATCTTTGTGAACGCTGTTGGGTTTGTGATCTATTTAAGTGGGAATTAGGGTTTATATTTTGTTTTGATCGCTATTGAGCCTGATCTGATATTAGCGTTGTTTGAGGGTTTCGTAGTCGGAAGCTGATCGGTTTATAATTTTTTATTTTTGTTTTGGGGAATTGGAATGGTTGCTAGAGATTGCAATTGTACTGGGATTTTGAATTTGCAGGACATCCAATATTTGTTTGTTTAGGGATTTATATGTATATTTAGATCCCCTATTAATTCTTAGATGTGCAGTGGATTTTAAAAAATCCTTCTCTTTGAATTTTTTGTTTGATGACAAGTTAGATTGCATGGAATTCATGAAGCTCATGAATTACGGCATCAACAAGTTATCTAATTACAATACAAGTGCTGATTTGTGTCTATATCTCTTAATAAAATATAATTCTACTTGGGTAGAATAGAAATAAGATCGTTTCACTATCAAAATTTTCGAACAATGGGTTTGTTTGCGTGGAGTTCTTTTTGTCATGAATTTGGGATCATTCTAATCTTTTGTTAGTTAAAGTTTTTTTTTGGGCCATAAAAGTTTGGGAATGAGTCTTTATATTGTTTGCCACTTCAGCAAGACCTTGACTGCCTCTTCACCTACATCCCGAATGTCAGCGTTTAGCTCAGGTCTAAGTTCATTCTTAGAGAATGTGGCGACTACTGCCGTAAGAATCTTTCTTAAGTATCCTAAAACTTATGTTATGCTTTAACGTTAAAGCTGCTAGGCTTAAATTTGTGGCGTCTTTCGATTATCAGAATTTCTCAACAGTACTTTAGCGCAGGTTTAAGACTTAAGTTCACTCATAGAGATGGTCACAGGCACAGCTGACACAGTAATCTTCTAATTAGTACCCTAGAACCGATATTACCCTTTAATGAATGTTTAGCCATCTGACATAGTCACATAAAGGTTGTGGTACCTTTCCATTCTCACATACTAAACGTATCGTAATTCATTTTCAGACATTTCAGGAGTGATTCATTGTTCTGAGTCCTCACTAATATTTCCCTGTTATATTGGATGTGCCCAGCAGTTGTCATGTATATCTTTCTTCTTAGATTCAACTTATTTTAGTTTACATTGAATTATGGATCTTCTCGTACGAGACATCTCTAGAATTTTTAATATAGGAACTTGTTTTACTGCATTGTGCTTCATCACTCCCCTGGGCTTGCAGTTATGCAAGATCTTAATTCTGATACATATCTCTTTGCTGGGAGTATTAATCAGTAAATAATCAAAATCACTTGCTATAGTTTAATATTGGACCTGTTGGTAGCAGCAGCATGTCAATGAGTGATATCGTTTTTGCATGTTAACATTTGGTAGCAAGGCCCCATGATTTTCCTCTTAGGTCAAGCAACGAAATTATTCATGCAACCCTTGTTCCGTTCATCTCTCACATCTGTCACTTCAAATCATCCTACCTTATATTCTCGTGTGAGTTTGTTCTCTTTATTGCCCTCATCTAGGACCTCTCCATCCGTATCCACTTTCTCAATGAAGAAAAGAGCGAAAACAAAAACAAAAAAAAACAAAAACTAGGACCTCTCCTTAAATCTTTGTAGCTTCCGGTATGTAGAAGTTTGGTCCATTTGACATTTGGAATGCATTGCTTTTCTCTGTTCTGTTTGGTTGGTCCATTTGATTTTTGGATTACTTTTCCTTTTTCTTTGAGCTTGCTCTGCAACTTACAGAGATGGAGGACCATAAATGCAGCAGTTATGAAACAAAGAGGCATTTGGTTTTAAAATTTGAGAGTTGTCATATCTAAAGCCTTCTTTGCATTTTATTTTGCTAGAATTATTAATGTGTAGAGCTATTATGTTAGTTATAAATATGAGAAGTCAAGAGTATTATGTAATGAGCCTATATAAAGGCTTTGTTGCATGAGGATGAGAAAGATGGACCATGTTATGATATAATTTGATATTGAGAAAAAACGATGCTCTTGCTATTTGTGTGTGCTCTGCGGAGTTCTTGCATCTTTGGCTGCGGCTGAAACATATCTTCTGCTGTGGTCGAATCTTTGATTAGCTGCGGTCAATCGATCCATTATTCTCCGCCTGCGGTTGGAAACTACAGCGTGATTGTCGTCGTCGTCTTTGCCAAACCATCATCAATCATTGTTCATCTACTTCGTCAGCACATTCGTCGTCAATATCTACCTCAACAAACAACTCCAATCTGTCCAGATTCATCAAGGCAGTCAAGATCTGTCCTCATTTATCAAAAGAGCCCCTGTGACAGTTTCAGATCCATCCAGGCAGCAATTCAGACATTTTCTTTAGCGGCAAACGACTACAGATCTGGTGCAGATCTGTTCTGGACTGATTTAGCCCTAAAACCAGCCAGACACTGATTGCAGTGGGCCATATCTTTCCCTCTGAAGCTGAGGGATAATGGTTTGAATGAACTTTTGGTTCCTAGTTGGTCTATTGATTGGTAATTGATTTGGGCTTAAATTCGACAACTATTGTAACACTTTGAAAAAGCTAGATCTAGGCTTATTTGGGTTGAATTTTCTAAACTGCAATATATAGATTCTCTATAAAGATTGTGTGGGCAGTTTACACTCGTTGGGCATATCGATTATCGACATTGAATCAAATGCTTTAAAGTCTTGAATTCAATTGCGGTATTATGCTTGAATGTTTATATCTTATTTATTTATATAATTATTGAAATTTGCATCTCTTGTGTGTGTTGATCATTTAGATTAAGCCCTGCATGTGATAGGTTTCTATTGCACACACATCATTGCTTGCTTGCCTTTAGTCATGTGCACCCACTCACACGCTTAGCCAAGCCCTTACTATTCCGTCCTGCGTCATATAGTCTGTTCGATTTTTGTGTTGCTGTTTTGGTGCAATACACAAATAAATGTCTAATGACTGTATTGATAATGATAGATTTTTGAATCTTTGGGTTTCTTATGAGTCATGAGTGAAGCTTAATGTTGCTGGTTAGGTCCGTGAATAATGAAGAACAAATCATCCAAGGGCAAATACTCTAATATGTTGATCATTAGCAATAGAACAGCAAGGTTTTAAACATCGGACATCGGAGTTGTATTGGATAGATGTTTCCTATATCATATACCGGCGATATGTTATTGCCATATTGGCAAAAATATATTTTATCGCAGCACTAGTATTGCAAGGAGTCCTGATATGATATATTGGCCGATATGACCGATATTTGATTCCATTTTTCACTAGTAATTTACTAATCTCTTTTAAGAAGATGGTAAGTACTTGGGCAACTATTGGCTTCTGTAACAAGGTAGCGAAGACATTAAGATCCATTTGATTTTTTTCCATAATTAAGTAGTCACCTGCTCGACATGTTCTCTTTGTTAAAGACTTAATGCGTTGTATTATTTTGTTCTCTTGTTTTCCGACTTTAAATAGTTTTCTGATCATAGTGCAGCAGCTGCAAAGAAAGCCAATCTTATTAGAATTCTATTGCATACAATTTAGGAGAATAATCATAATTGATTTATAAGAAGACATCTGAGTGGCGTCATATTGTTCTTCTTCTTTTATGCAAGTACATGACAATCTATGAAGAGAACTTTTATTATGTAGCAACCTTGATTGGTAGGGGGCGTAAATCTTCTGTGGAGTATATATGCAATTAGCATTAATCTTTGTGTAGACACAACACGAGCATCTTCAAGCATTTATGAAAAGTTGGACATTAAAGGTGTGAAAGAGTATTTTTTCTCTTCGCCCTTTATATTGCTTAGCTGTGGGAAACACTGTTCACCCAATCCATATATCTGTTTTTTCTTTTGCCATTTCTTGGTTTCCCTTTTCAGTGTTTTCACAAGGTTCATGTTTCGCACTTTATTATGTTATTTTGAGTTCTTTTGTTTCTTTATCTTTATTTTTCTATAATATTTTATTCCCAGTTCACATCACTTAATAATGCGATATTAGTATGCAGAATGCCTACTTGCCTAGCATAATAGCTTATTATGGATAATTAATTCTTACCATGCTTTCAACAACCTCTATTTTCCTCTAGAGTAACAAATGCTTCTAGATGGAGCGCTAAGATGATTGATTTTAATAGTAAATCACATTATGTTAAAGAATGATCCGGAAAGAAGACTCCAAATTGATTCACATTTCAAATATAAAAAACAAAAAAAAACCCTTTCATTTTGTTTTTTATAAATGCTAGAGCAACGTTAAGGCTTTCCATCACACAACTCAATCAATTTCTGGTTCCATCATCACACTTTTGTTTTATCCCTTTTAAAGGCATATAAATTTGTTACATCAAGTAGATGGAGTTTTGTTATGCAAATTTTGTTGGTTCGAATTATTTTTCCTCTAGATATCTATTGGCCCTGTAGTACTATAGTAGAATAGAGTTATTTTCGACCTTAACTTCATCCTTGTGATAAAAGTCATCATGGCCTCATCAGATGCTTAGACCTTAGAGGCTTTTGTTTTCATAGTTGATGGCTAATTTGTGCTAGTCCAAAAATCATGTTATCCAAAATCATGCCTCATCTAGATAAAAATTTATCCTACATGTCTTAAAATGTGATGGTTTACATTGTGGCAATATTCAGTCCCTTTGAACCTGATGCTAACTTAATGATGAGTACAATTTTCAATGTGATATTATGCTGCATGACTGTTGGTTGTTTATAAATCTCAAAGCTTCTCTCTTATAGTTGAAATGAACAATTGAAAGTTTTTTGAAAAAGAAACTGGTCTTGTTGTTTTTTATCGCATCTCTTTTGAATCGTTCTGGTTTTCTGAGATGATGTTGCTAATTGAAAGTTGAGACAATTATGATCTATTTGGATACTCATACATTAGCCTTTCTTCATCTAATTTGGAGTTCTAAGTTAGGGTATTATCTAGTGAAGGATATTCAGAGAAATAACTGAAGGAACATTATATGTTTTTTATAAAAAAAAATGGTAAAAGCGCTTATTTAATGACTTGGGTATGCTGGAAACTCTTTTTGTGATTGATATTCATGGCATGTTTACCAGGACTATAATGGCGTATGATGAGGAGACTAGTGCAATTTTCATGGGTGCAATTTTCATGTGCAATCGAAGAACAAAGAAAGAATGCCTTAGAAGGAAGCTTTTTGGCCTTCCCTCCTCATATGCAGAGCTTGTAAAGAAAGTTGAAGTTGGCATGTTTTTGTTTTTATTCGAACATGAGGAGAGAATACTTTATGGCGTCTTCGAGGCCACTTCTGCTGGCGCATTGAACCTTGTGCCTGGTGCATTCTCCAACTCGTTCCCAGCTCAGGTATTAAGTTTTGTTTCCTCTGTTTTTTTTAAGTGAAGTTGATATTTGTTGCTTTATGGAAACATCAAGTTTGTGGCATTGAGATTTCAGTTTCATAGTGTAGGCTTTAGAGAAAGTTATCAGAAGAAGGTTTTCATTAATCATTGGCATCTCATAATGGATGATGCTGAAAGGGGCTACTCCAATATTATTATCCTTAAGTTTGTAGATATCTAATTAATTAAAAGTTTGTCCATATATGTATAAGATTATGATAATCATGTTAAATTGTTCGGATTATTGTTTTTTTATTTTGTGTCTCATTAACTAGTCTCTGTAAGCTCTTCACTTTAGATGCCACTGTATATATGGGTAAGATAGCACAAAGAGTTTTTGTTTTAGAGAATCCCCCCCCCCCCCTTCAGAGAGATGGTTGGAGTTCACGCTCTGTGGCAGGATGCTCGCATTGAAAATTATCTGGCATCGTTGAATTGTATTCATCACAAGTTTACAATAGTTAATGGACATCCTTCTGCCTTATGGTTATTCCCTTAAACCAGGGCCTAGATTCATAGCACCGTGCATGAAATACCAACACAAATATTGTTCATGTGTATATATGAATGTAAAACTGTATGTAAATCACTGTCAAAAAGAAAAACCAGAAAGGGTTTGTTAAACTAAAATAAATTTAAGATATAACATTTTATGTATAATATGTTGAAATTGAGGTTGTATGTGAATCTGATTGACTTACATCGAACCAATTATTGCTTGAAGGGTTCATTTAGGTGGCAATCCAAGTCTGAGCCTTGCTAGAATCCTGCACATATACACCTTTTACATGAAAAATGCCACTCTGTATTTGATTTGGCATTTAAACTTTTGTCATTTCAGATTTAAGTGACAAGGGGATGCCGTTATTATATATTTTTCAGCAGATAAACTACATCTGTTTCGCTTTTGTCATCTTGAGGGTTATTACTTAATTCATAAATCACATTAAGTTTCTTCCTCATCTTCGATTTTTGGGCCAACCGTATTTCTATAGCTATTTTAGCTAAAGAATGGGAAACCGAAGGGGCCAATTCATATGAATTGGTAGGGATTCTTTACCCTCTTCATTAAATAATAATCTATTGAGTTTGAGTCTCAAATTAGATTGATCATAACTTCTATTTCATGAGATTTGGGATCCTCCAATGACCTTTTGGCATATATACTATTGTAGATTCTCATAAAAAATTCATAATATATCTTTCATTTATTACCTTTTGCAGGTTCACTTCAAGAGTCTTCGCGTATGTGCTCCTCTCTCTGAAGATGAATTCAGAAGTGCCATTCAAGAAAATTACTTTACACGCAACAAGTTTCATTTTGATTTGACATACAAACAGGTTTGTCTCTCCCTACAGTTGCTTTTTAATTATCAAGTAGCTATCTAGCTACTGATTCCTTGACTTGTTTCTTTTTTCCCCTGATTCCCGCTGTAGGTGGGCAAGCTTCTTGGATTGTTTGAATCGAAGAAGATTAGTCCACATTATAGTCAAAGTATTGACTATCACAGCAATTATAGGTCGGAGAATAATAAGATAACTGGAAGTGAGTCAAGAGACAGGTCTTTAAGTTTTGATTCAACTGGATGCTGCGAAAAGAACAATGAAGGCTCTAAATCTGGATTGGGATGCCACTCTATGTACAATCAAAATTCTGATCATCAAGCTCAGATCTCTAATACTGGCATTGAGAACAGATTGGCACACCACTCAAGGTGCAATCCTGATAATCAAGTTTACGAAAACTGTAATGTTGGCATTGAACAGAGATCGGGACACCACTCAAGGTGCAATCCTGATAATCAAGTTTACGAAAACTGTGATGTTGGCATTGAACAGAGATCGGGACACCACTCAAGGTGCAATCCTGATAATCAAGTTTACGAAAACCGTGATGTTGGCATTGAACAGCGATGGCGGCACCGCTCAAGTTACAATCCTGATAATCCAGTTTACGAAAACCGCAATGTTGGCATTGAACAGAGATCGGGGCACCACTCAAGGTACGATCCTGATAATATAGTTTACGAAAACCCTAATGCTGGCATTGAAGATAGATCAGGCTACCACTCAGGTTACAATCAAAATCTTGATCGTCCGGTTTACGAAAACTGTAATGTTTCCATTGAAGATAGATCAGGCTATCATGCAAGTTATGATCAAAATCCTAACCTTCCAGTTTATGGAAACCCTACTGTCGGGATTGAACAAAGATCGTACCCTAATGCCCCTTATCCGATTCACTCAATGTCTCAAATTGATCGTCCTCATAGAGGAAATTTTCGGGATAGTCCTAAAACACATCCTTTTCATCGCAATGTTCCTTGTATTGAAGGGCAACCACCAACATATGATTTATCATCTGCAGCTAATCCTGATTTGGCTCAAAAATATCCCGAGACCCAAGCCCTTCATTACAGCAGCCATCTGTATTCATCCCATCCAGCTTCAAAGATCCTTGGCTCCTCTTGTACTAAATACCTCAAACATGGCAACTTTAATGATGAATTAGGTGCTGATATGCCAAACTCCCGTTATAGTTTATCCGAAACCCAAGCTTCTCGTTTCAGTAGCCTTTCGTATCCATCACAGCGATCTTCTTATAATCTTGGCCTTGTTGATTACTTACCCATCCAAAAGGAAAACTATGGTAGCTTTGACTACGACCCAAAATATCATGCTACTAATCTCACAGACCGCTTACATGACGTGCAAAGGTACACGGAATCATCTCATGAAATAGAGAATACAAGAGAAGGGTACACTGAAGCATCTCATGAAATAGACAGTGCAAGAGGGGCCCGCTATTGGACACCATGTGCTGACAACACTAATCTCCCTTTGGTTGAGGAAAAGAACACAGTTGTGGATATGGGAATTCCTAGGTATCAAAATGAATATTCTTCAGATCCTAGTAATGCTTACAAGTATGAGGAAAATGATTATCATCTTTCAAAGGGAAGTCCAACTCCTGTAATCTCAAATCAGGGAAGAACAAGTGTGTTTTCTCGGTTGTCTAATGTTCCAAAACAAAGCATTTCGCCAAGAGATGATTTTTGTGAAGAAGAAAAAAATTGTTCGTCTGATCTTCTTAGGCTCTTGTCTCATAGGAGAAACCAAAAGACTAGGGCAACATCAAAGAGATTATCTGAGAGATTGAAGAATGTAGATCAGATGAAACCAATTTGTGCTGAGGTGGCAAGTGAGAGTAAGGATTTTAATGAAGAGGGCATGGAGCCTCCAATTTTAAATTTTAAGCGGAGGAGTGGGGCTCAAAATACGGGTGATGAAGGAACCAATGAAAAGTGCAAGAGGAGAAAACTGGTGAGGCCATGCTTTACTGAGGACCATCCTCTTGAAGTAACTAGCAAGGAAAGAAAAATAATTTATAGCTCTTCTGAAAAAAATTTTGGCATGAAGTCCCCATTTATAATTGCTGAAAATGATGGACATAACGGAGAACACGTGAATCCAGGAGGCAAAGTTGACGGTTCAAGGGGTTCTTTAAAGGAAGGTGCTAAAACTGTAAGAGATTTGTTAAAACTGCCAATTTGTTTTGGCGATGAAGGAAATCTTGATAAGATACCAAATGCGAGCAATAAACATGAAGGAATTGAGCAGCATTCTTCAGGAGCCGATTTTAAATGTGATGGTAGTATTTCGAATGTGATTAGAGAAAAGAAAAGGAGCTTCGATGGAAATTTAAAACATAATTCTCGAGCATCAGCTGTAAACAAAGAAGGTAATGTCAAACGTAGTAAACAAAATGAAACAGGAGAGAAGAATAGAGGTCCCAAACAAGTCTCTCCAGCGTCAGTTGGCGCAGAAGGTAAGAAGTCAGATTTGGTTTATGAAACGACTACAATGCTCCCTGATGTTGAAAGTAAAGAAACTTGTCGTGAATGTGATGCTATTACAAAATCTGATTCTACCAAAACTGAGGAAAAGCGCATGACGGAACTTGATCTCAATCGAGACACTAGCTTTTCAAATGCGAGCAATAAACCTGAAGGAATTGAGCAACATATGTTATCAGCTGATATCAATTTCCAAGGTGGTAAGCTGGACAAAATTGGAAAAAGGGGTAGAATGTCAGATGGAAATCCGAAACAAGTTACACCGGAGTCAATTGTAAATGCAGAAGGCAACAAGTCAGATGCGGCTTCAATGGTCACCGATGTTAATATGAAAGAAACTTATCATGAATCAGATGCTTATTGAATATTGATTCTGCAGCAACGGAGGAAAATCATGCATCAAAATTTGATCTAAATCGTGATGCTAATTTCTCAAATACAAGCAATAAACCTGAAGGAATTGAGCAACGTATTTTAACATCTACCAAATTTGAAGGGAACAAGGACAGAGCAAAAGTAGTTTTTCCGGAATTAGTTATAAACTCAGAAGGTTAGAATTCAGACGTGGCTTCAACGCTCCTTGATGTTAGTGATAAAGAAGTTTATCATGGCTCTGATGCTAATTTTTCAAATATTGATTCTACAGCAACGGAGGCAAATCAGGTGTCAAAATATGATCTAATCGTGATGCTACCTTCTCAGAACTTATCTTCATAGTTCTATGCAAAGGAGAGAGAAGAGATGAGATTTTACTTGGAAAAATGAAAAAACTTTTTTAGGGAGGAAGGGAAAGGGTGAGGGCTTCAGACCTGAGGTGCAACCTCAGAAATGTTTTAGAAAACCCTAGGTTCTCTCTATTGTTGTATATATAGCCTTTTTATGGGCTTTTGGTGTATGGGTTCAGCCTGCTCATTTTCTCAAAATATTAATAAAATTTCATATGGGTTCCCTCAGTTTCATTGGAAAAAAGAAAAGAAAAGAAAAGGTAATAAGTCGCATACCGTTCATAGAAAAACCACTTATGAGTCTGATCCTAACTTCTCAAATTGTGCTTCCACGACAATGGAGAAAATTTGAGCACCAAAATTTAATCTAATTGTGAAGTTAACAGCGAGGAGGATACTGAAAAGGAAAGATGAACAAGGGGGACAGGGGGACGATACTCTATCTTAACGTCCGAATGTAGTATTGAAGGCAATAACTCAGGTGCTAGTTTTTCTGATTTATATGCATGTGAAATCTGAAACTAAAGAAAGTGTAGGCCCGGTACATAGCAACAATGTAGGATTAAAATAGCTGTGTAGATAACTTTGAATCCACGCTATCTTTGACGAATGGAACAAAGAATGAAAATGATGCTTATCTGAGGTTGGTGATGAGGATCCCCAATCTCCTTTTGCATTGATAAGCAATTTTGCCAAGTTTGATGACCTGAACTTACCACAATAGTTCTTTCAAAAGAGAAAAAAATTGATAATGTGTTTTGAGGCAGGTCATAATTTTGATGTTAAGGTTCCGCCTATACAGAACCTTTTTAAGTAAATATATTATAACTAGTACTTAAATATGTACTGAATCTAATTCCTGTTGTGTCTTTTTTTTAATGAAAAATGTTGTTGATATTTATTTTATATTGTTGGTTGAAATCTTGCTATTATGTCCGCATATAGATGTGTAGCAGCGAGCTGATTGTTTATGCAAGTCCCTGCTGTTTTCTGATATTGTTGTCACTGGGAGAAAAATATAAGCAGGCATGCAAATTTTCTAATTATGTTTTAGTGTTGATTTGTGTGCTTATGTGAATTTTGTGTGTGATTATAATCGAGGTGATCTTTATTGAAGGAAGAAGAACCTTGCATAAGTTTATATAGGGATGATGAGTTTGTTATAAATTAAAATGCAAACTGATAGCATGTTGCATGATTATGATAAATATTCAAATTTAACATGTTTCACTCCTAATTTTTCTTTCAAGGCATATTGTGGAGAATTCGTATGAAACAAATCTCGTTTTAGTTCGACATGGAAAATTTGTGCAACATGAATAGAAATATGTATTAGAATTCTTGGTACAAGTCTCTGATGTGTCCCAAAATTTGTTAATGTTTTGCCATGTAATTTCCTTTCGCTTTCTATTTATTTATTTAAAATCTAAAGAGGAATGGACGAATTTATCTGAACTTAAACCAATCTAAACAATTGAGCAACATGGCCAGGAGTATATATTGATTGGTATGAGTCTCAGCGTGTGCCTAAATTTATTGACGTCTTGCCCTTTAATTTATTTGTTCTTTTGTCTTTTACTTAAAAATTTAAAACCGGATAGGAGTACATATAGTAAGCAGGTTTGGTTCAAGTTGGTTTATGGGTAGACCGAACAGACAAGAGACAGGTGATGCATGATGTCTAAAAATCCCTCACATTAGCCAACTAAAGATTTGACCCATCTAATTTAAATGCATTCGATCCATTGCATTTAATCGGACGGTGTATGTTAGCCACTGGACTCTCCATTGTCAGCTAGACAACGAAGAGCATTTGAACCGGATGGTGATATTGCCAAACCCTTATTTGATAAATTCATTCCAAAACTTGTGTATGGACAAAATTAACCCCAACTAAATTAGCTTTTAACTCCCTCCCCAAATTGTATCTCATCGCTCTTCCTATGCATGTGACCCCTCACCCGCCACGCCATCGGCCTCGACCTCTCATCCTCCAACCTTATTGGCCTCATCCCCTCCCTCCTCATGCCCTTCCTCTTGAACCTCCGCTTCCTCAATCTGTCCAACAACCTCCACCCTTTCCTCCAACCCGATCTTCTCGCTTCGGCGTTTTTCTACCGTAATGGATATGCTGGACAAGATCGGCGGCATGTTCGGAGAATCCTGCGTCTTTTTTTTAGGAACCCAAGAATGCGAGATTAGCACCGTCGAGTACTAGCTGCCCGACGAGGATCTCGACCCTCTCATCTCAATCTCGCCGCAGGAGTATCTCGACAATATGATGGAGGAGCTCGATCGCGTTGTCGGCGAGATTGATGACGACCATCGTGCGATTGACACGGGACAGTGATACATCGACACCGTGAATGTGATCCAGATCGGATCGGGATCAAGAGAAAGGACAATATAAAAAGACAAAATTTAAATGCTGATGTAGTGGTTAATTTTGTCTATACATAAGTTTTGATATGAAGTTATAAAATAAAGGTTCCGCGAAAAGCAAAATAGCTGCCAAAGGACTCAAGCATAAAATGCAATTAAAACATTTTTAAAAACAATTAGGCTTTTTTGGGGGGGGATTTTTTTTAGTACGAACTTCGTGTAGGTTCCGGGTTAAACCCAGATATTTGATTGATTAAATTTTTTTTAGAGAGATATAAGTTGGCAAACTTTACGCTAGTACAATTGAAAATATTAAAAATCCTTCAGTTCCTCGTCATTTCACAGAGTATTCTCTTACCTTTATTTCAATTTTTTTCTTCCTCCCTTGAAATCCGTCCCTCTTTAACTCAAATAAAAAATATTGATTCCCCACCCACCCTCACACCACAAGAGGCATAATTTGATTTCCCAATTCCAAATCAAGTGAAGTGAGGCCCACAAATTTTTAACCACAAAATATCTGATACTTTTTTTTATTTGTTTTGGGCCGAGCTACGGCCCTAGGCCAAGCCTGGCCAGCTGCCGGCCCGGCCCGGCCCGATCAGCCATGTGACGTTTGGGACGGGCCGGATCGGGCCACGGACAGCCCGGCCCATTTGCCACCATGAGAAAGGACTCCATTTTGTCCTCCATTTCTAAATAAGAGAAGAAGAGGACAAAAGAGGTGGCGTCATCCCAGAGCCCACGGCCTTGCTTCTGCTGCACTTGGGGCCCACCTGCGCATCAATGCTTGGTGGGGGCCTATTTCGTAGGGCTTGTTCTATCGTTCGATACTATCCGTTGAAATCCTCATCGGACGGTTGAGAGCTCACAATCTTTTCTTCACGAGTGGGGGCATGGAGGATTCCATCATCCACTTGGCGATGGATGCTTGCCATAAAATATACACGAGGGTTTTTCACGCATGTGAATGCCAGGTTAATTTTTTGCCTATAATAGTTCTTGTTGGAAAGCGAATAAAATTACAAGCTGCACAAACGTTTACACATAGATAGAAAGAAGCAGTTCATATTCTCTATCGTTCCCTAATGCTTACATGTAAGTAATATATTCGAGGATAAACAAAATTTACGGTGCATTTTGCATATTTTTGGAATAGTAACAGGATCAAAAAAATTATATTTTTTTGAAGCTTTGAGGTTTTCATAACCAGCCAATTTCATCTCCATATTGCAGTTTATGATATCATCATAACATGAGAAAGCTGTTTAATTTTTAATTTTTTTGCATGTTTAAACAGTAACCTAGGATAGGAAAAATATATTGTTTTGATTAGGAATATCTTCACGGCCAATGCCACTGTGCATTGATTCTTGATCATCATATGGGCTACAATTAACCTTATAGTTTTCGTGATCACTAATCATTGCATGGTGTTTGATTTGATAACACTTGACCTCAATAATCAAGGCAAACATGAGGTACGGGTCGACTCGTAGCCTCATGACGCATAACCAAGCCTCGAAGGATGGTCCTTTATGACCCAGCTATAAGGTTGCAGCGAGCCACAGCCTTGTATAACTGTACCATCAAATTCCTGACCATGTTTATAGTGTGCATGATGATGAACATTGCTAACTTCGCAAAATCAAAGTAAACACTTCTAATGTCCCCGTCATGCACACGTAAGCAAGAATGCAAGATGATTTACTTTGTTTTGATGTTTGAAGGGGGGAAAACCCATGTGATGTTGATAAACAAGGGACCATATATGATATCGTACACACAAAAGAAAAGAAAAGTAAAGAAAATCCTATCTATCTACTAAAAATATCTATGTTTTTCCATGCTTATTGGGGGCACTGAATTATTCCAAGGAACTGTTGCCACTTTTGGGGAGCAAAAATAAGTGGGCTACTCACACATTCACCATCTTCCCTTTATTACCACCCCCCCCCCCCCCCCCAAAAAAAAAAAAAAAACAAAGATAAGATTTTCTCCCCCACTTTCAAATTGATTCTCTAAATTGCATGTTTATTCCTTTCTGTACATTCCGAAAAATATGCTGTCGGTGGAGTAATAAAAGAAAGGAACACCTACTCAAAACGATATGTATGCAAGGGAAATGACATTTGTATATTTATAAATATGAAATAGGAGAAGGTCATATGGTACCATGGGAAAAGGATAAAAAGGACACATGCATTGGAGTACTCTCGAATTTATATTCATGAGTGGAGCCGTACTTCCATGATGAGATCAAATTGGTCTTACTCAATAGTAAGACTGGCTTAGGACCCGTTTGAATGACCGGAAGTACCGAAAGTGCAGAAAATAGCTACGAAGTAACTTCCAAAAGGGTGCCAGAGAAGTAAACCTAAAACCTGCTTGGGATGTTTGTTTGTGAATGTTTTTTGAAGAACGAAGTAAATTATTATGTTTTTTATTGAGAAAAATGTTTGTGATATTTTTTGAAGAAGGAAGTAAATTATTATGTTTTTTATTGAGAAAAACAAAAAAGAAATTATAACATTTTGGATGTATTAAATGAAGCAATAGACAATAAATATTTTTTCTTGTTCCTTGTGCTACATGGCTTCTTTCAACATAAGGGCATATTTGGATGAACGGAAGTACCGGAAGCAGTTTTGAAGTTATTTCAAAAAGAAGTCATGGAAATAGTAATTGCACTTCTTTTATTTGTTTTGATTATGAAAGTAGTTCTATTGAAATAATAAATGCAATTATTTTATATTAATTTTTATCCAGAAAAGCATGAGAAAGAATGGAAAAGCTTAAAATTAATTAATGTTATGAATAAAGCATTTTTCTTTTTCTTCCTTGTGCTCTATGGCACTTCCAAAAAAAGGTCATCAAGAGAAATCCTGAAGTACCACGCCATCATATGAAAGTAACTTAAAATGTTATTTCTTGTCAAAATAAATACTTGAAATACCGGAAGTAAGTCTATTTCCGGTGCTTCCATACTTTGGGCCCGTTTGGATGAACGGAACTACCGGAAGTAATCTTGAAATTACTTCAGAAAGAAGTTCATGGAGATAGTAATTTCTTGTACTTCTTTTGTTTGTTTTAGTTATAAAAATAGTTGTATTGAAATAATAAATGCAATTATTTTATATCAACTTTTATCTAAAAAATCATGAGATGGAATGAAAGAATTTTAAAATTAATTAATGTAACGAATAAAACAGTGTTTTTCTTCCTCTTTCCTTTTCTTGTGCTCCATACCATTTCCAAGCCCAAGAGGCCATAAACAGAAATCTTGAAGCATGTGCTCAATAAAGGATCCGCATCATCATATGGAAGTAATTTTAAACGTTGCTTCTTATCAAAACAAACACTTGATGCATCGGAAACAAGCCTGTTTCCGGTGCTTCCATGCCACTTCATGTCATACAAATAGGCCATACATGGTAAACAAACATGCCCAAAATGAGAGGAAGAAAATTTTCGAGCTGAGCATGCCATTCTGGATTAACTTCATCAATTGCAAATAACTTCCAAATTCCTCTTCTTTCAAGCAAACGCTTGAAATACCGAAAATATGTTTGCTTCTTATTTTTCTACGCTATTACATGTCAAATAAACATGTTCTTAATGAATTAATCAAGGATTTCCAAAGTAGGAGAAATGCCATTTTGTTACATTAATTATGGAACTTGAACCTTTTAGATTCACGTGGAGGTAGCTTATATGATTTCTTATATCATTTCCAATCAATTAATCTACACTTATTAATGACCCAAATAATCAGCAACTACCACATAGACCACATAGACGTCTTTTGGTTGCACTCATTTTTGTTTATTTGAGACGGTAATATACCGCTGGTCCTCCTCAGCTCTGATAATTTTATTGCCCATAATTTATTTTATTTGTTCCATTCTCTTTAATTAAGATATTTGTATATATATAAGAAAAAGTAAATATAAAAAATAAAATTGTCTAATATTTTCTAATAATGCTTTATTTAGTAGCCAAATAGTAATTATAAAATGATTAAGGGGGTACAGTACAAAAATAGCAGAATGCTTGCAGCACCGCTAGCCCCCACAAAAAACCCATTACCCTTCTCTTGCTCCCCCCTCTCTGAATCTCTCTCTCTCTCTCTCTCTCTCTCTCTCTCTCCTTCCCCTTTCTCTCTCCTAGGGTTTAGTCGACGGCGACGATCAGTGAAGACGACGTGGCGGCGATGAAGGCGGCGGCAGCGGCAGCGGCGACTGGTGAATTGAGTTTGGTGTTTGATTTCATCTTCATATCATCATCAGTGGCACATTAATCAGTAGCCGAAGCGATTCGTGAAATTTGTTGCCGAGATTTTCAATTCTTGATCCGTCCCTTTAAATTTCGTTATTTGTTTATAGACGTGTCGATGCTTTCATGTGTTATATAGCTAAGCTGTCGTCGTCATCACCAACAGCGATGAAGCCAGGATTTTAAACAGTTACTTTTTTTTTTGTTTTGGTGTCGAATTGGAGACTTGAAATTGTGATAATTTCATCTTGTTTACCAAATCTTGAAGTTTCAATCATCAGGCTAACTTCCACAGCTCCTTAATCAATTTAGTGAAACCCTTGATCCAGGTGATCGTCATCAACATCTAAGCCTTTTGCCATCAAAATGGGGTTGCAATTGAGTAATGCCAAATTCATGGCCAAGGATTGTTATAGGAAATTAAGTTTAACTCCAAGCCACAGAATAGGCCAAGAGCTGTACTGAACACATTCCCAAATTCTAGTTATTGCTAAGTTTGTTATCACTTGCTAGTTTGTAAGAAAATTACGAATTGGATAAATTCATTCATGCCACAAGTTATAGGTTTCTTGGAATTGGTAGAAATTTTCTCATATATTACTGATTTCATCAAGATTTTTATGATTATTATCCTATAGGATTACACGTAAATCATAATGCATCATGGACTAATTTTGCTTGGAACTGAAACATTGCTATTGTTCTTGATGTCTAAATCTTACCTCTTAGTCGCTTCAATCTATTAGTTGACGTATATATCTTAGAGTTCCTTTCAACTGTTTGAAAGTGTCATAATCCATTATTCTTTGTATTCTTACAAGCATTGCTACAGCATGTTCGTTTCCTCGAATTAATTTTAAACCTTAGCGCATAGAAGGATAATCTTAAGGAAGCTCCATTCGTCCTCCAAACCATACTTTTTCTCTATGCATATGCTATAATTGAGCTTCAGTATGGATGTATGGACTTTCTAAATTACTAGGCAACAAAGTAGTGGTACTACTAAAATTATTATTTGTGGCAATGGCAACTCATTGTCGTAGTATACTAGCATGCATCTTCTCCATAACTTACCTCATCTGTGCTTATAAACTGTACATTTTCGTTATGCTTATGACATAATTGTGATTCCTTGATGTTTACACTTGATGGGCTTTTTATTAAGTCACTAAATAACAAAATAGTGCTACTGTTTAAAATATTACTTGTTACAATGAATATTCTCATTGTCACAGCGAAAAATAATATACTGCCACATACTTCTTCACTTCATTGGTCCTTCTGACTTTACTTTCTTTATGCTTATGATATAATTACGATTCTTTATGACGGATGGACTTTTTAAATACTTAAATAACAAAATCAATGCCGCAACTAAAATACTGTTTGTTACAATGACTACCCTCATTGTCATGGAGAAAATAGATTACTAGCATATACTTTTCTTTTATTTTCTAATACTATCAAGAGTTCTGTTATTTATTTATTTAATGTTCTGTTTAGGTTTCACTTAAACCTATATCCTGAGCATCGCTAGAGTTGAGCACTCTGATGTAGGCCTGCTATACAACCAGCATGAGGGGATATTCAAACATCAGAGGACATAGGTCAGGGTCAACGCGATCCGAAGAATCGTCATTGGATATGGAACGAAACATATCTAATTGTCCAAATCTCCCCTCTAGTCCATCTCTTCAACCATATCCATCGGTTGGTCAACATCAAGAAAGCAATGCCGCATATTTTTCATGGCCTACATCAACTTTAATGCATGGAGCAGCTGAAGGCCGAGCAAATTACTTTATGAACCTTCAAAAGGGTGTTTTACCAGGAAATCTCGGTAGGTTGCCAGCTGGACAGCAAGCCACCACATTGCTTGACTTGATGACTATAAGAGCGTTTCACAGCAAGATCTTGCGCCGGTATAGTCTTGGCACGGCGATAGGGTTTCGGATTAGGAAGGGAAGATTGACCGAAATACCGGCGATCCTTGTTTTTGTTGCGAGAAAAGTTCATCGGAAATGGCTCAATAATATCCAGTGCTTGCCGACTGCACTTGAGGTAGGAATAATTCATGTTTATTCGTAGTTTTAAAGAGCAAGGCAGTAGGGAGACAAGTGGGTGAAAGCATTAGGCCCTGTTTGGCTTTCAAATAAATACTAGCGGTAAACTGCGCGCGATGCGGCAGGTTTTGGAATAATATGTGAAAATGGTATTTATTTGTAAAAAACAAAATCCATGGTATTTATCCAAAAAACGTTGAAATTTATAACGGACAAAGCTATGGTATTTATCTAAGAAACGTTGAAATTTATTGATATTTTTTTGTAACAGACAAAATCCATGGTATGTATATGAAAACATTGAAAGTTTATGGTATTTTTTTATAACAGAAAAAATTCATGGTATTTACCTGAAAAACATTGAAAGTTTATGGTATTTTTTATAACGGACAAAGTTCATGGTATTTATTTGAAAAAGGGAAGTTCATCGTATTTTAATGAATATCTAGTGCTATTAACTTATAAAACATTGAAAGTTTATGTTACTTATTTGTAAACAGAGCAAGTCCATTGCATTTATGTGAAAAACGGCGAAAGTTAATGTTATTTTTTTTGTAACGGAAAAAGTCCATGATATTTATCTGAAAAACGTTGAAAGCTAACTATATTTATTTGTAACGGATAAAACCCATGGTATTTATCTGGAAAACGTTAGATATTTATTGTATTTTTTATGGACAATATTCATGGTATTTATTTGAAAACAGCGAAAGTTTATCATATTTTAATGAAAATCTAATGGTATTTATGTATAAAACATTGAAAGTTCATGGTATTTTAGGGAAAACCTATTGGGATTTTGAATTGATGGCATTCTTATAATTATTGAAATTTTTTGAACAAATGGCACATTTGTAAATAGTGAGAAGTTGAGATGGCAGCAAAGTTGTAAATAATGAGAAGTTGGCAAAACTTTGCCTTGACCTATCTAAAATACTCCCACCAAAACATTAGAATTTACAAAATACCAGATTTTTTGCAGACAAATCTAAAGGAATATTCTATTATTTGGGGCATTTTGGGGATATCACCAATTTTCCACTTCTCATATAGCTTTCTATTAGTATAATGATAATGATAGCAATTGTTTATTTTTCCAAGTGGAAACACAAGTCATGCAAACATAAATTATGAAAGGGCCCTACTTCCACTTAGCAATCAACTCTGTTTGGTGTTAATTTTTCTAGATATTCTTCTGTTTATTCCCTTTGTTTGTTGGTAAGATCAATGAGGTCGCTGTGGCTTTTGGCTGTCACCAGTTAGGTTGAGAAAACTCAAGTTATCTCATCTTCAAAACCATAGCCAAATGTGGCGGAGTTTTTAATTTTGGAGCGAGTCTAAACGACTATAGGAATTTGGAATTGCGATAACATCACGTTAAAGCCAAACAGGGCTTTGCAATTTTTCGTTCCACTTTAACATCTTAAGTGGGAATTTTGAAATAAATTAAATGAAAATTTTTCCTGAAATTCTAAAAATATTAATCATTCTTTCATTCCCTCACTTCCCTATGAACTGAGCACAGCCTTATAGTTATAGATTGCCAATGTTTATTTCATTTATTTTGTTTTCTATATATTTCATAAATAGGGACCAGGGGGTGTATGGTGTGATGTAGATGTTGTCGAATTTTCATATTACGGGGCTCCAGCACCAACCCCAAAAGAACAACTGTACACCGAGCTTGTGGATGGCTTACGCGGGAGTGATCCTTGTATAGGTTCAGGTTCTCAGGTAATTCTGCTCTCAGTAAGTTCCCTATTCCTATCTTCTCCTCTGTCCTGATGCTTCTGATCTAGATCAATAATCAATGACAGTAATGTCTGTTAGTTCTAAACTTCAAATAAATAGTTATTTGTATCAATTGTTCTGCATAAATGGACAGTAATCTGACTATATGTTACAGCAACTTCTGAGATGGCTTGCTTTGTGTGTGTAAGCTTGATTTGTTTGAGTTAGCTCTGCCACAGTAATGTCAATATATAGTCTTTTAAGTTGGTAGGAACACCCTGGATATAAGGAATTAGAGATCACTCTTGCGGGAATACATTGCCAACTCATTAAAATATAAGCACTCATGTTGTATGGATTCGAAACTACTGTGAGCTGTGTCCACGAAGAACACTAACCAAACAAAGTAATAGTGGATCTAAGCCTCCATACTACGGATTTATAACATATGTTATCTGAGGTAGCACCTAGACATCTTCATCTAAAAGAACGTTGATACTCCATGGTATTTTATCTCACACTCATGGTAGTTTTTTTTCATAAAAAAATTACCAGGTTTACAGTATTTATCTCAAACACAATTGTTGTGGCATACAAGTAAAATTTTATCCTTGAGTTCAAGAATGTATAATTACTATTTGTAGTAATACGCCAGTCTTGCATCTAGCTACCTTTTCTCCTCTTTTTGTATTGCAGTTTCTCTTCTAACCTTGCTCTTAAATTTAGGTGGCAAGCCAAGAAACCTATGGAACTTTAGGAGCCATTGTCAAGAGCCGCACAGTGAACAAACAAGTCGGTTTTCTAACGAACAGGCATGTAGCAGTCGATTTGGATTACCCTAACCAGAAGATGTTTCATCCTTTGCCATCCAATCTCGGGCCTGGAGTCTATCTTGGTGCTGTGGAAAGGGCGACATCTTTTATCACAGATGATCTGTGGTATGGGATCTATGCTGGAACAAACCCGGGTAACCCTTCTACACTGTCTTTATAATAAATTGCAGGAAACCCTTCGCTTTCCCTGAATAGCATGAAACCACCCTTATTCTTGAAAACCTATGAAGCATGGACACGGACACGGGACATGGCATATTTGTAAAAATGTGGACATGAGAACACGGCTATATTGTTTTTTAATATATTAAATTCTATATATTAGATAAAATATAATGTACTACGAGAGGAAACATGTACTAGTTTATCATTAAAATCATAATAAAATAAAATTAATGTTATAATTTTCATTTAAAAACATAAGTACTTTTAAGCACAAACAAATACATATATAAAACTAGAAGAAAAACACATACAAATACAATCGGTAAGTGTCGGACACGTCCAACATGGATGGACACGGTTCATGTGTGTGGGACATGTGTCAGACAGAGACCGAGTGTCCGATACTTGTCGGACACGGACACGGCGAGCAAGTAGAAGTGTTTGTGTTTCATAGTTGAAAATCTATTCTTCACCCCTCTTATACTCATGGATTTATTGTTTCTGTAAATTATTTGCAAACCCCTAAAAGTCTATCATTTTTAAGTTATTATATAATTAATAACGAATTTTTCTACTGAATCGTATATTTGGAATAACAAGTTAATTGACAGAAAATGTTAATGCCTTAACGGTTGTCAAAACAAGGGGGTGTAGTGCAGGTTCCTAAGCTCAGAATGGTTTCCTTCTAATTGGGCAAAAGCAAATAGGGGTTTCCTGCAATTTAGCTTCGTCTTTGTTTTATAGGTTCGGGACTCGTGAAGTTTGTTTTTAAATTTAGCATTATCCTCAAGAAGAGTTCCTAGGTTTATACTAGTGAAACATTGCCGTTTTTACAAACATGATAATAGTGGGTAGACATGACCTAAAATAAAAGAGTTACAAGAATTACTTTACAACTTCCAGTCAGAAACTTGAGCTTACGACCTTCCACCCATTTCTATGTTAAGAAATTGGGTGAAAATTTACCTTTCTTGTGACAACGTTTTCATTTCATGATAGCTCCTGCATGATCAATCTTGATAGGTTTTTTTGAAGGCGGATTAATGCAAAGGTCACTTGTCATGTAGTGATGTTCGAAAGGGGTATTTGTGTTGGGTCCTATTTACCATTGAGTTGGAAGAGGTAAAATTGATTTTTTTTGCGAAATTATGTGATGCATCCTAAATTCCTAATATTAAGAAAGCATTTTTAATGTAAATGTTGAGATTTGTGGATTAAAATAGTCCCACATTAGATAAAGTATGAGAAACGCATGGGTATAAAACATAAGATGAGTCACCTCAATAAGACTTGAGTCTTATTGATGGAGCCCGTCTATATTAAAAGCTTGTATACACTTATATAAATAAAATATATATTCGCCCCCTCGTTCGTGTGTAATTAAATTTAATATGGTATCAGAGCTAGGTTGATAACATCCGTGGAATTGTACTTTAATAACACCTTTGAGAGAGAGCCATCTTTGTGCCTTTGATAGACTCACCTTTCCTTGTGCCATAGCCGCATATTTCTTTTTCCTTGTGTCATAGTTACACTTTTTCTTGTGCGGTTTACTTGTCTCTGAGAGACTAGTCTTTATATGTGTTTGTACGATTCACATGACTACCACGTTGCATGGGAGGGGTAGTGTTGAGATGTGTTTGGGAATAGTCCTACATTGGAAAAACCATGAGAGATGCATGAGTATAAGATATAAGATGGGACAAACCTCAACAAGGCTTGAGTCTTGTTGATGGAACTCGTTTATACCAAAAGCTTGTGTACACTCATATGAATATAAATATATCGTTGGTGTATAATTAAATTTAATAGTAAATAACATAGTTAATTCTATTAATTGCTTCATTTAAATTGAATGCACAAATACAATATATTTATTTGTTGCTGTATCTGATTTATCAGAATGAGAAACCTACATGTGTAAATAGGTGATTCACTGGTTAAGAGTAAAATTCCAAAAAACTATAACCTGGAACCAAAATTTTATGGCAATTTAGTTCTTCAGAAGAGAATGCTTCTTTCTTCTTTAAATTCACAATTCTGAAGCTAAACAACATTACCCGAAGGATGACCCATAATTAAATAGATTTCCATCTTGAGAAATAAAAAAAAGTAGGACCTTACACATATTAAGTTGTAATGGAAGAATTTCATTACAGATTTCTTAATAAATTTATGAATTCAGTCTTTCAAAATTTTCCATTATTCTCATCTACTATAATTTGGTTCTTCAACTTCTTATTTTATTGTTACACAGGTGTAATTATAGGTATTGATACTGACATTGTCATTCTATTTTCATCCAAATGCAGAAACCTTTGTTCGAGCAGATGGGGCATTCATCCCATTCTCCGACAACTATGACATGTCCACTGTCACCACTTTAGTGAAAGGAGTTGGCGAAATTGGTGATGTCAAAGTTATCGACCTACAATCTCCTATCAATAGCCTTATTGGTCGCCAAGTGGTGAAAGTTGGAAGAAGCTCCGGGCTCACCACAGGAACTGTAATGGCTTATGCTCTCGAATACAATGACGAAAAAGGAATCTGTTTTTTCACCGATTTTCTTGTTGTAGGCGAGAATCATGAGACTTTTGACCTTGAAGGTGATAGTGGGAGCCTTATTATTTTGACTTCACAAGACGGAGATAAGCCTCAGCCAATAGGAATTATATGGGGTGGGACCGCTAATAGAGGGAGGTTGAAGCTTAAGAGTGGTTTTGGACCTGAGAATTGGACCAGCGGAGTTGATCTTGGCCGGCTTTTAGATCTGTTGGAGCTTGATATAATCACGACCAATGAAGACCTTCAAGGTTCATGCTTCTCTTGGTTCTCAAAATCATATTCAGATTATTTTTGAAATCATCGATAATTTTGGATTTGGGTAAATGCACAAAATGCCTCTCTGTACTTTTACCCCGTATACACTTAAACCTCCGCAAGTGATTTTGAAATCCTAAATATACACCCAATTTCAACTCAGATACCTGAAATGATTGTCGAAATTTTACTCTAAAAACTTCTTTTGTGTTGTTTAGGACTAGAATTTGAGTGTTTTTAGGACTTTTGAGTGATGAGCAGAGGGGATTGTGCTAATAAATCACTTGAGGGAGGTACAAGTCATACACATGGTAAAATACTGGGGTGTTTTGTGCAACTTTTCTTGTGGCCTTTTCTATTAGCTTAGTATTGTTTGAAAATCAATCTGTTGCAAACAAGTTAAAAACCCATGAACGGCATTAGCTTTACTCGGAGAAGCTTCATGTGCCATAAATTAATTGTCTATGTAGATATGTGATATCTTTCATTGTGAAAACGCGTTTTAATGAAAAATATGAGGATAATGGAGAAAAGGTGCCATATGAGGGAATTTCCTCCTATGCCGTTGAAAAAATACACCCTCCACGATTTTTTCCATCGATCGGCATCCATCATCTTCATCTTTATCATCTAGGATGTGGACACACCAAATTTCATGTGATTCTACTACTTTTTCACCGTTGATTTAGTGGGTGCAAAATTAACGGTTTACCGATAATAGAACTTTTTACATTGCTAATCCAACGGTGAAAAAGTGGTAGGATCAAATGAAATTTGGTGTGTCTGCATCATCTTAGATGATGACAGGGATGTAACCGAAGAGGCTATTCAAGAGCTGATAATAGTTTCGCATACTACATTTCTGTCATCTCTATTGAAAATTTTATTCCTGTTTTTTTAATGAACTGAAGAGGCTATTCAAGAGCTGCGAATAGTTTTGGCCGCTGCAGCCGATTCCACAGTTGGAGAATCCTCTCCTAATCTCTGCAATCTCCACAAAGAAAACACCGAAGAAATTTATGAACCTCCAGGGATTAATATCGAAGAACTCCCTCATGATGTTGCTTCTGGTCCGGGATCGAAACCTCGACCCTTCAATATGGAATTTCAAGTGAATGCCATCAATATCAACAATAACAAAGTTGAAGAGCATAGCTTCATTAGTATGTCTCCGGTTCATCGAAGCCAAGAAGAAAACCCTGAGCTCAAGGATCTCTCAAGTCTAAACAATGAAAATGAAGATGATCTCTGTGTTTCTCTGCAATTGGGGGATCGAGAAACTAAAAGGCAGCGATCCGAGCCCCCAGGTACCAGTGATTTACCCAAATGAAAAGTTGGTTATGGGAAACAAATCGGACAGCGTTTTTTTTTTAAAATAAATTTTTGTTCAGTATATTGGCCCAAGGATTTTTCGATGCTTAGCCATTATGAGGTAAGCAACTTAACAAAGTGAGAGTTGTTATATGTGATTCAGGGACTATGTTTAGGTTTAATGTTTTAGTTGTCTTGTGTAGACCAAACTTTCATGTGCTGAAGGATCAAGAGTACATATATAACATGGTATTCTGGATTCTTCTTTGCTTGAAAATGAAATGTTAATTAGATTTTAAGCTTAAATCCAAAAAAACTCCCAAATACTTTGGCGTGGTTATGATAAACTGTCAAGTGCTCTTGAAACTATGGGAAACTATCACAAAACTTTCAAAAACAACAAGAAACCACCACAACTTATAAAATCCATGAAAAACTAGCCTAACTAAGGTGTGAGGTTAACAATATTTGCAAGAAGCTACAACAAAACTTTCAAAGTATAGTAGTTTTTTGTGATTATGATGGTTTTTAATGGTTTCTCGTGACCAAGCCAAAATAGTTGGTAACTTTTTTGAAATCATGCGTGCTGTTTATTTTGAACATGTAGTTCATACCTTTCATTAGCGATTCTTTATTTCAAAATGGATCGCAATTTTGTCTCTAATATCTTTCTGGATTAACCAAATGATAATTTTTCTGCTATAAATGTTGAGCAAAAGGGTTTCGCATTAGACAGTGATTGCGACGGTTCATATAGAAAAATGATTAATGTAGCTGCTGACCTAAAGAAAATGTGTGGATATAAAAGCTTGTCTGCTATTTTCGGAATCTCTATGCACTATTGGCTTGATGATGATTAATTAGTCTCAACAAAACGGAAAGGGTTATGCCTGCAATTTATACATTTAAATAAAATATATCACACCACTAAGAAAGATTAATGTATCAATGCACCCATTGGATCCTGGAGATTTCATTTTTGAATTCTTGCAAAACATCATGTCTGATGATTTAGTTGTATTACAACGATTAGATTTGGGTTTACCTTCTGGGGCACCATCCATCCATCTATTTATGTATAACATAAAAAAACTATATAGAATATTTTAGGGAATATTCCCATTTCAATTTTGTTTGTTTGTACAAAAATTAGTTTAAATCCTTAATCTATAAAATGCAAACTAAATTTATTCTAAGCTCATATCTATAAGTAAAATTTAGTTTAGGTCCCTAACTAAATTGGTTAAGGTCCCTAACATTCTATAACTTTCTATGAAATGTAAACTAATCTCATTTTAAACTCATTTGTACGTGCAAAAATTAGTTTAGATCCCTAACTTTCTATAAAATGTAAACTAATCCCATTCTAAGATCTAGCATAGGAATAATATGCATCAAAATTAGGTTAGGCTTGCAATTTAGGAAATATTCCCACTTCTATTTTTTGTATGTGCAAAAATTAGTTTTTAGGTTCCTAACTTTCAATAAAATGTAAACTAATCCCATTCTAAACTCATGTGTATATGCAAAAATAAGTTTAGGTCCTTAAAAAAATTAGTTTAGATTTCTAACTTTCTATAAAATGTAAACTAATCCCATTTTAAGCACATTTGTAAGTGCACAAATTAGTTTAGCTTCCTAATGTTTTATAAAATGTAAACTAATTCTATTCTAAGCTCCAGCATAAAAATAATATTCACCAAAATTAGGTATAATTTTCTTTAAATAACATTCTAGGCCCATCGCAGTATATAAATAATATTAATAGGATAAATAATAAATGCCGGTCTCTTGATATTTTGTTAATACTCTTGGCATTTTCAGAACTTAGTTGTATTTTTTCTTTTTGTTCTGTCTTTTCCTCTTTTAATTTTGCAGATTTTAGCTTGACAATAAAATTGAAAATTATTTAATATGTTTCCCCTTGCAATGCATGAACACGAAATTTAAAATCAAGAATAATCATATTAATTTCAAAGTTTGTTATTATATCATTTGTAACATGTAAATATGAAATTCAAAAGTTAAGAATAATCATATTAATTTCATGATTTTAAATTGTAAAACCAAAAGAAAACAAAAAGAAATTTATGACTTTTTAAGATTTGCGCTTTCCATATGTTATAAAAAGCAAAATATCGAGAAATGGGAGAAAACAAAAAAAAATATTTTTGAAAAGTTTACGATATGTAAGTGCTATATCACGCAAAATGTAGAAAAACCGGATAAAACAAAAAATATCGAGATTTTTGAAATTTTCGTAATTTCCGTATTGCAAAATATTGGAGATTTGAAGAAATTTTTTGAATTTTAAAAATCCACTATTTTCATGTGTGGTAGCATAGAAAATATTGATAATATAAAGGAAGCAGAAAACTTTGATATTCTTGAAAATATCACGATTTTCGTGTGTTATATAGCCAGCAAAATATTGAAAACCCGAATAACAAAAGAAAATTTTGAGATTTTTAAAAATTACACAATTTTGGATGCAAAATATTGTAAATTTGAAGAAAATAAATAATTTTTGGATTTCTGTAAATTTCGCGGTTATTATGTGCTACAGAATGCAAAATATTTAAAAACCCGAATAAGATAGAAAAATTTGAGATTTTTAAGAAATTAATATAAGATGCATAATACCGAAAAAAGTAAGAAGATAGAAAATTTTGAAATTTTCATTCATAGAAAATATTGAATAATTGTCACGTCCCGCTTCCCAAAATATAAAATGCGAGAGATGATTAGGTCATCCATATTTCTACGGTCAAGGAATAATCCTGCCTTAGTCACATTTCGGTTTCTAGCATTATATGGTAATCAGTAAACATAACATGAAATTAAAGGAAATCACAACTCTCAAATTTATTATATTTAATCAACAGAATTTAAGATACAATTATTCGTTTGAAAGAAACAATTAACCAAAAGAAATAACAATATCTTTAGTGCAAATAGAAGACGATGACGCTGGTATCGCGGGCTAAATCTCCGCGATCTCGAATGGCAGGTCCTGCTCTTGAGCTGGGTCCACTACGTTCTCTGAGTATGCACACTCAGGTCGACAGGGCGACACATATAGCAATATATATATATATATATATATATATATATATATATATATATATAATGTGTATAACGATATTAAGCATGAAATGAACGACAGAATACTGTAACATGAGAATATGAATAGTATGGTATATATATCATGTCAGCAGTCTATGCAACGTGTATGTCATTACCTATCCGCCACTAAATCAATTGAAATCAATCAGTGAAAAGAAGACTTATGTTTAACAAGGATCTCGTATATGCCCGAGACTATGGTCCACTGTTGCCCGGGACATAACCCTGCAGCCGTGCCGCTAGGCCCACGACCTAATATATATCGCTAATATCGAATGATCATCCTTTATGTCACTGTAGCTCGCTTAAAATGAGTTTGATTCCACCTTAATTTCCCTATTTTCTCAGGTTATAGTATGTGTTCAGGTATTAGATAGGTTGTGAACAAGTACATATCGCCTTCACTTTTAATCACGCTTTCACTTATCAATATCACTTTCAATCACCAATTCACTATCGTACTTGGCATAACCCAATCACTAACACTTATCTATTGATAATGCAAATCGGTCGTTAGGTCTCAATATAAACGATCACCATGCATTGAGTATAAACCAAACACAAAATAAGGTAGAAATTCACTAAACATATGTTAACTAAATTATGACAGCTAGCACCATATAATTTGCAAAATTCACCATAAATCACACGTGTAGAATCGACCAAACCAATATAAAAAGCATGCAAAGTATACATGATTATCTAAGCACTAAAATTAGTTTCATGTCAAAAGAAATTCAGGTTAAGCATTTATCATCATTTTAAATCAGCAATTAGTTGCTGGAATTCCTTGTTGGAATTCCAGTTTCAGAACTGTAAGTCCAACTTCACGCGCAGTTTACTACAGATTGCATTTAGATTTAGATGTTGATCCAGTTGAATAAAACCTAGTTCTATCTGTTAGGTTTCTAACGCATCAAGAGGATCAATAATAGCTTTTATGTACTGGGAGATATGTCCTGTTTAGTGTTAAGGTATATAAATTGTCACCATAGAAAACTGCAGGACACGTCGACAATCTAAAATATAATCAAAATATCAAACAACAGGAAAACCGAACGAAACTAGAACCATGAGTTAGATAACTAAATTATCTACGCGACGATATAGGACTCCACGTATTTTCAATTTATATAAGGATGTACAGGCGATTAAGTTCAGGTATCAACATGAAATACTGCTCTGGACTGCAGTCCGGAGCCGTATTTCCAATTAGTTTTCATCATCGTGTTATGACAGTATCAAAATATAAAATACAGGAGATTCTAGTTTATCGAGTTGGCTTCGATACGAGCCCTAGTAGTTTTATTTAATATAGATTTTAGAATGTGGCATGTGCGGTGAATTCCAGATTCAACGTCGCCTTTTGGGGGCGACATTTCGTGATGATAATCTCAATATTTTTAACTTAAATCTCTACAAAATAATCATTAACAGTAACGAGATTCCTAAAACATAAGGTATGAGCATTTTAAAAAGGGCACTCATTCATGTATCACATCGAACACTTGATTATATATATTCGGGTATTAACCGAAATATCGATTTCATTTAATCGATCCACTCTAGATGTCGTTCAAATAAATTCCATTTGATATTGATACGGGATAGTAGAATGAGTCGGGCTTCCATTCATCACAATCAAACTATGAGGGTTCGCCAGAAAAATAATTTGATTACAATTTATCTATATAGCTATAAATAGATATGTATCTATGCACAATATCATTTATCATTATTATTTTGATTAACTAATACATTAGCATGAATAAGCAAGTGATTGATTTTCACTTGCCTGGTGACAATTGTGACGATAAGTAGCAAGAGCACGGCAGCGACGACGATCCCAACAGTAGCAACCACACATGGGAGCTTGGTTCTTGATGGAGATGACGACGACGATAGAGAGGGTGAGAGCGACGGTGGTGGCAACGTCGGAGAGGAGGCCGACAGTGAGGGGAGATTGGGTGCAGTTGGTGCCTCGGGTTGGATCTCGGCTGTCATGCCCCGCTTCCCAAAATACGTATATACGGTACGTGACAAAATCAACCATGCTACTTATGGCGAGGAAAGATACTTCTATAGTCACATTACGGCTGTCAATCAGATATTAAGAACAATAAACTACTAAATTTATCTATCACATGTCTAATAGCCACAAGAACAATAACTAGAAAAAATAGCGGAAGCAATAAAAATCCAAGGAATAACTGATCCGTATAAGAGCCATATCAATAAGGCGGTCTTCACTGATCGGCGGTCCTGTTGAATACTCACATGCTATGTCAAGTATCTGGGTCATACAAAACCCAGATGTCAGTGCGTCATAAATATCAATAACGATAATAATAAATAGAATAGAAAACTATGATGAAACATGAGTATAAATAATTATCGCAGGTGTAAAATAGTGAGCTATAGATATGCCACGCGTATCCTAAAATCTGTGCTTCTAAGTTATCTATTCTATAAGTCTTTGAAATCAATTAATGGAATCGTCGATATAACTCAATAGTATTGTAACATTTCAGAAAAAAATAAAATATTATTTTGGGAATTTAAATAATTAAAATAATAAATATCATGAATATTATTAAGTACGAGAATTAGTTTAATGAAAGGGTATAATTATATACCGATAGTTTGGAGAATAGTTGGAAATTATTAACAAATATTGATTTTGAAAGAATTTATGTGATTTAAATAATTTATAAATTTTTATACAATTAATTACATACAAGTTTATGTCTAAACTTGATTGATATATACTAATTATGTATTAAACTTGGTTATGTATATGACATGCACCATATCATGTTTCAAAAACACATTTGTCATTCTATGAACCATGGCATTTTTGTTCTCTTTAAAATGAGTTTTGGTTTTATTTGTAAAGAGGAAAAGAAAAGAAAAATATAAATGAAAAGAAAGAGGGTGGGGACCTTGAGACATGAGAGAGAGAGAGAGAAGACTCTAGAGTTATCCAAGAATTTTGACCATGGCTCCTCTTCTTCACTTCTTCATTGTTCTCAACTTCATTCTTCATCTCATTTTCCACCCCCTCCACCTCTTCTAGCACTCACAAACACCCAAAAAACTCAAATAAAACCTCATCTTCCCTTCACAAAAATTGATCTTAAGCTCACCCAAAACCCTATGGCATTATCAAGTCAAGATTTTGAAGAATTTGGGCAACTCAAGAAAATTCTTGAGTTACCAAATGAGGTATAATCCTACACCCTTTGTTTAGAATTTAGTTTTCTTAATTCCTATAGTAGTTTTGAGTTGATTAAATAAGGTTTAGTGATCTTGGAAATTTCCAAAATGTGGTTTAGGATATGATTTGGTTTGTGAAGGTGTAATTGAGGTGTAGTAGTGATCACAGACCCCTTTAGTGAAAGAATTCTGGTTTAAACTTGAACCTAGGTAACCCAAACATGAACTGGAATTGTTGATATCGGATTTTTGTGGGAATTTTGATGTTGTTTTGAGATCTGCTATCACCTGGGGACTATGAAAATTTATTAGCAATTACTGAGAGGTGTGCAGGAAACCCAGAAGCTATCTCCAAGATCCGAGACCCTAAACCTAAACTATGGCCGCAAATAAATGAGTTTTGGCCGCAAATTGCGGCCTCGGGAGGTTAGTTTGGGTCCGTGCTTCGTCCATGGTTCTATTTTTAGTATATTAGACCTACCCCATATGCAAAATTGTCTAATTTGACCTGAGGCAAAATCTAGAGGTGTTTTCTTGAGTTTCTGTTTTCGTTTTACGACTTTATGACTTGGATTTTGAGATTTGTGTTTTATTTCAGGCGATTGACGTTCGTACGTCGATGTCGAGAGTTGTTTAATTGTTTTTGCATGCGTGAACCATAGGTTCTAACTTATGGATGTTTCGCGGATCATATCGGTTTTCTCGTAGTTGATTCCTCTTTACGATACGACGATTTTGAAATGTAGGTACTTTTGCATGGAATTCGGAACGACAAGGAGAGCAGGGCGTCATCGACTTCGGCAAGCAAGGATCGAAGGTGAGTAGATGTATATCTACGAGGGATGTCGGATGAATGGCGTATAGTACCCTTGCAAACAGTAGAATAGGGTGTTACTATATTGGTAAGTCTGGATGTGATATTTGGATACTTATTGAATAGGGTATTTAGAAGACTTTAGGTTAGATTAGATTGATCTATGAAGACCTATCCATAGGATGTTCACCTTGGTGGCAAACCGCAGGTTATATGTAGTCACACACATGCATACACACACACTTGATTTCGCGCGCGCGCGCGTGTGTACATATACACGGGTGATGAGGATAGTATATGATTTGTGGAGATGAGTCGATATGATCGGGCATGATGCCGTGAGATTTTGATATGTGATTGAATCGTGATGTGGTATATGATATGATATTATAACGGATCGTTGGACGATATATATTCATACATATGATAATATGTGAGTTGATAATATTTGAATGTACGAGACTTTAGAACCGTACCACTGATCATGATATTGTACGATGATGGTACCGTATAAAGAATGATGTATATATGATATTTGACCCGTACCCTCGATTTTGGGATGCCGTACGATAGATTTTACCGTATGAGGTATAAATATGATGATTGATCTGCACTCTGGACCCGAGGATGCCGTACTATGTATTATACAGTACGTAAACGCTATGAGGCTGGATCGTCGGCTACTAGGTATGTTGACTCAAAATATATGTATATTTTCATATCCTTCCGACTAGTTCCTTAATTTAATCTCTTAGTTGTTAATTAGATGCTAGACTAGGCTCGAGTCATATCTATTTTCAAAACTAACGAATCGTGAGTATTTTCAAAGGACAACCCGAGAGATGCTATGGATTTTTCAAAGGACATATTTTTTCTCAAAAACACCGTAGCCCCTACATTTCTAGAAACCATGATTCATGCTATTTCAAAACACTAAAACCGTATGACTCGTATACAGATATGTATATTTTATAATGCTACTTTTACTATTCATTTTTCTGTTATATTTATGTTCTCATTGCATTGCATAATTATTACATGTGTTTCTTCATATATTATGAATCCCGTTTGTTAGGATACCAGCACCATTACCGATGATGCGTATGTTTCACGTACACTTGCTTGCTGGCTCACACACATCATCATCGGTAATTGCCATGTCACGTACACTTTAGAAAATGTTACTTCATTGGTATAACCTGCTAGCTGGTAGTTTCACATATTATTAGTATGCTTGCTCTCATATGCTAGTTTAGATATTACATTCCTTAGTTAGATACCCCATGCATTTATATATTCATTCTGTATGCAATATTGTGGGCTTTATGCTGATATTCACTGGTTATTGACTCTTGATTTTGGGATTTTGGATTTTCCATGAGATTTCTGGATTTGGGGGAAAACCGCAAGAATTTTATAAACTCATTATCATTTTAAAAATGCAAGTTGCGGTTTTCTCGTGATATGATGTGTATGGCGTCCACCATGAGTTTCCTTGGTTCTTGAGCTGTATTATATACCCGATTCAAGAAGGGGGATGCATCGTCTGCGGGTACATGGTGGACCCGGTGAGGTACCCCAGGGCAAGATGGACGTATTGAGAAGGTGTTGAGCCCTGCAGGGGAGCATTACCTACCGGTGATATTTGGCGCGGCGGATATCCGGAGGATACCGACCGTAGTCGTGAGATTTGATGATATGGGCCGATCCGGACTGACGGAGCCCGGGATATTGAGGATTTGTTGTCGATATTTGACACGGATTTCTGTTGATTCCATTGATGACACTTCAGTTTTTACACTAAAATGTTACTGAGATAAGAACACAGCCCTCTCATACAGATATATTCTGATTTCATTCTTGATGCATTCGTACATCATATATATGACATGTTGCTACTTGAGGCACCGACATGAGTACATGGTATTACACTTATGTTTAGATGATCACCCTTGCCACTACTAGATGTTTCAGTATATTATGAGTATAGTATGGTATGACCTAGGAGATCGTCATACATTCAGTTTCTACTCGGTGATGTCTTCTACTCACGAGTTGGCAACTAACCCCCATTGTGCCACAGTTTCTCGCAGGTTTTGCCGTACAGGTTCCATGGCGGCTTCACTGGCACACTATTTCCTTTCGGGTGATTGCTTTGGTGGGTGGGTTCACTTGCATCGTGACCACCATTGTACTTTTATTTATTTCAGTTGTATTTAGTAAGCTCCATCAACCGGACTTGTATTTTTAGTAGACTTAGATGATCTCAGTTTGTATATTCTTTCGGCCTTAGAATCGCGCTCTTGTATTCTTTATTATTGTTTCTGGTTTTCTTTATGATGCTTAGTTTTCTCACTTTCTTTCTGAGTTTTGATCCTCACCCTTCGGCGTTGTATATTCATTTTATCTTGCGTGGTTGTTCCGCCATTTGGTAAAGAGCTAGCTCCCGCTTGAGGATGCCTTATATATTATTGCTTGTATTCGTTTTTGGGTTAAAAATTACAAAGGAGGTACTGCCCAAATTTCAAACGACAAAAAAGGTTTTCAAGTTAGATATAAATATAGTGCTTTCATATACTACTACTTATGTATATATATATGAGAATAAGTTTGATTTTCAGTAAACCTTATTTCAAAACTGTACCTCCACTATTTTCCCCTAAAAAAGTTTAGATTTCTGGGCTTTTGGCTTACTTGAATTAGGTGGGGTCCTATAGACTTCACATGATTCAAGTGCCAGTCACGTGTCATTTTCGGGTCGTGACAAGTATCCCGTGCGTGCCTGGGACCACGGTCAAGACCCTCGGGGCTGAATCCGAGACATGCCGCTAAACAGCAAAAACATGGTATCATGTACAGACGAATGATATCTGCATCATCATCTCGGGACCTGAAGCCCTATCGACTGATCAGTCTCTGGAAAGTATTGAACTGTTGAGTTACAATTCAGCTTTCATTATTGATTTCCCCTTTTCCCCAGGTTTTGTGTTCAAGTCAGGTATTAATGATATTTACTTAATGCCAACACAGGATCAAGCAGGTACAGGTCTTTTCTATCTGGACAATAAATCACGTCCACCATGACAACAAGTCAGAATTGTCGGCATTAGTAAATGATCTAAGTAACAGGTCTAGTAACGTGTCGTGGACATATCAGGTAGTGTGTATTAAACAGAAAGAATACTAGATTGAAAACAGTAACCAGTTATCTAAATACTGTAGAAATAACTAATGCATATTATTTAAATTGTAAGATATAATTTATTTATTTATATACATATAAATCTATTTATAATAACGTTTGCGCGGCTGCTAGACATACAGTGAACGGTCATTGAAACTAGAAAGAACTAGCACGCAACCAGATGAACTTGTTATTGTTACGAAATACGGGTTAATAATATAATATTGTATAATGATAATACTTGCTAAATCTTAACATGCATACACTATGAATAATTATATATACATTGGTATACATAAAATAGCATGTAGCAAATTTAGAAACTTGCCTCGGAAACAACGGTTGATGTGCAGGCGATGACGTCAATAGGTTGATCGACTATTGCTACACAAAAAATTAAAAGACAATGGCGTCGGCAATGATAAATGTATGCAGCGGCTCGGCGCGACACGACATGACACGACACGATGCCGGGTCTTGCGGTGACACAAGGCTGATGCGATGGTGGCACATAAGTGGCATGAGCTGAGTACGAAACGGGCATGGCGTGACACGATCTGGGTACGGTGATGACACGGTCATGGCATGGTCTGGTGGTGGTTTGGTCTGAGTATGGTGCATGGTTTGGTGGCGGCGTGGTGGCGGTCTGGTGATGACATGGTGGTGATCTGCATGGGTTAGGGCTTAGGTGAGATTGAGAATGAGAGGAGAGAGAGAGAGAGTTAGAGACTGGGAAGAGAGAGAGAGTTATATGAAACAGTTTATATACATATAATATTATGGTAACTAGATAATATCAAATCACTTAAAATATTACTCGAATCTAGTCAAAAATATAGTTTTGAGAATAAAATACATACGTAAAGATTTTAGGCATAATGCAATAATCTAGTATTAAATACATATACTCCAAATAAAATTTAAATAAATATACATAAAGATTTACTAAATATTTTGTTGTTTATATTTTAGCATTTTACCATAATAGATAAGAACAACAATACGATATGGGGTGATATGCCATGCAAAGTCAGTTAGAAAAAAAATATTATTTACTTATATCTTGTACTATAAATAGATATGTAAAGATCTAAATATATAATATAGGTATTATGCTAAATTCACATGGATACACTTTACCGGCAAATCTCAGATATAATCTTGCACCATCTTGGATTCTAAACATGCGGATCGGGTCGGATAACGACTACTACTATTCGAATCATTCGCAATCCAAAAGATAAAATAAAAGAATTATAAAGAAAGAATTAAAATTCCAAATTATATTGTATAGATGTAATAGGGTGTTACATTATACCCAACTACAAAAGAATTTCGTCCTCGAAATTCATGAAACAGGAAAAAGACAAGATGATACGATTTAAGAAAAAGAGTTGTGGAAACTTTTATCGATCTCGTCTTCACGTTCCCAAGTAAATTCTCCGTGCGAACGATTTCCCCACGAAACGAGTACTAATGGGATTACTTTATTCTTGAGAATTTTTTCTCGTCGATCCACAATAGGCATTGGTCACTCTTCATACGTTAAATCTTCTCTTACTGCCAGTTTCGAGTGATCTAGGATGTGTGTCTCATCTCGAACATACTTGCGGAGTTGAGATATATGAAACACATCATAAACACCCGCCAAAGATGGTGGTAAAGCTAATCGATAAGCTACCTCTCCTACACGCTCAATGACATCGAAAGGTCCCACGAATCGAGGACTAAGTTTGCCTCGACTACCAAATCGGACTACTCCTCTAGTCGGTGATATCTTCAAGAACACAAGATCACCAACAACAAACTCCAAAGGTCTTCTTCCAGTATCAGCCCAATTTTTCTATCGATCCTGTGCCATCTTCATATGATTACGGATCAAGTTAATTTTCTCCATAGTTTGTATAATCAGATCCGGTCCCAACAATCTTCTTTTTCCAATATCGTCATAACAGACAGGCGAGTGACACTTACGACCATACAATACTTCGAATTGAGCCATCTGTATAGTCGCTTGAAAAATGTTATTGTATGAAAACTCCATTAAGTGCAAATGATCTTCCCACGAATTCTTGGAGTCTTACATGCATGCTCTCAATATATTTTTAAGAGTTTGGACTGGCCATCTGTCTGAGGATGATAGGACGTGCTAAAGTTCAAGCGAGTTTCCAAACTTTCCTGTAGACTCCTCCAAAAGCGTGATAGGTACCAAGTATCACGATCAGAAACGATACTCACGTGTACTCTATGCAATCTCACAATCTCCTGCATGTACCACTCTACCAAAGCCTCCGTCGACTGACCAACTCGAAATGCTATGAAATGAGCCGCCTTGGTCAATCGATCGACAATCACCCAAACTGCGTTATTGCCTTTTGGACTCCGTGGTAAGGCTGTCATGAAATCCATGGTTATATATTCCTACTTCCATTAAGAAATCAGAAGTGACGTTCCCCCAAAATTCGAACAATATAAAAAGAGGCAAGCTCTGTCAAATTTTGTTGAAGCAGCGCCTTATGTGCCCCTTACGAGGGTGCCAGCGCCAATGTGCAAAGCACAGAAACAATTTCTGAGTAAGAATTAAATTCTTATACGGCACCGCACGTGCTCATCACACATGCGCCAATGTGTAAAGCACAGGAGTACCCATCATAAGTGTAATACCCGAGTTCACTTATACCAATTCCAGTTTCCGTATTTACCTATCCATGATCTTTTCTTGATTTAGCATGTTTGGGTGCGAATGGTATTTACATATTACTTTGCATTCGATCCGACCCGCTTGCTTGAAGCTGTTTGACTTTTATTTATAAATTACCTTGACTTGTTGCATGGACTAGTGCATCTCATGATTTAGTACATATTGGTATTTTATCTAGTATCCCATCTTTTGTATATAACAATTTAAATCACGCAAAATAAATTAAAATTATATTTCATGGCTTGCTTGATACCCCAAACTCCGTGGTAGCATCCGCGCATCTTGTTCTCGTCCCGTTCAGTGAAACGAACGTGTTTGGATGGCTACGCGTACGTACGCGCATCCGTTCTTGGGGGTATGCATTTTCTTTAACTGGGCATTCATTTTGAAATTTGAAGTCGCATATATTTTTAATATTTTAAATCTGAATTTTTGGACCCGACCCGGGCGTGTTTTGGAGTAGGTTTGTATTTGCCAAAATCTCAAAACGGACTAATATTATATTCCTTATATATATATATATATAAACTATTATTAATCCTTTAACTAAATTATATTAATAAATCTTTCCTATACTAACTGTTCAGATATGTATATATTATATTTTTTTAAGTTAAGAAATTCTTAACTGTGATCTCTCTCTCTCTCTCTATATTAATTTATATTAAACTATATTCAGTTCCCCACGTTCTCTCTCCTCCATCATCTTCTCAAAAATTTTATTTCCTGCCTCCACGAGGAAGAACCCATGCCCTGTGCTCGCGCCTGTCGCCACCATCGTTGTCGACCTCGTCGGCCTCCCCTCATCCCTCATTCTCTCTCCTCCTCTTTCCCCTCCTCGACCATCTTCGTTCCCCGACTGCATCCTACGTGAACCTATTGCTGCACCCTCGCTTGCCTTCGTCGTCGTCGTTGTCCTCTCCGCTGACGGCCTCGTCGTCGCCTCCTCACCTTGCCACCACCCTCGTCCACTTGTCTACGTCACCACCTTCATCACCTCCCTATTCCACTCCCAACGACCCCGATCTCAACTTCACCGATCCCTGCACACCCCGCCTCATCGCCGACGGCCACGTCGTTGCCACCTCATCCTCACCCCGTCGACACCACCTTCTTTCCCCTCGATGCAAACCATCACCACCAAAACCCCAGTCCTCCTCTTCATTCTTCTTCTTCTTCTTCTACTTTTTCTTCTCTTTCCTTTCTTGTTTCTTGGTTTTCTGACCATCGCCGGAAAGCCCACGGCTCATCATCGTTTCTCCTCCTCACCAACACCCCGAGCCAGCTCACAACCCCGACTCTTCCCTGTACAGAACCGACCCCATTCCCGGCAACCCAAGAACACCCACTGCCTTTTTTCCAAACCCTTTGTCGTGAACCTCGCCGTCGACGGCCCACCATCGTATGTAGTTTTACTTTCCAGGTGTTTCTTTTATTGTATCTTTTGCTTCCGCATATTATCATTTCTTGGCTCATTTATTCTGGCTCATGGACATGTACTAGATAGTTTAGTTTACTTTCCTGTTTTTTGATATCTCTACAGCCGTAATGTGACTGTGGAAGGATTTTTCCTATCCACAGCTAGCATGGTTGGCTATGTCACGTGCCCATCTTAGCGTACTCCGGGAAGCGGGGCGTGACATGGTTCTTTTGGTATCAGAGACATAGGATATAGGTTAATCGAGTTTGATTCTTTTGTAGTTGGGTATTGGACCCAATACACGAATCAGAATGCTCGTGATTAGGAACATATCTTGCCATATTGCTATCATGATTCTTGAATCATATCTTTCTTTTATCCTTCGCCTTGACGATATGCAAACCACTTTGCATCTCGACTTGAAACCTTTTGGTTCTCTATTGTTTCTCCTTATTTCTTGATTCTGATACTAGGATTTGGGCGACTTGAGTGGAGTTATGTAATTATACCCATGAACTGCAGCATGGTTACAATGCGATACTCTATTTAAGTAACTTGGAATTCTAGTTTTGATTCATTTCCTTGTTTTATGATCGTTATATTACCTTGTTTCTCTTGGTTTCATTGCTTACCAGTTATTGTTTTATCGCCAGCTTGAATCATATTTACCGTGCTTAATCCTCTTCAGTATTTTGACTTCGGATGAAGTCATCTCAGTATCTTACTTGTTCATGTTTTTCCCGCATTAGAATTATTCAATTCTGGTGCATCCCTTTGTTTGTTGTTGTCTTGGGAATGGATTTTCTTGGCACTTTCCACGCTCATATTGATTGTAAGAAAAGGAAAGTGATTCTTCAGATTCCCGGACATCTGGAGTTTGTTTTGTTGGAGGAAGCAGTTCTGTCGGGCCAGTTGAGTTTATGGCTAGGCCGACAAACAATGTCCTTCGTCGATGGAAGTTGATAAGAAAGAAGCGCCGGCTATAGTTCGAGAATTCATGGACGTGTTCGAAGAAATCTTGGGTTTACCGCAAAATGAGATGTGGAGTTCGTGATTGATCTTGTTCCTGGTGCAGCGCCAATCTTAAATGTGTATTATCCAATGGCACCAGTGTAGTTGGAAGAAGTCAAGAAGCAGATTACTAAATTACTTGAGAAGGGTTGGTTTCACTGTAGCTTTTCACCGGGGAGCACCAATTCTTCTAGTAAAGAAGAAAGACGGCACAAGAAGAATGTGCATCGACTATCGAGAATCAAACTGGGTGACTATTAAGAACAAGTAACCGATCCCTTGCATTGGTGAATTAATTGAGCAACTTTGTGGCGCGAGGGTATTCTCGAAGTTGGATTTGCGATCCGGATACCATCAGGTCCGAATTAAATCAGAAGATATGTGCAAGACTGCGTTCCGACCTCGGTATGGACATTGCAAGTTTTTAGTGATGCCCTTCGGAGTAACGAATGCACCGGCGATATTTATGGACTTGATAAACCGAATCTTTCACAGTTCTTGGACTAGTTTATAGTGGTGTTCATCGATAATGTTCTGGTCTACTCGAGGAGCATTGAAGAGCATGCAGAACACTTGAAGATCGCACTGCAGATATTGAGGCAAGAAAGATTGTATGCTAAGATGAGCAAGTGCGAGTTTGGCTGGAAAAAGTGAAGTTTGGGGCACGTTGAGGCTAGAGATGGATTCGCCGTTGATCCCGGAGGACTACAGCAGTTCGAGATTGGCCGATTCCGAAGAATGTTGTGGAGGTAAGAAGTTTCCTTGGACTTGCCGGGTATTATAGAAGGTTCGTGGAGAATTGTACTCATTTGGTTGAGCCTCTGACCAAGCTTACGCGCAAGGAAGTACCATTGGTGTGGACGGATAAGTGTGCGTCAGCCTTTGAGGCGTTGAGGCAAGGATGGATAACCGCTCTTATTTTTAACCGTACCAGACGGTTCCGGAGAATTAGTTATTCACAGCGACGCATCTGGGAAAGGTTTGGGATATGTTTTGATGCAGCATGGGAAGATTATAGCTTACGCATCGAGACAATTGAAGACCCATGAGAAGCATTACCCAACTCCTGACTTGGAGCTAACAGCTGTGATGTTCGTTGTGAAGATTTGGAGACACTACTTATTGGGCGAAAGGGTCGAAGTATTCACCGATCACAAAAGCCTAAAGTACGTGTTCACTCAGAAGGAGCTAAATATGGGTCAGCAAAGATGGTTGAAGCTGATGGCTGACTACGATCTTGGTCTTAAGAACCAACCGGGAAAGTTAATGTTGTGCCGGATATGCTTAGTCGGTTGCCGACAATTCAGACGTGGACTGCACTAAAGGGACTTATTGAAGATTTTCGGAGATTCGATTTGGAGGTTGTGCTACCACAATCTTCGAGACTGTTGATATAGCTGCAGGTACAGTCGTCGTTGATCGAGAATTTTAAAGCAGCGCAATTGCAGGACCCAAGATTGCAGAAGTTTCGAGAACAGGTTGAAGTTGGACTTCGAACGGGCTTAGTGGTTCATGAAGATGGTTTGTTGCGATGTGGTAGTCGTTTGTGTGTGCCAAGGGAGACATCCGCGAAGAAGTTATGATGGAGGCGCACAGTTCCGCATATTCCGTACATCCAAGAGACACAAAGATGTACCGAGATCTACGATAGCATTTCTGGTGGGAAGGCATGAAACGGGAGATTGCCCGCTTTGTAGCAAAGTACTTGGTGTGTCAGCAAGTTAAGGCTGAATATCAACGGGTTGCTGGTTTATTGCAACCACTTCCGATTCCTCATTGGAAGTGGGAACATATAACCATGGATTTCTTGATGGCTCTATCGAGGAGTCCAAAATGCAACAATACAGTTTGGGTGATTGTTGATCGATTGACCAAAGCGGCTCTTTTCATACCATTTCGAGTTGGTCAATCAACAGAAGTTTTGGCAGAATGGTGCATACAGGAGATTGTAAGATTGCCTGGAGTACCAGTGAGTATCGTGTCCGACCGTGACACTCGTTTCTTATCACACTTTTGGAGGAGCTTACAGGAAGCTTTGGAGACTCGATTGAAGTTTAGCACGGCTTATCATCCTCAAACAGATGGCCAGTCGGAGAGAACGATCCAAACTCTTGAAGATATGTTGAGAGCTTGCATGTTGGACTTCAAGGTTCATGGGAGGATCATCTACATTTAGTTGAGTTTTCTTGCAATAATAGTTTCCAGGCGGCTATTCAGATGGCTCCATTCGAAGCCTTATATGGTCGCAAGTGTCGTTCACCTGTTTGTTGGGACGATGTCGGTGAACGAAGATTGCTGGGACCAGTTTTGATCGTGCAAACAGTTGAGAAAGTTAACGCTATCCGGAATCATATGAAAGCAGCGCAAGATCAGCAGAAGAATTGGGTCGATACATCGAGAAGACCTCTAGAGTTCGCTGTTGGTGATCTAGTATTCTTGAAGACATCACTGACTAGAGGAGTGATCCGTTTCGGAAGTCGAGGAAAGCTTAGTCCTCGATTCGTTGGACCTTTTGAGATCTTGGAACGTATTGGAGAAGTGGCTTATCGTTTGGCATTACCGCAATCCCTGGCGAATGGTCGTGACGTGTTTCTCGTACCTCAACTCCGTAAGTATACTCAAGATGAAATACATGCGTTGTCACGCCCCGCTTCCCAGTGTACGGCGAAGGGGACGCGACCGGTCTGCTACGTATATACTCAGAAGTACATACGCTAAGCGTATCTAAGCAATAAATACACAAGAGACAAGAAATAAAAGAGAACAGCAACTTTTATTTATTAACATTCTTTTGTACAATGCATGAAAAGGAAATACAACTGAAAATAAAGATGCCTAAACAGTGGCATAACAGGAAATGAAAAATTCAGAAAGGAAAAGTGTACAATGAAACTAAAGTGCAGGGTTTTCGGCAAACTGCTCCAAGCCTTCTTGAGATGGCTCGATCTCCGCCGGGTCCAAACCACCTGACGACATTCAAAGAAGAAAGAAATAGAATGTCGTCAGCGAACTGGTAGCTCGTTAAGTCCCAAAGATAGGGGAGAAATAGACAAAGAGTAGGAGAGAGAAAGAGTAGCTTTTAATATTGTATTATATTGTTATATTGTTGTATTTAGTATTAACGCTGTTGTTTGTAGCTTGGTACAGAAGGATGCCAGTGTATACGGGGGGAGTCTCTATATGCCAGAGACTAAGGGCACGTATAGTACAAGGTACCGTTTATTCCACGGTACAACATCAACTGGATTCATGTTAGGTGTGTTAAGTCTGACCATCTCGTGCCACCTTTAACACCTTCCGTACCAATCTACCTCTTAAACCCCGCGATGTCTTGTTTATATTGTTATCTTGTAAATTGTGTTGGTTGTATGATTGATTGACTGACTGACCGAAACCATGATATCAGGAAACGGTTATAACCGTAGAGTTATGTAAATAGAATACTGGGAATCATGTAAAAGGAATATATCCATGGTTCGGTTCAGCCCAAATTATATAAACTGATAATTGTATTCATGGATTCATGTGTTCATATTGAATTGGAAACTTGTAGATTATAGATTGACTTGAATCATATTCAAGTCAGATTAATCAGACTCAAACCCGAGTCAGATAATCAGATCGAAGTCTTATAATTGCTAGGGTCCTTAGGGTAATTTATAAAACTTGAGGGGGTTTTATGTAAAAATACTTTTATATACTTTTCAAAATACACCTCAAGTATTTATTGTTCGTCTTTAGAGTTGTAATGAGAGTGGATTTTATGTTGTGACATTTCTAGTGAAAATATCCTAGTTTTATAAATAAGTGTATTTATCTGTAATATTGCTTATTTGAAGTTCATGGTATTTTAGTGTAAAATTTATTATTGTGATTTTTAGAAAAAGGTGGAATATTTATTTTATATTAAAATAGGTATTTTAAGGATAAATATACATATATTTATACAAAAATAATTTTAATAAATATTTTATATTCTAGAAATCTCATTTTCTTAAGATGTCGTATTTTAAATGTTTCGAGACCGAATGCTCCTTGCGGAGGTCTGAATCTTGCACTACTAAGCCCGAGGATGTGCGGTAATCCGCACCATCCCAAATGGGTTCCCCAAGGTGGGTTGTAGCGGCGCTTTGCAAACATTGTAAAATACTAAATCCTTCAGAAAACGGTTTTATAAAGTAAAAGGTATTTATTTGTAAAAATGTCAATTTTCCGTATTTCAGGTTCTAGGGTTTCCTAAATCAACTAGATTATTTCTAAAAGGTCTAAACGACAAGTCGTTAGAAACCTCAAATCGCCTCTTCACCGCCAATTGCGGCCAGGTAAGTGCCAGGTAAGTGGGAGGCTCTCCACTACAAGTAGTGGCCCTAATTAAGTAACCACTTGCCTTAGACACACTTGCCTAGACACCACAAAGTCAGGTTTAGATAAACGATTGATGTCCACAACTTATCGTATTTTCCTAATAAGAAATATTTACTTAAAAGTGTAACAAATCTAAAACCTTTAAGAAAGGTTTTATGAAGATTATGGTATTTTAATGAAAATTTCGTTTTATCGTATTCTAAGTTTTGATGATATCATTTTAGGATTGTATTTGCGTGTGTGTGGAGGTAGGTCGTTACCCCGTGCTCTACTTTAAATGTATAGCAATTTAAGGGTTAAATGTGAAATTGAAACATGATGGTATTAAAGTGTAAAAATACGGTAAATTGAAAAGGTTATCATTTCATGTGTGAAAACTTATTCAAATTGACTTTTACAAGTTTAATGGTCAAGATAGAGATGTTTAGGAATGATTTAATTGATTAGAAGAAGAAAAATAAATATTATGGTATTAAAGTGAAAAAGAATACGATATTGCAAAAGCTATCATTTCACATGAGAAACTTTATCCAAATTAGTTGTTATGTGATTAATAGTCAACATGAATAAGTTTAAGTATTATGGAATTGGTGACAAGTGAGATTTATAGAAAATCGAATCAGAAATCGGTTTGTTCCAATTTCCGTCGGGTTTCCTAATTTCGTATTTTTGAGAAGTAGAAAGAAGGAAAGAATGGGACTTACGGGTTTCGATCTATACTAAAGAGTATAGGGGAACTAGGTGAGTGCCTGAGACGTTGTTTCGTCGCCGGTCGTTTCAAAAAAACGTCGCCGGAATTCCGTCAGCGCTTCGCCGTGAACTCGATTTCAAAGTACACCCTTCTTGTAAAAATTTTGAGAGAGTAAACCTAGTGTTTTGGGATGAGAGGGTAGAGGGTAGGGGGTCTATTTATAGGGTAGGCTAGGATAGGGTAGGTGAAAGGTTTTTATTTTAAAAAAATTGTAAAAAAAATTAAAGAAAAACATTAAAATTTGTATTAAATAGGGTGTAATTAACATTCGGGAATCGATCCATTAAAATGGTGTAAACAGAGGAGTTTAGAAGACGAAAAGCCAAAACTTTTGTTTTGGGGACTCGGCCGTCCGGCCGAGTCCGGCCGGCGGCGCCGGCTCGAGTCGGCCGGTCCGCCGGCCGAGTCCGGTGGTCGTCGGGTGTGGGTTCGCCCGACGTAGCTCCTGGTATATTCACTTTTTAGGGTTCAGTTCAATTTTTGGGAGTTATGGCCTGTGGACTGTTGGGCTTCCAAGAATTTTAAAAGAAAAATAATCTAAAAATAATGTGGGGTATGGAATTTGAACTCTGGTGGCTTGGTTCAGCAGTGCAACGTATTACCAATGAGCTACAAGCTCCTTCTTGTAATTATTGTGTTATTTAATTACTTAAAATGATAGCAGCAAGAGTAAATACTCCAACTATACATTAAATTTAAAGTAATTTCTTGTACACTAAAAATGGAGTTATTATATTCTTGTAGCTTGTAATTAAAAAAATAATAATTACCTATATCTTGTGCTCAGGCTAAAATACCCCTTTGTGGATTTTTGAAAAAAAAAATATTAAAAAAATTTTGTATAGGAAATTTAGGGTTGTTACATGCGTTGGATCATTCGAAACTGACTGTACGAAAAGATTTGACTTTTGAGGTGCGACCGATGTCGATTATGGATCGAAGAGAAAATGTTCTTAAGAACAAAGTTATCTCTCTTGCGCTTGTTTCTTGGAGTAATCGCTCACATGGAGAACCAACTTGGGAATGAGAAGATGAAATCCGGCAGAAGTTTCCACATCTATTCTTGAAATTTCTTGTTTGTTTATCCTATCTTATTCTTGGAATTTCGAGAACGAAATTCTTTTGTAGTTGGGTATAATGTAATATCCGAGTTCACTTATACCAATTCCAGTTTCCGTATTTACCTATCCATGGTCTTTTCTTGATTTAGCGTGTTTGGGTGCGAATGGTATTTTACATATTACTTTGCATTCGACCCGATCCGCTTGCTTGAACCTGTTTGATTTTTATTTATAGATTACTTTGACTTGTTGCATGGACTAGTGCATCTCATGATTTAGTACATATTGGCATTTTATCTAGTATCGCATGTTTTGCATATAAATATTTAAATCACGCAAAATAAATTAAAATTACATTTCATGGCCTGCTTGATACCCCAAACCCCGTGGTAGCATCCGCGCATCTTGTTCTCGTCCCGTTCAGTGAAACGGACGTGTTAGGATGGCTACGCGCACGTACGCGCATCCGTTCTTGGGGGTATGCATTTTGTTTAACCGGGCATTCATTTTGAAATTTGGAAGTAGCATATATTTTTAATATTTTAAATCTGAATTTTTGGATCCGACCCGGATGTGTTTTGGAGTAGGGTTGTATTTGCCAAAATCTCAAAACGGACTAATATTATATTCCTTATATATATATATATATATAAACTATTATTATTCCTTTAACTAAATTATATTAATAAATCTTTCCTATACTAACTATTCAGATATGTATATATGTATATATTATATATATATTTTAAGTTAAGAAATTTTTAACTGTGATCTCTCTCTCTCTCCTCTCTCTCTCTATATATTAATTTTTATTAAACTATATTCAGTTCCCCACGTTCTCTCTCCTCCATCATCTTCTCAAAAATTTTTATTTCCCGCCTTCACGAGGAAGAACCCACGCCCTGTGCTCGCGCCTGTCGCCACCATCGTCGTCGACCTCGTCGGCCTCCCCTCATCCCTCATTCTCTCTCCTCCTCGACCACCTTCGTTCCCCGACTGCAACCCACGTGAACCCATCACTGCACCCTCGCTTGCCTTCATCGTCCTCTCCGCTGACGGGCTCGTCGTCGCCTCCTCACCTTGCCACCACCCTCGTCCACTCGTCTACATCACCTTCATCACCTCCCTATTCCACTCCCAATGACCCCGACCTCAACTTTACCACACCCCGCCTCATCGCCGGCGACCACGTCGTTGCCGTCTCATCTTCACCCCGTCGACACCACCTTCTCTCCCCTCGATGCAAACCATCACCACCAAAACCCCAGTCCTCCTCTTCATTCTTCTTCTTCTTCTTCTACTTTTTCTTCTCTTTCCTTTCTTGTTTCTTGGTTTTCCGAACATCGCCGGAAAGCCCACGGCTCATCATCGCTTCTCCTCTTTACCAACACCCCGAGCCAGCTCACAACCCCGACTCTTCCCTGTACAGAACCGACCCCATTCCCGACAACCCAAGAACACCCACTGCCTTTTTTCCAAACCCTTTGTCGTGAACCTCGCCGTCGACGGCCCACCGTCGATGTCACCCCCTTGCAGCCTCCTCTGACCCTAGTATACCACAACAACCAAACCCAGTCCCTTCCTCTTTTCTTCTTCTTGCTCTTCTCCTTCTTTTCATTTCTTGATCTGTATTTTCCGGTCACCACCGGAGCCATGCCGCCGCCGATGATCCGGACGAACCATAACATCACCACAGTACCACTACAATACCAAAATCATACCATCACCACTTCCATGTCACGACCGTGTCGCGCCCAGACCGTGCACCAGATCGCGTCCAGATCGTGCCCAGACCGTGCACCAGATTGCGTCCAGATCGCGCCCAGACCGTGCACCAGATCGCGTCCAGACCCAGTACCGTATCGTGCCGTTTCACATACCGTATCGTGTCATGTCGCACCAGGCCGCCTGCATCTCGACCTTTGTTCTGAGGCAAGTGAAACTTGCTACATGCTATTTAAACTACTATATATGCTATTTAAATTACCATGTACCTATTAGAGTGCACGTTAAACCTGTAGTTTCCATTTAATACCAGAATTCCATTTTAACATTTCGACGTCCCAATATATCATTTTAGATTCATGGCTCGAAGCATACCAGTTTGCATTTAGTTCTATTATACATAATACCCGCATTCATATTTAAATCTTATAAGAATTATTTGCACAGCCCACAGTACCCTTTTATGTTTTATACCCTGTCGGATAACCGTTTGCATACAACTAATCTGATTTATATTCAATTGCATCTTTAGATTATTTAGTACACATTAACATGATTTTTTAACAATCCATATTTGTTTAAGTGTATGATACTTAATGTTGGAACCATAAACCGAACTCTAAATGATAACCGTGCATCGATATAATTTAACCTGTACCTATTTGCATATTGTGTTACATGTTTCAGTTTATTGTTATGATAATACCCATGCTTGTTTATTTATAACCATGATTATGCTAGTTGATTATGAGCATCCACGTGATATCTTGTACACCCTGACATGACTTGCTACACATATTACTTGACCCGACATGGTACTGTACAACTCTTGACATAAAGTGACACCTTTATATATTACCTGGCTTGACCTGATGTACCATGGTCTTACCTGTTACCTGATCTTGTGTCTAATGCCAACAAACCTGACCTGTTGTCCTTACGGACCGTTCCTGTTGTCTATCCAGACAAACCTGTACCTGCCTGATCCTGTGTTGGCATTAGCTCTAGATTATTTTAATACATGACCTGACCACATATAACTTGGGGGTATGGGGAAATCAATGATGAAACCTGACTTGTAACTCGACAGTTGCTTGCTTTTACTGATCAGTTTTAAAGGCTAGGCCAACTTCGGGACGATGCTGCTGACATCGTTCGTCTTTACATATTTCCTGTTTTAGTGCCTAGCGGCACGTCTCGGTTTCAGCCCGAGAGTCTTAGACCGTGGTCCCGGGCATGCACGGGATACTATTGAGTTATATCGATGATTCATCAAATTGATTTCAAATACTTGAGAGTACTTAACCCAATAGACCAGTTTAGATAACTCACTACACATTACCCCACTGTTCTTACTCATATCACCGTTATGCTTGTTTTACCATTTATACTCATACTTGCATGTATTGCTACCCCTGTTTTATTATTGCTTGATGTTATGACGTGCTGACGTCTGGGTTTTGCATGGCCCAGATTCTTCTACTTTGTTGCAGACTGATCAGGAATATTGCCGCTGTTAGACCGAGCGGTGAAGATCCTGTCGGTATGTAGTTTTACTTTCCGGGTGTTTCTTTTATTGTATCTTTTGCTTCCGCATATTATCATTTCTTGACTCATTTATTCTGGCTCATGGATATGTACTAGATAATTTAGTTTACTTTCCTGTTTCTTGATATCTCTACAGCCGTAATATGACTGTGGAAGGATTTTTCCTATCCACAGGTTGCATGGTTGGTTATGTCACGTGCCCATCTTAGCGTACTCTGGGAAGCGGGGCGTGACAATAAGAATTAAATTATTAAGTGGCTCCCACGTGCACAACACCTGAGCGCCAGCGTCCAAATCAAAATCAATAGAATTAAATTCTACATAAGAATTGGGATATTCTCTGTTAAACAGAGCCGTTGGATAAAAAATCCAACGGAGATGATAAATCATCAAAATATAGAATCAAATTCTATTAGGAGAAAATATTTCCCAGATCTTTCTAAATAAGAAAGATACTCCCGGTTGGATCAATGATCCAATAATAGAATAAAATTCTATTTTGGGAATATATTCTCTCAATTTTTCTGAACAAAAAGAGATTGTTCTCTGTAAAATAGAGAACCCTTAGATTAAAAATCCAATGGTGATTAAAAAATCACTATTTTACAGAATAAGTTATGTATACGGGAAAATATTTTCCCAATCTTGTTAAAAACAAGAAAACACATTCTGTAAAACAGAAGTCCTTGGATCAAAAATCCAACGGTGGGTAAAATTTCCCAAATCAATTTTGAGTCCAATTAAATCAATTGGAATCTCTCAATGAGAGATTTTCTTAAAACTAATTAATAATTTGCCTCCACTATATAAAAGCCCCAAGACTTCAAGTCTCCCAGAGGAACAAAGACAAAAAAACCCAAAGGAGAGACCACAAAAAACTCCCCTACAAGTTTCTAAAAAATACAGAGAACTTTAAAAACAATAGAGAATTTAATTCTCAAAGAGAAAGGATCCCCTTTCAAAAAAGAGAACCGAGATAAAGAGAACACAGAGATAAAAAAATATCCCTTTTACCTATTTTAAGGGTTTAACCTTTTTCAAAGAACTTAGTTTTTTTTCTGGATCAGAGATCCACAAAACAAGTCTCTCATAAGTTGAGAATTTAATTCTCATCGGGAAATCTTGTTCTTGAGAATCAAAAATTCAGAACTAGGTCCAAAAGGAAAACAAAAGGAAAAAGAACGTATAAAAGAACTTAGTTCTTAAAGAAAAACTTGATCCTAGATTTTCAAAAATGAAGATCTTGGTGATCATGAATGGTCAAAATGCCATTAACAGAGATTTAATCTCTAAAAAAGGAAAAAAAGACTAGCGCCTCATGTGTTTCCTATGTGGGCGCCCTTTTAATAGCGCCTAGCGCATCATGAAAACACGCGGGCGCCGAAAACAGAAGGCCATCGCCTCACGTGAAACACATATGGGTGCTGAATGAAAGTGCTTAGCACTCCATATACAGCCAAAACGGTTGAGTGTTTAGCACTGATTGGGCAGTGCCCAGCACCTCACGTCCTCCTCACGTGGGTGCCACATAAAAAGTGCTTAGCACTTCATATACAGCCAAAGCGGCTGAGTGCTTAAAACTGAATGGGCAGCGCCCAGCGTCTCACGTGCACATCATGTGGACGCCATAAGAAATGCTTAGCACTTCACATTTAGTCAAAAAGACTAAACTGTTCAACATTTATTGGGCAGCGTCCAAGACTGAATACTTCACATGACATATATGTGAGCGTCAGAGCTCAAATAGGTGCTTAGCACTTTTACATAAAAAGAAAAGGGCTGAACAAACAGAGCCCAAATAAGTGCTTAGCACTTTTGAATGAAAACGAAAAAGTAGATTAAGCCCAAATTGGTTAAGTCTCTAAAGTTTTCTTGCAGCTGAGCCTAAATGCTCTTTCGCTGGATCTTAAGTAAAAATGATCCTAAAATATTGTTGAGTTGATCTTAGTCTCAAATAAGACTAATGTATCCTTAGCAGAAACAAACTGAGCCAAAATGCTCGCTTATAGATTTAAGTTGATCTTAATCTCAAACTAGATTAACGGTCCTTAAAGGAAACAAAAATATTTCTGAACTGTAGGAATATGCAACCTAAGTTCAAAACCCCGTCAAGCAAATCCTTGACCCAAGCCCAAATCTAAAATATACGGATCTGGACTAATCCATGCCCTACGGGCGACGACATAAACTAGTCTCCGTATACAATCCATGAGCAACCAAAACAAACAAAAACACACACGACATGAAGTGAACTGCGGGAGAAGGAGAAAATAGTTATCGCAATGCGGTAACGTAATTAACTGCAGGGGTTTGCGCCTGTAGGGAAGAGCGCCCCCACAATAAAACCCCCCTCATAAAATGAGGGGAATCTGATGAAGTCCGGTACAACGGTCGCATCTGTCCAAACCTCCGATATATGGTACCATAAATCAACCTAGTATCTTCGAAGAGGTGGACGGATAAATCGAAATAGCATCTGCCCCCAGATTCAGGCAAGACGATCTATCCCAGTTCGTCTCTGTTTTTGGCGATGAACATATTCTGGCACGTCCGGTGGGACTTTTTCCTCTTTCCACTCTACACTTCGTTTGTCGTGTTTCGCGAACAAAATCGCGGTTCGCTATGGTTGCCCTTGGATTCGAGATACTAAAATTTGGTGTCTTGCTTCTGTACAGAAAAAATCGATGGCTTCCAACTGCACCTCTTGCAACAGCAACTCTCGCTCCACCCCAACGGCACGAGAGTTTATGTAGGTGTCTTTTAGTGATCATCTCGGCCACGCTATACATTCCGTACCAATCTACCCCATTAACCCCGTGTAATGTATTATATAGATTATATTTACAAGTCTTGCAGAAACCATGGATACAAGTTGTTCAAGTAGTCAGGTTCAGAATATAATCTTGTAGTCATGTCAAGTTATAGCCATGGTTCGGTTAAGTCAAGTCTTGTATTCAGGTTTGATGTTCAGATTCATGTTCAAGTATACATGTTAGAGTTTGGATTCATGTTTGAATTAGATTCTGATTTGAGTTTTAATTCACTTTTGATTTAGACTCAGATGGAGTCAGACACTTGTAACCGATTTAGATCCTGAATCAGGTTCGGGAATTATCGGTAACTGCTGCACATGGACGGCATGATTTATGTCTTTTTCCAAGACAATTACCATTGATAATATCGTTAATTTTTCTATGTTAAATAGGCAAGCACTCACTTTCTCCGGCTCCTTGGGGCTCAAGAAAATTGATTTCGCTTAAACCTATATTTACTAAAGTCCTTAAATATAGTTTTATATAACTCGAGGGGGTTTTGTGAAAAATATTTTTAATATATAGTTTCAAAATAACCTCAAGAAATTATTTATATTATTTAGGGTTTCCATGGATGTGAATTTTAGAGTTTTGAGGTATTTTAGTGATAATAGCTTATCTTGGAAAGTTCATGGTATTTTATTGTAAACCTTGACTTTTATTGGTATCCTGATGGTATTTTGATGAAACTTTTAATTCTTTAATTTGAAAAATTGTAATTTTATTATATTTTGAAAATATAGAAATTGGTAATATTTATATAATTATTAAAAATTAAATTTTTAATTAAGTAGAAAAATGCGTTTTTTTCTTAAAAACCGTATTTAAAACTTTTCGAGACCGAATGCTCCATGAGAAGGTCTGCATCTCACTCTACTAGTCTAAAGATGTGCGATAATCCGCACCATCCAATAGCGGGTTCCCTAAAAAGGGTTGTAGATATTTATTTGCAAAGGAATTCTAAAATAAAATTTCAAAGAAAACCGTTTTTATAGTAAATGGTATTTTAATGTAATCTTGTGTTCGTAACTAAAATTCATACAAGGGTTTATCGTGCTATGAAACCATGTGTGTATGTGAGAGGTAGGTTGTCACATCGTGAATTTTCCTAAAGGTATGTTTAAGCAAACCAGTAAAAGATGATATATACAAATTTCATGATATTTTAATGTAAATGTTGAGTTAAAGTTATTTTGCATGATATTTTTGATTAAAAATTGGTTCTAAGCATTGGTTTTATGTTAAAAAGCATGGTGTAGAAATATGAATGAAGAATATGTAAGAAAAAATGGAATTATGGAGTTTTAGAAGAAGATGTCGGTATTAACTCCACTTCCGACATATATTTTGAAAATGAACTTTTAAAGAAGAAGAAGAGGGATTGGGAGGGACCTACTTGCTAATTAGGTTAAGAGAAGGTAGAAGAAGAATGGGTTGTCGTCGTGGCGTCGCGGGGTCGTCGAAACTTGTTTCGATCCTCGCCGAAAGTTGATCTCTTGCTAACTCCACTTGCACTTCACTTGTACTTAGAAAATTTGGAAAGTTTTGGCTATAATTTTCAGAATGATGAAGGGATAGAGCATGGGGTAGTATTTATAATGTGGAATTAGGGTTTTGGAATTAAAATGATGAATTAAAATGCATTAAAAAGATAATAAATTGGGAATTGAAGGGTCTCTATTTGATCGCAGAGCAATCAAACAGTGCAGGGGAGTTAGGGGTAGGGGAAGGGTCGTGTGTGCAAAGCCCGGGCCTTATTGGCCACAAGGGGATCGTCGGTGCTGGCCTAAAGGGGAATCACGCCGGTCGTTTTGGTAAGGGGGGCCGGCAGATTCTTGCCACGTGTTCAAGTCTGTATTTAAATCACTGTGCACATGTTTGATTTCTCTGTCTTTTCGTTTTTGTGTGCATTACACGTGTAAACTTTTGGGCTTCCAAAAAGTTTAAAAAGAAAATCAGAAAAAATAATGTGTCTGATGGGATTTGAACACATGGGCTACGTCACAGCAGTGCAAGGCTTTTACCAGTGAGCTACAAGTTGATTCTTGATGTTCTTAAACAAAAATTACCTTATAACTTGTACTCAGGCTTGTATTCTCCTTTTTGTACATTAAATTGAAAAATTTCGTATAGTAAATTTAGAGTCGTTACATTCTACCCTCCTTATAAAAATTTCACTCTCGAAATTTACATTTACATAAGGACTTGTTTACAAATAAGTAAGGGTATCTTGCACATATGTCATCTTCTCGTTCCCATATTGATTCTCCTAGTGAATCTTTTCTCCACATCATTCGGACCAAGTTCACTGCCTTGTTTCTCAGTGTATTCATCTTTCGGTCCAGGATCTCAACGGGTTTTTCCTCACAAGTTAGGTCCGTCTGTACAGTGAGTTCGGAGTGATCAAGGATGTGGTTGGGGCCGCTCACATATTTTCATAGCTAGGATATATGGAACAAGTTGTGCACTCCTTCCAATGAGGGTGGTAGTGCCAAACGGTATGCCACCTCTCCGACTCGTTCGAGAATGTCGAACGGTCCTATGTATCTGGGGCTAAGCTTACCCCTCTTGCCAAAGCAGATTACTCCTCTGTTTGGAGAGATCTTTAAGAAAACATGATCTCCAGGTCGGAACTCTAGATGTCGCCGCTTTGTATCTGCCCAATGCTTCTGTCTGTCTTGGGCTATGCGCATTTTTTCGCTGATTGTGCGAACTACGTCCACAGTTGCCAGGATCATCTCTGGTCCTAGAAGTTCACGATATCCAACATCATCCCAACTTAGTGGTGAGCGACACTTTCTTACGTAGAGAGCTGCAAATGGTGCCATTCCAATTCTCGCCTGATAGCTGTTGTTGTATGAAAACTCCACAAGATGTAGGTGATCTTCCCACGAATCTCCGAAGTCTAACATACAAGTTCTTAGCATGTCCTCCAGAATCTGAATTGTTCGCTCGGACTGTCCTTCCGTTTGTGGATGGTAAGCCGTGCTGAAGTTCAGACTCGTTTTCAGGCTAGCTTGCAGACTCTGCCAAAACTGTGACCGAAATCTGGTATCACAATCGGAGACGATGCAAACTGGTATTCCATGTAATCTCACAATCTCCTGCATGAGTTCATGGGTATCAATATATAGTACACTTTGAGGTTAAATCTTACTTTAGATTCATGCTTATATCCATGTACTTCTTTGCTAACGTCTTGATAGATTGGCCAACCCGAAAGGGAATAAAGTGAGTCGACTTGGTGATCGATCCACAATAACCTATACTGCATCGTTATCCTTCGTGCTGTGAGGAACGACAGTCACGAAGTTCATGGTAATATGCTGCTATTTTCATTCTGGGATTGGTAACGGCTGAAGTAGATCAGCAGTTCTGTGATGTTCAGCCTTCACTTGTTGACACACCAAACACTTGGCTATACTTCTGGCTACCTCACGCTTCATTCCATTCCACCAGTAGTGTTTCCGTAGATCCTTGTACATTTTTTTACTACTGGGGTGTACAGAATAAGGATAGCTGTGAGTTTCTTTCATCAACTCTTCTCGAACCGAGCCGTTTGGTACACACAATCTACTTCCATATCTCAAGGATCCATCTTCATGGATGATGAAATCAGTTCGAAGTCCACTTTCTACTTGTTTTCAGATCTTTTGTAGCTTGGCATCATTTGCTTGAGCTGCTTTGATTTGATTGACAATAGTAGACTGAACTTGTAAGTTCATCAAATACGAAGCGTTACCTAGCATAACTACTTCGTGTAGGGTTCCTAGGCACACTAATGAAGTCTCACAAGGCATCAAACATGGCTAATTCAAATTTTACATGTGCCTACAAACCCTAATACGGATCGTTAACTAGATTTATAGGCTATGCGATGCAAGTAAATAACTTTAACATAAAGGAAAGAAGCTACAACCTTTGTAGATCCGGTCCTCCACCTCCTAGGCTTCATGATGACGTCCCTCCGCTGTCCAAATTGAATCCATGACTCTAGCATCGGCTTCATCGGAGAAAAGGGCGGACTTGGTCGTCGGTTCGATGCCGAAGATGATCTACGTCGAGGCATCACAAGATCAAGCTCCAACTTCACCAAGCCATAAAAACTTGTGAAGGAAACACCCTATACTACTTGGCAAGAGGTAGAGGATGAAGAAATAGGAAGTGGGTTCACTTTAGAATTGGATTTCTCACTTGTTTTCATCACTTGCCATTGATGTAGCAAGCTTTTCTTCATGGAAGAAGAAGATGAAGAAGAAGAAGAAGATATATGATAAGTTATTCAAAAAGAAAATAAAAAATGAAATACTTATCATGTCTTCAACCATGGTTTAGTGTAGAGATTTAACTAAGGTTAGATGAGTGGTTAGGGTTAGAGAAGAGACAAGAATGGTGGACTTGTTCAAAGCATCAAGAAACTTCAACAAGCAAACAAAACAAGCCACCATTCTCTTTTCTTCTATTCTTAAATAAATAAATAAATAAAAAGAATAAGTAAATGAAATGAAACCCTAATCACTAACTAACCATGGTTTAATTCTTTACACAAACCCAAGCTAGAATGTATCATCAAACATGATACAATCAAGTGCAAAAAAAATATATCACATATACAATGTGCATTTCAAGTGAGTAAATCCATTTAAAGTGAACCAATACTAGTTGATGCAAAGTAATATATCAAATATATAATTATACATTAAATCATTAAATCAACACTTGATTCAATGATCCGGTCATGTCGCATATAACCGGCTAATATCCAATGTATCGACTTATCGAATCAATCCTTGATTCGATAACTAGGTTATATCGCATACAACCATTCGACACATTTATCGCGAGAATGAAATACGGTATCACATACACGCATTATTCTCGGTCCCGCACGTATCTCATATGCGCTCCTATTTCGTTTCGCTTGAGCCAGGAAACCTCTGTGTAGGACTCTAAAGACTCGTCAATACGCCGGCAGCAGATGATGATCATATCAAGCATCCACAAGCCGCAAGCGGTCTGCTAAACGTAACGGCCACCCGGGTATTGAGCGATCAGAAGATCGACGAGCAAGCCCGCTCACACTCCTGTGAATCCAACCAGTAACACTTACCGTACAGTCCGGTCTGTTCGTCTGATATGTCGCATATCTCGCCTAGGGGTGGTAAACGTCAGACCCCAGTAGCTCGATAAGTCATGCCGACGTGAAGTCCATGACATGTGTGAAACTACTGATAACACTTACCAATAGGTCACTGCAACCCTGGCCAGGGATTTCCTGTTATGGCCAGTCGAGCTTAGCGCAACATCAACCCCCAATACCGGGAGAGATGAATCCCCTCCTATCGCTCATTGCCTCCATGTGAATCGGGACTGTACCCAAAAACCACCTGTTTGGAAGACATGATAAGTATTTCATTTTTTATTTTCTTTTTGAATAACTTATCACTTAGATCGCCAATCTATGCAATTCCTGCTGTAGTTTCCACTGAGCGGTGAGATTCATTGCTAATGGCTGGCGGTTAAGTGTATCAGGAACTACATTCACCTTCTCAGGATGATATTGCAGGTTGATGTCGAAGTCCGCCATGAGTTCTAGCCATCTTCTCTACCGCATGTTCAACTCCTTCTGAGTAAATATATACTTCAAACTCTTGTGGTCAGTGTATATATCCACTCGTTTACCCAAAAGATAGTGGCGCCAAATCTTAAGTGCAAAGATAACAGCTGCTAACTCAAAGATCATGTGTTGGATAGTTGCGCTTATGAATCTTCACCTGTCTTGATGCAAAAGCCACAACTTTTCCATGCTGGTGTAGAACACGTCCTAATTTCTTACCGGACGCATCACAATGTACGACGAAGCCTTCAGATTGATCCAGTATTACAAGTATAGGAGCTGAAGTTAATCTTGTCTTGAGTTCATAAAAGCTTGTTCATATGCTTCTGACCACACGAATGCTTCATCTTTACGTGTGAGCTTGGTCAGGGATGCTGCAATCTTCGAGAAACCTTCAATAAATCTTCGGTAGTATCCTGCTAATCCTAAGAAACTTCGAATATCCTTCACCGTTTTTGGTGTCGGCCATTCGCTGACAACTGACACCTTAGCTAGATCTACTGAAATTCCTCCGCCTGAAACGATATGTCCGAGAAATCCGACTTGATCTAGCCAAAATTCACACTTGCTGTACTTGGTATAGAGTTGATGTTGTCGCAATGTCTTCAGAACAATCCGTAAATGCTCGGTGTGTTCTTCCCGATTCTTTGAATACATCAGGATGTCGTCGATGAAGATAATAACAAACTTGTCTAAATACTCTCGGAAAACTTGGTTCATCAGATTCATGAATATAGCAGGTGCATTGGTCACTCCAAATGGTATCACAAGATATTCGTAATGACCATAGCGAGTGTTGAACGCTGTCTTCGGAATATCAGACTCTTTGACTTTCACCTGATGATAACTCGAACGAAGGTCTAGCTTCAAAAATACACAAGAGCCACTTAGCTGTTCGAAAAGGTCATTGATGCGCGGTAGTGGATACTTATTCTTGATCGTTACTTTGTTTAGAGCTCGGTAATCTACATACATCCTGTATGAACCTTCTTTCTTCTTCACGAGCAAAACTGGAGATCCCCAATTTGAATTACTGGGACGAATCCAACCTTTCTTCGGAAATTCGTCCAACTGTGTACGGATCTTCTTCAATCGCTCTGGACTTAACCGATACGGAGCTTTGATTACCGGTTGTGCACCAGGTATTAAGTCAATGCTGAATTCAAGAGTTCGATCGGGAGGCAAACGTGTTATATCTTCAGGGAATACATTTTCGAACTCTCGAACTACCTCTGGCTTTTCTTCTTCCGCCGGTAGAGTAAATATTTCTGCATTCCTTGACTTGGCACGGAAGATTCCTGGCTCCAAAGTTCTATCTCCACTCTTGAAGTAAAAGACTGAGTGATCTGGTATTTCAATTACTACCCTCCTTTGACGGCAGCCAATCGTAGCATAGAAAACTCCCAGCCAGTCTATTCCCAACACAACATCGAAGTTTGGGATGTCCAGTACTTTGAAATTCGCATAGAATTCTCGTTCGCAAACTACAACTGCACACTGATTAAATCCCATAGTTTCCTTCAATACTCCATTCCCGGAACTGACATTCCAGCTTGAAATGAGTGGCTTCAAGGGAATCGCATGTGTTCTCACAAATCGTTGGGATATGAAGCAGTGTGACGCTCCAGTGTCGAATAGTGCTAGTGCAGGAAGGGTGGCTACTAGTATAGTACCTAAATTATGTGAGGTTGGTTTTAGATACAGGAAAAATATAGAGATACACAAGGATTGAAAAGATGAAAGGATTGGGAATTACCAGTGATAATTTGGCCAGTACCCTCGGCTTTCTCAACTATCATGGTGAAATCCTGACGTCGGGGTACATTCCTCCTTACCGGAGGCACATTCCTTTGTCCCTGGGGCATGTTCCTCTGCCCTGGAGGCATGTTCCTCTATGCATGATGGAATTGACGAGGAGGTGTGCAGGAGGTCCATGTGGAGGTGGAGCAGGGAGTGCAAGACGAGGTGCAGAAGCCTGAATAGCTGGCCGCTGCGGGACTGTGATCGCGGGTCTAGGTGCTGGAGCTGGGTTGAGACGATATGGACAAGCTCCAATGGCATGAGTGGACGCGCCATAAACTAAACACATGCCGTTTGCATGCCTGCAGTCTTTCGCCAGGTGTCCATTCTTTTTGTAGTAAAAGCAAAAGTCTGGACTGGGCCGGTTAAATGTTACTCCTGGTCTCCTGGGTGCAAAAGTTGGCCTGGAAGAGGCTCCTCCTGCCATCTGGGTGGCAGGGCGTTTCACACCGGCAGTCTGAGGTCTGCTCTTCTTCTTCACAACTGCCTCATAGCGTCGGGCTACCTTCAGAGCAAGATCATGGGTTAGGAAATCCCCTGTAGCGAGTGCAGCTTGGATTTCTGGGTCCAACCCTTGCTGAAATCTTCATGCCCGGATCTCAGCAGTCGGGATAAGGTGTGCCGCGAACCTGTTACGAGCTTGTGTTAGCAGTGTAATATGTGATATTAGGAAATTGAATTTGAGACAATATCTTACCTGCTAAGCACGGTAAACTCAGTATCGTATTCATCCACGGATTTGCTCCACATCGAGCCTTGTTGTAAGTGGATGAACTGCTGTTCCATGTCAAAACGGGTAGTTTTAGGGAATTACTTCGTGTCGACCATACCGCGAAACGTCTTCCATTCAATCAGTTGGGCAAGATGGTTTTCTTCAGCCTTCCACCAGATTCTGGAGTTATTTGTTAGTTGTATCTTTGCAACTCTCACCCAAGCAATTTCTGGCACTTGTGCGGCTACCAGATCATCTTCTATAGACTGAGCCCATTCTTCTACCTCTAGTGGGCTATCTTTCCCAGAGAAATGTTTCGGACGCAGTGCCTAGAATTGCTTGACTCCGGATGCCTCAACCTTTGGGCGGTGCATGAGGATAGTAGTCTACTGCTGCTGACCCTCCAAGAGGCTCTTGATTGCTTCGAGCAGTACCCTTTGCTCGTTGATGGTAGCTGTAATGGTAGGTGGTGGTAGCGTGGGCGGTGGAGTGTTGCCATTGACGTTGGTGCTCATGTTGTTGGGAGAATCCACGACCTTGATAGAAAAAGAAAGGTTAGGATAGATTAAAGGAATTTGAAATGTAAAGAATTTATAGTTGCTGATTCTTATTATTCTGGTGATATATTGCTTAGGATTCTATACAGAACTGACCTGTATGGGTCGCCAACAAAACCTGTCATGCCTCGCTTTCCAGTATATGGAAGCGGAGACGTGGCGGGCCCGCAACGTATTTACTAAGAAATAAATACTTTATGAGTAATTAAGCAATATATGTATAAAATACACAAGAATTGACAAGAGATATAAAATAAACAACTTTTATTAACATTCATCTTTACATTACACCTGCTTTGAAAAGGAAAGATACAATGATAATAAGCAATACCTAAACAATGGCATAAAAACTTTAATAAGTACAAGATGAACTAGTAGTCCTGCTGGGCAGTGAGCTGGTCTACATACTCCTGACTAGGCTCGATCTTCTGAGAGTCCGGTCCTCCTGACAAACATTCCAAAGAAAGAAATAGACAGAAATGTCGTGAGTGAACTAGCGCTCGGTAAGTTCCGAAAGAAAGAATGGAATGGAACAAGTAATGAGAATTTGAACTGATAAGATGTACAGGTATAAAATTGCTATTCTAACGTAGTTGTTTGTAACTTGGTACAGAAGGTATTTGTATATACGAGAGAAGTCTATCTTACCCCGTGGACTATGGTAATATATAGTACAAGGCCTCGTCAAAATCCACGGGACAACGACACGAGAGTTCATGTAGGTGTCTTTTAGTGATTATCTCGTGCCACGCTATACATTCCGTACCAATCTACCCCGTTAACCCCATGTACTGTATTGTATATATTATATTTATAAGTCTTGCCGAAACTATGGATATAAGTTGTTCAAGTAGTCAGGTTCAGAATATAATCTTGTAGTCATATCAAGTTATAACCATGGTTCGGTCAAGTCAAGTCTTGTATTCAGGTTCGATATTCATGTTCAAGTATAGATGTTAGAGTTTGGATTCATGTTTGAATTAGATTCTGATTTGAGTTTGAATTCACGTTTGATTTAGACTCAGATGGAGTCAGACACTTGTAACTGATTTAGATCCTGAATTAGGTTCGAGAGTTATCGGTAACTGCCGCACATGGACGACAGGATTTGTGTATTTTTCCAAGACAATTACCATTGATAACACTGTTAAGTTTTCTATGATAAATAGGCAAACACTCACTTTCTCCGGCTCCCTGGGGCTCAAGAGAATTGATCCCGCTAAAACCTATATTTACTAAAGTCTTTAAATATAGTTTTATATAACTCGAGAGGGTTTTATGAAAAATATTTTTAATATATAGTTTCAAAATAATCTCGAAAAATTATTTATATTATTTAGGGTTTCCATGGATGTGAATTTTAGGGTTTTGAGGTATTTTAGTGATAATAGCTTAGCTTGGAAAGTTCATGGTATTTTATTGTATAGCTTGACTTTTATTGGTATCTTGATGGTATTTTGATGAAACTTGTAATTCTTTAATTTGAAAAAAATGTAATTTTATTATATTTTGAAAATATAGGAATTGGTAATATTTATATAATTATTAAAAATTATATTTTTAATTAAGTAGAAAAAAATGCGTTTTTTTTAAAAACCGTATTTAAAACCTTTCGAGACCGAATGCTCCACGGGGAGGTCTGCATCTCGCTCTTCTAGTCCAAGGATATTTGATAATCCGCACCATCCAATAGTGGGTCCCCTATAAAAGGTTGTAGAGGCTTATTTGCAAAGGAATTCTAAAATACAATTCCAAAGAAAACCGTTTTTATAGTAAATGGTATTTTAATGTAATCTTTTGTTCGCAACTAAAATTCATACAAGGGTATATCATGCTATGAAACTATGTGTGTATGTGAGAGGTAGGTCGTTACCTTATGAATTTTCCTAAAGGTATGTTTAAGCAAAATATTAAAAGATGATAAATACAAACTTCATGGTTTTTTAATGTAAATGTTGAGTTAAAGTTATTTTGTATGATATTTTTGATTAAAAATTGATTCTAAGAATTGGTTTTTAGTTAACAAGCATGGTGTAGGAATATGAATGAAGAATATGTAAAAAAAATGGAATTATAGAGTTTTAGAAGAAAATATCGGTATTAACTCCACTTCCGACATATGTTTTGAAAATGAACTTTTAAAGAAGAAGAAGAGGGATTGGGAGGGACTTACTAGCTAGTTAGGTTAAGAGAAGGTAGAAGAAGAATGGGTTGTCGTCGTGGCGTCGCGGGATCGCTGGAACTTGCTTCGATCCTCGCCGGAAGTTGATCTCTTGCTAACTTCACTTGCACTTCACTTGTACTTAGAAAATTTGGAGAGTTTTGGCTATAATTTTCAAAATGATGAAGAGCTAGGGATTGGGGTAGTATTTATAGTGTGGAATAAGGGTTTTGGAATTAAAATTATGAATTAAAATGCATTAAAAAGATAATATATTGGGAATTGAAGGGTCTCTGTTTGATTGCAGAGCAATGAAACAGTGCAAGGGAGTTAGGGGTAGGGGAAGGGTCGTGTGTGCAAAGCCCGGGCCTTATTGGCCACAGTAAGACCGTCGGTGCCAGCCTAAAGGGTAATCTCGCCGGTCGTTTTGGTGAGGGGGCCGGTGGATTCTTGCCATGTGTTCAAGTCTGTATTTAAATCACCGTGCACATGTTTGATTTCTCTGTCTTTTTGTTTTTGTGTGCATTGCACGTGTAAACTTTTGGGCTTTCAAAAAGTTTAAAAAGAAAATCAGAAAAAATAATGTATCTGATGGGATTCGAAAACAGGGGCTACGTCACAGCAGTGCAAGGCTTTTACCAGTGGGCTACAAGTTGCTTCTTGATGTTCTTAAACAAAAATTAACTTATAACTTATACTCAGGCTTGTAAACTCCTTTCTGTATATTAAATTGAAAAATTTCGTACGGTAAATTTAGAGTCGTTACATTACTGTGCAGGAAAAACTGGAGCAGCCCCATCAGCGACTCTCCTATCAAATTCACAGGGTCTGGCGGAAAGTCCAGGACTCTGTGATCAACAAAGATTACTTTTCTCGGCCGCAGAAATTGAAGGCTCGGCAAGAAAAAGACCCCCCGTCATACAGCGAGAGACTTCTTCTACACGGGAGCCTGTTACAACTGCTCTTTCAACTTCAACCTCCCACAAAAGGACGAGGCTAGAGAAAATCCCACTGCCGGCGGCAAATTCTAAAGGCGATGAACCTAAACGCCCCAAGTCTGGGGGCATGATCGTTCATACGGTCCACATGGCTTCCGGGAAAGAAGAAAGCCGTGCTTTGGCGAGTCACCGACCGCAAACTCGGTCGCTGACAAAAGCTCAGGAGCAACAACAAAATCTCCAGGAAATGCTGACCAAAATGGCAGCACTTACCAGACAGAAAGAGTTCGGATCCAGCAGCCGAATAGCGCCAGGAGCAGGAGACCGATATAGAGTTTCTGCAAAGGGTGCTCGAAAGAAAAGACAAAGAAGCCACTGAACAAGCTACTAACATGAAGCAGATGGTGCTCTTATTTCAGGACATGATTGGAATGATGATCCAGCCAGAACCCCCAGCCGAGGATCCGCCGATAATCATCGAGGATGACAGAGGGGAAACATCAAACCCTCTTCCGGCTTTATCAACAGCCAAGGAGGAAACGATCTCCAAGGCTATTTTTGATGATTATATTGCTCAACAAATAAGAGCTCATCAAGCAAATGAAGCGGCTGGCCAAATCGTTAGAACAGGGCGACCGTATCCAGGGTGGTATGATCAAATCAAGTACCCGCTGGGATATACGATCCCTAAGTTCCATATACACAAAAGGACTGGCAACCCCCATCAGCACGTCGCGTAGTTCAGAGCTCTGTGCGGAAACATTGGAGGCGATGACAAACTGTTGCTTTGCCAGTTTGTTGGCAGCTTGTCAGAAACAGCCTTTGAATGGTATTCGGAGCTCCCAATTGACTCCGTAAAGACATTCACAGAGATGGAATTGCTGTTCACACAGGGTTTCGCTAGCGCAGGAGAGAGCACCCCGATCACGGCATTAATCAATGCCAGGGTAAGGCCAGGAGAAACTTAGGTCCAATACGCGATCCGGTGGCGGAACTTATGGTCTAAGTGCGAACAATGCATCGAAGAATCTCCCACCATGGGCATGTTCATCGGGACCCTTGATCCTCAAACGACTGTGTCCCGGTTCATGACATTCTTCAAACCAACGACCTTCTAGGCTCTGATTGATAAACTGGCCCAAATGGACTAGATGGGCCACGAGCCTTCCTCCTCAAATAAGGACCCTCGAAATGCTAAGGGTAAAGGGATAGCGGCATTCGTTGCCAATACGCAACAATAGCCGAACGGTTCAAAACCGGCTGCTCGCCAAAACAACGTGCGTCCGTGTCCATCCTTGGAGGAAAGACTAGGACACGCTTACTTGTTTCCCCGCAATAAGACGAGGAGATTATTTGAATTGGAAGTGCGTAACAAACTCATCACATTGCCAGATCCACGGCGTCCACCACGACCCGGCGACATCAACAACCCTAACTACTGATCCTATCACAGAATGGTGAGCCACCCAATTGAGAATTGCTGCGTCTTCAAGAACTGGTTTGAGGACCAGTATCAACAGGAGAAATTCACGCTGTCTGATAACTGGATGGTAAACCAAAAGAAACTCCATGGGAAGTCGTTTTTCAGCAAAAACCAAAAGAATGCTGAAGGATTTACATGCATGTCCAGCAGTCAGGTGGAAAATCCCACTTGAACCTAAAATTATCGAAGGGATTCTGAAACCACGTCCCGTACCGAAAGTTGTTGACAAAGGGCAAAATCCCCAAGTCAAACCCCCGAAGTCTTCAAAGAAAAATAAGAAGACTAAGAAGCCCGTGCACACAAGACGGGTCTAAACAATGCAAGAGGGTGATCACGCTGGCAAGATACGTTTACTGGATCACTCGGATTGTCAGCGACGAGCACGGCTCCGGCAATGATCACCGGAATCAAGAAACAAGATCAAGAAAAAGAAAGAAGAAAGAAGAAGTAAGAAAAAGAGGCTTTGTATTAAATAAGGAAAGAATAAATAAATAAATAAAATATATATAAATATATATATGCAGAGGAGAGAGAGAGAGGTTGTTAGTTTGTTAGGAAATTAGTTTAGATTTAAATTTTAAAAATATCTTTTATTAGTTAACTAAATTTTAATTTGTATTAGTTTATAAAATTAATATTATATAAATAAAATTTGATATTCTGGTAAATACAAATATAGTCCAAAACATGCCCGGGTCGGGTCTAAAATTCAGTTTTAAAATACGAAAAATATACATGTCGACCAAAATAAAAAATGAGTGTCCGGGTAAAGAAAATGCATACCTTCAAGAACGGATGCAGGTACGTGCGCGTAGCCATCCAAACAAGTCTGTTTCACTGAACGGGACGAGAACAAGATGCGCGGATGCTACCACGGGGCTAGGGGTATCATGCAGGCCATGCAATGTATTTTTAAAATATTTTATGTGATTTTAAATGTTATATTGTAAAAATGCAAATGCCAGATAAAATGCTAGTATGCAAGATGTATAAATTAAAATGAAAGTGCATGAGTCCATGTACCAGGTCAGGATAAATCATAAACATGAATCAAGACAGGTTTCAAGTAAGCGGGTCGGGTAGAATGCAAATACAAATGTCAAATACACTATTCGCACCCAAAACACAGTAAATCAAGAAAATATCATAAATAAAGAAATACTTGAACTAGAACTGGTATAAACGAACTAGGGTGTTACATTTTACCCAACTACAAAAGAATTTCGTCCTCGAAATTTCTAAAACAAGAAAAAATAAAAAAACATGAAACTACAGGAAGAGATCTGGAAACTTCTATCGATTCTCGTCTTCTCGTTCTCAAGTCGATTCTCTGTGCGAGCGATTCCCCCAAGAAACAAGTACGAGAGGGATAACCTTGTTCTTAAGGACCTTTTCTTTTCGATCAACAATCGACATCGGTCGTTCCTCAAAGGTCAAATCCTCTCTTACAGTCAGCTCCGAATGATCCAGAACGTGTGTTTCATCTCGAACATACTTACGGAGTTGGGATACATGAAACACGTCATGAACATTCGCCAAAGATTGTGGTAAAGCCAATCGGTAAGCCACTTCTCCAACACGCTCCAAAATCTCGAAAGGCTCTACGAATCGAGGACTAAGCTAGCCTCGACTCTCAAAACGAATCACTCCTCTAGTCGGTGATATCTTCAAGAATACTAGATCACCAACAGCGAACTCTAGAGGTCTTCTCGATGTATCGGCCTAACTCTTCTGCCGATCTTGTGCTGCCTTCATATGATTCCGGATAGTGTTAACTTTCTCAACTGTTTGCACGATCAAATCCGGTCCCAACAATCTTCGTTCTTCAACATCGTCCCAATAGCGGGTGAACAAGACTTGCGACTATACAACGTTTCGAATGGAGCTATCTGAATAGTCGCCTGAAAGCTGTTATTGTAAGAAAACTCCACCAAGTGTAGATGATCCTCCCACGAACCCTTGAAATCTAACATGCAAGTTCTCATTATGTCTTCAAGAGTTCAGCATGCTCCTCTAGGCTCCTCGAGTAGACCAGAATATTATCGATGAACACCACTATAAACTGGTCCAAGAACGGTGAAAAGATTCGGTTCACCAAGTCCATAAATATTGCCGGTGCATTCGTGACTCCGAATGGCATCACTAACTACTCGTAATGTCCATACCGAGTTCGGAACGCAGTCTTGCCAATATCCTTTTATTTAACTTGGACCTGGTGATATCCGGATCGCAAATCCAGCTTCGAGAATACTCTCGCGCCACTGAGTTGCTCGAACAATTCGCCAATGCGAGGGATCAGGTACTTGTTCTTAGTAGTCACCCGGTCTAATTCTCGATAATTGATGCACATCCTCCTTGTGCCATCTTTCTTCTTTACTATAAGAACTGGATCTTCCCAAGGTGAATTACTGCTGTGATTCCAACCCTTCTCTAGCAATTCAGTAAGCTGCTTCTTTACTTCTTCCAACTCCACTGGTGCCATTGGATAGTACGCCTTTAAGATTGGCGCTGCACCAGGAACAAGATCGATCTCGAACTCTACATCTCGTTTTGTCGGTAAACCCGAGATTTCCTCGAATACTTCCATGAACTCTCGAGCTACAGCTGGCGCTTCCTCCATAGAAACTTCCATTGACGAAAGAACACTGTTTGTCGGCCTAGCTTTAAACTCGACTGGCCCGACAGAACTGCTACCCACAGCAAAAACAAACTCCGGATGTCCGAGAATCTGGAAAATCACTTTCTTTGCCCTACAATCAATGTGAGCGTGGAAAGTGCCGAGAATGTCCATTCCCAAGATACCATCATAACTGCCGGTATCGGTCACTAAGAAATCTGCAAATAACTCTCATCCGTAAATAACAACTGAACATTCCTTGTACTCACTACTAGCTATGATCTTCCCATTCCCAGTGTGTATGTCCCAACAATGAGATAGGGTCGTGCAATAAATCGAATATGCAGCAATAAACTTGGACGACATAAAACAATGGGATGCACCAGAATCGAATAATGCGAATGCGGGAAAATCATGAACAAGTAGAATACCTGAAACAACTTTATCTGAATCCTTGGCCTCTTCAGCCGTCAGGGTAAGGCTCGAGCTTGATTAGGTCCCTGAGTTATCTACTTCTGCCCCTGAAACTGTCTCTGCGGTGGTTTCTGAACATCTTCCTTCAAACGAAGTTTTGACGGACAAGCATTGATAGTATGATTCGCTGATCTACAAACCAAAAAAAGTCCCAACATCCTTCGACAATCTCTCCTTAGGTGCCCAGGTAGATGGCAAAAGTTACAAATCACGCCCTTTCTCTGATTTGCAACGACGGGCTTCTTCATCGGTGTTACGCCACGTCGGTTTACTGGAATACCTCTGCGTATAGGCGCTTGCTTCGGCGTAAACGCCGGCTTCCGTACCACAACTGCCTGTTGCTGCGTTCCCTCAGTCTTCAATGATAAACTCTGCTGCTCCCTGGCTACTTTAACCACTTGCGAGAAAGTGGTCAATCCCAGAGATATAATGTGCCTCTGGATTTCCACGTCCAAACTGCGCATAAACCTTCATGCCCTATCAGCTTCTTTGGCCACCAAAGGTCCAGCGAATCGACTTAGTTGTGTCCACTCAGCCGCATGCGCATCCACGGATATGCCATTTTGCTTCAAACTGATAAACCTTTCTTCCATTTCCTCCCATGCAGTCTGCGTGAAGAACTTCTCCAAGAAACTCTTCGAAAAATCTGCCCAACTGATCGGCTTGGGCAAGCGGGTCTCTTCCACAAGCCACTATTCATAGGCATAGTCTACCAATTGGATGCGTACAACATACACTCTCTTGTCCTCTGGAATCTGTGCTGCAACGAGCAAATTCTTCGTATCAACCAGCCACTGCTCCGCTGGCAACGGCTCCTCCAGACCAGTGAAAATGGACGGACCAAGTCTCCTGAAATCTGCCACGGTACCCACACGCTCTACTGGTTTGGCCGCAACATTGTTTATGGACCGTTGGACGGTCCGCAAACCTTCCTGAAAAGCCTCGGCTTGCCGCTGGTTCAGCTCGGTCTGCCGCTTCTGGTCCTCAAGCATCCCACGAATTACTCCAAGCAAAGCGGCATCATCAACACGCCTCTGGTACGATCGTAGATTCCTGTCTACCATGATCCTGCAACCAAGACACCGAAAAGGATTAGTATGATAACAAGATTCAAAACTTGCGATGAATAATGACCATAAATCAAGGATATGAATCAAGACTAGAACTCCAAGTTACTTAAATAGAGTACCGCATTGTAACCATGCCGCGGTACATAGTTACAATCACATAACTCCACTCAAGTCGTCCAAATCCTAGTATCAGAATCAAGGAACAGGGAGAAACAATAAGGAACCAAAAGATTTCAAATCGAGATGCAAAGTGGTTTGCAAATCGTCAAGGCAAAGGATCAAGATAAAGATATAATTCAAGAATCATGATAACAATGTGGCAGCACATGTTCCTAATCACAGATTTTCTGATTCGTGTATTGGATCCAATACCCAACTACAAAAAGAATCAAACCCGATTAACCTAAATCCTATGTCTCTGATACCAAACAAACCCTGTCACGCCCCGCTTTCCAGAGTGAGCTAAGATCGACACGTGACAAAACCAACCATGCAACCCGTGGATAGAAAACATCCATCCACAGTCACATTACGGCTCTCTAGAGATATCAAGAACAGTAGAAATAAAATAAACTATCTAGTACAAGTCCATGAGCCAGAATAAATGAGTCAAGAAATAATATGCGGAAGCAATAGATCTAATAAACAATAATAATCTGGAATGTACGTCCCAAATACGAGCTTACTTCAGGAATGCAAATACTGAAAGAAAACCAAACTAAAATACTAACAGGTCCTCACTGCTCAGCCTGTTCACTGGAATACTCTTGCTCGGCCTGCGGCAAAGGTAGAAGATCTGGGCCATGCAAAACCCAGACGTCAGTGCGTCATAATATCAACAATAATATAATCAGGGGTAGCAAATATGCAGGCATGAGTATGAACAGTAATAACGGTATAACAATAACACGAATGCGGAACAGTGAAGGGTAAAAGCATATGTGACGTGCAGTGAGTAATCTGAACTAAACTACTGGGTTAACTACTCTCAAGTCTGTGAAATCAATTTAATGAATCGTCGATGTAACTCAATAGTATCCCGTGCATGCCCGGAACCACGGTTCAGATTCTCGGGCTGAAACCGAGACATGTCGCTAGGCACTAAACAGGAAATATGTACAGATGAATGATGTCAGCAGCATCATCCCAGGGCTGGCCTAGCCCCTAAAACTGATCAGTATAAGCATTGAACTGCCGAGTTACAAGTCAGGTTTCATCATTGATTTCCCCATACCCCCAAGTTATGTGTTCAAGTCGGGTATCGATAAATCTGAGACTAATGCCAACACAGGATCAAGCAGAAACATGTTTGTCTATACAGACAACAGGATATGTCCATCGGGACAACAGGTCAAGATTGTCAGCATTAGTAACAAGATCAGGTATCAAGTTAAGCAGTGGTATATCAGTTCATGTCAGGTATTGTACATGTATCAATTCATGTCAAGTAGTGGTGTATCAGGTCATGTCAAATAGTGCACAGGTATCAAGCGGGTGCTCATAATCAAACTGTAGCAAGTATTGAATCAGGGTGAAAGTACGGATGTACAATAAAAGCATGGATGCACAAATATCGATCAGGGGTTACACCATGACTAAGTAGGATGCACATTATCTAGCATGGTGCACTAATACAACAGTAACATGAAATAATATGGTCTCGGCGTGCAACTAGATATGTAATAAACCGTACGGATACAGACGGATACTATAAAACTGTAAATCGGTAAAATTTGCTGAATATTAAAACAGAAGCACTATTATTTATTAAATAGATATTGATATAATAATATTAACATGGATATCATATTCAAACCTATTAATAACTATAAAAGTGGTATTGATTAACCATGCACAAGAAAGTTCCGTTCAGAAATTCAGCGTCACCATGATTTGTAAAATAGCTTTAAAATAACAAACGTTCTCCAAAAGGGACGTGTCTTATACCAAAACAAAGATAATTCAATAAGATTTTCATTTTTATAAGTTGAAGTATCTCAGATTGTTCATACAAAAAGTTATGAACATTCGAAGTTGAAAGTTTGCTGCTGGAATTTCCCTGGTATTCGCACCCAAAACACAGTAAATCAGGAAAATACCATAAATAAAGAAATACTTGAACTAGAACTGGTATAAACGAACTAGGGTGTTACATTTTACCCAACTACAAAAGAATTTCGTCCTCGAAATTCCTAAAACAAGAAAAAATAAAAAAACATGAAACTACAGGAAGAGATCTGGAAACTTCTATCGATTCTCGTCTTCTCGTTCTCAAGTCGATTCTCTGTGCGAGCGATTCCCCCAAGAAACAAGTACGAGAGGGATAACCTTGTTCTTAAGGACCTTTTCTTTTCGATCAACAATCGACATCGGTCGTTTCTCAAAGGTCAAATCCTCTCTTACAGTCAGCTCTGAATGATCCAGAACGTGTGTTTCATCTCGAACATACTTACGGAGTTGGGATACATGAAACACGTCATGAACATTCGCCAAAGATTATGGTAAAGCCAATCGGTAAGCCACTTCTCCAACACGCTCCAAAATCTCGAAAGGCTCTACGAATCGAGGACTAAGCTAGCCTCGACTCTCAAAACGAATCACTCCTCTAGTCGGTGATATCTTCAAGAATACTAGATCACCAACAGCGAACTCTAGAGGTCTTCTCGATGTATCGGCCTAACTCTTCTGCCGATCTTGTGCTGCCTTCATATGATTCCGGATAGTGTTAACTTTCTCAACTGTTTGCACGATCAAATCCGGTCCCAACAATCTTCGTTCTTCAACATCGTCCCAACAGCGGGTGAACAAGACTTGCGACTATACAACGTTTCGAATGGAGCCATCTGAATAGTCGCCTGAAAGCTGTTATTGTAAGAAAACTCCACCAAGTGTAGATGATCCTTCCACGGACCCTTGAAGTCTAACATGCAAGCTCTCTTTATATCTTCAAGAGTTCAGCATGCTCCTCTAGGCTCCTCGAGTAGACCAGAATATTATCGATGAACACCACTATAAACTGGTCCAAGAACGGTGAAAAGATTCGGTTCACCAAGTCCATAAATATTGCCGGTGCATTCGTGACTCCGAATGGCATCACTAACTACTCGTAATGTCCATACCGAGTTCGGAACGCAGTCTTGCCAATATCCTTTTATTTAACTTGGACCTGGTGATATCCGGATCGCAAATCCAGCTTCGAGAATACTCTCACGCCACTGAGTTGCTCGAACAATTCGCCAATGCGAGGGATCAGGTACTTGTTCTTAATAGTCATCCGGTCTAATTCTCGATAATTGATGCACATCCTCCTTGTGCCATCTTTCTTCTTTACTAGAAGAATTGGATCTCCCCAAGGTGAATTACTGCTGCGAATCCAACCCTTCTCTAGCAATTCAGTAAGCTGCTTCTTTACTTCTTCCAACTCCACTGGTGCCATTGGATAATACGCCTTTGAGATTGACGCTGCACCAGGAACAAGATCGATCTCGAACTCTACATCTCGTTTTGTCGGTAAACCCGAGATGTCCTCGAATACTTCCATGAACTCTCGAGCTACAGCTGGCGCTTCCTCCATAGAAACTTCCATTGACGAAAGAACACTGTTTGTCGGCCTAGCTTTAAACTCGACTGGCCCGACAGAACTGCTACCCACAGCAAAAACAAACTCCGGATGTCTGAGAATCTGGAAAATCACTTTCTTTGCCCTACAATCAATGTGAGCGTGGAAAGTGCCGAGAATGTCCATTCCCAAGATACCATCATAACTGCCGGTATCGGTCACCAAGAAATCTGCAAATAACTCTCGTCCGTAAATAACAACTGAACATTCCTTGTATTCACTACTAGCTATGATCTTCCCATTCCCAGTGTGTATGTCCCAACAATGAGATAGGGTCGTGCAATAAATCGAATATGCAGCAATAAACTTGGACGACATAAAACAATGGGATGCACCAGAATCGAATAATGCGAATGTGGGAAAATCATGAACAAGTAGGATACCTGAAACAACTTTATCTGAATCCTTGGCCTCTTCAGCCGTCAGGGTAAGGCTCGAGCTTCATTAGGTCCCTGAGTTATCTGCTTCTGCCCCTGAAACTGTCTCTGCGGTGGTTTCTGAACATCTTCCTTCAAACGAAGTTTCGACGGACAAGCATTGATAGTATGATTCGCTGATCTACAAACCAAAAAAAGTCCCAACATCCTTCGACAATCTCTCCTTAGGTGCCCAGGTAGATGGCAAAAGTTACAAATCACGCCCTTTCTCTGATTTGCAACGACGGGCTTCTTCATCGGTGTTACGCCACGTCGGTTTACTGGAATACCTCTGCGTATAGGCGCTTGATTCGGCGTAAACACCGGCTTCCGTACCACAACTGCCTGCTGCTGCGTTCCCTCAGTCTTCAATGATAAACTCTGCTGCTCCCTGGCTACTTTAACCACTGGCGAGAAAGTGGTCAATCCCAGAGATATAATGTGCCTCTGGATTTCCACGTCCAAAATGCGCATAAACCTTCGTGCCCTATCAGCTTCTTTGGCCACCAAAGGTCCAGCGAATCGACTTAGTCGTGTCCACTCAGCCGCATGCGCATCCACGGATACGCCATTTTGCTTCAAACTGATAAACCTTTCTTCCATTTCCTCCCATGCAGTCTGCGGGAAGAACTTCTCCAAGAAACTCTTCGAAAAATCTGCTCAACTGATCGGCTTGGGCAAGCGGGTCTCTTCCATAAGCCACCATTCACGGGCATAGTCTACCAATTGGATGCGTACAACATCCACTCTCTTGTCATCTGGAATCTGTGCTGCAATGAGCAAATTCTCCGTATCAACCAGCCACTGCTCCGCTGGCAACGACTCCTCCAGACCAGTGAAAATGGACGGACCAAGTCTCCTGAAATCCGCCACGGTACCCACACGCTCTACTGGTTTGGCCGCAACATTGTTTATAGACTGTTGGACGGTCCGCAAACCTTCCTGAAAAGCCTCGGCTTGCCGCTGGTTCAGCTCGGTCTGCCGCTTCTGGTCCTCAAGCATCCCACGAATTACTCCAAGCAAAGCGGCATCATCAACACGCCTCTGGTACGATCGTAGATTCCTGTCTACCATGATCCTGCAACCAAGACACCGAAAAGGATTAGTATGATAACAAGATTCAAAACTTGCGATGAATAATGACAATGAATCAAGGATATGAATCAAGACTAGAACTCCAAATTACTTAAATAGAGTACCGCATTGTAACCATGCCGCGGTACATAGTTACAATCACATAACTCCACTCAAGTCGTCCAAATCCTAGTATCAGAATCAAGGAACAGGGAGAAACAATAGGGAACCAAAAGATTTCAAATCGAGATGCAAAGTGGTTTGCAAATCGTCAAGGCAAAGGATCAAGATAAAGATATGATTCAAGAAACATGATAACAATGTGGCAGGAGATGTTCCTAATCACGGATTTTCTGATTCGTGTATTGGATCCAATACCCAACTACAAAAAGAATCAAACCCGATTAACCTAAATCCTATGTCTCTGATACCAAACAAACCCTGTCACGCCCCGCTTTCCAGAGTGCGCTAAGATCGGCACGTGATAAAACCAACCATGCAACCCGTGGATAGAAAACATCCATCCACAGTCACATTACGGCTCTCTAGAGATATCAAGAACAGTAGAAATAAAATAAACTATCTAGTACAAGTCCATGAGCCAGAATAAATGAGTCAAGAAATAATATGCGGAAGCAATAGATCCAATAAACAATAATAATCTGGAATGTACGTCCCAAATACGGGCTTACATCAGGAATGAAAATACTGAAAGAAAACCAAACTAAAATACTAACAGGTCCTCACTGCTCAGCCTGTTCACTGGAATACTCCTGCTCGGCCTGCGGCAAAGGTAGAAGATCTGGGTCATGCAAAACCCAGACGTCAGTGCGTCATAATATCAACAATAATATAATCAGGGGTAGCAAATATGCAGGCATGAGTATGAACAGTAATAACGGTATAACAATAACACGAATGCGGAACAGTGAAGGGTAAAAGCATATGTGACGTGCAGTGAGTAATCTGAACTAAACTACTGGGTTAACTACTCTCAAGTCTGTGAAATCAATTTAATGAATCGTCGATGTAACTCAATAGTATCCCGTGCATGCCCGGGACCACGGTTCAGATTCTCGGGCTGAAACCGAGACATGTCGCTAGGCACTAAACAGGAAATATGTACAGATGAATGATGTCAGCAGCATCATCCCAGGGCTGGCCTAGCCCCTAAAACTGATCAGTATAAGCATCGAACTGCCGAGTTACAAGTCAGGTTTCATCATTGATTTCCCCATACCCCCAAGTTATGTGTTCAAGTCGGGTATCGATAAATCTGAGACTAATGCCAACACAGGATCAAGCAGAAACATGTTTGTCTATATAGACAACAGGATATGTCCATCGGGACAACATGTCAAGATTGTCAGCATTAGTAACAAGATCAGGTATCAAGTTAAGCAGTGGTATATCATTTCATGTCAGATAGTGTACATGTATCAATTCATGTCAAGTAGTGGTGTATCAGGTCATGTCAAATAGTGCACAGGTATCAAGCGGGTGCTCATAATCAAACTGTAGCAAGTATTGAATCAGGGTGAAAGTACGGATGTAAAATAAAAGCTTGGATGCACAAATATCGATCAGGGGTTACATCATGACTAAGTAGGATGCACATTATCTAGCATGGTGCACTAATACAACAATAACATGAAATAATATGGTCTCGGCGTGCAACTAGATATGTAATAAACCGTACGGATACAGACGGATACTATAAAACTGTAAATCGGTAAAATTTGCTGAATATTAAAACAAAAGCACTATTATTTATTAAATAGATATTGATATAATAATATTAACATGTATAACATATTCAAACCTATTAATAGCTATAAAAGTGGTATTGATTAACCATGCACAAGAAAGTTCCGTTCAGAAATTCAGCGTCACCCTGATTTGTAAAATAGCTTAAAAATAACAAACGTTCTCCGAAAGGGACGTGTCTTATACCAAAACAAAGATAATTCAATAAGATTTTCATTTTTATAAGTTGAAGTATCTCGGGTTGTTCCTACAAAAAACTATGAACATTCGAAGTTGAAAGTTTGCTGCTGGAATTTCCCTGGACAGCAGTTTAGAGATACTTTTATTTGTATTTTACGTTATTTAAACAATTTATTTTGCAAGTAAATATTTCATAGAGTTATAGCATTCTTAGTTAGCTTTGTAAAGAACTAAAGAACATATACTATTAATTTTTCTATGATTTATAATGAATTTTATAAGCTAAGGTGTACAGTAAATTTCAGATTTGTCGTATCCGCTTTGCAACGACGTTTCATATGTAAACTATAATATTTTCAAACTATATTTTGTATAACATTATAAAATGCAGATTATAAACTAATTAAAGATAATAATAAGAAATATTACGAAGATATATATTTTAAATGATATGGATGCAATCGGGTATCCGAAAACAGTAAAACTTCAGTATGGATGCATAATACTATACCTACTATATAGCAAGATAAATTAGCATGCGATTAGACATGTAAATAATGATACAGATACACACGGACGTCATATAATAGTAAAAATGATAAACTGGTAAATGCAGGATATACAACTAAACAATATGAGATGTAAATATTCTATTGGGTGCAGTATATTGTAATATAGTATGTAAAACGGTGAAACATGCAAAATGATAATGTGGGATGCATAACTAATCATTATATGTTGTTATTATTCAAATGAATATCGAATATAGTAGTATAGCATGTAGCAAGATTAACTTGCCTCGACGGATCACGAAACGGATATGTACGGCACGTCCGACGTCGATAAAACGTCGCAACGCACGCACGGCACACGGGACATGTCTAAACAATGTAAGAGGGTGATCACGCAGGCAAGGTACGTTCACTGAATCACTCGGATCGTCAGCGACGAGTACGACTCCGGCGGTGATCACCGGAATCAAGAAACAAGATCAAGAAAAAGAAAGAAGAAAGAAGAAGAAGTAAGAAGAAGAGGCTGTGTATTAAATAAGGAAAAAAAAAAATAAATAAAATATATATAAATATATATATGCAGAGGAGAGAGAGAGGTTGTTAGTTTGTTAGGAAATTAGTTTAGATTTAAATTAAAAAAATCTTTTATTAGTTAACTAAATTTTAATTTGTATTAGTTTATAAAATTAATATTATATAAATAAAATTTGATATTCTAGTAAATACAAATATAGTCCAAAACATGCCCGGGTCGGGTCTAAAATCCAGTTTTAAAATACGAAAAATATACATGTTGACCAAAATAAAAAATGAGTGTCCGGGTAGAGAAAATACATACCCCCAAGAACGGATGCAGGTACGTGCACGTAGCCATCCAAACAAGTCCGTTTCACTGAACGGGACAAGAACAAGATGCGCGGATGCTACCATGGGGCTAGGGGTATTTGCAGGCCATGCAATGTATTTTTAAAATATTTTATTTGACTTCAAATGTTATATTGTAAAAATGCAAATGCCAGATAAAATGCCAGTATGCAAGATGTATAAATTAAAATGAAAGTGCACGAGTCCATGTAACATGTCAGGATAAATCATAAATATGAATCAAGACAGGTTTCAAGTAAGCGGGTCGGGTAGAATGCAAATACAAATGTCAAATACACTATTCGCACCCAAAACATAGTAAATCAGGAAAATACCATAAATAAAGAAATACTTGAACTAGAACTGGTATAAACGAACTAGGGTGTTACAGGAGTGCTTAGCACTCAGTGACTGGCGCTTAGCGCCAAGCGCTCCATGTGGTCCTCACGTGGGCACCACAGAATAAAAAGTGCTTGACATCCACCAGGTAGTGCCTACCGCCTAGCGCCTCACGTGCTTCGCACATGGGCGCCATAAAAAGTGCTCAACACTCCTTAAAGAGACAAAAGGGTAAAATGTTTAACACTTATTGGGCAAATTCCCATGACTGAAAACCCCACATGGTTATGTATGAGCGTCAGAACTTACATAAGTGTTCAGCACTTTTTGCACAAAAAAGGGAGACTGGACCCAAACAAGTGCCTAGCACTTCTTTTCAAATAAAAAGAAAACTGAGTGGACCAAGCCCAAGTTGGCTAGGTCCCTAACTTAGATCAACCGAGCTCATGGGTTCACTATTTCCCAAACTGATCTTAGTTCCAAATACGGTTATCGATCTTCCAACTGATGATATCCCAAAACGATATTCGTCCCACATTCCCTTGAGGAAGTCTTAGTCTCAAAATACGACTAATGATTTCTGGTTTACCACTGATTCCTTTCTCCTTTAAATACAGGAATTGGTTCAAGGGTACATCTCTACACACTTCTGACACATGTTTTTGTAATTCCTCAACGTCTTCAGAGAGGTGGCGGGTCCTGACAACCAACAGCTCTTTGGCGCACTTCCCAAACTGACGTGCACACCCCAAATCAAACCATACCCCAAACCGGGTGCATCTTATATCATTGTTACTTATCCCGTCACGTAACAAATGCACGTGCACGCAAGATGATCAACGGACCGAAACGTTCTTAAACTACAACGGACCGAAATGTCCTTAAATTAAACGTTGCCTTCAAAATGGCGACAATGGACCGTAACGTTCTTAAACTAAAAGCTCATCTAAAAAATGGTGATTTAAAGATCGAAATGTTCTCAAACTACAACTTCGCCTCCAAAATGGCGATAAGGGACCGAAACATCCTTAAACTAAAACAACAGTGCCCAATTGCTCTCTTGTTGGATCTGCAACAAAAATGATCCTAATAACCTGTTAAGTAGATCTTAGTCTCAAATTGGACTAACGTATCCTTAACAAAAAACCAACCGAGCCCCCAATGCATTTAAGTCGATCTTGATCTCAAAACGGATCAACGATCCTTAAATTAACCTAAACCCAAATCTAAAAATATACGGATTTGGACTAATCCACGCTCTACGGGTGACAACATAAATTAGTCTCCGTATACAATTCATGGGCAACCAAAAATAAAACAAACACACACGACACGAAGTGAACTTCTGGAGCAGGAGAAAGTGGTTATCACGATATGGTAACGTAATTAACTGGAGGGGCTTGCGCTTATAGGGAAGAGCATCCCCACAATCAAAATCCCTTTGCAAACGAGGGGGAATCTGACGAAGTCTGCTACAACGGCCGCATCTGTCCGAACCTCCGATATACGTCTGGCCTAAATTTTAGGGGCAGATGCTATTTGGATTTATCCGTCCACCTCTCCGAAGATGCCAAGTCGTCTTTCAGTGGTGAACTGATTTTGGCACACCCGGTGGGAACTTTTCCTCTTTCCACTCCACATTTCATGTGTCGTGTTTCGCGAACAAAATCTAGTTTGCTATGGTTGCCCTTGGATTCGAGGTACTAAGATTTGGGGTCTTGTTCCTATGCAGAAAGAAGAAGTGAACATCAATGGCTTCCAGCTGCACCAACTGTAACAGCAACTCCCGCTCTGCCCCAACTGGAGGAGTGACTTACGGGCTCAATGCGGCTTCCATCTTTTCAATGCCGGTGGGGCAGGCGACTCAAGCCACCACTGGTTTTTTTTTTCGGGACCATGCTCCTGCCAGCAAGCTTCAGCGCCCTAGTGCCACCACAGGAAGCTCCCAAGAAGTCGGTCTTCGATCGACTTGCAACCACAACGACCCCTCTCAACGGGTCGTCTAAGTCTGCCACCTCAGTCTTCAACAGGCTGAGCCAAAACTCAAGTGGGCCCACAAAGAGGCTCGCGATACCTGAAGGGGTTATCCCGAAACGGATAGCCATCCCAACTCCTTCTATGGGTGAAGTTGTCAAAAGTGCTTCCCCTACCAGAAAGCCGGCCTTCGAAAGATTGGTCGCCCCCTCTCAACGGACGCCAGTCTTCAACAGGCTGGCACCAGCAGTAGCTCTTCACCAAAGCAGGGGGTATGACGAAGCCACTCCCACAACTGAGGCAATCCTGTCTGCAAGACATGCTAGATGTCGCCACTGGCGCCGAGTGAGGAAAGCTGGGGGCAACTCCCCCAATGGACTTACTCCACCAGCTCCAATGGTGGAAGTTGACGCTGCTGTTCCAACCGGGAACAACTTTGAACCACTTAGGAGGGTGCGAAAGAACTCTCCAACCGCAGTGCCGAAGAAATCTCCACCACCTGCTGAAAACATGACGCAGGCAAAGACAGAGCAGTCTCCTCAACGTCTCTCCTCCCGAATCTACAGGGTCTGGTGCAAAGTCCAAGATTCTGCGATCAACAAGAACTACTCTCGTCAACCGGAGAAAATGAAGGTTCGACAAGAGGAAAATCATCCCTCCAGCATACCACGAAGGGCATCTTCCACATGGGTGCCTATTTCAACGGCCCCTTCAACTTTGACCCCCTACAAAAAGAGAAGGCCGGAGAATCTCCCACCGCCGGTAGCAAATTCCAAAGGCAATGGACCCAAACATCCTAAGTCTGGGGGCATGATAGTGCACACGGTTTACATGGCTTCCGGGAAAGAGGAAAGCCATACTTATGTGGGTCATCAACCATAAACTCGATCGTTAACAAAGGTTCAGGAGCAACAACAAAAGCTCCAGGAGATGCTAACAAAAATGGCAGTACTCACCGGACAAAAAGATAGTCCGGAAGCAACGTATGAACAGCGCCAGGAACAGGAGACCGATACAGAGTTCTTACGAAAGGTGCTGTAAAGAAAGGATAAGGAGGCCACGGAACAAACTGCTAATATAAAACAGATGGTGCTTCTGTTCCAAGACATGGTTGAAATGATGATCCAGCCAGAACCTCCATCTGAAGACCCACTGATAATTATCGAGGACGACAGAGGGGAAATATCAAACCCTCTTCCAGCTTTATCGACAACCAGGGAGGAAACAACTCCAAAGATGCCCTTGCTGATTACATAGCTCAACAAATACGAACTCATCAAGCGAGTGAAGCGGCTGGCCAAGTCGACGGAACTGGGCAACCGTACCCGGGCTGGTATGACCAAATCAAATACCCGCCGGGATATACCATCCCTAAGTTCCATGTGTATAAAGGGACTAGAAATACACATCAGTACGTTGCTCAGTTCAGAGCTTTGTGTGGCAATACTGGAAGCGATGAAAAATTGATGCTTCGCCAGTTCGTTGGCAGCCTGTCGGAAACAGCATTCGAATAGTACTCGGAGCTCCCAAATGACTCCGTCAAAACATTCACGAAAATGGAACTGCTATTCACGCAGCGGTTCACAAGCGCAAGCGAAGGAACCCCGATCGCGACATTAATCAATGCCATGGTGAAGCCCGGAGAGACCTGGGTTCAATACGCAATTCGGTGGCGGAACCTATGGTTGAAATACAAACAACGCATCGAAGAGGCTCCTGTCGTAGGCATGTTCATAGGGAATCTCGATCCTCAGGCGATTGTGTCCCGGTTCATGAAGTTCTTTAAGCCGACCACCTTCCAGGCTTTGATTGACAAGCTGGTCCAAATGGACCAGATGGACCATGGGCCTCCCTCTTCAAAAATGGACCCTCGGAATGCAAAGGGTAAAGTGAAAGTGGCCTTCGTTGCCAACACTCAACAACAGCCGAGCGACCTGAAACTGGTTGCTCGCCAAAGCAACGCGCGCCCTCACCAATCCCTCGAAGAGAAGCTAGGACGTGCTTATTCGTTTCCCCGTGATAAAACGAGGAGATTGTTCGAACTTGAAATGCGCAACAAACTCATCACACTACCGGATCCGAGACGTCCACTGCAGCCCGATGATGTCAACAATCCCAACTGCTGCTCCTACCACAGAATAGTGAGCCATCCAATTGAGAATTGCTACGTCTTCAAAAACTGGGCTGAAGAACAGTACCAACAAGGAAAGTTTGCGCTGTCCGAAAACTGGAGGGTGAACCCGCCACATAGGCATATTCCTAAAAAGGTAGACACGCCGGCGGCATCATGCTCATTTGTGGGAGAAGCTCCTTGGGAAGTGGTCCTTTCAGCTAAAATTAAAAGAATGCTGAAAGATCTTCAAGCATGTCCGGCGATCAAATTGAAAAGCCCGCTGGAGCCCGAGATCATTGAGGGGATGCTTAAACCATGCCCAACACCGAAAACTAATAGCGATGGGCAAGACTTCCAGGCCAAGCCTTCAAAGTCTTCGAAGAAAAAGAAGAAGACCAAGAAGCCTATGCAGCCTGTCAAGTATGATGACAAGCGCACGGATCTGCAAAGGTACATCGATGCGCTGGAAGAATACAACCAGAAGGCGTGGACCCCAGTCACACTCGAAGAGTTTCTCAACCATGTACTTGAGAACGGAGATAGTGACGATGATGAGGGAACTGGCTCGTCGGGAGAAACCGAAAATTATGTAGCAAGTTGCCACATGATTTCTCATTCGTTGTTAAATAATGAAGAAACTCTCTCGACATCGGAAAGTAACACAGAGGAATTGGGGGAAGGACCGGCGCCAAAATCCCCGGAACAGTCAGAAGACTCAATTGACAGGCTGCTAAACGAAGCCCTTCAAAAGAGGAAAGCTGACCGAGAACGTGAAATGACCATATACGAAAAGGCTAAGCATCGGCGTTAGGCTAAAGAAGCTGCGGTAAGGATGAGTCGTAAAACACTCCAACCAAGCCAAAGCACACCTGCTACAAACAAGAGCAGGATCAAAGCGGAGAAGCGGTTCGCCAAAGCCTTGTTAATGGGAATGAAGCTACCCCCTCTCATGGAAAACTCTCCCGGGAGTACGTGCCTTGACGAAATGGATATACATCCAAACTACTGCTTTTACCATCGGAGGGCCACACACCCCACCGAAGAGTGCAATGCCTTCAAAAAGTGGTGGCAAGGATACGTTGCTCAATGGCAACACTTCAAGCGGATGAAGCGCAAAACCCGTCGACAACAAAGAAGCGCAACATACGAGCATGAAGGAACGGCTGGCAATTGTCATATGGTTGATACCAGTTCGACAAAAGGAAAATCTCGAGTTCTTACATTCGGGAGCGATTCTGAGAAAGAAATAACCTTCGGCCTTCTCTTCAAAGAATCCACTTCTGGAAAATAAGAAGAGGAGAAGAACTGCGAGAACATTTAGCTACGTAACCGTACGTAGCCTGAAAAGAACCCCGGGCCTTTAAACAAAGGTTCGAGCAAAAGAGACAAGGGGAAGGAAAAAGTCCCTGAGGAAATTGCCCTCGATGATAGAGTCGTCAAAGAGCTCGCAGCCAAGGACCCGCTTAAGAAAAATAAGGTCCGCTCCGGTCAAAAGAAAGCCCCTCATCCTGTACATAACATCCCTTGAAGGTTCTCTAGGCACGCTATGGGTACAGGAGAACGATCAGGGAAATGAGAGCGCTCTTTACTACTTGAGTCGAGTTCTCCTGGGGGTAGAAAACAACTACTCTCCTGTTGAAAAGCATTGCTTGGCACTGATCTTCGTGATAACGAAGCTCAGACACTATGCCTTGGCACATGAGGTTCATCTCATATCAAAGGTGGATCCTCTCAAATATCTGATATCAAGGGCCATACTAATAGGAAGTCTTACCAAATGGGCTCTCCTTTTAATGGATTTCTCGATAACATATCGACCCCTCAAGGCAGTGAAAGGCCAGGCCATCGCCGACTTTCTCGCCGAGCATCCGATACTAGCCGACTCTCCCTTAAATTGTGAATTGCCAGACGAACACGCATTCGATACAATCGAAGGAGGGAAGGAAGAAAATAATGTCCAATGGAATCTTTACTTCGATGGGGCATCTTTCATGAAGAAGCAGAAGCATAACACCCTTATAATTAAAGCTGGGGTGGACCTTATCTTCGTGACTCCGCAAGGAGGGATAATGCGTTTCGCCTTTTCCTTAATAGAGCTGAGGAAAAACAATGAGGCTGAGTATAATGCTTTGATAGCTGGTCTTGAGAGAAAAACTGCGAGAATATTCAGCTACGTAACCGTACGTAGCCTGAAAAGAACCTTGGGCCTACAAACAAAGGTTCGAGCAAAAGAGACAAGGGGAAGGAAAATGTCCCTGAGGAAATTGCCCTCGATGATAGATTCGTCAAAGAGCTCGCATCCAAGGACTCGCTTAAGAAAAACAAGGTCCGCTCCGGTCAAAGGAAAGCCCCTCATCCTGTACATAACATCCCTTGAAGGTTCTCTAGGCGCGCTATGGGTACAGGAGAACGATCAGGGAAATGAGAGCGCTCTTTACTACTTGAGTCGAGTTCTCCTGGGGGTAGAAAACAACTACTCTCCTGTTGAAAAGCATTGCTTGGCACTGATCTTTGTGATAACGAAGCTCGGACACTATGCCTTGGTACATGAGGTCCATCTCATATCAAAGGTGGATCCTCTCAAATATCTGATGTCAAGGGCTATACTAACAGGAAGTCTTACCAAATGGGCTCTCCTTTTAATGGAGTTCTCGATAACATATCGACCTCTCAAGGTAGTGAAAGGCCAGGCCATCGCCGACTTTCTCGCCGAGCATCCGATACTAGCCGACTCTCCCTTAAATTGTGAATTGCCAGATGAACACACGTTCGATACAATCGAAGGAGGGAAGGAAGAAAATAATGTCTAATGGGATCTTTACTTCAATGGGGCATCTTTCATGATGAAGCAGAAGCATAACACCCTTATAATTAAAGCTGGGGTGGACCTTATCTTTGTGACTCCGTAACGAGGGATAATGCGTTTCGCCCTTTCCTTAACAGAGCCGAGGAAAAAAAATGAGGCTGAGTATAAAGCTTTGATAGCGGGTCTTGAGATTGCTGTCGACATGGGAATCAAAAACCTCCTCATATATGGAGATTTCCAGCTAGTCGTTAGCCAAGGAAATGGCGACTATCAGACGTGTAAACCGGGGTTGGTAAAATATGGTGAAAGAGTGGAGCAACTGCTGACTCAAATTCCCTCCTACATCCTGGAAAGCATACCGCGTGCGGAAAATAGCAAGACGGATGCGTTAGCCAAGCCCTCTAAAGAACTGGCCGACGAAAACCTAGATAACGTAAGTATCGTTGTGCAAAACCGTCGGGTTCTCGCACCAGCAGAAATATCTTCGGAAGATTTAACAGAGTCTTCTGAAAGAAAGGAAGTGAGAGGACAAAGAAAAGGCTGAGGACTGGAGAGAAGTCTTCATAGACTACTTCAAATCCCGTTGAACGCCCGAAAATGCGTCGTTAAGATATCAGCTCATGAAACGGGATCCGTCTTTCGCTTTCGTCAACGACACTCTATACAAGAGATCGCTTGACGGTTTGTGGGTAAGGTGCCTGGGGCCAGGAGAGGCAAAGAGATTCGTTCAAGAAACTCAGGATGGACTCTACGGTTCTCATCAAGCCGGGCCAAAGATGAAGCTGAAGATCAAGAGAATGGGTTACTATTGGCCTACAATGATTCAGGACTGTTTCGAATATGCGAAGCAGTGTTACTTGTGCCAGATTCACGGGGACTTCATCCACCAGCATCCAAATCCGCTACACCCAACACTGACTAGTTGGTCGTTCGAAATGTGGGAAACCGATATAATTGGGCCCATCGAACCTGCGTCATCCAAAGGACATCGGTTCATATTGGCAACAACCGACTACTTCTCTAAGTGGGCAGAGGCAGTACCGCTAAAGGAAATGAAGACAGAGAACATCCTCTATTTCTTCAGGACACATGTCATCTTAAATTAAAACTTCGCCTCAAACACGGCGACAACAGACTGTAATGTCCTTAAACTAAAGCCTTACCTCAAAAAGGGTGATGGTGGACCACTACGTCCTTAAACTGGCAATGGACTTTTACGTCCTTAAACTAGCAACGGACCGTAATATCCTTAAACTAAAGCCTCACCTTAAAAAGGGTGATGATGGACCACTATGTCCTTAAACTGGAAATGGACCTCTATGTCCTTAAACTGGCAACGGACCGTAATGTCCTTAAACTAAAGCCTCACCTCCAAAAGGATGATGGCGGACCACTACGTTCTTAAACTGGCAATGGATCTCTACGTTCTTAAACTAGCAACGGACCGTAATGTCCTTAAACTAAAGCCTCACCTCAAAAAGGGTGATGGAGGACCACTACGTCTATAAACTAGCAATGGACTGAAATGTCCCTAAACTAGTGCTCCGTCTCAAACATGGCACATCGTCCCAAATACAGTGATATCCTCTTTTGGGATCTATGTTGCAATCAAAGCTCCAACGGCGAAGACTGCAATCATTAAAAAAACAGTATGTCCACAAGCAAGATGGGCACGGATGAAAAACCGAAAAGGCGCCATGAGTAAAAACAACAGGGCTACCAGTGAGCTTGTGAAAACCTGAAAGGGCGCAATCTCGTTGTTAAAAAAAAGGTACGTCCACAAGCAAAATGGGCACGAATGAAAACCCGAAAGGGCGCCGTGAGTAAAAATAGCAGGTCTACCTATGAGCTTGTGAAAAACCGAAAGGGCGCAATCTCGTAAAATTTTCACTTACGAGATCCTCTCGACTCGTAAGGAGAACTCCTCCTATGTGACCCTCACGTCTCATAGGATTCAAAGTCTTAAGTTTCAGGGACCCAAACCTGTCCTTAAGCCGTCGTATTCCCTAAGTTACCCTACAGGCGGTACAATGCTGGCTCTTGTATACAATCCACGGGTACAAATAAACGTTTCCCCCACCAAGTTCCATCAATCATGAGGAATGTCCTCATATGGTGAACGACACTTGTAAGTCCTATCGACTTATAAGAAGAAAATACTCTTATGAGATCCTTACGATTTATAATAGAAAACACCACTTAGAAGTGCTCACGACTTCTAAGGAGAACATACACCTACGAGATCCTCACGACTCGTAGGGAGAAATACCTTTATGAGACCCTTATGGCTCATAAAGTCAAAAAGCCTTAGTCGGCAGGATCCTAACCTTGTTTGCTAAGCCACCTTTATTCAAATCAGCAAAGGCAAATGATGATTCGCTCCTGGCAATATCTCAGTGGTAGCGATGTTGATACCGAAATTGGTATTACGGCAAATGATGATTCGCTCCTGAAAATATTCCAGTCGCAGCGATGCTGATGCTTGAACAGGTGTCAATTTTCAAGTCCTTTCACGGCAAATGATGATTCGCTCCTGATAATATTCCAGTCGCATTGGTGCTGATACCAAGATTAGTATCAGATCTCAAGTTCCATACTCGCAACAAAAATTAGCGAGCAAAAAATGTATATAAAAATAGCCGAAATGTTTGGGCAACTCGCAATAAAAATCAGCGAGCAAAAAATATATGCATATAAAAACAGCTGAAATATTTGGGCAACTCGCAATAAAAATTAGCAAGTAAAAAAAAAGAAGAATAGCCGAAATGATTGGGCACCACGATAAAAAGCCAAAATGATTGGGCAATCGCAACTTTCGCGATATAAAAAGCTGAAATGATAGAGTATCGTGGAAAGAAATAAAAAAATGAAACTTTTGCTCTGCAGGTGAGTCTACATCAACCCCTGTATAGAATCCATGGGCATAAACGAAAACGGAACCATATTTTCCCACCAGGCTCCGTCAAAGGGAGAGCCAAGTCTTGACGGTTCACAAAACAACCTAAAGACTATCCTTGACACTCGTCTCGGTACAGCAGACATAGTGTTAACAACGGAGTTTCTTCTCACTCCAGCAGGATGCAGACACGACGTCAACAAACAACCTCAGGGTCGAAACAAAGCGGAGACATGGCAAAGTCCCTAGTTCCAAGTCTCGACGGTTCACAAAAAACTTAGATACCACCTCGACACTCGTCTCGTTACAGCAAATATAGTGTCAACAACGGCGTTCCTTCTCACTCTAGCAGGATGCAGACGCGACGTCAACAATGACCCCAGGGTCGAAACAAAGCGGAGCCTTGGCAAAGTCCCTAGTTCCAAGTCTTAACGGTTCACAAACAACCTAGAGAACACCTCGACACTCGTCTCGTTACAGCAGACATAGTGTCAACGACGGCGTTCCTTCCCACTCCAGTAGGATGCAGACGCGACGTCAACAAAGACACCAGGATCAAAACAAAGCGAAGCCATGACAAAGTCCCTAATTCCAAGTCTCGACGGTTCATAAACAACCTAGAGACCACCTCGACACTCGTCTCGTTACAGCAGATATAGTGTCAACAACGGCGTTCCTTCTCACTCCAGCAAGATGCAGACGTGACGTCAACAAAGACCCCATGGTAAAAACAAAGCGGAGCCATGTAAAATTCCCTAGTTCCAAGTCTCGACAGTTCACAAACAACCTAGAGACCACCTCGACACTCGTCTCATTACAGCAAATATAGTGTCAACAACGGCGTTCCTTCTCACTTCAGCAGGATGCAGACGCGACGTCAACAAAGACCCCAGGGTCAAAAACAAAGCGGAGCCATGGAAAAGTCCCTAGTTCCAAGTCTCAACGGTTCACAAACAACCTAGAGACCACCTCAACATTCGCCTCATTACAGCAGATGCAGTGTCGACAAAGGAAGCGAAGGATAAATTCCTAGCTTCAGGGTCTTAACGGCAACTCAAATAAAACCCAAAAGACTATCGGAGATCATCCCACACTAGTGCGGAGTGGTTATGACTCATTGGGGCTCCCAAACTGAGCCTAACCTCAGGTAAAAAGCGGCATGGAAAAATTCCTAACGCTTGCTCTTCCGATGGTCAAACTGCCAAGGAAAATTACTTGAAGACATCTTTTCCAGCCTTGAAGGGATCAGAGACACGACAGTCGAAGGGCTACTCGAACAACAATGTAAAGACTGCATATTGGGGAATGCATCAGCCAACGCGACGATACTATGGACTAAAAACCCTAGTACCACAAAACCTAACGGACCTCTGTCGCAAAGAGCAAGGGTTATCTATGGCGTTATGATAAGTTTGCCTACAAGCTCAAGGGAGGTAAACTAAAAAAACTCCGAAATGAGTTCATAAACTAGAGACTTCGGAATGATTGAATAAACTACAAACTTTGAAATGAGTACATAAACTAGAGACTCCGGGATGAGTGAATAAACTACAAACTCCAAAATGAGTATATAAACTACTTCACACCAAATTAAGACATCGAAGAAAAGAGAAATGCCAGTATGAAATAAAATATGTCTTTTATTCATGAATTTAAGTGAATAAAAGATACATTTCACTCAGGAATCAAAATGAATACATGTTATTCATGAATCAGAAGTTTAAGGAATACAATCAGAATAAGAAGGGGGGTACAACGACACTTATTGAGGAGGATGCATTTTCAACAAACCGACGAACCGCTCGTGAGCTCCCCTCAACTCCTTCTCGCGTTCAGCTATGGCGGCCAACTCCACTTCGATTTGAGCTCGTTGTTGCAAGCAAGATGAAAGCTTCTCATCGATTTCCTGCTTGGCAGTTTCGTAATCCTGTGTGACCCGCTCGGTGAAGTCAAGCTTCTGCCTTAGCGCAAATCCGTCAGAAATACATCGTTGGAGGTTTTCAAAAATAACTTTCAGCCGCGCAGCATTCGCTTCAACCTGGGCGTGCAATTGGACGGATTCGCCAGAAGCCGTCTTATGCTCCTTTCGCCTCAAGGCCGCCACTTGTTCAAAATATCGAATGGAAGAGACACTCTGCTCGACCCACGCAGCCCACTGAGAGTTCAAAGTCAATACCTCCGGAGCGAGACACTTAAGCTCAATCTCATGCAGGCAAGCCTCGATCTTCCTGCATAATCAACCCAAGAACTGATGAGATCCTCATTATGGAAATTCACGAGCGTCGCCAGCATTGGATTGAATTCGTCGGCAAAATCTGTAGCAGTGGTGAGGGCCTCGGTATCGAGATCTTCAATAAACTCACTTAACATTCGCCGACTATTCACTGCGCCCTTGGAAGATGGACATTTAGCGAAGGGCCCGGTGGGCGTAGGAATGCGGGACTCAAAAGGAGCTGAAGCTGGTGTAATCATTGCAAAATAAATCACGGTCAGATTTCAACTTGAAAGAAGACACTTGATGGACGAGATCTACGTTACCGGCTCTTGAAGGTAGCAAAACAGGGAGCACCGAAGGCGTGGCTATTCTTTCGCTTCCTCCTCCGAGCCGTGATACTGTGGTCAATATAAGAAAGGCTTAGCAACAAGAAGTATACTCATAAAAAGGAGAAACACTAGGTGAAGAATGTGCCCCTCCGAACACGGGGACGCGACCGCGCAGGTCTGTCTTGCCTGAATTTAGGGCAGATGCTAATTGGTGCTATCCGTCCACCTCTCCGAAGATACCAAATTGATTTATGACACCATGTATCGAAAGTTTAAACGGATGCGGCTGATATAGCAGACTTCGTCAGATTCCTCATTGTGGAGGGGTTTTTGATTGTAGGGACGCTCTTCCCTGCAGGTGCAAGCCCCTGTAGTTAATTACGCTACCGCATCGTGATAACCACTTTCTCCTTCTCCAGATGGTCACTTCGTGTCGTGGGTGTTTGTTTTGTTTTTGGTTGCCCGTGGATTGTATACGGAGACTAATTTATGTTGTCGCTCGTAGGGCGTGGATTAGTCCAAATCCGTATTTTCTTAGATTTGGGTTCGAGGTTGGGTTTAGGGATACGTTAGTCTCATTTGAGACTAAGATCAACTTAAACGTTTGTTAAGAATACGTTAGTGTAATTTTAGACTAAGATCAACTTAACAGGATTGTTTAGATCCAACAAAAGAGCATTTAGGCTCTATTGTTTAGTTTAGAGACATTGCGGTCGATTACCAGTTTAAGGACATGATGGTCCAGTTTAAAGACATCATAGTCTGTAAAGGTTAAGTACATCATAGTCCATGGGCTTAAGGACCCCACAGTCCAAGGTTAAGGACATCATAGTCCATGGGCTTAAGGACCCCACAGTCCGAGGTTAAGGACATCATAGTCCATGGGTTTAAGGACCCTACAGTCCAGTTTAAAGACGTCATAGTCTGTGAAATGTATGGTTGTCGGGACCCGTCACCTCTCTGAAGACGTTGAAGGATTACAACGACAAATATCAGAGGAATGAAGAGATATACCCTTGAACCGATATTGGTTGGAAGATCTATAGTCCATTTTGGGACTAAGATTAAAGATTTATGAGACTGTGGGCTCAATTAATCTGAATTGAGGACTTATGGCCAATCTTGGGCTAAGTCCAATCAAGTTAAAATATTTAACATTTATTTGGGCCGTTGAGCATTTATTTGGGCTTGGCCCTTTTAACAATGCTGAGCATTGACTTGCATTCTGACAATATTTTGTCTTTTATTGAATGCTGAGCATTCATCATAGCTCTGGGTTTATTAAAGAACAATTTATGTTCTATCAGCGCAGCACATGGTGCGCTTGGCGCTTTGCGCCAATCAAAGAGCGTAGTGCGCTTCTGCCGAGTAGCGCACAAGTGAGGGACACGTGTCGCGCTAGTGCCAGATAATGAGCGCGTTGCACTGATTTATAAGCGCATAGCGCTATTTGTTCAATGGCGCACACGTGAGGAGCACGTGGTGCGCTTGGCGCTGAGCGCCAGTCTATGAGCACAAAGCGCTAGTTCAAGAGCGCAAAGTGCTAACTGTTGAGTGCCGCACACGTGAGTGACACGTGGTGCGCTTGGCGCTGAGCGCCAGTCCAAGAGCGCAGAAGCGCATTTGATCAATTTTTATGATCTGGGAAATAAATTCTCCCTTAGAAGAGACTTTGTTTCAAGATCCTAAGAACAAAAGTTCTTATTTTATAGGAGATGCTTTAATCTCTTGTATTGATGAAAGGCTTTGCTTTTATGGATCTGTGAATCTTAAGAGAATTGAATTATTCTCCCCCCTTTCTTATAGTGAGATGTTCATGATCTCTTTGTATAAAAGACCTTTGTCTTTTAGATCTATGATCTGTGAGAAGAATTATGTTCTTCTTTTTATTTTATGATGAGATCCTTTGATCTCTTTGTAAAAGACCTTGGTCTTGTAGATCTATGATCTTTAAAGAAGTAAATTCTTCTTTTAATTATGAGATGATTTCATCTCTCTGTTCATCATTTTTTTACCTTGAAGAAACTCTTCTTTTTCTGAGAGTTTGGCTCTTCTTTCTGAGATCTCTCAAAACTTATGGGTGGTTCGTCTCTTTGTTTTTGTATATCCTCTCTCTCCATGAGACTTGAAGTCTAGGGACCTTTTTATACGGTAAGCTGACCAGTTCAATCAGTTAAGTAGATCTTTTCTCCAATTGATTTGGGGAATTTCCTATCGTTGGATCTTTGATCCAAGGGCTTCTGATTTACAGAAAGTAATCTTCTTGTTATTAATAAGATTGGGAAATCTTTTCCATACAGAATTTATTCTGTATTTTGGTGTTTTTTAATCACCACTGGATCATTGATCCAACGGTGCTCTGATTTACAGAGCACAATCTTGTTGTTTGGAAAGATTTTGAGGAATCTTTCCTTAACAGAATTTAATTCTGATTAATTAATAATTTATCATTATTATTGGATCTTTAATCTGACGGTGGGGAGCTTTTAGTTCCAGTGCTAGCGCACCCGTGCTTTGCACGTGGTGCGCTGCTTAGAGCGCAGCGCACCTAGCGCTAGCGCACCCGTGCTTTGCACGTGGTGTGCTGCTTAGGGCGCAGCGCACTTGGCACTGCTTCTGAAGCATTGCTTCATTTTAAAATTTGAATTTTGAATAGAGTTTTGCTCTGATTGGGGGAAACAAATGTCCCCCCACTGTTGCGCTCACGTGGCCCACACGTGAGTGCAGCGGTGGTAGCATCCGCGCCCTTGGATTTACTCAGAAGTTGAAACGACATCTCAGTGCCTATAAATAGGACCCTAGGCCCTTGAGATGATTTCTATTCATCTTCTTTTTTGTCTTCTGAGAATTTTTATTCTCTTTTAGAGCATAGCTCTTCATTTTAAGAACCTTCAAGAGTCAAAACTCTGCCAAATTTTGGTAAGATTTGAACTTTATCATTAGAGCTTTGCTCTTCCTCAGATCATAGATCTCAAAATGTTTTTAGGGTTTTACCCATTAACAGAGCTTTGCTCTTCATAGATCTTAGATCCAAAAAAAATGTTATTAGGGTTTTACCCATCAACAGAGCATTGCTCTCCTGAATAATGGAGATTTGTTAATCTCTTATGAAGAACTTTTAAGAGTTTGTTCATGGATTTTGAAGATCTCAGAATTTTAATTCATTAAAAATTTTATTTTAATTTTTCTGATGGGTTATTCCATCATTTTTACAGAGCAAGGCTCTTGGAATTCCCGGAGACTTTTCAATTCCCCTCATAATTGTTTTCGACATGTGTCATTCCTGTCTGCAGAGCATTGCTCTCGAGGAGTTTAACTCCTTGGCCCGAGAAACCTTTTTATTAAATGCGAAATCCTTTTTAGATTTCCTTTCTTAATTGCATAGAATTAAATTCATTGGGTGATTTAATTAGCACTTATTTTCTCCTTGGGGATATCAAGAGTTGTTTAAATCCCGTGTCTGTTTCAGCAACCTTTTTCTTAATCAGTCTGTCCATTAACTCCCACTGATTTTCCTTTTCAGACGTTATGGGCGCTCATATGTATGATCTCGACGAGATTATTTCTTACGGAGACATTCGCGCAGTCGCCGTTCTCAAAACCAAGAATTTACTAACGCCTAGTGTGCTGAAATTATGGGTCGCTTTGATGCATACAACGGTCGACTGCTCCCTCGTCGTTCCTCTCTTTTGAAGCTTATTGTGAGAGCGATCTGGGGAGCACTTCCTCTATTTTATACTGACATGCCGCTTAAGGTATTGGATGACGCTGAAGATAAAGTGCACTCGGTGTATCTGATGAGCTTAATCTCAAAGAAAAGGCGAGACAACCTTGTTGATATCCTGCATCAAGATTTTCAGCAGGCGGCGATACTCGCCGTCTATCGAAGGGTGGAGGACATCAGTGGGGAACCTGACGCTTGTGATCGTGAAAGGATGCACACGAAGATGGTTTGAGAGGCCCGCAAAATTTTGGATGGCCTCACTTTTGAATTTCTCAATCCATGTCCTGGATTTGATGTCTTGCCTTTGTAAACACTTTAATGGCATTTTTGTTTACCGTTTTCATCAATGTAAGAATTTTCTGAAGTATGAATGGCAAGCTTTTCCGTTTCTATGTGTTTATCTTATGCATTAAACCTTTTCGCTCATGCATGAATGGGTGCGCGTTGAATGCTTAACTGAATGCGAATCAAATGTTCTCCTTACTGTCGCTTTCTTCTCTTTGCCGTGTTGTTGCAATGTGTTTTTAGCAAGTGCAGCCTGTAGATGATAGAGAGCATTCCGTCTTGAACCCTTTTAGAGGTAACGATGGCTTAGGAAGCATGTTCAGGTCTGCTGCCTAAGACTTTTCAATTTTATGAGCCGTGAGGGTCTCATAAAGACTTTTCTCCCTACGAGTCGAGAGGATCTCTTAGGTGTATTTTCTCTTTAGGAATCGTGATGATTCCTAAGTGTGCTTTCTCTTGAGAGTCGTAAGGATCTCACAAGATAATTTTCCCTCTTACAAGTTGAGAGGACTCGTAAGTGGTTGTTTCCCTCCTTGTCGAGATTCGACTTTGGGGAGTGTGGCCCGTGAATAGTATGCAAGAGTTCATTTTGGACCGACTTGCAGGGCCCCAGTGCTTAGGAAACATGTCCTTATCCCCATTGCCTAAGACTTTTCCTTACGAGTCGAGACAAATCGAGAAGTTCTCGCAAAGACACTAATTTCCTCACGAGTCGAGACGAGCCGAGAAGTTCTCGCAAGAATGTCCTAACATCACAGTTAACCTCTGCTCTTTACGACAGAGGTCCGTTAGGGTCTGTGGTACTAGGGTTTTGCCCGTCGTACCGTCGCGTTGACAGATGTATCCCTCAATAGGCAATCTTGCTATTCGAGTAGCCTTGCGACTTTCGTGTCTCTGATCCCTTCGGGGGTTGGACAAGACGTCTTCAAGCAATCTTCCTAGGCAGTTTGACCGTCGGAAGAGCAAGCGTTAGGAATTTTACTATGCCGCTTTTTACTTGAGGTTAGGCTCATTTTGGGGATCCCCGATGAGTCATAACCACTCCGCGCTGGTGTGGGATGATCTCCAATAGTCTTTCAGGTTTTATATGAGTTGCCGTTAAGACTCTGAAGCTAGGAATTTGGCCTTTGCTTCGTTTGCTGGCATTGCGTTTGCTGTATCAAGACGAATGCGCGGTTGTCTCTAGGTTGTTGGTGAACCGTCGAGGTTTGGAACTAAGGATTTTGCCGTGGCTGCGTTGTTTGATTGTCGTGTCTGAATCCTGCTGGAGGAAGAACGCTGTGGTGACATCTCGTCTGCTGTATCGAGACGAACGTCAAGGTGGTGACCACTTCGCGCTGGTATGGGATGATCTCCGATAGTCTTTCAGGTTTTATATGAGTTGTCGTCACGATCCTGAAGCTAGGAATTTGGCCTTCGCTTCGTTTGTTTTGGCGTATCCGAATCCTGTTGGAGGAAGGACACTGTAGTGACATTTCGTCTGCTGTATCGAGACGAACGTCGAGGTGGTGACCACTCTACGCTGGTGTGGGATGACCTCCGACAGTCTTTCAGGCTTTATATGAGTTGCCGTCAAAACCTTGAAGCTAGGAATTTGGCCTTCGCTTCGTTTGTTTTGGCGTGTCCGAATCCTGTTGGAGGAAGGACGCTGTAGTGACATCTCATCTGCTGTATCGAGACGAACGTCGAGGTGGTGACCACTCCGTGCTGGTGTGGGATGATCTCCGATAGTCTTTCAGGTTTTATATGAGTTGCCGTCAAGACCCTGAAGCTAGGAATTTGGCCTTCGCTTCGTTTGCTTTGGCATGTCCGAATCTTGTTGGAGGAAGGACGCTGTAGTGACATTTATTCTGCTGTATCGAGACGAACGTCGAGATGGTGACCACTCCGCGCTGGTGTGGGATGACCTCTGACAATCTTTCAGGCTTTATATAAGTTGCCGTCATGACCCTGAAGCTAAGAATTTGGCTTTTGCTTCGTTTTTTTGGCGTGTCCGAATCCTGTTGGAGAAAGGACGCTGTAATGATATCTCGTCTGCTGTATCGAGACGAGCGTCGAGGTGGTGACCACTCCGCGCTGGTGTGGGATGATCTCCGATAGTCTTTCATATTTTATATGAGTTGTCGTCAAGACCCTGAAGCTAGGAATTTTGCCCTCGCTTCGTTTGCTTTGGCGTGTCGGAATCCTGTTGGAGGAAGGACACTGTAGTGACATTTCGTCTGCTGTATCGAGACGAACGTCGAAGTGGTGACCAGTCCGCGCCGGTGTGGGATGACCTCCGACAGTCTTTCAGGCTTTATATGAGTTGCCGTCAAGACCCTGAAGTTAGGAATTTGGCCTTCGCTTCGTTTGTTTTGGCGTGTCCGAATCCTGCTGGAAGAAGGATGCTATAATGACATCTCGTCTGCTGTATCGAGACGAACGTCGAGGTGGTGACCACTCCGCGCTGGTGTGGGATGATCTCCGATAGTCTTTTAGGTTTTATATGAGTTGCCGTTAAGATCCTGAAGCTAGGAATTTGGCCTTCGTTTTGTTTGCTTTGGCATGTCCGAATCCTGTTGGAGGAAGGACGCTGTGGTGACATCTCGTCTGCTGTATCGAGACGAACGTCGAGGTGGTGCTGGGATTTTGCCGTCACTCCGCTTTGTTTCGACCATGAGGTCTTTCATTGACGTTGCATCTGCATCCTGCTGGACTGTGAAGGAACGCCGTTATTAACATTGTGTCTGCTGTAACAAGACGAATGCTGAGGTGGAGCTGGGATTTTGCAGTCACTCCGCTTTGTTTCGACCGTGAGGTCTTTCATTGACGTTGCATTTGCATCCTGCTGGACTACGAATGAACGCCGTTGTTGACATTGCGTCTGGTGTAACGAGACGAATGCTGAGGTGGAGCTAGGATTTTGCCGTCACTCCGCTTTGTTTCGACCATGAGGTCTTTCATTGACGTTGCATCTGCATCCTGCTGGACTGTGAAGGAACGCCGTTGTTGACATTGCGTCTGCTGTAACGAGACGAATGCTGAGGTGGAGCTGGGATTTTGCCGTCACTCCGCTTTGTTTCGACCGCATCCTGCTGGACTATGAATGAACACCATTGTTGACATTGCGTTTGGTGTAACGAGACGAATGCTGAGGTGGAGCTGGGATTTTGCCGTCACTCCGCTTTGTTTCGACCGTGAGGTCTTTCATTGACGTTGCATCTGCATCCTGCTGGACTACGAATGAACGCCGTTGTGGGTCTTCAGGCTGTAGATGTAGCCGTCAAGACTTAGCTCTTCTTCTGATGGAGCCTGGTGGGATGATATGGTTCCCTCTTTGTTTGCGCCCCTGGATTGTATACAGGAATCGATGTGATCTCACATGTAGGGCAAAAAGTTTCATTTTATATATTTTTCTTTCCGCGATGCTCTATCATTTCAGCTTTTATATCGCGAAAGTCGCGATTGCCCAATCATTTAGGCTATTTTTCGTGGTTCCCAATCATTTCGGCTATTTGTTTTATTTACTCGCTGCTTTTTATTACGAGTTGCCCAATCATTTCGGCTGTTTTGTATGCATACATTTTTACTTGCTGATTTTGTTGCAAGTTGCCCAATCATTTCGGCTATTTCATATGCATTTTTGGCCCGCTGATTTTTATCGCGAGTATGGGATTTAGGATCTGATACCGATTTAGGTATCAGCATCGCTACAACTGGTACATTTCCAGGAGCGAATCATCATTTGCCTCTATCGATGTCGAGCAAATGTGGCTTAGCGAACAGGGTTAGGATTCTGTCGACTAAGGCTTTTAACTGCATGAGCTGTAAGGGTCTCATGAAGGTATTTCTCCCTAAGAGTCGTGAGGATCTCGTAAGTGCGTTTTCTCCTTAGGGATCGTGAAGATTTCTAAGTGTGCATTCTCTTATAAGTCGTAAGGATCTTACAAGAGTGTTTTCTCCTTATAAGTCGAGAGGACTTACAGGGGCTGTCCACTGTGTAAACACACCCGTAGTCGCGGGTGGGACTTTGTTAGGGAAAATGTTTATTCGCGCCCATGGATTGTATACAAGAGTCAGCATTGAATCGCTTGTAGGGAAAAATTGGATTTTGTTATGACTTAAGAACAGGTTCAGATCCCTGTAACTTGAGGCTTTTGAATCCTATGAGTCGTGAGGGTCTCATAAGAGGGTTCTCCTTACGAGTCGTGAGGATCTCGCAAGTGTAATTTCTCCTTAAGAATCGTGGGGATTCCTAAGTGTGTTGCTCCCTTGTGAGTTGTAAGGACCTCACGCAGGTATTTTCTCCTCACAAGGTCGAGAGGGCCTTATAAGTGTCTTTTAACGAGATTGCGCCGTTTTGGGTTTTCACAAAACTCGCCGGTAGTCCTGCTATTTTTACTCACGGAGCCCTTTCGGGTTTTCATCCGTGCTCATTTTGCTTATGGACATACCTTTTTTTTACGTCAGCCTGGGGATGCCGCGGGTTTGTAGTAGTTTAAAGACATTTCGGTCATAGGTCCGAGATTTTTCGGGCAACGTACGATTACGCAACTAGATTTTCTCGCAAATCTTCGCATCTTGTGTGTCGGAGATGGACTCCTTGAAGAGAGGGATGAGAGCGATTTCTTCGTCAGAGTCGCTTCCAAAGGTGATAACTTGCGATTCCTTAGGGTCGACTATGTGACAGTTGTCAGCGACTCTTTTGCGCTCATCTGTCGTGCTTTTCTGTTCCTGATGAGCCTTGCGCTTCACTCGTTGAACGTGTTGTCAGTGGGCAACATATCCCTGCCACCAATTTTTAAAGGCTATGCACTCTTCGGTAGGGTGTGCAATTCTCTGATAGTACAAGCAGAAGTTAGGATGTATGTCCGCTTCATTAAGATGTATACCGCCAGGAGAATTTCCTATGAAAGAGGGTAACTTCATTCCTATTGACATGACCCTAGCGAATCGTTTCCTTACTTTAAGCTTGCTTTTGCTGGTGATAGGGATGCTTTGCTCCGGTTGGGGTGATGTTTCAACCCTTTTGTCTAGTCGCCGGCATTTGTCCTTTTCAAATATGGCCATCTCGCACTCCCGATTACTTTGCTTTTCAGAAGAGTTTCGTTCAGGAATGCGTCAATCATTTCGTCTGATCGTCCTAAAAGTTCCGGCTCAGGATCTGCCACCAATTTATTTGCGTCAGGAGCTTCTTCATCGTTTATCAACGAGTGAGAGATCATATGGCAGCTTGCCACATAATCCTCAGGTTCATCCGACGAGTCTTCTCCATTGTCATCATCTCCGTCCTCAAGGATGTGGCTGAGAAATTCTTGGAGTGTGACTGGGGTCCGTGCCTTCTGATTATATTCTTCCAGCACGTCAATATGTTTTTGCAGTTCCGTGCGCTTGTCATCAGGCTTCACGGGCTTTTTGGTCTTTGTCTTTTTCTTCGAAGACTTTGACGGCTGGGTGCGGGCGCTTTGACTACCACCAATTTTTGGAGTTGGGCGCGGCTTCAGCATTCCTTTGATGATCCCGGGCTCCAGTAGATTTTTCCACCTGATTGCCGGGCATGTTTGGAGATCCTTAAGCATCCTTTTCGTTTTGGCCGAAAGAGCGACCTCCCATGGAGCTTCCCCTATGAATGAACACGATGCCCTTGGCATGTCCATTTTTTTCGGATCATGTGGTTGTGGCGGGTTCATCAGTCAGTTTTCAGACAGCGCAAATTTGCCCAGTTGGTATTGGTCTTCAATCCAGCCTTTGAAGACGAAACAATTTTCGATTGGATGGCTTACTGCTTGGTGGTAAGGGCAGTAATTAGGATTGTTGACATCACCTAGCTGCAATGGACAATTTGGATCTGGCAGGTTGATGAGTCTGTTGCGCACTGCTAGCTCGAACAGTCTCCTCGTTTTATCCCGGGGAAACGAGTAAGGACGTCCCAGCCTCTCCTCGAGAGATGGGCGTGGACGCGCGTTGTTTTGGCGAACAACCGGCTTTAAGTTGCTCGGCTGTTGTTAAGTGTTGGCGACGAAGGTTGCTTTCCCCTTCCCTTTTTCGTTTCGCGGCACTGGCTTCGAAGAGGAAGGCCTGTGGCCCATCTGGTCCATTTGAGCCAGCTTGTCAATCAAGGCCTGGAAAGTGGTCGGCTTGAAAAACATCATGAACTGGGAGATGGTTGCCTACGGATCAAGAGTACCCATGAACATGCTTACCGCGGGAGCTTCTTCGATGCGCTGCTCGCATTTCGACCATAAATTCCGCCACCGTATCGCGTATTGTATCCACGTTTTGCCTGGCTTTACCCTGGCGTTGATCAATGCGGTGATCGGGATGCGCTCGCTAGCGCTTGCAAATCTCTGTGTAAACAGCAGTTCCATCTCTGCAAATGTTTTGACAGAGTCATTGGGCAGCTCCGAATACCATTCAAAGGCTGTTTTCGCCAAGCTGCCGACGAACCGACGAAGTAACAATTTGTCGTCACCTCTGATATCACCGCAAAGAGCTCTGAACCGAGCGACATGTTGATGGGGATTGCCCGTCCCCTTGTATACGTGAAACTTAGGAATCGTGTATCCTGGCAGATACTTGATCTGATCGTACCATCCTGGATATGGTCGCCCAGTTCTGACGACTTGGCCAGTTGCTTCATTTGCTTGATGAGCCCATATTTGCTGAGCTATATAATCATCCAGGGCGGCTTTTGAGATGGTTTTCTCTTTGGCTGCTGATCAATCTGGAAGGGGATTTGACGTCTCCGCTCGGCCATCTTCGAGGATAATCGGAGGATCTTCAGCTGGAGGGTCCGGCTGGATCATCATGCCCGCCATATCTTGGAATAGAAGGGCCATTTGCTTTATATTGGCCGCTTGTTCCGCGGACTTCTTGTCCTTCTTTTCGAGCATTCTCTGAAGGAATTCAGCATCAGTTTTCTGCTCACGGCGCGGCTTCGAGGATGTCTCCAGGCTTACTTTCGGTCCCGTAAGTGTGGTCATAGCTGTTAGCATCTCTTAAAGTTTTTGTTGTTGTTGCTTCTGAGTCTTTGTTATTGATCGGGTAAGCGGTGATGGCCCGTAGAAGCACGGCTTTCCTCTTTTCCAGATGCCATATAGACGGTATGCACCACCATGCCCCCAGATTTAGGGCGTTTAGGTTCAGTGGTCTAACGATTCATCGCAGACTCAGGGATTTTCTCCGGCCTTCTCCTCTTATGAGTGGTCGAAGTTGAGGGGGCCGTTGCAGTGGGCACCCAAACAGCTGTCGCCTTTTGTGGCTTGACAGGATGGTTCTCTTCTCGCTGAACTTTCACCTTTTTCTGTCGGCGAGAGTAATCTTGATCAATCACCAATTCCTAAACCTGTCGCCAAACTTTGTAAATTTTAGAGGACAGCCGCTGAGGGGACTGCTCCAGCTTTGCCTTTGGGGCACTCTCCATAGGTGGAGGAGACTTTTTCAGCACAGCAGTTGGCGAATTCCTGCGCACCCTGTTAAGTAATTCAAAGCTGTTCCCGGTTAGAACAGCAGCATCAACTTCCACCATTGGAGCTGGCGGAGTCAGTCCAGAAAGGGAATTGCCCCCAACCTTCCTCACTCGGCGCCAGTGATGACGTCGAGCATGTCATGCGGCCGGGATCACCTCTGTTGTTGGATTAGTTTTTCCATGCCCCCTGTTTTGATGAGAGTCCGCTGTTGGCATGTGCCAGTTATTTGAGGACTGATTCCGTCGGCAAAGCTGCTGCTTGGGGAACCAGCCTGTGGAAGACTGACTTCCTCTGGGCTTCCTCCATCGGCCTTGAGGCACCAAGGGTAGGAGGTGGGAGTATCGACCCAAAAAGAAGCCTGTTGATTTCTTGAAGAGCCGGATTGCGGAGATTTGAGACTACAAGTGGCCCATACTTGACTTTACCGGACATGACAGAGCCTGAGTTGCTAGGGTGGGAGCAAACGCCATTCCTCATATAGACGAAATGCCAGCTTCAGTATCCACTCCCCTAAGGGCAACCAAAAACACACACCGCAATTATTTGATCACGGGAAAAACACGACACACGAAATGTGGAGTGGAAAGAGGAAAATGTCCCACTGGGCGTGCTAGAATCTGTTTCCCTCCGAACACGGGGACGCGACCGCGCAGGTCCGTATTGCCTGAATTCGGGGCAGATGCTAATTGGTGCTATCCGTCCACCTCTCCGAAGATGCCAAATTGATTTATGACACCATGTATTGAAGGTTTAAACGGATGCGGCCGATGTAGCAGATTTCGTCAGATTCCCCCTTGTTGAGGGGTTTTTGATTGTGGGGACGCTCTTCCTTGCAGGCGCAAGCCCCTGCAGTTAATTACGCTACCGCATCGCGGTAACCACTTTCTTCTTCTCAAGATGTTCACTTCGTGTCGTGGGTGTTTCTTTTGTTTTTGGTTGCCCGTGGATTGTATATGGAGACTAATTTATGTTGTCGCCCGTAGGGCGTGGATTAGTCCAAATCCGTATTTTCTTAGATTTGGGTTCGAGGTTGGGTTTAAATATACGTTAGTCTCATTTGAGACTAAGATCAACTTAAACGTTTGTTAAGGATACGTTAGTCTAATTTTAGACTAAAATCAACTTAACAGGATCATTTAGATCCAACAAAAGAGCATTTGGGCTCTATTGTTTAGTGTAGGGACATTGCAGTCGATTACCAGTTTAAGAACATGGTGGTCCAGTTTAAAGACATCATAGTCTGTAAAGGTTAAGGACATCATAGTCTATGGGCATAAGGACTCCACAGTCCGAGGTTAAGGACATCATAATCTATGAGCTTAAGGACCCCACAGTCCGAGGTTAAGGACATCATAGTCCATGGGTTTAAAGGACCCCACAGTCCGAGGTTAAGGACATCATAGTCCATGGGTTTAAGGACCCCACAGTCCAGTTTAAAGACGTCATAGTCTGTGAAATGTATGGTTGTCGGGGCCCGTCATCTCTTTGAAGACGTTGAAGGATCACAACGACAAATATCAGAGGAATGAAGAGATATACCCTTGAACCGATATTGGTTGGAAGATATATAGTCCAATTTAGGACTAAGATCAAAGGTTTATGAGCCTGTGGGCTTAATTAATCTGAATTGAGGATTTATGGCCAATCTTGGGCTAAGTCCCATCAAGTTAAAATATTTAACATTTATTTTGGGCTGTTGAGCATTTATTTGGGCTTGGCCCTTTTAACAATGCTGAGTATTGACTTGCATTCTGACAATGTTTTGTCTTTTATTGAATGCTGAGCATTCATCATAGCTTTGGGCTTATTAAAGAACAATTTATGTTCTATCAGCGCAGCATATGGTGCGCTTGGCGCTTTGCGCCAATCAAAGAGCGCAGTGCGCTTCTGCCGAGTAGCGCACAAGTGAGGGACACGTGTCGTGCTTGGCACTAGCGCCAGATAATGAGCGTGTTGCGCTGATTTATGAGCTCATAGCGCTATTTGTTCAATGGTGCACACGTGAGGAGCACGTGGTGCGCTTGGCGCTGAGCGCCACTCCATGAGCGCAAAGCGCTAGTTCAAGAGGGCAAAGCGCTAACTGTTGAGTGGCGCACACATGAGTGACACGTGGTGCGCTTGGCGCTGAGCGCCAGTCTGAGAGCGCAGAAGCGCATTTGATCAATTTTTATGATTTGAGAAATAAATTCTCCCTTAAAAGAGATTTTGTCTCAAGATCCTAAGAACAAAAGTTCTTACTTTATAGGAGATGCTTCAATCTCTTGTATTGATGAAAGGCTTTGCTTTTATGGATCTGTGATCCTTAAGAGAATTGAATTATTCTCCTTCCCTTTCTTATAGTGAGATGTTCATGATCTCTTTGTATAAAAGACTTTTGTCTTGTAGATCTATGATCTGTGAGAAGAATTATGTTCTTCTTTTTATTTTATGATGAGATCCTTTGATCTCTTTGTAAAAGACCTTGGTCTTGTAGATCTATGATCTTTAAAGAAGTAAATTCTTCTTTTAATTATGAGATGATTTCATCACTCTGTTCATCATTTTTTTAGCTTGAAGAAACTCTTCTTTTTCTGAGAGCTTGGCTCTTCTTTCTGAGATATCTCAAAGCTTATGGAGGGTTCCTCTCTTTGTTTCTGTATATCCTCTCTCTCCATGAGACTTGAAGTCTAGGGGCCTTTTTATAGGGTAAGCTGATCAGTTCAATCAGTTAAGGAGATTTTTTCTCCAATTGATTTGGGGAATTTCCCATCGTTGGATCTTTTGATCCAAGGGCTTCTGATTTATAGAAGGTAATCTTCTTGTTATTAACAAGATTGGGAAATCTTTTCCATACAGAATTTATTCTGTATTTTGGTGATTTTTAATCACTACTGGATCATTGATCTAACGATGCTCTGATTTACAGAGCACAATCTTATTGTTTGGAATGATTTTGTGGAATCTTTCCTTAACAGAATTTAATTCTGATTAATTAATGATTTATCATTATTATTGGATCTTTGATCTGATGGTGGGAAACTTTTAGTTCCAGTGCTAGTGCACCCGTGCTTTGCACATGGTGCGCTGTTTAGAGTGCAGCGCACTTAGCGCTAGGGTACCCGTGCTTTGCACGTAGTGCGCTGCTTAGAGCATAGCATACCTAGCGCTAGCGCACACGTGCTTTACACGTGGCGGGCTGCTTAGGGCGCAGCGCATTTGGCGTTGCTTCTGAAGCATTGCTTCATTTCAAAATTTGAATTTTGAACAGAGCTTTGCTTTGATTGGGGGAAACAAAGAATATACTGACCAATACCGGAAGGTGGAACGACTTCCGATTGAAAGGAAAAATGTGGGTTTAGCACCTGGTATAGGTGGTCGAAAAGTACTCCTGCAGAGTCATGAAAATACATAGTCAATGCAAAGAGAATTATATCCACAGTAAAGCAACTATGTGAGAAACCCTTACTTTCCAAAATTTGAGGAGGCACAAAAGAAAGCGAAGGAACCGTGACTGTCAAAGTGGCGGCCGGCGATAATTCTTCAGCCGGCACAGCTTCAGGATTTGCCGTGCCTATGCTTAAGACAAACGAAATATCGTTAGAGGGGCTTAACAAGATTAAAAACTCAAAGATAATAAGCCAAGGAGTATCTGATAGGTCAGAGACCGAAACCGTGCCGAAAGCGTAATCAAGTGTAACAGCTTCCTCATTCTCCCTCGATGGAGTAGATTCCGCACCCATAGCTTCATCCCCTGACTCGACAAGGGCCGTCGTAATGCTTGCGACACCCACCGATACCAAGGAGCCATAAGGAGAAAGAGCAACAGTCTGGACAGTCCCAGATTCCCGAGAAAGAGTGGCCACTTCGGGCTCTGTAATCATCGGCGTTTCACCTGCCATGCCACCGTTAGGACTCGGCCTTGCTTAAAAGAAAATGCGTATGTCATAATTCGAGGACTAAGTTCTAATAAGGGACTGGGCGTTACGTTACCTTGAAATAGCTTTTCAGTTTCCTCTCGAGCTTAACGCGTAGCCTGTCTATGGGCAGTAGACAGGGCAGAGGGAATGTCCACCAAAGGAGTGTCAGCAGGCGGAACATTTCTCGAGCCTGCACCCGCGGCCAAGATAGCGTCGCGTTCCCTCGCCGCATGCTTTCTGCGCTTCCTCTTAGCCTGAGCCGTGAGAACCGACCTCCTTAAAACTTCCGATAGGGGGACATCGTCGTCTGAACCGAGCTCTGCCTCTGGAGCCGCTATGGCGTCCATCATCGGCTGCTTCAGCAACGCCTCCTGTGGTGGCTTAGGGATGGCCTCGATCGTAGTCGGTGGCTCTGGAAACTCTTCTGCGTCACCGCTTGGGATTGGAATTACACTTGGAACAACCTGGGTTTTAGTGGTCCCTGCAGAAAGATAAAAAAAAGAGTTAGACCATGAATAGAAGGAATCAAAAGAGTAAGGGTGTAATGAAACGAATTATACCAAGGCCCAAAGAAGCGTGGAGCCTCTCTTTCTCCTCGAACTTCCTGAGGGAAGCCGTGAGAGCCTCTTCGGCAGAAATACCTGTTGAAGAAGAGAACGTTAATAAAAGCATAATAAGGGGAGAAGGGATAGGTGCAGAAGAATGTAAATGAAGTATACCCAACTCCGCAATAGTGACCAACGTTGCTTCTTCGCGAGCCAGTCGCTTAGAAGCTGCGATGGCAGCCTGAAGATCAGTATCGGTTGCAGGCGTGTCAAATAAGCCCTCATTAGTGCCATATTCGCACGAGCCCTGACTATAGGGAGCATGGGGCTCCTGGCCGAATACCACATCAACAGATAATAAAGATTTCTTCTTCTTCTTCTGCGAACGGACATCAACAGCTGGCGGTAAAAGCTTTCGCTTGACAGGAATCTTCGGACGGTGGGTCCCGATCTCCGAACCAATGCCCGATTCCGGGGATGCCATGGCTACCACAGTCGCAGGAACATCCGGCCTAAGCTTATCAGGAAAAGCTTATGGGACTATAGCCGTAGTGATTTCTCTTAAAGAAGGGCGAACGGATGCTCGTTGGTTCAAAGGGACCGCTGGATTACCGGCTGGGACAACATCCTCATGGTCGAGTAGCAACCACCTCTCCTCCCTAACAACAGTACCGGTCGCATGCTGGTACCACGTCATGTAAGCGTTCAAAACTTTCGGCACATAGCTTGGTTCGCTGACAAGGAAATGAGACCCGTATTTAATCGCATAAAATGATGCGTTGCACTGTGAATACCCTCTTCCATAGCAACCGGTTCAACCAAGAACACCTCAAGAGGGACGCCCTGATTATAGCCTGACTGTTGAGTGAAGCGGTGCGGGTTGTACCTTATAAACAGTACCGAGGCGTTCTGTCTAAATACTAGAAAGCCCGGCCTGATAGAATATAGGTGCATAGCTTCCTGAGCCCTCAATCTGGAACCCCCGTCTTTGAAAGTGTCATGCAATGGTTGCACCACCTTAGTAGATTCTTTGCCGATAGTCAAGGCTCTATCGACAAAGGTCATACTGTTCCTAACCATGTGCGGGCGAAGGAGCAGTCACCGAGCCTCTCGCCGTGACGAGTCTGATGTAGAAGCATCAACCAGATACATGATCCGGGGGATGTTTTAGCTGTCATAGAAGCGGGGTCGTTTGTGAACACCGAAGGCACCCAGCACGTGCATCTCGATCCATGACGTGAAGTAGTGCAATGGGAGATACACGGGCTTTGTCCCGGCTGAGTGGTGTCGGCCGCTAAGCTCACGCCATGATATAGATGAGCCAGCCCCACGATCCCAACGGCTACACGCATCCCTGCGACAATGCGATGTGCCGGATAAAAGATAGACGGACTCATATAGCGGGGGTGCGTCGGAAGCGCAAACAAACTCAACCACAGGCCAATGAACCACAGAAAGAACGTCTCTTCGTCAACGTCTGAGGCAGCGATCTCTGCAAAAGGGACGACCGGAGTGTCTGGAATGAAGAAATTCTTTAAATCCGCCTCTGCCGTCGGCAGGTTATCCAAACCAAACCCGAACGGGTCGTCAAGTTTGGTGAATTTCGCAGCTTGTTTCGACAAGACTTCTGGTCGAAGAAAGCGGGCGATGAAATCTGCGAAGCCGACTCCGTACCTTCCAGACACCAAGAACAAACTCTCGTACATGTTCAACACCTTAATTAGGATCGAGAACCGGTGTTGAACGGCATTCTCTGGAGTGAGGCCCATCACCACTGATTTGGTGGCAAAGATATACTCATCAGGGGGAAGTATCTCCTCATAATGTTCCCCTCTGACGGGTAAGACGGAAATCTCCGCAAACTCTTCCAAGGAGATCGAGACCTTCCGGTCCGATAAAAGAAATGTGTGGGTCGGGATGTTCCATTGTTCCAGAAAAGCCTTGACCCACCATACATAAGGCGCGGGATAGTGAAAAAGGGATGTGTAGATGGAGGGATGCAGCCCAACCGTCAACAGCAGCGACTTCTTGGCTGACAGGATATACCGAGCCCACTGTAGGTAGCCGGCTGAATGAGGAGGATTCAATCCTATCATATAATCTTGCTCCCGAGGGCGCGACTTGCCATGGCATATGCATCTCTCTAAAATGTCCAAGGCTATCGGTGGCTGTACGGGTATCGATGCCATGGAAGGCTGAAGACGACCTTCCGAGGTCCAGTTGACCTCTTCTACGGCGTAAGCCACTTGAGGAGAGTCAGCGTAATGAATCGCTGAGATTGGCTTTGAAGGCGCTGCGCAAGAAAAGCTGCTCCGACCCCAGATAATCTGACTGTACCATGACCCTCTTAGGTGAAGAGATTTTTGCTCTGGGTCATGATCCTTAATAAGTGCAGAGACTTCCCGATCCACGGACGCGTCGGCAAAAGCTCTCTCTAAATGTACGAAAGGAAAGGAGGAATCGAAAGCCATAGTACTCGCACAAAAGGAGAAGGGTTAGCTATCGACACTATGTTCAGGACCCTAACACTCTTTGGAACTTAAAAATTGTACTGCACCGCAGTTCAAAAGAAAGGGACAAGGGGGGCCCACAAAATTAAGGTAACGCCCCATCAATGATGGGGTAGTTACTCATTAAGAATAGAATCCAAAGGGATTCTCATTTAATGAGAAAACATCATTGGACTGAGGAGTTAAACTCTCTCAAGAACTGTGCTCTGCAAACAGATTTCAAATCTGTCAAGAAAATTAAGAAAGGAATAAAATTCACCAAAAATTTTCAGAGCCAAGCCTTGTAGAACAATGGGATAACATCCCAGAACCTTTAAAAGCAAAGCTAAATCCTAATATCTTCAAGATCTGCAAGAAAAATCTTAGAACTCTAAGAGATCTTTATAAAAGAAGAGTAAAGCTCTGATTAACGGGTTAAGAAACCCTAAAATATTTTTTAAGATCTACGATCAAATCATTACAAAAGAAGAGCAAAGCTCTGTCAACGGGTTAAAACCCTAAAGAGATTCCTTAAACATTAGGACATGGTCATGGTTCTTACCAAAACTTTGACAGATTTTTGACTCCAAAGAGAGTTTCTTTGAACAGAGATCTGAAAAGATAATTAAATTCTCAGAGAAAGAATAAAGTTAGGGAAGATGAACAGCAGTCATCTCAAAGGCCAAAGGCCTTACTTATAGGCACAGGAAGACAGTTCAACTTCCAAGAAGATCAAACGGTGGAAAGGGTGCCACCGCTGCACTCACGTGTGAGCCACGTGAGCGCAACGGTGAGGGGCATTTATTTTCCCAAATAAAAGAGCAAAGCTCTATCAAAAATTCAAGAGGCAACGCCTCACGTGCCTTCCACGAGGGCGCCGGCGCCAGAGTTAAAAAACTCTTATATTGACGCCACACGTGCTCATCACGTGGGCGCCAATGTGCAAAGCACACAAAAATCTTAAGCAGCGCTCACGCCAGAGTTAAAAACTCTTATATTGGCGCTGCACGTGCTCCTCACGTGGGAGCCAATGTGCAAAGCACACAAAAATCTTAAGTAACGCCCATGTGCACAACACTTGAGCACCGACGCCTTGTAGAATTAAATTCTACTTTCTGTTAAGCAGAGCTATTGGATCAAAGATCCAACGGAGACGATAAATCATCAGGATGCAGAATTAAATTCTGGAAATATTCCTCAAATCTTTCTAAACAAGAAAAATTGCCCTCTGTAAAACAGAGTACCGTTGGATTAAAAATCCAATAGTGATTAAAGAATCACCGATCTACAGAATAAATTCTGAATTGGTAAATATTTCCCTAATCTTGTTAAAAACAAGAAAATACACTCTGTAAAACAGAAGTCTTTGGATCAAAGATCCAACGGTGGGTACATCCCCAAAATCAATTAGGATCTCTGAATGTGAGATTTCTTCAACTAATTAACAAACTACCTCTACTATATAAAGGACCCAAGACTTCAAGTCTAAAAAGGAGAAACCCCTCATAAGCTTAAAAAAAGAGAGAAAGCTTCAGAAAGAACAGAGAATTAAATTCTTGAGGAAGAAGAACTTTCTTCTTGGAAAATTAGGTAAATAAAAGTAAAGGAGTGCTTAGCACTCAGTGACTGGCGCTCAGCGTCCAGCGCCCCACGTGCCTCTTACGTAGGCAATACAAAATAAAGGAGTGCTTAGCACTCAGTGACTGGCGCTCAGCGTCCAGCACCCCACGTGCCCCTCACGTGGGCGACCCAGAATAAAGGAGTGCTTAGCACTTAGTGACTGCCACTTAGCGCCCAGCGCCCCACGTACCCCTCACGTGGGCGCCACAGAATAAAGGAGTGCTTAGCACTCAGTGACTGGCGTTTAGCGCTCAGCGCCCTACACGCCCCTCATGTGGGTGCCATAGAATAAAGGAGTGCTTTGCACTCAATGACTGGCGCTTAGCGCCCAGCGCCCCACATTCCCCTCACGTGGGCGCCACAGGATAAAAAGTGCTTGACACTCACCAGGTAGCGCCTACCGCCTCACGTGCTTCGCACGTGGGCGCCATAAAGAGTGCTCAGCACTCCCTAAAGAGACAAAAAGGGTAAAGTGTTTAATACTTATTGGGCAAATCCTCATGACTAAAAACCCCACATGATTATGTGTGAGTTTCAGAACTTACATAAGTGCTCAGCACTTTTTGCACAAAAAAAGGGGACTGAGCCCAAACAAGTGCCTAGCACTTCTTTTCAAATAAAAAGAAAACTGAGTAGACCAAGTCCAAGTTGGCTAGGTCCCTAACTTACATCAACCGAGCCCATGGGTTCACTACTTTCCAAACTGATCTTAGTCCCAAATACGGCTATCGATCTTTCAACTGATGATATCCCAAAACGATATTCGTCCCACATTCCCCTGAGGAAGTCTTAGTCTCAAAATACGACTAATGATTTCTGGGTTTACCACTGATTCTTTTTCCCCCTAAATACGGGAATTGGTTCAAGGGTACATCTTTCTACACCTTTGACACATGTCGTTGTAATTGCTCAACGTCTTCAGAGAGGTGGCGGGTCCCGACAACCAACAGCTTTTTGGTCACTTCCCAAACTGACATGCACACCCCAAATCAAACCACACCCCAAACTGGGTGCATCCCATATCATCGTTGCTCATCTCGTCACGTAACAAATGCACGTGCGCGCAAGATGATCAACGGACCGAAACGTCCTTAAATTATAACGGACCGAAATGTCCTTAAACTAAACGTTACCTCCAAAATGGCGACAACGGACCGTAACGTTCTTAAACTAAAACCTCACCTAAAAAAAGGTGATCTACAGACCGAAATGTCCTTAAACTACAACTTCGCCTCCAAAATGGCGATAAGGGACCGAAACGTCCTTAAACTAAAACAACAGAGCCCAAGTTCTCTCTTGTTGGATTTGAAACAAAAATGATCCTAACACCCTGTTAAGTAGATATTTTTCTCAAATTGGACTAACGTATCCTTAACAAAAAACCAACCGAGCTCCCAACTGCTCGTATGCATTTAAGTCGATCTTGTTCACAAAACGGATCAACGATCCTTAAATCAACCCAAATCCAAATCTAAAAATATACAGATTTGGACTAATCCACGCCCTACGGGTGACAACATAAATTAGTTTCCGTATACAATCCACGGACAACAACAAAAAAAAACACACGACACAAAGTGAACTTCTGGAGCAGGAGAAAGTGGTTATCGCGATACGGTAACGTAATTAACTGCAGGGGCTTGCATCTACAGGGAAGAGCATCCCCACAATCAAAAACCCCTCGCAAACGAGGGGAATCTGACGAAGTTTGCTACAACGGCCGCATCCGTCCAAACCTTCGATATACGGTGCCATAAATAAACTTGGCATCTTTGGAGAGGTGGACGGATAAATCTAAATAGCATCTGCCCCCAAAATTCAGGCCAGACGTCCCGGTCACGTCTTTCGGCGGTGAACAGGGAGCTAAATCCGTTCTCCGAAAACAAGGTCCGAAAGTATGAAGACGCAAAGTACTTCTTACCAGATTTCGAGGATACGGAAAGATGTCACAAGCCGGAGGATAAACAGAAGTCCGTCACCATTATCTCGATCTTTAGGAGCGATTCTGAGGAAGATGAAGAAATAGTCTACTCGGGGCAACCCCAGAAAGAAAACAACAGGCCCGGGCCATATACTCCTATTTTGGTCTTCGACAGTGACTCAGAGGACGAAACCAACACAGTGTTCTCCATCCGCCTGTCAGTGCAAACCTTTACCGGAATAGATCATAGTATACAAATCATAATGTCTCCACCTCGGCATTACAAGAAACTTGATGTGCTCGATATATACAGCGTACAAAAACTATAGACTTTCTATGTCCCTCCCAGATGAAGAGGTGAAAAGGCGATCCTTTTCTACCGATCTACGGAGACCAAAATAGAAAAAGAAGTCTGGCATGGTGCCGATTTTGCACTTGACAGGCTTCAACCAATCCGTCTGCCAAGATATTACGCGGAGGGATTGAAATGGCTGTTAAGACGCCAAAGTGTACCCTTCGAACAAATTGTTCAACAAGCCCAATTCTACAAAAAGATTTGGGATATTTCCGGGACTCAGGGAAAAATGCCCAACGGGAAGATGGAGATAACCGGGCTCGGATACGTTCGGTCCAAGAAACGGGAGCAATTCCACAACTACCATGTCATAAACAGTTCCAGCGAAGAGGAAAACGCTCTTCCAAATGGCCGTGATGTTGAAACAGAGCGGAATCCCGTCTTAAGAATGTTAAGTCCGTCGCTCGAAGAACAAATAGACAAGATAATAAAAGAAGCTTGTCAGAAGAGACGAGACAATCACAGTCGTGAAATGGCCATTTATGAAAAGTCAGGACGCAATGCCTTAATCAGCAATTTATGGAGAAGGAAGACTATAATGCTTTTCATCCCCAGCTCACTGTATGTCCTCGCAAAAGGGGAAAACCCCAAAATGGAGGCAAAAACAGGGCAAAGAACGCAAACAACGTTTGAAAACAACAAAGTGGATCCAAGAAGTTGTGCAATCGAGAAAAATTCGATTGGAACCCGTTCTTTATAAAGAAGATGGTTCGGGAATACTCTTTCCCCCAAAACAAGACAAGGAAAATATTCAACCTTATCATGAAGCATCAAATGATGATACTTCCGGAGTCTTGGCACCTCCAACAAATAAACAAGATCCATCATCCGGATTATTGCTCCTACCATCGAGCAATAGGTCATCACCTTGAAGACTGCTTCACCTTCAAAAACTGGATAGAAGGTCAGTATCAGCAAGGCAGGTTCGCTTTATCCGACAGCTGGAGGATAACCCTGCAGCAAAAGCATGAGCCAAAGAGGACCTATACCGTGAGAATAGGACCAGCTCAACCATAAAAAGGGAAGCGAATTCATACTTGCCATATGATAACACTCTCAAAATAGGAAGGTTACGAGACTATGGATGTCTTCCTCATGTGCTTCGCAAATGAAGACAAGGATGAGCTACTATCTGTGGCCGACGTTCCTTACCACGATGCCGACGTTCGTCAGTGAGCTACTATCTAAAAAACAGGTAGCCACGTTAAAAGACGTGCTCATGCAATATAAAGACTGCTTCGCGCCAAGTCTAGATCCAAAAGTTGCAGTACATAAATTGGCCATATCACCGGACATAAAGCCAGTCAAACAGGCGCCAAGAAGAATGCGGCTCGAACTTGAGATGAGTATTAATGCTGAAGTCAAGAAACTAATCGACTCCGGCTTCATCCAAGAAGTTCAATATCCCGATTGGATAGCTAATATCGTTCCAGTGATTAAGAAAAACTGGACGGTGTGTATCTGCATGGACTTTCGGGATCTCAACAAAGCCTGTCCGAAGGATGACTTTCCAGTACCTGTTACTGAGCTGATGATCGATAATACATCTACCCATAAGGTCATCTCCTTCATGGATGGATCTTCAGGATACAATCAAGTAAAAATGCATCCTGAAGACCAAAAGCATACCGCCTTCTGGACTCCGCTGGGCATATTCTGTTATAAGGTGATACTCTTCAGTTTAAAGAACGCTGGTGCTACCTACCAAATGGCCATAACAAAGATCTTCGATGACCTCATCCATGAGATTGTCGAATGCTACATTGACGACCTTGTGGTAAAGAGCAAATCTCACGAGGAGTATTGGGAACATCTAAAAATAGTGTTCCGACGTCTTCGGAAGTATAATCTGAAGACGAATCCTCTTAAATGAGCGTTTGGAGTCTCCTGAGGCAAATTCCTAGGATTCATCATACGGCACCGGGGTATCGAAATCGATTCCTCAAAAATCAAGGCGATTATGGAAATGCCCACACCAAGAACTCTCAAACAGTAGCGATCTTTTCAAGGAAAGCTCGCGTATATCTAGCGGTTCATAGCCAATCTCTCTGGAAAATGCCGTCCCTATAGTCATTTGATAAAAAAGGGGACCCCGTTCGTTTGGAATGAAAAGTGACAAAAAGCACTAAATGAAATCAAGCAATACCTGCAAAATCCGCCGGTATTGACCGCTCCGGTTAAGGGAAAACACCTTATCTTATATACAACAGCCCTTGAGGGTTCTCTAGGCACGCTATACGCATAAGAGAACGATCAGAAAAAGGAGAGAGCTCTGTACTATTTGAGTCAAGTTCTCCTGGGGGCAGAAAACAACTACTCCCCCATCGAAAAGTATTGCCTGGAACTGATCTTCGCGGTAACTAAGCTCAGACATTACGCTTTGACACATGAGGTCCATCTCATATCAAAGGCGGATCCACTCAAATATGTAATGTCAAGGGCCATACTGACACGAAGGCTTGCCAAATGGGCCTTCCTCCTGATGGAGTTCTCAGTGACGTATCGACCCCTTAAAGTAGTAAAAGGTCAGGCCATAACTGACTTTCTTGCAGATCATCCGATACCAGCCGACTCCCCATTAAATTGCGAATTGCCAGACGAACATGAGTTCGACGCAATCGAAGAAGAGAAAGAAGAAAATGATTCCCAATGAGAACTCTACTTCGATGGAGCATCCTCCATGAAGCAACGAAAGTGAAACACCACCATAATCAAATCCGGGATGGGTCTTATCTTCGTGACCTCACAAGGAGGGATATTACGTTATGCCCTCATCTTAATAGAGCCAAGAACTAACAACGAAGCTGAATATGAAGCTTTGATAGCAAGCCTCGAGTTCGCTATCGACATGGGAATCAAAGACCTCCTCATATATGGAGACTCCCAGCTGATTGTAAGCCAAGTAAACGGTGACTAACAGACATGCAAGCCAGGGCTGATAAAGTATGGCGAAAGAGTGCAGCAATTGCTGACACAAATCCCTTCTTACATTCTGGAGAGTATACCGCAGACAGAAAATAGCAAGACGGATGCATTGGCCAAATTGGCTAAGGAGCTGGCCGATGAAGACCTCGATGACGTAAGGATCATTGTGCAAAGTGTAACAACCCTAAAACTTCTATACAATTTTTTTTGTAAAGTAAAGAAAGGAATACCTTAGCCTGAGCATAACTTATAACTTCAAATTGCTTTTGAACAGCAAGAAAATACTTGTAGCTCATTGGTAAAGCCTTGCACTGCTGTGACATAGCCCCTGTGTTCGAATCTCATCAGTCACATATTATTTTTATTGATTTTACTTTTAAACTTTTAAAAGCCCAAAAGTTTACACGTCCAAACACGTAAAAATAAAAAGTCTCATAAAACAAACATGTGCACTGAGCTATATGAAACGACACCAACACGTGGTATCAATCCAAGCCCAGACCCACACAACTTGGCCGACGAGATTTCACCATGGGCCGGAGCTACCGGTTGAACCCGTCCCAAATGCTTCAAATTTTTGACTCCGACACCACTTGGACTCCCCTACTACTCCCATTATGTTTGATTACTCTGTAATTATCCAGAGGGTGTAATTTCACTTTTTAATTCTAATTTTAATGCATATTTTTAATACATTATTCAATCCTCAAAACCCTAATTTCTTCTATACATAGAAACATCACACCCTAGCCACCTCGTTCAGAAATCTTTTGCCAAAACTCTCTAAATTTCTAAGTCCCAAAAGTTGTACAAGTGGAGTTAGCCAAGGTCAAAGTTCCGGGGAGGATTTGAAGCACTTCCGGCGACCCTGAGACTCCGCAAAGACCACAAACCTTTTCCTTTACCTCTCCTCTAAACCCTAAGCTTGTAAGTCCTCTCTTCCCTCTTCTCTCTCTAGTAAATAGAATCCTATTTTCAAAACTTGTCGGAAGTGGAGTTACTCCGACTTCCGATTCTAATTTCATAAAAACCGTAATTTTTCTTAATAACAAATTTACCATCTTTTTATATATTGTTTATTAACCATAAAACAACAATTTGACCAAGTTTCAATTCAAAATTTATTGCTAAACAAATTCTATTCCACCTTTTCGGTAAAATACCATCAAGTTTATATATGACATTACTTTATCACTTTACTCATTTTACCTTAAGAAATTGCATGAGGTAATGACCTACCTCATCACAACACTCATCTTGACATAGCACGATGTCTTTTGTTACAATTTTTGTGGGACAAAATACAATTTACATTAAAATACCTTAAACTATCAAAACCCGTATGCTTTAAATTGTTTTAATTAATTCCTTGCAAATAAGCCTTTACAACCCATTTTGGGAAACCCGATCGGGATGGTACGGATATCGCACTTTCTCGGGACTAGTAGAGCGAGATGCAGACCTCCTCACGGAGTATTCAATCTCGATGGAATTCTTATTACAATTTTTAAGAAAACGTGATTTCTATTTAATAAATAAATTCTACTTTTATAATTATAATTAAATATATATATAAATAGTATCAAAATATTTATTTTAAATATAATATATATTCCATATTTTCTAAATTAAAAGAGAAGAGTCACAAAAGATCATGAAAATATCATCACATTCAATACCAGTCAAATTACAAGAAAATACCATGTACTAATCAAAGTTAGGTTTATATCCACTAGAATATTTCATTTTATAAAAATTACAGCTATGAAAACCCTAAAGATGATAAATAAATACTTGAGATTTATTTTGAAAATATATCAAAACTATTTTTCATAAAACCCTCTCAAGTTATATTAATTTACAATAAGGACCCTAGTAAACATAGGTTTAAGCGAGACCAGTTCTCTTGAGCCTCAGGGAGCCGGAGAATATGGGTGCTTGCCTATCTAAGGTAGACAACCTAAAAACATAGTTATCAATACGGTAATTGTCTTGGAAAAAGACAAAAATCCTGCCGTCCATGTGTAGCAGTTACCGATAACTCCAAAACTAATTCAGGACTTCAATTCTGTTTAAGTGTTTGACTCAGGCAGAGTCTCAGTCTAATCAATCAATCAATCCATCCATCCTTGAATACAATTCAAGTATAACTCCAATTCAACATGAATCCATTTATAGCAGAATTCAATCTATATCAACATGAACATAACTAGACCGAACCGAAACATGGATATACTCTATTTACATGACTATCCGTCTATATCCCTTTCTTTTACATGAACTACTGATATCATGGTTTCGGCAAGTCGTACATCTATTAAACAAAATAATAAACATCAATACATAATACATTACGGGGTTTTTAAAAGGGTAGACTGGCACGGAATGTGTTAAAAGTGGCATGAGATGGTCATTAAAAGACGGAACTATACATCCATTGCCGTTGTTTCATGGTTTTATCGACGGAGCCTTGTACTACGGGTTACCATAGTCCACGGTGTAAGTTGGACTCCTCTCGTATACACTGGCATATTCTGTACCAAGCTAAAAACAACCGCATTAGCATAACAATCAAATATTATACCAGTTACATCCTCTTATCTGTCTATTCTATTTCTATCTCTTTTTGGGACTTACCGAGCGATTGTTCGCTGACGACATTCCTATTTCTCTTCTTTCTTTGGAATGTTGTCAGGGAGACCCGACTCTGAGAAGTTCGAGACCAGCCAGGAGCACTTGGAGCAGACCACTGAGCAGCATGACCACTAAGATTTCACTTATACTCACTTTTACTTTCATGTTCATGCTATTGTTTAGGCATCGCTTTCCAGTATTGTATTTTACTTTCTAGTTGTATTGTAAAGAATGTTTAATCAATAAAAGTTGTTGTTCATTTACATCTCTTGTCTTTTTCTTGTGTACTTTATTATATTGCTTAGTTATGCATAGCGTGTTTACTTCTGAGTAAATACGTAGCGGGCTCAGTCGCGTCTCATTACCGTACACCGGGAAGCGGGGCATGACAAGTTTTGTTGGCGGCCCATGCAGGTCAGTTCTGCATGGAACCCTACCATACAGGCCAGTTCTGCATGGACATGCAGGTCAATTCTTCATGAAGTTCTAAGCAATATAATACAAGAGTCAGCAACTAAAAACATTCTTTACATTTCATATTCCTTGAATTTTACAATTTCATATTCTTTGAATCTATCCTAACCCTATTTTTTCTTTCAAGATTATGGATTCTCTAAATAATACCAGCACAAACTTCATCAACATACCACCATATCTTTCACTTACGTCTACCATTGTAGCTCCAATCAACGAGCAGACGGTACCGCATGAGGCAATTAAGAGCCTCCTGGAAGGACAGCAGTAGCAGACTGCTATCTTATTGAACCGCCCATGGAAGCACCCGGAGTGAAGCAATTTCGGGCATTGCACCTGAAGCAATTTTCTGGGAAAGAGAGTCCTTTGGAAGCTGAAGAATGGGCTCAGAGTATTCAGGATGATCTGGCAGCAGCATAAGCACTAGAGATCGCTTGGATACGGGTTGCAAAGCTGCAACTCACCAACAACGCTCGAGTATGGTGGAAGGCTTTAAGAAAGCCGTCTTGCCTAACCTATCGAATGGAAAACTTTTCGCGACATGTTCGACGTGAAGAATTTTCTCGAGACTGCCCGATTTGACATGGAGCGGCAATTCATCCACCTGCAACATGGTTCGATGTGGACCAAATTTGTGGATGAGTATGATTCTGAGTTTACCATGCTCAGTAGGTAAGATATGTCTCAATATTCGATTTTCAAATATCACATACTACACAGCTAACAAAAGACCGTAACAGGTTCACGGCATATATCATTCTGACTGCTGAGATCAGGTCCAGAAGATTTCAGTAAGGGTTAGATCCGAAGATCCAAGCTGCCTTAGCTACAGTGGATTTCCCAACCCACGACCTAGCTCTGAAACCTGCCCGTCGATATGAGGCAATGGTGAGGAAGAAGGGCAGACCTCAATCTTTCGGTGTGAAGCGCCTTGCCACCCAGATGGCAAGAGGAGACTCTTCAATAACAACTTTTGAACCCAGGAGACCGGAAGTAACAAATAACCGGCCAAGTCCAGATTTTTGCTTCTACTGTAAGAGAGATGGACATCTGTGGAAGGACTGTAGGCACGCAAAAAGCTTGTGCTTAGTTTGTGGCACATCCACTCATGGAATCGGAATATGTCCTTATAGACGCAACCCAGTTTCAACTCACATCACTTATCCGTAGCGGCAAGCTATCCAGGCTCCTGCACCTCGTCTTGCTCTCCCAGCTCCAGCTCCACGTGGACCTCCTGCACAACCTCCTCGCCAATTCTATGAGGAAATAAGGAACATGCCCCAAGGATAGAGAAATGTGTCTCCAGTTAGGAGGAATATACCCCAGCGTCAGGCTTACACATTAGCGGCCGTGGAAGCCGAGGCTATCGACCAAGGTTACACTGGTAATTCCCTCCAATCTTTTTAAACCCTTTCATCATCTCGTTACTTTTCATGGACTACCGGTATTCCTTTCACCACTACTGTCATCAAATTTTTCTTGAATCTGTTACACTTTCCTTTTATAAATTTCGAGGACGAGATTTTTATAAGGAGGGTAGAATGTAACAACCCTAAAACTTTTGTACAATTTTTTTTTGTAAAGTACAGAAAAGAATACCTTAGCCTAAGCACAAGTTATAAATCTAAATTGCTTTTGAATAGCAAGAAAGCACTTGTAGCTCATTGGTAAAGCCTTGCACTGCTGTGACATAGCCCCTGTGTTCGAATCTCATCAGCCACATATTATTTTTATTGATTTTTCTTTTACACTTTTAGAAGCCCAAAAGTTTACACGTGCAAAACATGTAAAAATGAAAAGTCTTATAAAACAAACATGTGCACTAAGCTATATGAAACAACACCAACACATGGCATCAATCCAAGCCCAGACCCACACAACTTGGCCGACAAGATTTCACCATGGGCCAGCGCCGCCGGTTGAACCCGTCCCGAATGCTTTAAATTTTTGACCCCGACACCTCTTGGACTCCCCCACTACTCCCATTATGTTTGATTACTCTGCAATTATCCAGAGGGTGTAATTCCACTCTTTAATTCTAATTTTAATGTATATTTTTAATTCATTCTTCAATCCTCAGAACCCTAATTTCTCCTATAAATACAAAAATCACAATCTAACCTCCTCATTCAGAAATCTTTTGCCAAAACTCTTTAAATTTTTAAGTCCCAAAAGTTGTACAGGTGGAGTTAGCCAAGGTCAAAGTTCCAACGAGGCTTTAAAGCACTTCCGGCGATACCGCGACTCCGCGAAGCCCACAGAACTTTTCCTTTACCTCTCCTCTAAACCCTAAGCTTGTAAGTCCCCTCTTCCCTCTTCTCTCTCTAGTAAATAGAATCCTATTTTCAAAACTCGTCGGAAGCGGAGTTACTCCGACTTCCGATTCTAATTTCATCAAAAACGTAATTTTTCTTAATAAATTTTTTTCCATCTTTATCTATATTGTTTATTAACCATAAAACAACAATTTGACCAAGTTTCAATTCAAAATTTAATGTTAAACAAATTCTATTTCACTTTTTCGGTAAAATACCATCAAGTTTACATACGACATTACTTTATCATTTTACTCATTTTACTTTTAGAAATTGCACGAGGTAATGGCCTACCTCATCACAACACTCATCTTGACATAGCATGATGGCTTTTGTAACAATTTTTGTAGGACAAAATACAATTTACATTAAAATACCTTAAACTATCAAAATCCATATTCTTTAAATTGTTTTAATTAATTCCTTGCAAATAAGCCTCTACAACCCATTTTGGGGAACCCGATCGGAATGGTGCGGGTTATCGCACGTCCTTGGGACTAGCAGAGCGAGATGCAGACCTCCTCACGGAGCATTCGATCTCGATGGAATTCTTATTACAATTTTTAAGAAAACATGATTTCTATTTAATAAATAAATTCTACTTTTATAATTATATATATATATATATTATCAAAATATTTATTTTAAATATAATATATATTCCATGTTTTCTAAATCAAAAGAGAAGAGTCACAAAAGATAATGAAAATACCATCACATTTAATACAAGTCAAATTACAAGAAAATACCATGTACTATTCAAAATTAGGATTATATCCACTAGGATATTTTATTTTATAAAAATTACAACTATGAAAACCTTAAAGACGATAAAAAAATACTTGAGGTTTATTTTGAAAATATATCAAAACTATTTTTCATAAAACCCCCTCAAATTATATTAATTTACAATAAGGACCCTAGAAAACATAGGTTTAAGAGGAACCGGTTCTCTTGAGCCTTAAGGAGCCGGAGAATATGGATGTTTGCCTATCTAAGGTAGACAACTAAGAAATGGTGTTATCAATACGATAATTGTCTTGGAAAAAGACACAAATCCTGCCGTCCATATGCATCAGTTACCGATAACTCCAAAACTAATTCAGGACTTCAATTCTGTTTTGGTGTCTGACTCAGGCAGAGTCGCAGTCTAATCAATCAATCCATCCATCCATTCTTGAATACAATTCAAGTATAACTTCAATTCAACATGAATCCATTTATAGCAGAATTCAATATATATCAACATGAACAAGACTAGACCGAACCGAACCATGGATATACTCTATTTACATGACTATCCATTTATATCCCTTCCGTTTACATGAACTACTGATATCATGGTTTCGGCAAGTCGTACATCTATTAAACAAAACAATATACATCAATACATAATACATTACGGGGTTTTTAAAGGGGTAGACTGGCACGGAATGTGTTAAAAGTGGCACGAGATGGTCATTAAAAGACGTAACTATACATCCATTGCCGTTGTTCCGTGGTTTTATCGACGGAGCCTTGTACTACGGGTTACCATAGTCCACGGTGTAAGTTGGACTCCTCTTGTATACCCTGGCATATTCTGTACCAAGTTACAAACAACCGCGTTAGCATAACAATCAAATATTATACCAGTTACATCCTCTTATCTGTCTATTCTATTTCTCTCTTTTTAGGACTTACCGAGCGATTGTTCGCTGACGACATTCTTATTTCCCTTCTTTCTTTGGAATGTTGTCAGGAGGACCCGACTCTGAGGAGTTCGAGACCAGCCAGGAGCACTTGGAGAAGACCACTGAGCAGCACTGTTGGGATCGAAAATTGCACCCCGGTTGACCAAGTCAAAGTCAAGGTCAACCCTAAGCCAAGCGGGCCCAAGCCCAAGCAAGTGGGCCCACGCCCAAGTCGAGCCCCTTGGCCGGCCTCCCCATGCCAAAATAAAAATCATGTAATAAATAATTTTGATGTAATTTTTTGTGCATGAATGTAAGCAAAATGGGCATAAGCCAAATTTTTGTAAATCCCATGGCTTATGTGCAAAAAGAAATAGCACATGAGACAAGGGATGAGCAAAATGCCATTTTTGTAAAGCTCAAGGGGCTATATGTAAATGTGTAAGCCTATATAAGACAACATAATGATGAATAAAGCATACACTTTTCATTTCTCTAAAAACTCTAGGGTTTGTGCCTCCTTCTTCTCTTCCTCAAGGTTCTAAATCTTCTCCTTTCCTTGGAATTAAATCAAGAGTTTTACTCTTTCTTTTCAAAAACTATATAGCTTTTCACCACAAAACCCACAAAGGGGAGCTCAGATCTTCCATTAGATCTCAAAAAGGGGAGACTTTTAAGTCTCACTTTCTTTTCTCCAAGATCCAGCTGATCAAGAGGAGGAAGAAGGAGACCCATCTCCAAAAATCCAACTTTGGACAAAATCCCAATCAAGAGAAGGTCCAAGACTTAAGAGAGAAGAACCTTTAAAGATTTTTAGGGAGTTCAATTCCAAAACCCAAATCCTCAAAGGAGTTTAACTCCTAATACAGACCTTCAGGTGTTTAACTCCACTCAAAATCCTCCTTTTGAAGTTTAACTCTTATTTCTAAGGTAAAATCCCTTTCTTTCGCTAGCGCCCGAGCTCCAAAAGCGCTAGCGCCCGAGCGCCCACGTGCCGGGCACAAGAGACGCTAGCGCCCAAGCGCCCAAAGCGCTAGCGCCCATGCGCCCACGTGCCGGGCATGTGAGGTGCCAGCGCCCAGAGCGCCAGCGCCCGAGCGCCCATGTGCCGGGCATGTGAGGCGCTAGCGCCCGAGCGCCCAAAGCACCCAAAGCACTAGTGTCTGAGCGCCCATAGCGCTAGCGCTCGAGCGCCTACGTGCCAGGCACGTGAGGCGCTAGCGCTACGCTCGAGCGCCTACGTGCCAGGCACGTGAGGCGCTAGCGCCCAAAGCGCTAGCGCCAGCGTCAAAGCGGCTAGCGCTAACCCAAGCGCTGGTGCTTTTTCTCACGCATCGTTTGGATGCCCTTTCCCTCTTTTACATGTATATATATGTATATATATACACACACACACATACACACTCTACAACACTGTCCCGTATTAGAAAAAATTTCTAATGGGGCGCTGCCCCGCACCCCGCAAGGGGGCTGCTAGCTCCTTTGACCCCCAGCCCGCTATCCGGGTAGCGGGACCCCCGTAAAAACTTTGCGGGGCCACCGATATATCCAAATCCCCTCAAAGCACAACACTGCACATTGGGTTCGCATGATCTGTTTAACCCGTCAATCGGAGGTTCTCTCGCTCCAAAGGCGAGGGGTAATTATCAGTAACTTAGTCCGCGGCTGCCGGAGATTCGGATCCCCACAATCAATAAACCCCAGCCTATCCTAGGCAGGGGGAATCTATAATGCGCTTGACAAGCGCGCGCGTATTCCCATCTCAATGGAGTGACGAAAAACACCCTACAGATTCTGGCATGCCCGGTGGGATCAATTTCTCCTCCCATATTTCGGGTTAAATATCCAGGCGAACTCAATCAACATATACATTGATTGCCTGTACTGAAATCATGCTTCTTTGTGCAGGGGTTAATGACTTTCGACTGCAATCTTCGAACGCAGGTTGGTATTTGAACGACTTTTCTTGGCCCCAGCTGGGGGCAAGGACATCAACACCGACAAAGTAATAAGGCATCTCGGGAAAGCTCTAGCGGTGCCCCTGACAACTGCTCAATCGGGTATCTTCTTTAAGCTCCCCATCAACTGACCACCACGTCGTTAAATTAGGAATCGCTGACCACCATGTCATTAAACTGGGAATAATCGACCTCTAAGTCATTAAATTGGGGATGTAAAAATATGTAAATAAAACAAAAATATATATATATAAAAAGCCGAAATGATGGGGCAACTCGCAATAAAAATTAGCGAGTAAAAATAAAAATGAAAATAAAGCCGAAATGATGGGGCAACCGTGAATAAAAAGCCGAAATGATAGGGCAATTGCGACCTTCGCAATAAGAAAAGCTGAAATGATAGAGCAATCGCGGTAAAAAAAAAGCGAATGATGAGTCTCTCCTGGTACCATATTCTAGTGCAGCGATGCAGACGCCAACTAAAATCCAAATCCTCAAGTGGCGAATGATGAGTCGCTCCTGGTACCATATTTCAGTGCAGCGATGCAGACGTCAACCAAATTCCCAATCCCATACCCCAACGGCGAATGATGAGTCGCTCCTGGTACCATATTCCAGTGCAGCGATACAGACGCCAACCAAAATCCAAATCCCTAAGTGGCGAATGATGAGTCGCTCCTGGTGCCATATTCCAGTGCAGCGATGCATACGCCGGCCAAAATTCAAATCCTCAAGTGGCCAATGATGAGTCGCTCCTGGTACCATATTCCAGTGCAGCGATGCAGACGCCAACCAAATTCCAAATCCCATACCCTAACGATGAATGATGAGTTGCTCCTGATACCATATTCCAGTGCAGCGATGCAGACGCCAACAAAGTCCCGAAATTTTCTTGGCCCTACGGTCTGGATCATACATCCTGCAAAACTGTATACAATCCACGGGCGTAAAACGATCCCAATCTCTCCCAAGTCCTACCGGCGCGACCATATTCAAAGTCCCACCGGCGATGAAGATTCAGAAAAAAGGTATGTCCACAAGCAAAATGGGCACGGATGAAAACCCGAAAGGGCTCCGTGAGTAAAAACAGTAGGACTGCCGGCGAGTTTGTGAAAACCCGAAAGGGCGCAAACTCGTGAAAAAGAGATGAAATGCACTCGCAAAGTTCTCTCGACTTTGTGAGGAGAAATTTCCTGTGTGAGATCCTTACGACTCACGAAGGAGCAACACACTTAGGAGTCCCCACGACTTCTAAGGAGAAAATACACTTACGAGATCCTTTCGACTCGTAGGGTGAAAATTCATTTATGGGACCCTTATAGCCCATACAATTGAAAAGCCTTAGGTGATAGGGATCTAAACCTGTCTCCTAAGCCACCAATTTCCAAATCCTCCCGAGGCAAATGATGAGTTTCTCCTGGTATTATTCTAGTGCAGCAATGCAGATGCCGACCCATAAACAAATTCCCAAGTCCTCCCAGGGAAAATGATGAGTTGCTCCTGGCATTATTCCTGTGCAGCAATGCAGATGCCAAACCAAAATCCCCAAATCCCCTCATGGAAAATGATGATTCACTTCTGGTACCATATTCCAGTGTAGCGATGCTGATATCAACCCAAATCAAATCAAACCAACCTCTACGGAGGAATCATGCTTCGTCTCAGAATGTACCCCGTATCGAAATCATGCTTCGTCTCGGAGTATCCACCTGCCTTGTCGGAATTATGCTTCGCCTGGGAATCATCCTCTACATCAAAACCAGTGAAACTCCATGCCGGGGACAAGTCGATCAGCGACACTCCGCGCCGGGGATCAAGTCGAACAAACAGCGACACTCCGTACCGGGGACAAGTCGACCAGCGACACTCCGTGCCGGGGATCAAGTCGAACATCAGCGACACTCCGTGCCGGGGATCAAGTCGAACGGCCAGCGACACTCCGTGCCGGGGATCAAGTCAAACATTAGCGACACTCCGTGCCGGGGATCAAGTCGAATAACCAGCGACACTCCGTGCCAGGGATCAAGTCGATCAGTGACACTCCGCGCTAGGGATCAAGTCGAACAAACAGCGACACTCCGTGTCGGGGACAAGTCGACCAGCGACACTCCGTGCCGGGGATAAGTCAAACAGCGACACTCCGTGCCAGGGATCAAGTTGAACTAATAGCGACACTCCGTGCCGGGGAAAAGTCGAACAGCGACACTCCGTGTCGGGGACAAGTCGACCAACGACACTCTGTGTCGGGGATCAAGTCGAACATCAGCGACACTCCGTGCCGGGGACAAGTCGACAAACGACCTTCCGTGTCAGAGATCAAGTCGAACATTAGCGACACTCTGTGCCGGGGATCAAGTCGAACAACCAGCGACACTCCGTGCCGGGGATCAAGTCGAATAAACAGCGACACTCCATGCCGGGGACAAGTCGATCAGCGATACTCCGTACCGGGGACAAGTCGAACATCAGCGACACTCCGTGCCGGGGACAAGTCGATCAGGGACACTCCGGCACACTCCGTGCCAGGGACAAGTCGATCAGGGACACTCCGTGCCGGGGACAAGTCGAACATCAGCGACACTCCGTGCCGGGGACAAGTCGAACATCAGCGACACTTCGTGCCGGGGACAAGTCGATCAGCGTCACTCCGCGCCGGGGGCAAGTCGATCAGCGACACTCCATGCCGGGGACAAGTTGAACAACCAGCGACACTCAGTGCCGTCGACCGTCCATGTCGTAAAAAGGGCAGTGCAGGCTTCTTACAAAGCGGGAACCAAATCGCTCTGGTCCAGGGAAACGTCTACCACGGACACTCCGCCTCGAAAATGCAAACGTCGACCGTCCATGTCGTAAAAAGGGTAGTGCATGCTTCTTACAAAGAGGGAACTAAATCACTCTGGGCCAGGAAAACGTCAACCACGGACACTCCATCTCGGAGACGTATCAAGCGTCGACCGTCCATGTCGTAAAAAGGGCAGTGCAGGCTTCCCACAAATCGGGAACCAAATCGCTCCGGGCCAGGGAAACGTCTGCCACGGACACTCCGTCCCGGAGACGCGTCAAGCGTTGACCGTCCATATCGTAAAAAGGGCAGTGCAGGCTTCCTACAAAGCGGGAACTAAATCGTTCCGGGCCAGGGAAACGTCTACCACGAACACTCTACCTTGGAGACGCAAACGTCGACCGTCCATGTCGTAAAAAGGGCAGTGCATCCCAAAAAGTAGGAACCAAAGCAAGTCGCCTCCACGCGAAAGAAGATCCATCAATTTCATGCACACGACCTACATATGTGGTGTGCATTTATTGATAGGGGCACTTTGTTGCGGTCGAAAATTGCACCCGGTTGACCAAGTCAAAGTCAAGGTCAACCCCAAGCCAAGCAGGCCCAAGCCCAAGCAAGTGGGCCCATGCCCAAGTCGAGCCCCGTGGCCGGCCTCCCCATGCCAAAATAAAAATTATATAACGAATAATTTTGATGTAATTTTTTGTGTATGAATGTAAGCAAAATGGGCATAAAACTAAATTTTTGTGAAGCCCATGGTTTATGTGCAAAAAGAAATAGCACATGAGACATGGGATGGGCAGAATGCCATTTTTGTAAAGCCAAAGGGGCTATATGTAAATGTGTAAGCCTATATAAGGCAACATAATGATGAATAAAGCATACACTTTTCATTTCTCTAAAAACTCTAAGGTTTGCGCCTCCTTCTTCTCCTTCCTCAAGGTTCTAAACCTTCTCCTTTCCTTTGAATTAAATCAAGAGTTTTACTCTTCCTTTTCAAAAACTAAATAGTTTTTCACCATAAAACCCATAAAGGGGAGCTCAGATCTTCCATTAGATCTCAAAAGGGGGAGACTTTTAAGTCTCACCCCCATTTCTTCAAGATCCAGCCGATCAAGAGGAGGAAGAAGGAGACCCATCTCCAAAAATCCAACTTTGGACAAAATCCCAGTCAAGAGAAAATCCAAGACTCAAGAGAGAAGAACCTCTGAAGATTTGTAGAGAGTTCAACTTCAAGACCCAAATTCTCAAAGGAGTTTAACTCCTAATCTAGACCTTCAGGAGTTTAACTCCATTCAAAATCCTCTTTTTGGAGTTTAACTCCTATTTCTGGGGTAAAAGCCTCCTTCTTTCGCTAGCGCCGAAGCGCCAAAAGCGCTAGCGCCCGAGCGCCTACGTGCCGGGCACGTGAGGCGCTAGCGCCCGTGCGCCCACGTGCCGGGCACTTGAGGTGCTAGCGCCCAGAGCGCTAGAGCCCGAACGTCCAGAGCGCTAGAGCCCGAGCGCCCACGTGCCGGGCACGTGAGGCGCTAGCGCCCGAGCGTCCAAAGCGCTAGCGCCCGAGCGCCCACATGTCGAGCACGTGAGGCGCTAGCGCTCGAGCGCCCACGTGCCAAGCACATGAGGCGCTAGCGTCCGAGCGCCCATAGCGCTAGCGCTCGAGCACCCACGTGCCGGGCACGTGAGGCGCTAGCGCCCAAAGCGCTAGCGCCAGCGTCCAAGCGCTAGCGCTAACCCAAGCGCGCTAGCGCTGGCGCTTTTCCCACGCATCCTTTGGATGCCCTTTCCCTCTTTTACATGTATATATATATGTATATATATATATATGTATGTATGTATGTATGTATACACACACACACACATACTCTACAACACTGTCCCCCGTTAGAAAAAATTTCTAACGGGGCGCTGCCCCGCACCCCCGTAAAAACTCTGCGGGGCCCCGATATATCCAAAACCCCTTCAAAGCACAACACTGAACATTGAGTTCGCATGACCTGTTTAACCCGTCGATCGGAGGTTCTCTCGCTCCAAAGGCGAGGGGTAATTAACGGCAGCTTAGTCCGCGGCTGCTGGAGATTCGGATCCCCACAATCAATAAACCCCAGTCTACCCTAGACAGGTGGAATTTGTAATGCGCCTGACAAACGCGCGCGTATTCTCATCTCAATAGGGTGACAAAAAACACCCTACAAGCACGACCACTAGGTTTCACTTGTACTCACATTTACTTTCATGTTCATGCCATTATTTAGGCATCGCTTCCAGTATTGTATTTTGCTTTCCAGTTGTATTGTAAAGAATGTTTAATCAATAAAAGTTGATGTTCATTTACATCTCTTGTCTCTTTCTTGTGTACTTTATTATATTGCTTAGTTACGCTTAGCGTGTTTACTTCTGAGTAAATACGTAGCGGGCCTAGTCGCGTCTCATTACCGTATACCGGGAAGTGGGGCGTGACACAATGCCTCAGGATTCTATCGCTAACAAATATATCTTCGGAAGACCTAATTGAGCCATCCGAAAGAAAAGAAGGAACCGAACAAGTAGCCCATCAAATAGAGGGAGAAGAAAAGGGTAAGGATTGGAGGGAAGTCTTCATAGACTATTTCAAATCCCAATGAACGCCCAAAAATGCGTCGTCTAGATATCAGCTTATGAAACGAGCTCTGTTTTTCGTCTTCGTCAATGATACTCTATATAAAAGATCGTTCGACTGTCTGTAGCTAAGATGCCTGGGACCAGAAGAAGCGAAGAGAGTCATCCAAGAAACTCACGATGGACTCTGCGGTTCTCATCAAGCTGGACCAAAGATAAAACTGAAGATAAAAAAGAATGGATTAATATTGGCCCACAATGATTCAGGACTGCATCAAATATGCGAAGCAGTATCACTCGTGCTAAATTCACGGGGACTTCATCCACAAACATCCAAAACCGCTACACTGAACAGTGGCTAGCCGGCCTTTCGAAATGTGAGGAACCGATATAATTGGCCCCATTGAACTGGCATCGTCCAAAGGACGTAAGTTTATATTGGCAACGGTCGAATACTTCTCTAAGTGGGCAGAAGTAGTACCACTAAGGGAGGTGAAGACAGAGAATATCCTCCATTTCTTCAGAACCCATGTCATCTATCGGTTCGGCACTTCACGACGAATTATCTCGGATAATGGGCCAGCTTATAGAAGCCATAAAATAAGCCGCTTCGCACAGCAACATAAAATTGATTGGAGATACTCTTCAGTATATAACCCTCGGGTCAACGGTCTAGCTGAAGCTTTCAACAAGACCTTGATATAAATTATAAAGAAGACAGTGTCCAGAAACAAAAAAGACTGGCACGAAAGGTTGCACGAAGCTCTCTAGGCATACCGAACAACGTTCAAAACGGCTACGAATACAACACCATACGCGTTGGTATTCGGCACGGAAGCAGTGCTTCCCTTGGAAATAGAACTCCCTTCTCGATACGAGCTGACAGATGAAGAAAATGCTCCTCTTCGGCTTGAGGAGCTTGTTGCCCTCGACGATACTCGTCTTATAGCACAATAAAATCTGGAAGCTTATAAGGCAAGGATAATGCGGTCATACGAAAAACTGACCAGGCCGAGAACATTCTGCCAAGACGAACTCGTGCTTGTCGTCAAAAGATCCATAATCCCCAATCGTGCAAAACGGGGACAGTTCGAGCCAAACTATGAAGGCCCGTATATTATAGACAAAGTCTACTAAGGTGGAGCCTACCTGCTCATGGATATGCATGGCAAAAGATCCTTCCAACCAATAAACGGCCGATTCCTCAAAAAATACTACGCTTGACAAGTCACGACTTAGGTCAATGATAGATGACGACACTTGTTTCCGCTCTCTATCTTCCTGAGTCAGAACCCCGAAAATAGTATCCAAAAAGCTCCATCGCTTCAAAAATGGCGACAAAGCACCGAGATGTCCCTAAACTAATAATGGACCGAAATGTCTTTAAATTAACATTCGTCTCCAAAATGGGAATGTCGGACCGAGAAGTTCTTATACTAACTATCCGTCTCAAACATGGCGACAATGGACCGAGTTTTCCTTAAACTAGAACTTCGCCTCAAATATGGCAACAACGGACCGAGATGTCCCTAAACTAGAACTTCGCCTTAAATATGGCGACAACGGACCGAAATGTCCCTAAACTAAAATTTCGCCTCAAACATAGCGACAATGGACCGAAGAGTGCCTAAACTAAAATTTCGCCTCAACATGGCGATAATGGACCGGAACTTCCCTAAACTAGTGCATCGCCCCAAATACGGCGATACATTCCCTTGAGATCTATATTGCAATCGAAGTTTTAGCAGCAAAGATTGCAACTTAAGTCCCACTGGCTGCACATCCATTCTAGCAATGAAGCCACCCTAAAGTCCCACCGACAAATTGATGGGCATCTGTGGCAAAATTACTCTCAGGTATTCCATCGTTAAAAAAATGGTATGTCCACAAGCAAAATGGGCACGGATGAAAACTCGAAAGGGCTCCGTGAATAAAAACAACAGGACTATTGGCGAGCTTTTGAAAACCCGGATGGGCGCAATCTTATAGTAAAAAAAAGACACCGTACGTCCACAAGCAAAATGGGCACGGATGAAAACCCGAAAGGGCGCCGTGAGTAAAAACAACAGGACTGCCGGCGAGCTTGTGAAAACCCGGAAGGCCGCACTCTCGTAAAAAAAAATATAATACACTTGCGTGATCCTCACGACTCGTAAGGAGAATTTCCCTCCCATGAGACCCATACAGCTTATAGGATTCAAAAGCATTAAGCTACGGGTACATGAACCCGTTCTTAAGCCGTCATATCCCCCAAGTTGCCCTACAGGCGGTCCCATATTGACCTTTGTTTACAATCTACGGACATGAATAAATATTCTCCCACCAAGTTCCACCAATGGTGAGAAATATCCCCATGTGGGGAACGACACTTATAAGTTCTCTCGATTTATAAGAAGAACGACACTCGTAAGTCTTCTTGACATACAAGGAGAAAACACTCTTGTAAGATCCTTACAGCTTGCAAGAGAAAACGCACTTAGGAATCATCACGATTCCTAAGGAGAAAATACACTTACGAGGTCCTCACGACAAGCAGGGAGAAATACCTTTATGAGACCCTTATGGCCGATAAAGTCAAAAAGCCTTAGTCGACAGGATCCTAACCTTGTTTGCTAAGCCATCTTTGTTCAAATCGACAAAAGCAAATGATGATTCGTTCCTGGCAATATTCCAGTTGTAGCGATACTGATGCCTAAATAGGTATCAAATATCAAGCCCTCTCAAAGGCAAATGATGATTCACCCCTGGCAATGTTCCAGTTGTAGCGATACTGATGCCGAGATTGGTAGCAGATTTCAAATCCTCCCAAAAAAGCTGAAATGATAGGACAAATCGCAATAAAAAGCAATGAGTAAAAACGAAAACAGCCGAAGTGATTGGGCACTACGATAAATAGCCGAAATGATTGGGCAATAGCGACTTTCGCAACATAAAAGCTGAAAAGATAGATCATCGCGGAAAGAAATAAAAAAATGAAAATAAACCTTTTTCTGCCCTGCAAGTATGTCCATATTGACTCTTGTATACGTTCCATGGGCGCAAATAAAGGAAGAGGGAACCATATTTTCCCAGCACGCTTCGTCGAAAGGAGCTCCGAGTCTCGATGGTATATATACAACCTCGGGACTATCTCTGCGTCCTCCTCCTCATTCCAGCAGGGGCAGACACAACAATCAAATGAAAATGAAGTGACGACAAAATTCTAGCTTCAGGTCTCAATGAAAACATCTAAAGCCTAGAGATTACCCCAACGTCCTTCTCATTCCAGCAAGGCGCGGATGCAACGACAACAAAAGACCCAAGGGTCAAAGAAAAGTTGGAGTAATGGCAAAATCCTAGCTCCAGTTCGACGTGCTTCTCATGTCAACAAGATGCAGACAAAATGTCAACAAAGTCCCAAGGGTCAAATGAAAATGGAGTGACGATAATATCCTAGCTCCAAGTCTTGACGGTTCATATACAACCTAACGACTATCTCGATGTTCTCCCTCATTTCAGTAGGATGCGGACGCGACTATCAAATGAAATTGGAGCAATGGCATATTCCAAGCTCCGGACTTCAATTGCAATACATACAACATAGAGGTCTTACAGATATCTACCCTACTTCAGCAAAGAATCGGTGCGACATTGTCAAAGCAAAAAAACGAAGTGACGGTATATTCTTAGTTTTGGGTCTCGACGACAACTCATATAAAGCCTAAAAGACCATAGAAGATCATCATACCCCATAAGGGGTGCGGGTATGACTCATCGAGGCTCCAAATTGAGTACGTAAACTAGAGACTCTGAAACGAGTGAATAAACTACAAACTCCGAATGAGTATATAAACTATGAACTCCGAAATGAGTATATAAACTACAAACTACAAACTCTGAAACGAGTACATAAACTACAGACTCCGAAACGAGTACATAAACTAGAGACTCCGAAACGAGTGAATAAACTACAGACTCCGAAATGAGTACCGAAATTACTCCGTGCCCGATCAAGACGTCAAGAAACAGAAAGGCGTCGCTCATAGGCTTCGGGGCTCAGAACTACATTTCTTAAGGATCGAGATTTGAGTTAACGATTGATGACGACACTTGTGTCCGCTCGCTATCTTCTCAGATCAAAATTCTATCTAAAAAAATTGTGTATGACATGCCATCCATATGCTATGCACTACTTCACTTACGGATATACCACCGTGAGCAAGGTGGTAGGAGGAAGCATTTGTTCGCATCAGTCCAGCGTTCACCTATGTCTAGATGCAGGCTGAAACTTCTAAGGTTAAAATGCTAAGTATATGTGCAGAGGCAAGATGCCCCCATGGTTGTGTGCCGGGGTGAAATGTTCAGCGGTCATTATTTTATTCCACAGAAAAAAGATCACTAAATATAGGATCAGTGATACAGGGATTAACAAAACAATAAACAAGATTCTCTAACTCCCTCTCTGCCTTCTCCACCATGTCGAAACGGCGATCTTCACAAGGAGTCACTCCCCATCAGTTAGCACCATGCCCATCAGCGAAGGCGTACATGACGGCCCGTTGAGCCCATATCTGACTTAGCAACTGAACAGAACGGTCCTTCAGAGACTGGGTAATCAAACGTGCCTCATAAAAGCACTCGATCTTGTCCTTCGCTGTGTCAAGTATCGCCGAAGTCATCTTCGCTGGATGAGGGGGGATGTCAGCTAGCACAGACAGGAAGATCATCCGGAGCCAAATGGAGCCGATAGGAAGAGGAGAGCCTCCACGAGTCAGAAGCTCATACATCACTGTATCACATTGGTCATCTGTAAGAACGGGATCCATTAAACGCGCAATAAAATGAGGAACAATTCTCTTGATAGGTACCTCCCACGGTTGCTGACGAGCATGCGAACGATTGTAAGCCATAACTCTTGGTTTGTTAAAAATAGTTCTCTCCTTGTGAAGAAGGAGGAAAACATAGGTTCAGATTATAAAGTGGAGCATTCAATTCTAGGAACAGAAATTGTTGAGCATGGTGGATCTATTTCCAAGTCCTGATAAAAAGGGCATGGGAAAAGAGAAAGTTGACTCATGGAAATGAGAGCAAGAAGGTGAAATGATTCCCTCAGCAGCGTCTCAAGTGCATGGCACGTGAGCGCCGGCACCGATTATTTGCAGGATTAGAACCAGTAGCGGTGCCTCACGTGCATAACATGTGAGCGCTGGTGCTAGTTCAGGATTAAATCTTGTAGCAACGCCTCACGCGCATGACACGTGAGCGCCAGCACTAGTTTTCATATATATATATATATATATATATATATATATATATATAACAACACCTTATGTGAGGCACATATGAGCATTAGCGTAAAGAAAGAGGGGAGTTTTTTCATTCATACTTCGAAAAAATTTATACATTGGTGATAGGGATGATAAAAAAAGAAAGAAATGTCATCAAAATGTTTACAGCGGCAAAACACTAAACTCTGGACATGGATTCTCAAACTAAAATGCAAGTTTGAGCAGGACGCCTTCAGCTTCATCGACCATCTTTTTGTGCATCTTCTCTCGGATGCAAGCGTCAGGGTCAGCACCGATATCCTCCACCCTCTGATATGCTGATATTATTGCTTTCTGCTGAAAGACGCGAAGCAAAATGGTGATGAGATTATCTCTCCATTTCTTTGAGGTCAACCCTATCAAGTACACTGAATGTACCTTATCCTAAGTATCATCGAGCGCTTGAAGCGGCATAACTTTAAGACGCCCGGGTATAGCTTCCCAGATCAACCCAACGACGATCTTTAAAAGGACAGAATGGCGGGGGAGCAATCGATCGTTGTAATCATCGAGGCGACGCATCACATCAGCGCATTAAGCGTCAGTAAACTCCTAGCCTTGGCAGCGGCCTTGGATGCGAATCTTCTCGTAAGAAATAATCTCTTCGAGATCGTACAGATGACCTGCCATGGTACCTAAAAAAGGGGATTAAAACCCTAAAGATAAAAATAATAATTGTTCCCGCCAAAATTTTTTGGCTCAGAGCTTGCTGTTCCCTTATAAAAATAAAGGGAAAACTCTACGTGTTAAATACATGCACCCACATGCAAAACATGTAACTATCATCGCAGGTAGCACTGCATGTGAAGTTCACGTGTGTGTCAATGTGCAAAGCACAGGAGCGCCTGTTCTCCTAATATTTAAACATAATAAAACTGCTAAGCTCTGTTAAAATTTTTCTGAGGCAGCGCCTCACGTGCCCCTCACGAGGGTGCCAGTGCCAATCTTGTAGGATTAATCCTATGGTGGCGCCGCACGTGCTCCTCACATGGACGCCAATGTGCAAAGCACAGGAGCGCCTATCATAAATAAGAATTAAATTCTTAAGTGGCGCCCACGTGCACAACACGTGAGCGCCGGCTCCCAAATTAAAAGCAAGTAGAATTAAATTCTACATAAGGATACTTCCCTAAAAGCTGGGATATTCTTTGTTAAACAGAGCCGTTGGATAAAAAAATCCAATGGTGATAATAAATCATCAGATGATAAATTCTATTTAAGAAATATTTTCCTTCTAATATGGAAATATTTTTTCTAATAGAGAATCTTGGATTTAAAATCCAACTATGATAAAAATATCACAAATTAAACCATCTAATAGAATTAAATTCTATAAAAGATATCTTCTCTGTTAAACAGAATTAAATTCCATGGTTAGGAAAATATTTCTCAATTTTTTTTAAACTAGCAAGATATTCATATGATAGAATAAAATTCAATTTTAGGAAAATATTTCCTAATCTTGATAAACAAATAAGAATGATCATCTCTATTAGATAGAAAATTCTATATTAGGAAAATATCTTCCTAATTTTGTGATAGAATAAAATTCTATGCTGGGAAAAATCTTCCTGATCTTGTTAAAACTAACAAGATGTTTATATGATAGAATAAAATTCTAATCTTGTTAAACCAACAAGATATTCATATGATAGAATAAAATTCCATCTCAGGAAAATATTTCCTAATCTTATCAAACAAACAAGAAATCTTCTCTATTAAACAGAGAGCCTTTGAATTAAAAATCCAATGGTGAATAAAATTCACCAATTGATCTAAAAGATCATTTTTGATTGATCAATTATGATCTCTCAATGAGAGATTTTCTCAACAAATTGATTTTTTTCGCTTCTCTTATAAATAGGAGCAAAGAGATTAATCAAAATGGGGGACTTGATAGAAAAAGAAAAGAAAAGAGGAGACCCCATAAGCTTCTGTAAAAAGACAGAAGAATCTAAAAATCAACAGAGAATTCAATTCTCAAAGAGAAAGACCTTCCTTCTTAAAACCCTAGATAAAGAAAAGAGATCAAAACTCTCTATCACAGCTAAGAGTTTAACCCTTTTTAAAGAACTTAGTTCTTTTTCTGGATCTGAGATCCACAAGGCAAGTCTCCCATAAATTGAGAATTTAATTCTCATCGGGAAGATTTTGTTCTAGAAAATCAAAAATTCAGAAAAGAACCAGGTCCAAAAGAAAAAACAAAAGGAGAAAGGAACTTATAAAAGAACTTAGTTCTTAAAAACCGATCCCAGATCTTCAAAAAGCGAAGATCTTGGTGATCATTAATGGCCAAAATTACATTAACAGAGATTTAATCTATAAAAAAAGAAAAAAAGACTACCGCCTCACGTGCTTCTCACGCGGGCACCCCCTTTTAACAGCGTCTAGCGCCTCACGTGAAAAACACGCGGGCATCCAAAATAGAAGGCCAGCGCCTCACGTGAAACACACATGGGCGCTGAATAAAAGTGCTTAGCACTTCATATGCAGCCAAAACGGCTGAGTGCTTAACACTGATTGGATTGCACCCAGCGCCGCACGTGCCCCTCATGTGGGCGCCATAAAAAGTGCTTAGCACTTCACGTTTAGTCAAAATGACTAAAAGTGCTCAACATTTATTGGGCAACACCCATCACTGAATGCTTCACATAACATACATGTGAGCGTCAGAGCTTAAATAAGTGCTTAGCACTTTTATATGAAAAGAAAATGGCTAAAAAAACATAGCCCAAATAAGTGCTTAGCACTTTTGAATATAACAAAAGGCTAAGTAGGTTTAAGTTCTCTAAATATATAAACAGAGATTATATCTCCAAAAAGAACTTAGCGCCTCACATGAAACATAAGTGGGCGCCCAAAACAGAAGGCCAGCGCCTCATGCGAAATACACGTGAGTATTGAGTAAAGTCCTTAGCACTTCATATGCAGCTAAAACGGTTGAGTTCTTAGCACTGATTGGGCAGCGCCCAGCGCCTCACGTTAAATACACGTGAGCGCCACAAAAGATTAGAACTTAGCACTATTATAGCGCCTCACGTGATATATACGTGAGCGCTATATGCAACCGAGTGCTTAGCACTGCTGGGTGTTACAGAAACCCAATCTTAGCCAAATTGGTTAAGTTTCCTGAAATTAAACTTCTTTGGTTTTAAATCAAGCAAGCCCATATGCTCGTGATTTCCAAACCGATCTTAGTCTCAAACATGACTAGTGATCTTCTATTGAAGATATCCAAAATGATATTCATCTCATACTTCCTAAGTTAATCTTAATCTCAAATAAAACTAATGATTCTTAGATGATCCATCATGATCATTCCCTCAAATACGGGATTTGGTTCAAGGGTACATCTCTCCACACCTCTGATATATGTCGTTGTAATACCTCAACTTCTTCAAAGAGGTAGCGGGTCCCGACAACTAACAACTCTTTTCTCGTTCCAACTTAATGTAAAACTTCATCAAGATTGGGAATGATATATTCTACGTTGATGCACTTTCAAATTGACGTGCACACATCAAATCAGACCGCACCCCAAATTGGGTGCATTCCATGTCACCATTGTTTACTCCGTCATGTAACAAATACACGTGCGCGCAAAATGAGTGTTGGACCGAATGTCCCTAAACTAAAATATCACCTCAAATATGATGATAATGGACCGAAATGTCCTTAAACTAACATTTGTCCCTAAAATGGGAATATTGGACTGAAATTTCCTTAAACTAATTTTCATTCCAAACAGGGAACATTGGACCGAAATGTTCTTAAACTAACATTCGTCCCAAACAGGGAATGTTGGACCACGACGTCTTTAAACTAATATGTTTTGCCCTGCGGACTGTCCCCATAATGACTACCATAGACTATCCATGGGCTATTCATATATGATCTAATGATCAGTTGAACCCATATGCTCACTGCTCATAAATTGATCTTAGTCTCAAATATGGCTAATGATCCTTAGATCAAACCCAAATATCTCATGAACCGATGGAACTCACAAATGTGAGATATGAGTCCTAAGTTCATCCCAGTTGACAAACCAAGCTACCAACGCGGGTGCCGTCCAGCAAAATTCTTGACCTAAATCTAAATCTCAAATATATGGATTTGGATTAATCCGCGCCCTATGGGTGACGGCACAAACTAGTCTCCGTATACAATCCACGGGTAACCAAAACAAACAAAAACACACACGACGCGAAGTGAACTTCTGGAGCAGGAGAAAGTGGTTATCGCAACGCGGTAACCTAATTAATTGCAGGGGCTTGCGCTTGCAGGGAAGAGCGTCCCTACTGTAACAACCCTAAACTTTTTGTACATAATTTTTTCAAAAATATAGAAAGAATACCTAAGTCTGAGTACAAGTTATAAATTTAATTTTCTTTTGAACAGCAAGAAATCACTTGTAGCTTATTGGTAAATCCTTGTACTGCTGTGATATAGCCCCTGCATTCAAATCCCATCAGCCACATATTATTTTTATTAATTTTTCTTTTAAATTTTTAGAAGCTCAAAGGTTTGCATGTGCACTGCATGTAAAATGAAAAGTCACAGTAAAAAAAATATGTGGAAAATGCTATTTATACAGCCTAGGACACGTGGCTCCAATTCAAGCCCCATCCCCTCCAAGATGACCAGTGAGATCGTGATTTGGGTCGATACCAGGTCCAAACCATACCAAATGCTCCTAAAATTTAACCCTAGCACACCTTGGCCTACCCCACTACCCCCATGTTGTTTGGCTTCTCTGCATTTATCCAGAGAATGATAAATCCCCTCTTTAATCCATTTTAATGCACATTTTAATTCTATTCTTCATTATCCTAAACCTTAATTTTTCCTATAAATAGCACACCAAATTTCACCCCTCCTAATTCAGAATTTCCTCATAAAAACTTTATAAAATTTCCAAGTCCCAAGTTATGCAAGTGGAGTTAGCAAAGGGTGAAGATCCAACGACGTTTCGAGGAAATTCAGGCGACGAAACGACGCCCCGACGGTTCCAATAGCTTCCCCTCTCTCTTCTCTTATTCTCTAGCTTGTAAGTCCCCTCTCCCCTCCTCTTCTACCATTCTAAAACATTTTTTTTTCAAAACTCGTCGGAAGCGGAGTTAATCTGACTTTCGATTCATTTTTTCCTTAAAAATTCCATTTTTCTTAAATAAAAAAAATACCATATTCTCTCATAAGGTTTAATAAACATAAATAAACACATTAGAACAAGTTTCATCTCAAGAGAATCTTTTATGCAACCTTTATCGCATTTTTGCGGTAAAATACCACATACTTTACATTTCGACATAATTCAATATATTTACTTGTATTACTTTTATAAAACTCACGAGATAATGATCTATCTCATCACAACACACATTCTTGACATAGTACGATGAAATTTTGGAACTTTAGTTGTGGGACAATACGACATTACAAATAAATACCATCAAACTTGCAAAACCGTTTTTTTAAAAAGTGTGTTAATCAATTCCGTCTCTACAACCCATTTTGGGGAATCTCGATTGGGATGTTGCACATTATCGCACGTCCTCAGGCCTAGTAGTGTGAGATGCAGACCTCCGCAAGGAGCATTTGATCTCGATGGAATTTTAATGCATTTTTCTTTAGAAAATGAGATTTCTACAAGAAAATATATAAAATTTATTTTCATTAAATATATAAGTTTATAACTATTATCAAAATATCTATTTTAATTATATTATATAATTATTCCAAGCTTTCCAAATCAAAGGAATCACCATTACATGAAAATACCATTCAAATACAAAACAATTCCAATATTTCAATAAAATACCATATACTATGAAAACTAGGTCTACTCACTAGAAATTTCACTTTTATAAAACATATATCTATGAAAACCCGAAAAACGATAATTAAATACTTGAGCTGTATTTTGAAAACATAACAAAACTATTTTTACATAAAACCCCCTCAAGTTATACTAATTTACAATAAGGACCCTAATAAATATAGGTTTAAGCGGGACCAATTCTCTTGAGCCTTAGGGAGCCGGAAAATGTGGGTGCTTGCCTATCTAAAATAGACAATCTAACAAACGGTGTTATTAACATGGTAATTGTTTTGGAAAAATACACAAATTCTGCCGTCCATGTGCAGCAGTTACCGATAACATCAAAACTAATTCGGAATTTCAAGTTCTTTTCAAAGTGTCTAACTCAGACTGAGTTTCAATCTGATTACAATCTGACTTGAATTCAATTCAAGTGTAACTACAATACAACATGAATCCATGAATACCAGAATACAATCTATAACAACATGAACATGACTGAACCGAACCATGGATATATTCCGTTTACATGACTATCCATTTACATCCATTCCGTTTACTGATATCATGGTTTCGGCAAGTCTTCTATTTACTACAAGACAATACAATACTATCAGTACAATCAATACAATCAATATAATAAGACATTACGGGGTTTATAAAGGGGTGGACTGGTAAGAAATATGTTAAATATGGCACGAGTTGGTCACTAAAGACATAATTATATCCATGCCATTGTTCCGTGGTATTTTCGACGGTGTCTTGTACTACGGGTTACCAAAGTCCACGGTGTAAGTTGGACTCCTCTTGTATACATTGACATCTTTTGTACCAACCTACAAACACTACGTTAACCTAACAATCAAATATTATATTAGTTATACTCTCTTTTCTGCCTATTCTGCTTCTCTCTTTCTTTGGAAATTACCAAGCGATTGTTCACTGACAACATTCCCATTTCTCTTCTTCTTTGGAATGTTGTCAGGTGAACCAGATGCACTAGAGCTCGAGACCAGCCAGGAGCATTTGGAGCAGTAAACTAAAGACCCCGAGCCTTAGTCTACTCTTTATTTCAGTTATGCTATTGTTTAGGCATCGCTTTCTACTCATGTATTTACATTTCAGTTGTACTTGTAAAAGAATATTTAATAAATAAAATTGTTATTCATTTACATTCCTGTCTCTTGTGTACTTTATTTATATTGTTTAGATACGCTTAGCGTGTTTATTTCTAAGTAAATACGTAGTGGGCCTCGCCGCGTCCCCTCCTCATACACCGGGAAGTGGGGCGTGACACTACAATCAAAAACCTCTCATAAAAGGAGGGGGAATCTGATAATGTCTGCTATAACGGTCGCGTCTGTCCAAACCTCCAATATATGGTGCCATAAATCAACTTGGTATATTCGGAGAGGTGGACGGATAAATCCAAATAGCATCTGCTCCCAGAATTCAAGCCAGACATCTGAACGTCTTGGTCCGGTCTTTCGGCGGTGAACAATAATAATAAAGCATACAAGAACGTAAAAGGGAATAAAACTCCTAAAGTTCTTAAGATCCAAATCAGAGCCAAGCTCTGCAAAAAAATGGAATTAAATTCCCTTAAACGGTGGGATCAAATCTCAGAACAATCCCTATGCTAAAAGAATTCATGGGTTAATTGATGAAATCAAATTCCAGAACAAGTGTCAAGGTTGACAATAGGGTAAAACCCTAGGATCTCTAAGACCCACGGTCCACCTGAATAAATTTTTTTTAAAGATCTCTAAGGGATCATTTCATGAAAAAGAGCCAAGCTCTGTTAGTGGGTAAAAATCCAAAAAGGAGGTTCTTATAAGAAATTAGTCATAATCCTTACCAATTTTCTTAAACAGAGTTCAACTCTAAGAGTTTCCTTGGATAGAGATCTAAGCTCTGAAAAGAGAATTAAATTCTCAAGGAAGAAGAAGGAAGATGACGAAACGGCAGTCATCTCAAGGGACAAAGGCCTTATTTATAAGATGTGAAGGGGTGGTTTAACTCCATAGAAGATTCAACGGTGGAAAAAGTGGCACCATTGCACCCACGTGTAAGCCACGTGGGAACAATGATGGGGGTACTTGTTCCCCCAAAATTCGAACAATATAAAAGAGCTAAACTTTATCAAATTTTGTTGAGGCATCTCTTCACATGTCCCTCACGAGGGCGCCAGTGCCAATGTGCAAAGCACAGAAACGCTTTCTGAGTAAGAATTAAATTCTTATACGACTGTCATGCCCCGCTTCTCAGTATACGGGCAGAGGACGCGACGAGACCACTACATATTTACTGTGAAGTAAATACGCTAAGCGTATCTAAGCAATATAAAAGTAAATGCACAAGAGACATGATATAATAAAACATCAAATTTATTTATTCACATTCTTTATGTACAATGCATGGAAAGTAAATACAACTGAAATAAAGCAATGCCTAAACAATAGCATAACAGAAATGAAAAGGTACTGAAATGAAAGTGTAAAATGAACTAAAACTCGGGGTCTTCACTGAGTTGGTCCAAGTCTTCAGCAGTGGGCTCAATCTCAGGAATGTCCAGATCACCTGACGACATTCAAAAAAGAAAGAAAGAGAATGTCGTCAGCGAACAAATCGCTCGGTAAGTCCCAAAGACAAGGGAGAAGTAGAATAGACAGAGAGTAAGAGAGAGAGAGTGCAGCTTTTAAAGTTGTATTATATTGTATTATTGTTAACGCTGTTGTTTGTAGCTTGGTACAGAAGGATACCAGTGTATACGAGAGGAGTCTCTATATGCTAGAGATTAGGGCAAATGGAAGTACAAGGCTCCGTTATATAACCCGGAACAACGGCAATTGGATTCAGGTTAGGTGTCTTAAATCTTGCAGTTTCGTGCCACTTTTTACACCTTCCGTACCAGTCTACCCCTTAAACCCTGTGTTATCTTGATTGTATTGTTGTATTGTAATTGTATTGTAACTTGAATTGTATTGTAATATAGATTGTATAATTGGATGAATTGCCGAAACCATGATATCAGTAACCGGATGTAACTGTAGAATCATGTATGTAACTGGAGAATCATGTAAACTGGATGATCATGTAAATGGAATGTATATTCCTGATTCGGTTCAGTCAAGTTGTATAGATTGATAGATTGAATATATGGAATAATGGATTCATGGATTCGTGTTGAATTGTAATATTGTAGATTGTAAATTGTAGATTGTAGATTGTACTTGAATCATATTCAAGTCGGATTATAGAGAGACTCAATCTGAGTCACACAATTAGAAAAGTAAATTGAAGTCCTGATTGTTTTGATATTATCAGCAACCGCTGCACATGGACGGCAGGATTTGTGTCTTTTTTAAAGACGATTACCGTGTTGATAACACCGTTCGTTAATTGTCTACCTTAGATAGGCAAGCATCCACTTCTCCGGCTCCCTGAGGCTCAAGAGATTGGTCCCGCTTAAACTTATATTTACTAGGGTCCTTAGGGTAATTTATAGAACTTGAGGGGGTTTTATATAAAAATACTTTTATATGCTTTTCAAAATACTCCCCAAGTATTTAGTTATCGTCTTTGAAGTTATCATGAATGTATATTTTATACATGTGACATTTCTAGTAAGAATGACCTAATTTCCATAACATATGGTATTAACTTGTAATATTGATCTTGCATGGAATTCATGGTATTTTAATGTAAAGTGATTCTTGTGATTTTTGAAAAGAGTTGGAATATTTATATTATTTGAAAAATATATATTTTAATGTTACTTATATATATATTTATATAAAAATAATTTTTAATATATATTATATTTCTAAAAATCTCATTCTCTTAAGATGTCGTATTTTAAATCTTTCGAGACCGAATGCTCCTTGCGGAGGTCTGCATCTCGCACTACTAAGCCCGAGAATGTGCGATAATTCGCACCATTCAGAGCGGGTTTCCTAAATGGGTTGTAGTGGCGCTTTGCAAAGATTTGTGTAAAATACTAATCTTTTAGAAAAATTGTTTTATTAGTAAATGGTATTTATCTGCAATGTTTCGTTTTCCCGTATTCTATGTTCCCGAGGGTATTGTGCTATATTGCATATGAGTGTGTAAAGAGGTAGGTCATTACCTCGTGATCTATTTAAAGGTATAGCAAGTTTAAGATGGTTAAATGTCAAAATGAAACTACATGGTATTTTGATGAAAAAATACGGTAAAAGTTACAAATGGAATTAGATTGTCATGAAACTTGTTCAACATGTTTAGTAGTGATTAATAGTCAACATGTAATGGTTTTAGCATACTTGTATTAAAGAAAAGTGAAGTTTTATAAAGAAACCGAATCGGAAATCGGATTTATTTCATTTCCGTCGGGTTTTGTAATTCCGTATTTCTAGAAAAGAATAGAGAAGATAGAATTGGGACTTACGGGTTGCGAACTAGACAAGAGGAAAGATGGAATGAACGTAGCTTCCGGTGCGTCATTTCGTCGCCGGGAGCTCCTGGAGTCGTCGTCGGAATTTCGTCGGCGCTTCGCCTCTTGCTCACTTCGATTGCACACTAGGGTTTTCTAGAGAATTCTTGAGGGTTGGCTCAGAGTTTTAGGGTGAGGGGGTGGAGTGTAGGGGTGGTATTTATAGGGTTAGGATAGGGTTAGGGTAGATGAAGAGTTAAATAATAAAAAATGTAATAAAATGTGATAAATTGTAATAAAATGGAGTAAATAGGGCTTTATGACTTCTCTGGAATCGATCTGGGAAAAAGAAGTGTGCAAGGGGGGTTCAGAATAGGAAAAGACACAACATTGATGAAGGGTCTCGACGGTCCGGCCGATTCGGCAGATCCAGGCCGAGTCGAGGGGTCAGGGGGTGGCTGGTCAGTTGGGGTGCTAACTGGTATATTTAGTTTCGTGGGTGTAGTGGGGTTTTTGTGAGAAATGTACGTGTAAACCTTTGGTATTCTAAAAATTCAAAATAAAACAATATTAAAAATAATGTGGGGGTATGGGATTTGAACTCCGGTAGCTTGGTTCAGCAGTGCAGGATATTACCAATGAGCCACAAGCTCCTTCTTGTAATTAAATTGCTAATTAATTACTTATGTCTTGTGCTCAAGCAATAAATACCCCTTTATGGATTTTTTTAAAAAAATTTGTAAAGAAAGTTGTATAGGAAAATTAGGGTTGTTACAACGACGCCGCACGTGCTCATCATGCGCGCGCCAATGCGCAAAGCACATGAATACCCATCATAAGAATTAAATTCTTAAGCGACGCCTACATGCACAACACGTGAGCGCCAGCGCCCAAATCAAAATCAATAGAATTAAATTCTACATAAGAATTGGGATACTCTCTGTTAAACAGAGCCGTTGGATCAAAAATCCAACGGAGATGATAAATCATAAAAATATAGAATCAAATTCTATTAGGAGAAAATATCTCTTAAATCTTTATAAATAAGAAAGATATTCTAAATTCTATTTTGGGAATATATTTTCTTATTCTTTCTGAACAAAAAGAGATTGCTCTCTGTAAAACAGATAACCCTTGGATTAAAAATCCAATGGTGATTAAAAAATCACCATTTTACAGAATAAATTATGTATATGGGAAAATATTTCCCCAGTCTTGTTAAAAATAAGAAAACACATTCTGTAAAATAGAATTCCTTGGATCAAAAATCCGACGGTGGGTAAAATTCCCAAATCAATTTTGAGTCCAATTAAAGCAATTGGAATCTCTCAATGAGAGATTTTCTCAAAACTAATTAACAATTTGCCTTCACTATATAGAGGCCCCGAGACTTCAAGTCTCACAGAGGAACAGAGACAAAAAAAAAAGACAGAGGAGAGACCACAGAAAAAATCTCCTACAAGCTTCTAAAAAAATATAGAGAGCATTACAAACAATAGAGAATTTAATTCTCAAAGAGAAAGGCTCTCCTTTCAAAAAAGAGAACTGAGGTAAAAAGAAAACATAAATAAAAAATATCTCTTTTACCTATTTTAAGGGTTTAACTCTTTTCAAAGAACTTAGTTATTTCTCTGGATTAGAGATCTACAAAACAAGTCTCCCATAAGTTGAGAATTTAATTCTCATTGGGAAGATCTTGTTCTTGAGAATCAAAAATTCAGAAAAGAACTAGATCCAAAATAAAAACAAAAGTAAAAAGAATCTATAAAAGAACTTAGTTCTTAAAGAAAAACTTGATCCTAGATTTTCAAAAATGAAGATCTTGGTGATCATTAATGATCAAAATGCCACAAAAAGAGATTTAATCTCTAAAAAGGAAAAAAAAAGACCAGCGCCTCACGTGTTTCCCACGCGGGCGCCCTTTTAACAGCGCCTAGCACCTCACGGGAAAACACGCGGGCATCTAAAACAGAAAGCCAGCGCCTCACGTGAAACACACGTTGGCACTGAATGAAAGTGCTTAGCACTCCATATATAGCCAAAACGGCTGAGTGCTTAGCACTGATTGGGCAGCACCCAGCGCCTCACGTGCTCCTCACGTGGGCGGGACATAAAAAGTGTTAAGCACTCCATATATGGCCAAAGCGGCTGAGTGCTTAGCACTGATTGGGCAGCACCCAGCGCCTCACGTGCACCTTACGTGGACGCCATAAGAAGTGCTTAGAACTTTACATTTAGTCAAAAGGACTAAAGTGTTCAACATTTATTGAGCAGCGTCCATGACTGATTGCTTCACATGTCATATATGTGAGCATCAAAGCTCAAATACGTGCTTCACACTTTTACATAAAAAGAAAATGGCTGAACAAACAGATCCCAAATAAGTTCTTATCACTTTTGAATGAAAAGAAAAAGAATAAGTAGACTAATCCCAAATTGGCTAAGTCTCTGAAGTTTTCTTGCAGCTGAGCCCAAATGCTTTTTCACTGGATTTTAAGTAAAAATGATCCTAAAATGTTGTTAAGTTGATCTTAATCTCAAATAAAACTAATGTATCCTTAGCGAAAACAAACTGAGCCCAAATGCTCGCTTATAGATTTAAGTTGATTTTAATTTCAAACTAGACTAACGGTCCTTAAAGAAAACAAAAATATTTCTGTACTGTAGGAATATACAACCTAAGTTCAAAACCCTGTCAAGAAAATCCTTGACCCAAGCCCAAATCTAAAATATACGGATCTGGACTAATCCGCACTCTACGGGCGATGACATAAACTAGTCTCCGTATACAATCCATAGGCAACCAAAACAAACAAAAATGCACACGACACGAAGTGAACTGCTGGAGAAGAAGAAAGTGGTTATCGTAATACGATAACGTAATTAACTGCCAGGGCTTGCGCCTGTAGAGAAGAGCATCCCCATAATAAAAAAACCCTCATAAAATGCGGGGGAATCTGAGGAAGTCTGCTACAATGGTCGCATCTGTCCAAACCTCCGATATATGGTGCCATGAAGTGGACGGATAAATCCAAAAAGCATCTTTCCCCAGATTCAGTCAAGACGATCTATCCTAGTTTGTCTTTGTTTTCGACGGTGAACAAGTGGTTGCAACAAGCTACCCTTTGATATTCAGCCTTGACTTGCTGACACACCAAACACCTTGATACGTAGCGAGCAATCTCTCCTTTCATACCTTCCCACCAAAATTTTTGTCGCAAATCTCTATATATCTTCGTGTCTCCCGGATGTATTGAATATGCAGAACTTGAGTCTCTTCCATGATTTCTTCACGAACATCTCCTTTAAGTACACATAAACGACTTCTATATCTTAACGAGCCATCTTCATGAATCAATAGATCTGTTCGAAGTCCTACTTCCACTTGTCTTCGAAACTTCTGCAATCTTGGATCGTGTGACTGTGCTGCTTTAATGTTATCGATCAAGGATGACTGTACTTGCAACTGCATCAACTTTCCAAAAGAATATGGTAGTACAATCTCCAACTCGAATCTCTGAAGATCAGCTATAATCTTCCTCTGTGCAGTCAATATCCGTATCGCTGGCAGCCGGCTTAAAGCATCGGGCACTACATTAACCTTTCCCAAATGATACTTTAGATTAAGGTCATAATCATCCATCGGTTCTAACCATCTGCGCTGTCTCATGTTGAGCTCTTTCTGTGTGAATACGTACTTTAGGCTCTTGTGATCCGTAAACACTTCAACTCTTTCACCCAATAAGTAGTGTCTCCAAATTTTTAGCGCGAAGATCACTGCTGCTAGTTCTAAGTCATGAGTTGGGTAGTTCTTCTCATGGGTCTTCAATTGTATCGACGCATACGCTATAACCTTCCCATGCTGCATTAGAATACATTCCAGACCTTTCCCAAATGCATCGCTGTGAATAACTAGTCCTTCGGATCCATCTGGCACTGTCAGGATAGGAGCGGTTGTCAATCTTTGTTTCAGCACTTCAAAATCTGACACACAGTTCTCAGTCCACACGAACGGTACCTCCTTTCGTGTTAGCTTGGTCAATAGTTCTGCTATTCGAGTGAAGTTCTCCACAAACCTTCTATAATATCCTGCAAACCCAAGAAAACTTCTGATCTCCCCCACACTCTTTGGAATCGGCTAATCGTGAATAGATGCAATCTTTTCGGGGTCAACTGCAATTCCATCTCCGGATACCACATGACCTAAGAACTTCACTTCTTTGTGCCAATAACTTTTCTTGCCTCAACGTCTGCAGTGCGATTCTCAAGTGTTCAGCATGCTCTTCTTTGCTCCTTGAATAGACTAGAATATCATTAATGAATACCACCACGAACTGATCTAGAAATGGTGAAAAGATCTGGTTCATCAAGTCCATAAATATCGCCGATGTGTTAGAAACTCCAAATGGTATCACTATATAGTCGTAATGCCCATATCAAGTTCGAAACGTTGTCTTGCAAATGTCTTCTTCTTTCACCTGAACTTGATGATACCCAAATTGTAAATCCAACTTCGAGAATACTCTCGCGCCACTGAGTTGATCGAATAGTTCGTCGATGCGAGAGATCGGATATTTATTCTCAATAGTCACTCGATTTAAATCTCGATAGTATATGCGCATCCTCCGTATGCCATTTTTCTTCTTGACTAAAGAACTAGAGCTCCCTACGGTGAACCATTGCTGCGAATCTAACCTTTTCTAGTAATTCGCAAACTTGTCTTTTTACCTCTTCCAGTTCCACCGGTGCCATCGGATAATAAGCCTTCGAAATTGGCGCTGCTACAGGAATAAGATTAATCGTGAACTCCACATCTCGTTTAGATGATACACCCGAGATTTTCTTGAATACCACCATGAATTCCCGAACATTTATCGGTGCTTCATCTGCAGCCTGTTCACGAACCTCACCTTTCGGCACACACACAAATAGTTCGCTTCATCATAAATTTACAAGTCTGTTCTATGAATTGTGGGTTATCAGTCAACTACACTTTTGCTGTGCTACTCTGATAAACTGAGACGGGTCTGTCAGAACTTCTTCAATCAAACATTTTACATTTGATTGGCCTTGAAGCGTTCTGTACCAGCTCCCGCTACGGTTAATCTCGAACTACTGCAATCATAATATGTTCTCATGTGTTTCTTCTTTCTTTTCGAAATACAGACGGACTGGTCACTACGGGACAAGAGGAAAGATATAACGTGGTTGCTAGATTTTAGCTCACGATAAGGCATAAATTCGTAAGTAATGAAACCGAGAGAAACAAAATAGTACTATGAACATAAGTCAAGAAAATGAATCAAAATAGGAATCCAGCTTACCAAAATAAAGTATCGCATTGTAACCATACCGCGGTATATAGTTACAATCACATAACTCCATCCAGGTCGTCCAAATCCTAGTATCAGAATCGAAGGAATAAGGGGAAGAAACAATAAGGAATCAGGAGGATTCCAAGTTGAGATGCAATGCTATTTCCATAATGTCGTGATAAAAGAGTTTAAGAGAAAGACAAAATTCAAGAATTTGAATAACAAGACAATAATATGGCATGATATGTTCCTAAAATTCTGGGTCTTAAGGACAATGTATTGGATACCATACCCAACTACAAATTGAATTGTTATGCCTCGCTTCCCAATAGACGGAAACGGTGATGTGGCAAGCCCGCAACGTATTTACTATGAAAATAAATACGTTAAGCGTAATTAAGCAATATAACAATGAACAAGAATGACAATAGTAAAAAGGTGAAATAATAACTTTATTGACATTTATCTTTACATACAATTGTCTGAAAATAAAAGATACAATAAGAAAAGCAAATGCCTAAACAATGGCTGTAACGACTCTGAAATCACTGTACATAAATTTCTTGTTATTGTACAGAATAGGGTATTACAGTCTGTGTAAGAGTTAAAAGCTATTTTTGTTAAATAAAAACAAGAAACAACTTGCAGCTCACTGGTAAAGCCCATGCACTGCTATGACAAAGCCTGTCCGTTCTATTTCCATCGGACCCAATTATTTTTTAGATTTTTTCTTTTTAATTTTTGGAAGCCCAAGAGTTGCATGTGCAATACACGGGGAAATGAAAAGTTCCAGAAAAATCAAACAGGCGCAATGGGGTATACACACCCAAATCGACATGTGGCACGAATCTCGAGGTAATGCCTCAAGATCCGACCGCCCAAACCCATGATTGGGCCGGCGCCGACGATCAAGATGAGCCCAAATTGCTCCGTGATTTGCATACTTGTCCCTTCATCTCCCCTTAACTCTCCTGCAGTGTTTGATTTTCCCGCAATCAAACAGAGACCCTTCATTTCACCATTTAACACCTTTTTAATGCTTTTTAATCCAAAATTTTAATTCCTAAATCCTAATTCTTCACTATAAATATCACCCCATGCCCTAGCTTCTTTCTATTCTGAAAATTTCTAGCAAAATCACCTCAAAAGTTCCTAAGTGCATGTGGAGTTAGCAACCAAGCTCCTTCCGTCGAAGATCGAAACCGTTTTCGAAGCTCCCGCAACGCCATGAAGCCCCTCCCTTCTTCCTTACTCTCTTCTCGACATTACAAAGCTGTAAGTCCCTCTCATCTCTTTTTCTTTCATCTCAATTCATCTTCTAAAAATATATCGGTAAAGTGGAGTTACTTCCGATACATTTTCTTTTTAAACCTAGAACCCCCTTTTCCTTTATACTTTTGTCAAACTAATGTTACCACTCTACTTGTAATTTCGATTACAATCTTTTAGCTTCAAGTTTAACCAAAATTCTCAGGTGAAACAAATATAAATGAACTTTTTCATTAAAATACCATGAATTTTAGTATCACCCTCTTTTTGATAATTGATAAAATAATACCTTTAGAAAAACTTCACGGGGTAACGACCTACCCTACATGCACACTTTGCTTTCATAGCATGATATCGATATATATATGGTTGGTTCAAACAAATGTTTTTCATTAAAATACCACATCTTTTCAAAACCGGGTTTCTTTTAAATCGGTATTTTGTAATTCTTGGCAAATACGTCTCTACAACTCTCGTTAGGGGACCCGCTAATGGATAGTGTGGATTATCGCATATCTTTGGCATAGTAGAGCGAGAAGCAGAGCTCCTCATGGAATATTCGATCTCGAAAGGAAATAAAATACGTTTTTTAAGAAACACGAATTTTCTAAACAAAACTAATTTTTTGAAAAATTATATAAAAATTATAAATCTGTATTTTCAATAAAAATATATTATGAAACTATATTTTTTTTTTAAAATAAAAGATTAAAATGTTAATAAAATACCATCAACTTACAAAAAAAGGCTAGTTTTTAATAAAATACCATAAACTTTTAAAAACTAGATTTTTATCATTAAAATACCCCAATAATTTAAATACATGCCCATGAAAGCCCTAAAGCTTGTAAATCACCTTCGAGGTTATTTTTAAAACAATATTGAAGTATTTTTCATAAAACCCCCTCGAAATATACTAAACAATATTTTAAGGACTATAAAATTAACATAGGCTTAAGTGGTATTATTTCTCTTAAGCCCTAGAGAGCCGGAGAAAATGAGCGCTTGCCTATCCAGATTAGATAACTTAACGAAGTTATCAATGGCAATTGTCTTGGAAAAGACACAAATCATGTCGTCCATGTGAAGCAGTTGCCGATTACTCCCGAACCTAAGAAAGTCAAGAGTTAAATCCGTTCACAAGTTTCTGCCTCAATCTGAATCCAAACTCAAAGCAGAATCTAAAATCAAACACGAACTTGAATACTTGATCATGAACCTGAATACTCAAATTCAATATCAAACACAAACTTGTATATTTGACTCGACATGATCGAACCATGATTATTACGTGACATGAACTCAACATGACTACCTGAACACATGATTACATCCTGAACATGAACCTGAACATTTTATATCCATGGATTCGGCCAAGTCCTATAATCTTAATCTATACAATATAAGAGTAGGGATAAAGGGGTAGATTGGTACGGAACGTATATCGGGCACAAGAGGTCACTTTAAAAGACACCTACATGAATTCAAGTGCTCTTGTCCCGTGGGTTATGACGGGGCCTTGTACTACATGTTACCATAGTCTACGGGGTAAGATGGACTCCTCTCATATACATGAATACCTTCTTTATCAAACTACAAATAACCACGTTAGAATAACTATCATATACTTTTAGATGATCATATACAATTTTACCTTTCCTTTGTTCTTTTAATTCCTATTCACATGATATACTATTTTCTCTTGTTTCTTTTGGGACTTACAGAGCACTAGTTCGCTGACGACATTCCTCTATGTTTTTCTTTCCTTGGACTGTTCGTCAGGAGGACCGGACTCCGAGGAGATAGAGTCGAGCCAGGAAGACTTGGACCAGCTTACAGCTCATTCTGACTACTAGTTCTAGCCTGCACTTACTTTCTGTATGCCATTGTTTAGGCATTGCTTTGTTTATTGTATCTTTTATTTTCAGACAGTTGTATGTAAAGTTGAATGTAAATAAAGTTGTTGTTTCATTTTATTACTCTTGTCATTCTTGTTCATGGTTATATTGCTTAATTATGCTTAACGTATTTATTTCATAGTATATACGTTGCGGGCTTACCACGTCACCATTTCCGTCTACTGGAAAGTGGAGCATGACAATGGCATACGGAAAGTAAGTGCAGAAAGAACTAGTAGCCAGGTTGAGCTGCAAACTGGTACAAGTCCTCCTGGCTCGGCTCTACGTCTCCAGAGTCCGGTCTTCCTGACAAACGTTCCAAAAGAAAAAAAAATAGAGAGGAATGTCGTCAGTGAACTAGCGCTCGGTAAGTCCTAAAAATAAGGGAAGATAGTATACAATGTGAATAGAAACCAAATGAACAGAGGACAGGTAAATTTTTTTATGATCATTCACCAGTATAGGATAGTTATTCTAACGTGGTTATTTGTAGTTTGATAAAGAAGGTATTCATGTATACGAGAGGAGTCCATCTTATCCTGTGGACTATGGTAACATGCAGTACAAGGTCCCGTCATAACCCATGGGACAACATCACGTGAATTCATGTATGTGTCTTTTAAAGTGACCTCTCGTACCACGATATACGTTCCATACCAATATACCCCTTTGTCCTCGCGTATTGTATCGTATAGATTACAGGTCTTGGCCGAATTCATGGGTATAAAAATGTACAGGTTCATGTTCAAGATGTAAGCATGAGTTCAGTCATTCATGTAAAGTTATAACCATGGTTCGATCAAGTCGAGTCAAGAATACCAGTGTGAGTTTGATGTTTGAATTCGAGTACTCAGGTTCATGATCAAGTATATAAGTTCGTGTTTAATTTTGGATTCTGGGTCGAAGGTGGATTCCCGTTGGAGTCAGAAACTTGTGAACGGATTTAACTCTTAAATTTCTTAGGTTCTGGAGTAATCGGCAACTGCTACACATGGACGGCAGGATTTGTATTTTTATCCAAGACAATTGCCATTGATAACTCTGTTAAGTTGTCTAACCTGAAAAGGTAAGCACTCACTTTCTTCGGCTCCTTGGAGCTCAAGAGAAATGATATTGTTTAAGCCTATGTTAATTCTATAGTCCTTAAAATATTGTTTTGCATATCTCAAGGGGGTTTTATCAAAAATATGTTAATATTGTTTTAAAAATAAGCTCGAGGGTGGTTTAAAATATATAAGGTTTTCATGGGCATGTATTTTAATTATTGGGTATTTTAATGATAAAAACTTAGTTTTTAAAAGTTTATGATATTTTTATGAAAACTGGGTCTTTTGGAAACTTGATGGTGTTTTATTAAAAGTTTAATCTTTCATTTTTTAAAAATATACTTTATATGTTTTATTAAAATTACAGCTTCATATTTTTATATAATTTTTTTCAAAAATTAGTTTTATTTAGAAAAATCGCATTTTTTAAAAACCGTATTTTATTTCTTTTCGAGATCGAATACTCCGTGAGGAGTTCTGCATCTCGCTCTATAATCCCGAGAATGTGCGATAATCTGCACCATCCATTAGCGGGTCTCCTAACAAAGGTTGTAGAGGCGTATTTGCCAAGAATTACAAAATGCTGATTAAAAGAAACCCATTTTAAAAAGGTGTGGTATTTTAATGAAATGCTTATTCTTTAAAATAACTATATATTTAGAGTACCGTGCTATGAAACCATACTGTGCGTATGGGGTAGGTCGTTACCCCGTGAAGTTTTTCTAAAGGTATTTAAACTAATTATCGAGAAGTGTTATACTAAAGTTCATGGTATTTTAATGAAAAAGTTCATTTTATGATAGTTTCACATGGAAGTTTTAGTTAAATTCAAAACTAAAAGATTGTAATCAAAGTTACAAGTAGGGTGGTAAAATTAGTTTGACCTATGTATTAAGGAAAAGGAAGTTCCAAGTTCTAAAAAATGTATTGGAGGTAACTCCACTTTACCGATATATTTTTAAGTGATGATTTAAAATGAAAAGAAGAAGAGATGAGAGGGATTTACGGCTTTATAACTTCGAGAAGGGAGTAAGGAAAAGGGAGGGGGCTTCGTGGTGTCGTGGAAGCTCCGGAAACAGCTTCGATTTTCGACGGAAGGAGCTTGGATGCTAACTCCACTTGACCCCACTTGCACTTAGGAACTTTTGGGATGATTTTGCTAGAAATTTTCAGAATAGCAGGGAGCTAGGGCATGGGGTGGTATTTATAGTGAAAAATTAGGATTTGGGAATTAAAATTTTAGATTAAAATGGTGTTAAACGGTGAATTGAAAAGTCTCTGTTTGATTGCAAGAAAATCAAACGGTGCAGAGGAGTTAAGGGGAGTTAAAGGGATAAGTGTGCAAAGCACGGAGGCGATTGGGGCATTTTGGACCATCGGCGCCGGCCATTTGGTGAGTTTGGGAGGTCGGATCTTGAGGTCTTGTCTCGAGATTCGTGCCATGTGTCAAGTTGGTTGTGTACACCTCATTGCGCTTATTTGATTTTTCTGAAACTTTTCGTTTCTCCGTGTATTGCACGTGCAACTCTTGAGCTTCCGAATTTTTTTAAAAAAAACTGAAAAATAATTGGATCTGATGGGAGACCCACAGGCTCTGTCACAACAGTGTAGAGGCTTTACCAGTGAGCTACAAGTTGCTTCTTGTTTTTATTTAACAAAAAATAACTTTTAACTCTTACACAGGCCGAAATACCCTTTTACTGTGGAAATACAAGAAATTTCCATATAGAAATTTCTGAGTCGTTATATTCTACCCTCCTTATAAAAATTTCATTCTCGAAATTTACAATTACATAGAGACTAATTTTCAAAAAGATAAGGGTATCCTGTACGCATATTTTCTTCTTTTTCCCAACTTGATTCTCCTGGCGAATACTTTCTCCACATCACTCGGACCAAGTTTACCTCCTTGTTCATAATGTTTTCACCTTTCGGTCCAGAATCTCAACTAGTTGTTGCCCACAGGTTAGGTCGGTTTGTACTGTGAGCTCTGAGTGATCAAGTATGTGGCTGGGGTCGCTCACATATCGTCGTAGCTGGGATATGTGGAACAAGTTGTGCACTCCTTCCAATGAGGATGGTAGTGCTAAACGGTATGCTACTTCTCCAACTCGTTCGAGTATGTCGAACGGTCCTATATATCTTGGACTTAACTTACCCCTTTTGCCAAAACGTATCACTCTTCTGTTTAGAGAGATCTTTAGGAATACATGGTCTCCAGGTTGGAACTCCAGATATCGACGCTTTTCATCTGCCCAATGCTTCTGTCGGTCTTGAGCTATTCGCATCCTTTCCCTGATTGTGTGAACCACGTCCATAGTTTCCATGATCATCTCTAGTCCAAGGAGTTCATAATCTCAAACATTGTCCCAACTCAACAGGGAAAGACATTTTCGTCCGTAGAGTACTGCGAATGGTGCCATCTTAATGCTTGCCTGATAGCTGATGTTGTATCAAAACTCCATAAGGTGTAGGTGATCTTCCTACGAACCTCCGAATTTTAGCATACAGGCTCTTAGCATGTCTTCCAGAATTTGAATTGTTCGCTCAGACTTTCCGTCTGTTTGTGGATGATATGCCGTGCTGAAATTCAGACTCGTTCCTAGGCTAGCTTGCAGACTCTGCCAGAACTGTGATCGGAATCTTGTATCACGATCGGAGACGATGCAAATAGGTACACCATATAATCTCACGATCTCATGCATGAGTTTATGGGTATCAAATATAGTACATCTTGAAGGTATAAATCTTACTTTAAATTTATGCTCACCTCGATGTACTTCTTTGCTAACGTCTTGGTTGACTGGCCAACTCGAAATGGAATAAAGTAAGCCGACTTGGTGAGTCGACCCACAATAACCCAAATTGCATTATTACTCTTCGTGCTGCGAAGGAGAGCAGTCACGAAGTCCATGGTAATGTGCCGCCATTTCCATTCTGGAATTGGTAACGGCTGAAGTAGACCAGCAGTTCTGTGATGTTCAGCCTTCACTTGCTGATACACCAAACACTTGGCTACGCTCCTTGCTACTTCTCGCTTCATTCCATACCACCAATAGTGTTGCCGTAGATCCTTGTACATCTTCGTACCACCGGGGTGTACCGAATACGGAGAGCTGTGAGCTTCTTTCATCAACTCTTCTTGAACATGGCTGAATGGTACGCATAAACGGCTTCTATATCGCAAGGATCCATCTTCGTAGATGATGAAATCAGTTCATAGTCCACTTTCTACTTGTTCTCAGATCCTTTGTAGCTTGGCATTATTTGCTTGAGCTGCCTTGATCTAATTGACAATAGTAGACTAGACTTGTAAGTTCATCAAAGATGAAGTGTTACCTGGTACTACTACTTCAATCTCCAATCCATGCAGTTTTTGTTGTAGTCTCCACTGAGCGGTGAGCTTCATTGCTAATGGCTGGCGACAAAGGGCATCGGGAACTACGTTCACCTTTCCAGGATGATACTGTAGATTGATGTCGAACTTCGCCATGAATTCTAGCCATCTTCTCTGCCGCATGTTGAGTTCTTTCTAAATAAATACATACTTAAGACTTTTATAGTCCGTGTATATATCCACTCGTTCTCCTAAAAGATAGTGGGGCCAAATCTTGAGTACGAAGATGACGGCTGCCAATTCTAAATCATGCGTTGGATGGTTGCGTTTATGTACCTTTAACTGTCTTGATGCAAAAGCCATAATTTTTTCATGCTGGTGTAGAACACATCCTAATCCTTTACCGGACGCATTACAATGCACAACGAATCCACTAGATTGATCCGGTATTACAAGAATAGGTGCAGAAGTTAATCTCGACTTGAGTTTTACAAAAACTTTTTCACACGCTTCTGACCACACGAATGCTTCATCTTTACGTGTGAGCTTGTTCACGGGTGCTGCGATCTTTGAGAATTCTTTTATGAAGCGTTGGTAGTATCCTGCTAAGCCCAAGAAACTTCTTATATCTTTCACCGTCTTTGGTGTCGGCCACTCACTAACAGTTGATACCTTAGCTGGATCTACAGAGATTTCTTCATCTGAAACGATATGTCCGAAAAATTCGACTTGATCTAACCACACTTGTTGTACTTCGCGTAGAGCTAATGTTGTCGTAATGTCTCTATGACAATCTATAAGTGCTTGGCGTGTTCTTTCGGATTCTTTGAATACACCAGGATGTCGTCGATGAAGATAACAACGAACCTGTCTAAGTACTCTTGGAAAACTTAATTCATCAAGTTCATAAAGATGGCAAGTGCATTGGTCACTCCAAATGGCATTACGAGATATTCATAATAACCATAACGAGTCCTAAATGCCGTCTTCGGAATGTCAGTCTCTTTGACCTTCACCTGAAGGTAACCTGAATCAAGATCTAAATTTTAAAAGACACAAGATCCACTTAACTGATCAAAAAGGTCATCGATGCGCGGTAGAGGATACTTGTTCTTAATTGTCACTTCGTTTAGAGCTCGATAATCTACACACATCCGGTAGGAACCTTCCTTCTTCTTCACTAGTAACATCGGAGATCCCCAAGTTGAAGTACTGGGATGGATCCAATCTTTCTTCAGAAGTTCATCCAAATGGATACGGATCTCCGTCAATCTCTCCAGACTTAATCGGTATGGAGCTTTGATTACAGGTTGTGCACCAGATTGTAAATCAATACTAAACTCAAGAGCTCGATCGGGAGGCAAATCTGATATGTTTTCAGGGAACACATTCTCGAACTCTCGAACTATTTCAGGCTTTTCTTCTTCCGCGGGTAGAGAGAACACTTTTGCATTCTTCGGTTTAGTACAGTAGCTTCCTGGCTCCAAGGTTTTATCTTCACTTTTAAAATAGAAGACTGGGTGATCTGGTATATCAAATACTACTCTCCTTTGACGGCGGTCAATAGTAGCATAGATACTCCCAGCCAATTCATTCCTAACACAACATCGAAATTTGGTATGTCCGGTACTTTGAAATTTGCGTAGAATTCTCGACCGCAAACTACAACTGGGCATTGATCATACCCTAAAGTTGCTTTCAAGACTCCATTCCCGAAACTGACATTCCAGCTTGAAATGAGTAGCTTCACAGGAATCGCGTGCGTACTCACGAATCATTGTGAAATGAAGCAGTGTGAAGCTCCAGTGTCGAAAAGTGCGAGTGCAGGAAAGGTGGCTACTAGTATAGTACCTAGGTTGTATAAGATCATGTTTAAATATAGGAAAAGTATAACGATGCACAAGAATTAGAAGATTGAAAGGATGGGGGATGTTTCCCTCCAATAATAGAAGAGGAAAGCTCTGTTCAAAATTTGAAAAGAGGCAGCACCTCACGTACCTTGCACGAGGGTGCCAGCGCCGAGAGTTAAAAACTCTGAGGCAGCGCCTCACGTACCTTGCATGAGGGCGCCAGCACCAAGAGTTAAAAACTCTGAAAAAGCGCCTCATGTGCCACACACGAGAACGCCAGCGCCCCGAACCCGCTGTGCACTCTTGTGGCAAAAAGAACGCCCGACGTAGAAGCAACAATAAGGTAAAGAACTGGAATGACGTTCAAAAATAGCGAAGCGGATCCAAGAAGCCACGCAATCGAGGAAAAGTTAGCTGGAATCCGTCTTTTATGAAAAAGATGGGTCGGGAGTACTCTTTCTCTCAAGACAAGACAAGAAAAATCTTCAACCTTGTCATGAAATATCAAATGATGGTGCTCCTGGAGTCTCAGCGCCCCGAACAAATAGACGAGGTCCATCACTCGGCTTATTGCTCCTATCACCGAGAAATAGGACATCCTTTTAAAGACTGCTTCACTTTCAAAAACTGAGTTGAAGATCAGTATCAGCAAGGCAGGTTTGCTCTATCTGACAATTGGAGGGTAACCCCACCACAAAAGCATGAGCCAAAAGCAATCTATAGGGCGAGAATAGAGCCAGATCAATATCGGTCTTGGAAACGAACTCGTACCCGCCACGTGATAACGTTCTCAAAGGAGGCAGAGCGTGAGAATATGGATGACCTCTCCTAGTGCTTCGCAAATGAAGATGAGAACGAGATGATCTCAGAATTTCCACCGGCGCCAAAAGGACTGGAAGATGGGATACACACAACGGCAGACAACTTGAGGAAAATTGACTTGGGGACGGCAGACGGCCCAAGGCTAACGTTCGTCAGTGAGCTGTTGTCTGAAAAACAGGTAGCCACGCTAAAAGTCGTGCTTATACAGTATAAAGACTGTTTCGCATGGAACTATTCCGAGATGCCGGGATTAGATCTATAGATAGCTGTGCATAAACTGGCGATATCGCCGAACGTCAAGCCAGTTAAATAGGCGCCAAGAAGAATGCGGCTCGAGCTTGAGATGAGTATCAATGCTGAAGTCAAGAAGCTAATCAACTCCAGCTTCATCCAAGAAGTTCAATACCCTGACTGGATCGCTAATATCGTTCCGGTAATGAAGAAAAATGGGACAGTACGCATCTGCGTAGATTTTTAGGATCTCAACAAAGCTTTTCCGAAAGATGACTTCCCAGTGCCTGTTACCGAGATGATGAATGATAACACATCCACCGATGAAGTCTTCTTCTTCATGGATGGATCCTCAGGGTACAATCAAATCAAGATGCATCCTGAAGACCAAAAGCATACTGCTTTCCGGACTCCGCTGGGCATATTTTGCTACAAAGTAATGCCCTTTGGTCTGAAGAACGCTGGCGCCACCTAGCAGAGGGCCATGACAAAGATCTTCGATAACCTTGTACATGAGATTGTCGAATGTTATATCGACGACCTCGTGGTTAAAAGCAAATCGTATGAGGAACACTGGGAGCATTTGAAAATAATGTTCCGGCGTCTTCGGAAATATAATCTGAAGATGAACCCTTTGAAATGCGTGTTTGGAGTTTCCTCAGGCAAATTCCTAGGATTCATTGTACGACACCGGGGCATCGAAATAGACCCGTCAAAGATCAAGGCGATTATACAAATGCCTTCGCCAAGAACTCTCAAGCAACTGCGGTCTCTCCAAGGAAAGCTCGCGTATATCCGACGGTTCATAGCTAACCTCTCTGGCAAATGCCACCCCTACAGTCATCTAATGAAGAAGGGGACCCCGTTTGTTTGGGATCATAAATGCCAAAATGCACTGGACGAAATCAAGCAATATCTGCAAAACCCGCCTGCACTGACCGCTGCGGTCAAGGGAAAGCCCATCATCCTGTACACAACAGCCCTTGAAGGTTCTTTAGATGTGCTATGGGCATATGAGAATGACCAGGGGAAGGAGAGAGCTCTCTACTATTTGAATCGAGTTCTCCTGGGGGCAGAAAACAACTACACCCCCATCGAAAAACATTGCCTGGCACTGATCTTCGCAATAACGAAGCTTCGATATTATGCCCTGGCACATAAAGTCCATCTCATATCAAAGGTGGATCCTCTCAAATATTTAATGTCAAGAGCTATGTTAACGGGAAGGCTTGCCAAATAGGCCCTCCTCTTGATGGAGTTCTCAATAGTATATCAACCCCTCAAGGTAATAAAAGGCCAGACCATCGCCGACTTTCTCGCTGAGCATCCAATACCAACTGATTCTCCCTTAAATTGCGAATTGCCAGATGAATATGCGTTCGACACAATTGACGGGGAGAAGGAAGGGAGGGATACCCGATGGGAACTCTACTTAGATGGAGCGTCCTCCTTGAAGAAGCGAAAGCAAAACACCCTCATGATTAAAGCCGGAGTGGGCTTTATCTTTGTGACTCCGCAAAGACGGATAATGCGTTTTTCCCTTTCTTTAACAGAGCCGAGAACAAACAATGAGGCTGAGTATGAAGCTTTGATAGCAGATCTTGAGATTGCAGTCGACATGGGAATTGAAAGCCTCCTCATATATGGAGACTCCCAGTTGGTCGTTAGCAAAGTAAATGGCGAATACCAGACGTGCAAGCCAGAACTGATCAGGTATGTTGAAAGAGTGCAGCAACTGTTGACGCAAAGCCCCTCCTACGTCATGGAAAGCATACCGCTTGCGGAAAATAGCAAGACGGATGCGTTAGCCAAGCTCGCTAAAGAACTAGCCGATGAAAACCTCGATGACGTAAGGATCATTGTGCAAAGCCGTCGGATTCTCGTGCCAGCAGAAATATCTCCGAAGTCGTCTAAAAGAAAGGGAGTGACTGAACAAGCGGTCTTCCAAATAGAGGAAGAAAAGGCTGAGGATTGGAGAGAAGTCTTCATAGACTACAAATCCCATCGAACGCCCGAAAACGCATCATCAAGACATCAGCTCATGAAGCGAGCTCTGTTTTTTGCCTTCGTCAATGATACTCTATATAAGAGATCATTCGATTGTTTGTGGCTAAGATGTCTCGGACCAAATGAAGCAAGGAGAGTCGTCCAAGAAACTCATAACGGACTCTACGGTTCTCATCAAACCGGACCAAAGATGAAGCTGAAGATCAAAAGAATGGGTTACTGTTGGCCCACAATACTTCAGGACTGTCTCGAATATGTAAAGCAGTATCACTCGTGCCAAATTCACGGGGACTTCATCTACCAGCATCCAAATCTGCTGCACCCAACATTGGCTAGTTGGCTGTTCGAATATGGGGAACTGACATAATTGGCCCCATTGAGCCAGCGTCATCCAAGAGACATCGGTTCATATTGGCAACGACCGATTACTTTTCCACATGGGCAGAAGCAATACCGCTAAGAGAGGTGAAGACGGAGAACATCCTCCATTTCTTCAGGACACATGTCATCTACTGGTTCGGCACTCCGCGACTGATCATCTCGGATAATGGGCCGGCCTACAAAAGTCATAAGATCAGCCGCTTCGCACAGCAGCATAAAATAGATTGGAGATATTCTTCGGTCTATAATCCCCGAGCTAACGGTCTAACTGAGGCTTTCAATAAGACATTGACAAAGATTATAAAGAAAACGGTGTCCAGAAATAAAAAGGACTGGCACGAGAGATTGCATGAAGCTTTCTGGGCCTATCGGACCACGTTCAAGATGACCACGAACACAACGCCATTTGCGTTAGTATTCGGCACGGAAGCGGTACTTTCCTTGGAGATAAAGCTATCCTCTCTACGAGTGGCGGTTCAGTACGAACCGACGAATGAAGAACATGCCCATCTTCGGCTTGAGGAGCTAGACCCCCTTGATGAAACTCGTCTCATGGCGCAGTAAAACCAAGAAGCTTACAAAGCAAGGATAACGCGCTCATACGAAAGATTGACTAGGCCGAGAACATTCCGCCAAGGCGAACTCGTGCTTGTCGTAAGAAGACCTATGATCCCTAATCCTGCTAAACAGGGAAAATTTGAGCCGAACAATGAGGGTTCGTACATCATAGACAAGATCTACCAAGGTGGGGCCTATTTGCTCATGGATATGCATGGTGAAAGACCCTTCCGGCCAAAAAATGAACGGTTCCTTAAGAAATACTATGCTTGACAAGTCACGGCTCAGGTTAATGATGGATGACGACGCTCGTGTTCGCTCGTTGTTTTCCCGAGTCTAAACTCTATAAGTAGTATCCAGCGAAACCTCGCCTCAAAATCCCAACGGACTGCAACGTCCTTAAACAAGTTACGGAACGCAATGTCCTTAAACTAGATACGGACCGCAGCGTCCTTAAACTAGCGATGGACCGAGATGTCCTTAAACTAGCGATGGACCGAAATTTCCTTAAACTAACGATGGACCGAGATGTCCTTAAACTAATACGCCACCTCAAAACTTGGCGACAGTGGAATCCAGATCCACAAGTCCTAGCAGCGAGGATTGCGACTTAAGTCCCTCTGGCTACACAGCTATCTCGGTTGGCGAAGTCCCACCGTAAAAAAAACGGTACATCCACAAGCGAAATGGGCATGGATGAAAACCCGAAAGGGCGCCGTGAGTAAAAATAGCAGGACTACCGGCGAGTTTGTGAAAACCCAAAAGGGCGCAATCTCGTTAAAATAAAGACATCTGCAAGGTCCTCTAGAGCTTGTGAGGAGAAAACACCTGCGTGAGATCCTTACAACTCACAAGGGAACCACACACTGAGGGAACCCCACAATTCCTAAGGAGAAATTACACCTACAAGATCCTCACGACTCGTAAGGAGAATTTCCCCTATGAGACCTTCATAGCTCGTAGAATTCAGAAGCCTTAAGCTATCGGAATCTGAACCTGTTCTTAAGCCATCACACTGTCCAAGTTGCTCTACAAGCGGTTCAATATTGACCCTTGTATACAATCCACAGGCACAAATAAACGTTTTCCCCACCAAGTTCCACCAATGGCACAAAATGTCCTCATGTGGTGAACGACACTTATAAGACCTCTCGACTTATAAGGAGAAAACACTCTTGTAAGATCCTTACGACTAATAAGAGAACACACACTTAGGAATCCTCATGACTCCTAAGAAGAAACACACCTACGAGATCCTCACGACTCGTAGGGAGAAACACCTTTATGAGACCCTTACGGCTCATGAAATCAAAAGCCTTAGTTGACTGGATCCTAACCCTGTTTGCTAAGCCACCTTTGTTCGAATCGATAAAGGCAAATAATTTTTCACTCCTGGCAATGTCCTAGTGGTAGTGATGTTGATGCCTAAGATTGGTATAAAATACTGAGCCCTTTCACGGCAAATGATGATTCGCTCATGGAAATATTCCAGTCGCAGTGATGCTGATGCCAAAATTGGTGTCAGATCTCAAGTTCCAGACTCGCAGCAAAAAAAATCAGCAAGCCAAAAATGCATATGAAATAACCGAAATGATAGGGCAACTTGCAACAAAAATCAGCGAGTAAAAAAATATGTGTTCCCTTCCGAACGGCGGCCAAGACGGCGTGGGGACGTCTTACCTGAGGTTTGGGGCAGATGCTATTTGGTTTTATCCGTCCACCTCTCCGAAGATGCCAAGTTGATTTATGGCACCATGTATCGGAGGTTTAGACGGATGCGGCCGATGTAGCAGACTTCGTCAGATTCCCCCTCGCTCGAGGGGTTTTTGATTGTGGGGACGCTCTTCCCTGCAGGCGCAAGCCCCTGCAGTTAATTACGCCACCGCATCGCGGTAACAACTTTCTCCTTCTCCAGAATTTCACTTCATGTCGTGGGTGTTTGTTTTGTTTGTGGTTGCCCGTGGATTGTATACGGAGACTAAGTTATGCCGTCGCCCGTAGGACGTGGATTAGTCCAAATCTGTATTTACTTAGATTTGGGTTTGATGTTTTAGTTTAAGGATACGTTAGCCATGTTGAGGCCAAGACCAACTTAAACGGGATCGTTTAGATCCGGCAAGAGAGCAATTGGCTCTATTGTTTAGTTTAATGACGTTGCAGTCGATTTCCAGTTTAGGGACATGGTGGTCCATTTAATACATGGCCGTCGGGACCCGTCACCTTTCTGACGACGTTGAAGGATTACAACGACAGGTGTCAGAGGAGTTCAGAGATGTACCCTTGGACCGAAGTTGATTGGGGGTCTTATAGTCCAATTTCGGACTAAAGTCTGTTTGAATGTTTAAGGATATGTTAGCCACGTTTGAGGCTAAGATCAACTTAAACGGGATCGTTTAGATCCGACAAAAGAGCGTTTGAGGGCTCTATTGTTCCAGTTTAGGGACATAGTAGTCCATAAGTAGTTTAAGAATATTGCGGTCCATGTTCCAGTTTAGGGACGTAGTGGTCCATAGGTAGTTTAAGGACATTGCGGTCCATTGCCAGTTTAAGGACATGGTGGTCCATAGTTCCCATTTTAGGGACGGATGTTAGTTTAAGGACGCATAAGTCCATGGGCTTAAGGACCCCACAGTCCGTATGGGTGTGTTTAAGGACGCATTAGTCCATGAGTTTAAGGACCCCACAGTCCGTACTGATGTATGGTTGTCGGGACCCGTCACCTCTCTGACGTCGTTGAAGGATTACAGCGATAGGTGTCAGAGGAGTTCGGAGATGTACCCTTGAACCGGATGTAAATTGATTTAAGAGAGCAATCTTGCCCAGTCAATTTAATTTGAGGACTTACGGCCAGAATTGGGCTAAGTCCAGTTGAGAATATTCAACGTTTTTATCTTTGGCCTATTAGGCCTGTGCTAGGGTTTTGCCTCTGTTTAATAATGCACTGCATTTTCTTTTGTCCTGCTAAGCCTTTTTGATTTGGGCTCTGTCCCTTTTAAATGATGCCCAGCATCTGTTTCTGTTTGGGCTCTGCCCTTTTTAAAATAATGCATTGCATTTTATTAGGCCTGTTAGGCCCTTTTTAATTGGGCTTGGCCCTTCTGTAAATAATGCAGTGCATTAATCAAACAGACAGTGGCCATGTGGCCTGTCAGGCGCTTTGCGCCAATTATGGAGCGTAAGCGCATATGGAGGTGACACGTGTCATGCTCGGGTGAGCGCAAGCGCAACAGCGCAGTGCGCTACGCCAGTGCGCTGCGCTGTAACGCTGCTGACATATGACGCGCTCTGGTGAGTTGCGCCAACTTCAGAGAGCAATGCTCTATCTTAAAAGCGCACAGCGCAAGTGGTCTTGGAGCTAACACGTGGCGCTCTTTGGTGGCTTGCGCCAACCCAGGAACGCAACAGTGCAGATTTTGCAAGTGCAAAGCACTGTTTAATAACTTGATCCAATTTTGGATTCAAGAAAAGAATCTTTAAGATTGCAGAACCAATGGTTCATAAAAAAGTGTAAGGCACTGTTATTATTTTTTATTTATTGAAGATCGTTGATCTTGTTCTTAGATCAATGATCTATTCAGAAGAAATTCTTCCTTTATAAAGGTTTTACCTTTCTCTCTTTTTTGAGTTTCTTCTCAGAGTTCTTTAGAGTTCTCTCTCTGTTTCTTGAGTCTCTCTATTCTCTGTGTTGTTGATGATGATCTCGATGTTGATGATCATTGAATTGGGGTCTAGGGACCTTTATATAGTGCCCATTAATTTGTTAAATTTGTTAAAGAGATTTTTCTCTGAGTGATTTGGGGAATTTTCCCCACCGTTGGATTTTTGATCCAAGGGCTTCTGTTTTACAGAAGACAATCTTGTTGTTTTAACAAGAACAGAAAGATCTTACTAGAATTTTAATTCTGTTTAGCGCAGATGCATCAGCGCTTGACACGTGTCACGCAGCGCATAGCGCAGCGCTACTGCGCTTGCGCAACTGTGCTGACACGTGTCGCGCAACGAACAGCGCAGCGCAACTGCGCTTGCACAACTGCGCTGACACGTGTCGCGCAGCGCAGCGCTTGCGCAACTGAAGCGTTGCTTCCTTTAATTTTGTTTTAAATAGAGTCTTGCTCTGATTGGGCGCGTTGCCTTGGGCGCTGCACTGACGTTTCAGCTTTTGACATGTGGCGCGTTGCGCGCAGCGCAAGGGAATTGAAGCGTTGCTTCAATTTTGAATTTTTGAAATTCAAACAGAGCTTTGCTCTGATTGGGGGAAACAAATGCCCCCCCACCGTTGCCCTCACGTGGCGCACACGTGAGTGCAGCGGTGGCAACATCCTTAGTAAATGTTTTACCATTTTTCAAGAACTTGAGTTTTCAGAGCCATGCTCTTGTTTAAGAATTTTAGAGCCTTGCTCTCGTTTCTTCCCAAGAACTTCAGAGTTCAAAATTTATAATCATCTTAGGTAAAATTTAAATTAAATTAAATTAAATTAAACTTAATTAACAGAGCCTTGCTCTCATAGATCTTTGATCTAAAGAGAACCCCTTTGGGGTTTTATCAACAGAGCCTTGCTCTCAAAAATCTATAGATCTACAAAGATCTTGTTTCATTGGTTTTAACCCATGAACAGAGCTTTGCTCATGGATCAAAATATAGATCTTTTTGATCTGAAAATGGAGAACTTTTATAAGTTTCCATGGATTTTTTAAGACCCCAAATTTTTAATCTTTAGGAGTTAAAATTTTCTTTTGATGGATCTTTCCATCATTATTACAGAGCTAGGCTCTTTTTTAGGAAATTTTATTCCCTTGAGACCAGAGTTTGACAAATATCACTCTGTGACAGAGCTTTGCTCTGAAAGAGGAGATTTTTTCCTTGTCTCTAGGGATTTCCCATTAATGAGAATATTCTCCTGGGGATCTCTTCATTAATTGACAGTCTTATCCAATGATGGGTCTGTCTTATTAACTGATGCACTGTCATCCGGATTTTGTGGGTCCCTATTTGGTCCGCTACCCACTGCATTGCAGTGTGGTGTAAATTTTTAAAATGCCAAGCGTTGGAATTACAACACTGATGGCTAATTTTTGTCCCTCCACAGGAAACATGCCTGCTGACCTATCATTCCCGTTTGTTCGCTCGGAGGGAGGATTTCCCCAGGCACCAGTGGACCGAGAGGTGCTCACTCTCATCAAGGATCATGACCCCGAGCACAAGAACCTTCACTTGTGGGGTAGGTGGTATAACGATATCATCCAGGGTCGCCGAAACTTCGGTTTTACTACGCCGTCCGAGCCAATATTTTCGATCCCCTATGCGGATGAACCCCCGGTGAAGTATGCCGTGGAGGTCAAAAATTGGAATTCGGATGACCTCCTCCAGCCTGCAATTGGGGCTATTCCCGTGCAGCCGCCGCCGGCAATAGACATTTTGGGGAGGCGAATCTGTCAGGGTGAAGCACGCCCTTGGGGCAGGCCTATAACATTGGATTGATCCCGCGACCGCCCGCCGGATACTTGCAGTGGGCCCGGTACATCTTATCAGCGAAGAGGACTCATCTGATGAAGATTGGTTTGTATTCGGCCATCTACATCTCGCTCTTTGAGTATCCCTCTCCTCCAACGTGGTGGGTTAAGGCTTTTATCGAACAATGGAATATCCCCACCCACACCTTCTTGATGACGGACAAGGAAGTCTCTATCTCCTTGCTGAAATCTCGGGTCTGCCGATGAGGGGGGAGCATTACGAGGAGCTGCTTCCTCCTGACGGATACGTCTTTGCCACCAAGCCGCTGGTGTTTGATCTGACGCCGGAAAACGCTATTCAGTACCAGTTTCCGGGCTTGGTGAAGGTGTTGTATATATATGAAGGACTCTATCTGGAATCAGGCATTCGGGGAGTCATTTTTGCAGATTTTATCACCCGTTTCATTCGACCGGAGTTTCTATCGGATCGGAGCGAGAAGTTCGCACAGCTTGATGACCCTTTTGGCTTCGGCTTGGACCGTCAACCCACATTGGAGGACGCTCATAAGGATTTTTATCTTCCCGGCGCCGCAGTCATGCCCTTGTCAGAAATTGTCGTCCCGGTCATGGATGAGGAGACCTTTTTTGTAGGGTTTCTAGGATTGTGGCTGTGCAGTTTTGCGCTCCCCATGCACCCGCGCCACATGCGGCCGTCTGTCTTTTACCCGGCACATCGGATGGTGGCTGGCTTGCAGTTGACAGTAGGAATCGCCGGGTTGGCTCACCTATATAATGGACTTAGCGTGGCGGCGGACGCTAATGAACCTGGGGTGCAGCCTGCTAATTTCCCGATGCACTACTTCACCTCATGGATGGAAATGCATGTGCACGGGGTGTTCGGTGCCCATAAGATCCCTCCGTTTTTTGAGAAGTGCAGACTCCCAAGAGTCATGCGGCTGGTCGGCGCCTCGATCGTGGTTGCGTCTCCGCGGGAGGCTAGGGGGATACTCCTTCGTCTACACCTGGTCGGAGCGAAGGTTTCTTTTCTGGATAAAGTCATAACCATAGGCTCAGAAACCACCAAGTCGGTAGTGTCGCTGCGCGATGATTTTAAGGATGGGGCCTCCATATTGAAAGCTCGGGAGATCCTCCACCTCTATTCCATTCGGCCGGGCTATCTGGTGTTTAGGCAGAATGAGACGGCGCTCTTCATGAGGTATAACCCTCACCGGTTCGCTCAGCAATCGAGCTATCACCACGGGATCCCGATGGAAGCGTTCTTGGAAGAGCCCGTGGCCAGCCGAGAGGGGATAAGGAGTGCGATGCACCATTTTATGCGGCTTAACACGGGCTCCTATTTCTTCATCAACGAGCCAAGATGCGTTCCCAATGTTCTCAACGCGTACGTGGCTTGGTACGCGCATGCAATGGGCCCAGTTATCCATATGGAGAAGCGCATGCTGGTTGACCGCAAGGGTGCGCCCCCCGGCGGCGATCGCAAGGCTCCCTTGAAGCCAAGGACTCCGGTCATTCCTCCGCTGAAAGATGCCGGAGTTATGCCACCGCACGTGCTGAGCCCTCCGCGCGGATTGCCGCTCTGTGATACTGTGGATGCGCCACCAGCGCCCCGTGCTCCAGTAGAGACGGTAAATGTGGTTTTGCCGGAGTCCGGCGTGGGCGCGGATATCGGGACCCGCCGCCCTAAAGTGCCTGCAAAGCGCAAATTGATCTTGGGTGCACCCAAAGCTGGCGGACAGAAGAGGAAGAAGAAGTCGCTCTTCTCGGCTGACGTTGCGTTCGATCAGGAACCTCATGCTCCCTATAGCGAGGGCTTAGGCGAGTACGGGACCAATAAAGGATTGGTTATGCCGCCAGATGACACTGATCTGGCGGCCGCCATCGCAGCTTCAGAGCGATTGGCGAGGCGCGACGCGTGGCTAGCTAAGCTTGCGCAATCGGGTAATTACTAGTCGCATTTTCTTTATTGCATCGTACTTTTATTATTGTCTTTGACTAATGCTTTTCCTTTCTTTTCTTCAAACATGCATCACCACTTAAGAAGCCATCGCTGCTTCCCTCAAAACTTTTCAAGAGGAAGAACGACTCAGAGCATCCCTAGGTCTCGGTACATTTCGATTCATTAAGTCTTTATTCTCTTTTTGTTATGGTCGATCTAACCCTTTCTTTTTCTCATCACAGGAACCACAATACCGGTCCCGCAAAGTGACGCAGAGACTATTCCCGGACCAACCACTGAAGTCCCGGCCTCTTCGGGGTTGCTGCAAGAGTCTCGACTCGAAAAGCCGATGAGGGATGCCTTAAAGGCTCTGGAGGCATCTCTGTTCACGGACGATTACGCCTCAATGAAGGAAGTTTTGAAGAGCTCCGTCTTGACAGCTCAGGAGGAGAGAAAGCGGTTAAGGCACAAAGCGAAGGCACGCAAGGCTGCTTTGGCCGTGGGAGCGGGCCCAAGCACCATTATTCCCGCTGCTTCTCCTTCAGAAGAGCCCCCGATCGGCCTGTCTACCGCTCATAGACAGGCAGTGCGTGCGGTTCGGGAAGCCAACGATCGGTCTACCTCAGGTAACGCGTCTTTCAAGATTTTGTTGTAAGAATTATAAACCTATCGGTTCTTACATATCTTATCCTGTAGGGCCAAGTCCAACCGAAGGGGAGGCGGAAACCGTCGAACCTAAGGGGACAGAGGAAGAGGCACCGGCCGAACCCGAGCCGACGGTGGGCAACGTCGCCGGGGTTGCTGAACCTGAGCTGAGAGCTGAGGGAGCTGCACCAGAGAAGGTCGTTGATGCCGAGCCTGAGGTGGTGGCAAATGAGATGACTGCTATAACTGAGCCTGGGGCAGCGGCGGGCGGAGCATCTGAAACAGGTGACCCCATGGTAATGGCGGACGAGACAATGGCGACCGCCGAGCCCGAAGAAGTAGCGGGTGAGATGGGCACCACTCTTGGGGAAAAGCCAGCTGCTCTTTCTCAAGAGTTTGGCAATGCTCCAATTATCGCTCTCCTCGTCTATGGTCCTCCACCGTCTCTTGGTCGGGCGAGTACGACGACAGCCCCTGTCGAGTTCGGTAATGAGGCCACGGGAGGTGGACTCGTATCGATGGAGGAAGGAGACGCCTCCGTTTCGGCTGGCGGCTCATCAGGTAAATTTCGAGTTACTGTCCTTTTTTTATCTTGCAATCCTTTCTGACAAGTTTATCCTTGTTTTTAACGCAGGTGCGGCCAGTGCCGATGCTCCATTGCTCGAGGGAGCGCCGTCAACTACTGCCTTGGCGGTGGTCACCTTTCAGCCTTTCCTTGTACCATTGCAGATGTTGGAAGGTATGGATTTGCAACCCATTAGTTTTATCTTTCAGCCGCATAATTTATGTACTAATGTCGCACTATTGTATCTTTTCAGGAGTGCTTTTTGATCATCTCTATCAGGTGTTGCACCCGCACTTCTCCTTCCCATCTGAACTCGCTTCTTCCTCCGGTGGCGTTGGTGAGTATAGTTTCCAATTTATATCTTTCTTTTTTCAATAATGGAATTATTTCTGATTCTTCCTTGTCCTGATTGCAGTGCTACAAATCGAAGGAGGAGATGAAAGATTGGTCGCGCCACCGGCCCTCCCGGCCTTGTCGCCTGCTGCAGCTGGTATAGTAAACTATCCCATCGATGACTTTTTCGTATTTCTTGAACCGTCATCAATTCGTATTTTGTTTCTTCAGCTGTCATTCCGATCCTAGCGCCCTTTGAGTCTCGCGTTATAATGCCGGCAGGCCCCTTCCTGAGACGTCCATCTTCAAAGGGCGCCGTAATGAGCTTGGGCATGCTGAGCGGATACGTCGAAGAGCTTGACGCATACGCTCTCCCATCTGCTGCGGATTTCGCTGCGGAGGTTAACCCGATGTTGGCGGCGCTTGTGACTTTTCATGATGGAGGCGTCGTCAAGCTTTGGGTCAATCACTGTAGGGAAATCGAGGTCCGCCTGCATCAATCAGAGTTTATGCGCCCTGCTCCCGAGACTTTAGCCGCAAGCAATCAAAGAGCGGCATGGATCGAGCAAAACGCTTCTTACTTCTGTCACTTGGAACAAGAAGCGGCTTTAAGGCAGAGGGAATGCCAAGAGACCTCAAGCGAGACGGCTCGTCTGCGCGCTGAGGTTGAGGCGAACGCTGCCTAGGTTAAGGCAATTTCGGAAGGCCTTCTGGAGCGTATCTCTAATGGGCTAAACCTGAAGCGGAAGCTTGATGCCGCCGAGCATGATGCCCAAGGTCGCGAAGCAGCTCAGCAGGCCGTCGAGGAGCAGCTTGCATCCTTCTTGCAGCAGCGGGCTCAAGTGGAGGCGGAACTGGCGGTGGTGGCCGATCAGGAAAAGGCATGGAAGGAAGTGCGCGAACAACTGATAGGGCTATTTAAGACGCTTCCTTCCCAGTAGCTGCCCTTGTATCAATATACTTGTAAAAAAATTTCTTTTTCGAATAAGATGTATCCATTCTTTATTCTTTTGTACGATTCACCTTGTACTTGATTGAATTAATAAAGATACACATATTTTTTTGCAATGTCTTGTACTATTTCTTTGCTTTCTCCCTTCTCTTATTATCAGCATGCTGTCTTGATAAACATGGTTGACAAATAATAGAGTAAGCATCTTGGTTTCTTCAAGGGATAGCGATGGCTTAGGCCGCAGGTTCAGATCTGCTGCCTAAGACTTTTCAACTCTATGAGCCGTGAGGGTCTCATAGAGACTTTTCTCCCTACGGATCGAGAGGATCTCGTAGGTGGATTTTCTCCTTAGGAATCGTGAGGATTCCCAATTGCATTTTCTCTTATAAGTCGTAAGGATCCTATAAGAGAATTTTACCTTTTACGAGTCAAGAGGACCCGTAAGCGGTTGTTTCTCTCCTTGTCGAGATTCGAGTTTGGAGAGTGAGACCTGTGGATAGTATGCGAAAGACCGTTTTGGACCAACTTGCAGGGTTCCAGTACTTAGGGAACAAGTTTTTTAATCCTTACCGCCTAAGGCTTTATCTTACGAGTCGAGCCGCATCGAGAAGTTCTCGCAAAGACATCAATTTCTTCACAAGTCGAGATGAATCGAGCATTTCTTGCAAGAATATCCTAACGTCATAGTTAACCTCTGCTCTTTACGACAGAAGTCTGTTAGGGTCTGTGGTACTTAGGGTTTTGGCCATAGTACCGTCGCATCAGCTGATATATTCCTCGATAAGCAATCATGCTGCTCGAGTAGCCCTGCGACTGCCGTGTCTCTGATCCCTTCGGGGGCTGGACAAGACGTCTTCAAGCAATCCTCCTTGGAAGTTTGACCGTCGGAAGAGCAAGCGTTAGGAATTTTGCCATGCCGCTTTTTACTTGAGGTTAGGCTCATTTTGGAGAGCCCCGATGAGTCATAACCACTCCGCGCTGGTGTGGGATGATCTCCGATAGCCTTTCAGGTTTTATATAAGTTGCCGTTAAGACCCTGAAGCTAGGAATTTGGCCTTTGCTTCGTATGCTGGAATCGCGTCTGCTGTATCAGGACGAATGTCGCGGTTGTCTCTAGGTTGCTGGTGAACCGTCGAGATTTGGAACTAGGGATTTTGCCGTGGCTCCATTTGTTTGATTGTCACGTCTGAACCCTGCTGGAGGAAGAACGCTGGGGTGACATCCTGTCTGCTGTACGAGACGAACGTCGTGGTTGTCTCTAGGTTGCTGGTGAACCGTCGAGGTTTGGAACTAGGGATTTTGCCGTCGCTCCATTTATTTGATTGTCGTTGTGTCTGCTGTGTCGAGACGAACGTCGAGGTGGTGACCATTCCGCACTGATGTGAGATGATCTCCGGTTGTCTTTCTGGTTTTACATGACTCGCCGTTAAGACCTCGAAGCTAGGAATTTGGCCTTCGCTTCGTTTGCCTTGTCATGTCCAAATTCTGTTGGAGGAAGGACGTTATTGTTGACATTGCGTCTGCTGTATCGAGACGAATGTCATGGTTATCTCTAGGTTGTTGTTGAACCGTCGAGATTTGGCTTCGCTTTCGGGCGGAGCCTGTCGGGAAGGTATGGTTCCCTCTTTGTTTGTGCCCCTGGATTGTATACAGGGATCGACGTAATCTCACCTGTAGGGCAAACGTTTCATCATATTTTTTTTATTGTTTTATTTCCGCGATGCTCTATCATTTTAGCTTTTATATCGCGAAAGTCGCGATTGCCCAATCATTTCGTCTATTTTTTGCGGTGCCCAATCATTTCGGCTGTTTATTTTATATTTACTCTCTGCTTTTTATTGCGAGTTGCCCAATCATTTCGGCTATTTTGCATGCATACATTTTTACTTGCTGATTTTTATTGCAAGTTGCCCCATCATTTCGGTTATTTCGTATGCATGTATGGCTCACTGATTTTTTTATCGCGAGTGTGGAATTTGGAATCTGACGCCAATCTCAGCATCAGCATCGCTACAACTGGAATATTGCCAGGAGCGAATCATCATTTGCTATGAAAGGGCTTGGAATTTGATACCGGTTTAGGCATCAGTATCGCTACAACTGGGACATTACCAGGAGCGAATCATCATTTGCCTCTGTTGATGTTGAACAAAGGTGGCTTAGCGAACAGGGTTAGGATCCCGTCGACTAAGGCTTTTGACTTCATGAGCCGTAAGGGTCTCACAAAGGTATTTCTCCCTACAAGTTGTGAGCATCTCGTAGGTGTGTTTTCTCCTTAGGGATCGTGAGGATTCCTAAGTGTATGTTCCCCTGTAAGTCGTAAGGATCTTACAAAAGGGTTTTCTCCTTATAAGTCGAGAGGACTTACAAGGGTTGTTCACCGTATGGACATATCCACAGTAACGGGTGGGACTTGGTTAGGGAAATGTTTATTCGCGCCCGTGGATTGTATACAAGGGTCAGTATTGAGCCGCTTGTAGGGCAATATCGAAGGTTGTGGGGGTTGCTTAAGCACAGGTTTAGGTCTCTGTAACTTAAGACTTTCAAATCTTATGAGCCGTGAGGTTCCCAAAAGAGAGTTCTCCTTACGAGTCGTGAGGATCTCGCAAGTGTAATTTCTCCTTAAGAATCGTGAGGATCCCTAAGTGTGTTGCTTCCCTGTGAGTCGTAAGGATCTTACGCGGGTGGTTTCTCCTTACAAGGTTAAGAGGACTTTGTAAGTGTCTTTTTGTAGTTGGGTATGATATAACACCCGAGCCCAATAATACTATTTCTGTTACTGGTTGAGTGTTCGACATTGCTCATTTCATTTATCTTGCCTGTTTGGGTCTCACTGTAAAATTTTAACCGGCTAAGTCATTTTTGCATATAACAAATTTTAGCACCTAAAATGAAATTAAAAATATCTATATTGGCCTACTCGTCATCCCTAGCCGCGTGGTAGCATCCGCGCGTCGAGTTTTCATCCCGTCCGGTGAAACGGGCGAGTTTGGACGGCTACGCGCGCGTGCAAGTGTCCGACTTGGGGCATGCTTTTTAATCATAAAACATCTCATTTTAAAATTTGGAACCCACTTAAAATCCTATTATTTAAATTTCAAATGTTTGGGCGCAACCCGGGCGCGATTTGGAAATGTTTCATTTAGCGCCAAAATCCCAATTTATTAAAATATTCTAAAACTAGAATAATATATTCATCTGTTATATATAACCATTTAATCTTTATGAAATCTTTTTAAAAATTCTTCCTTTTATCGCTCAACCAATCACGAGGGGTTTAAACCCCCCGTGGGCCCGCCTCTCTCCTCTCTCTTCCACTTTCCCTATCTCTCTCTCTCTCTATTCTGCGTCTATCTCTCTATCTCTCTCTAATCTGATCTCTCTCTCTCTCTCTAACCCTCTCTCTCTCTATCCCCTATATATATATCATTCCTCGTCTCCTTCCTTCATGAGAACCCTCGCGAGAAACACCCCATCGGAACCCTACCCCAGCACCACCTTCTCAATCGCCGCCACCACCGATCCCCTCGTCTCCATGTCCTCATTATCATCACCTCTATCACCTCTCTCCACTCCCCGATGACGCCTGCAACCTCACCCCGCATCAAACCCATCTCCCGAGCTCACAACCTACAGAAAACCCTACCCAAGCGGAGCCCAAGCCTCGTCGCCGACCTCCCAACCTCAACCTGCTCACCCTCATCCTCACAACCTCTCCTCCTTTCCCCGACCATGACCCTGCAAACACCCCGTCGCAACCCAACCCAAGAACCCACGACGCCCGAGCCCTAGCCCCTCACTGCCGATCGCCGGCAACCCCTCGTCGTCACCATCTCCGTCTTCTCACCTCTTTGCAAACCCCCGACACTACCACCACCACTACCTTCATCCCTGCACCTGCAACCTATCACCGAGAACCCCGACCTCGACGGAGAAACCCATCAACCCATGCTTCCTTCCTCGCCTTTGCTGAACCCGAGCACCGCCCAACACCATCATCTCTCTTTTCTTCTTCTCCGTCTTCTTTCTTCTCTTTTCGCTTGCGTCGACTTCCTCTGGAAAGTCAAGAACCCCATCACCGGGCACCCTGTCGCAGCAACCCAGAACTCGACATCTCTGAAGTCCAGAGCATGAGCAGACCACCCCATCGTTGTCGTCGTATCCCTTGCCTCGCCTCTGAATCCAGATCACAACCCCAGCCCTTTTCCTTCTTCTTCTTCTTCTTCTTTCTTCTTCTCTTGCTTTTCTTGATCTCGTACTTTTCCCGGTGATCGCCGGAGCCGTGCCGCTGCCGATAATCCGAACAATCCAATTGACGTGCCCAGCCAGCGTGGTCGTGTTCTTGCTTTGCTTGGTTCAGTTTTGTACGCCCGCGTGTGCGTCGTGACTTTTACCGACGTCGGACGTGCCGTGCACCCGTCGTGCGATCCGCTCAGGAAAGTATTACTTGCTACATGCTATACTATATAATTAAACGTGTTTGACTCATTAAACTTGCAAACTTAACTCGATATAGCTAGTTTCTCATTTTGGCTGCAATATGACATATATCATTTTACGATTAACCTAAAATTACAGCTTGCTACTTTAACCCTAATAACGAAGTTACCTGTTAACCACATTTTTACTGTTTCAAGGATGATAGCCTATACACTGCTAGTTCTATTACAGTCTGATATTGATATAACGGTATTGCACCGCAAGGGGTGCTCGAAACTTGCTAATATGATGAAACGTCTGTACTATACCAATGCACTAATGTGATTAAATAAATTGCTTATTGTTGTTAAATTCATTGTTTATTTCCTGTTGTTATTCCTTGTTCGATTTTATGCCTGTTGTGAGCACACCCTCGATTATGTTACATCTTGACCTGACCTTGCTACACATGACATGTATACATACCGATGCACCGGACATGGTACCCTTTACTATCGACTTAACCTGATGTACCATGACCTGACCTGTTACCTGATCTCATGCCTAATGCCAACAAACCTGACTGGAGTCCTCATGGACCATTCCTGTTGTCTATCCAGACAAACCTGACCTGTTACCTGATCCTGCGTTGGCATTAGTCCTTGACTACTGAATACCTGACTTGACACATATGACCTGGGGGTATGGGGAAATCAAACGGGTAATCTAAAGTGTAACTTAAAAGGGTATTACTTGATCCGTGGTCCCGGGGGGTAACGGGACAGAGCCATTCGTGACTCTTACATTCCTGATCCGTGGTCCCGGGGGGCAAGGGGACAGAACCATTATTGGTTCCCATCTTCCTGATCCGTGGTCCCGGGGGGTAACGGGACATATCCTTTGAGTTACATGGAGGATTACTCGAATTGATTTCAAAGACTTTAGAATAGAAACCCGATAGAACAGTTTAGTTACCACTGTACACTACCCTGCACTGCTTGTTTCATACTACTGCTTTATTCATGTTTATTCCTGCATTGCTTATTACCATGTTCATATTATATTATTGGTTGACGTGACGCGCAGACGTCTGGGTTTTGCATGGCCCAGATTCTTTACCACTGTCGCTGACCGAGCAGGAGTACTCCAGCCAGCAGGCTGATTTGTGAGTTCTGTAGTGATTAGTTTTATTTCCTGCATTTCTTTTCCAGATATGAGCCCGCATTATGGGACATACTTTTCTATTATTGTATTGGATCATTTGCTTCCGCACTTATTTATCATTGACTCTTGTTATTCTGGATTTGGACATGTGTTAGATAGTTTTTATCTTGTTCTTGATATCTCTACAGCCGTAATATGACTGTGGATGGATACTTCCTACCCACAGGTAGCATGGTTGGCTATGTCACGTGCCCAATCTTGCGTACTCTGGGAAGCGGGGCGTGACATGGTTCTTTTGGTATCAGAGCCTAGGATAGTCGGGTTGATTCTTTTGTTGTTGGGTATTGTACCCAATACACGAATCAGAATACCCGTGCTTAGGAAACATGTCCTGCCACCTTGACCGTTTTACCATTCTTGAATCACATTCTTCCTGATTATATCTTTTACGACGTGCAAACTTACTTTGCATGTCGACTCGAAAACCTGATTTCTTGTTATCCCTAGGACTTAGGCGACTTGGGTGGAGTTAAGTAACTGTGGTTATGATACCGCGGCATAGTTACAATGCGGTACTCTATTTAAGTATCTTGGAGTTCTAGCCTTGATCTATATTCAAAATCTATCATCATGCTAATGTTGGGTGTTTTGATATGGCCGGTAAGAATTTGAAGACGTACCAGAGGCGCGTGGACGAAGCCACCATGCTTGAAGTGATAAGAGGAATGCTGGAAAATCACCGAGCTGATCCAGCAGCAACCAGACTCGTCCAGGAAGGTTTGCAGATCGTTCAGCAGTCTGTAAACAACGTTGAAGCTAAACCAGTTGACCGAGTAGGGACCGTGGCAGACTTCAGGCGTTGGGTCCGTCTGTATTTATTGGTTTGGAGGAGCCGTTGTCAGCCGAGCAGTGGCTAGTTGACACGGAGAAATTGCTGATTGCGGCACAGATTCCAGATGACAAAAGAGTTGATGTGGTGCGCACTCAGCTAGTGGATTGCGCCCGAGAGGGGTGGCTTATGGAGGAGACCCGCTTGCCCAAGCCGATCAGTTGGGCGGATTTATCTAAGAGTTTCCTGGAGAAATTCTTCCCGCGGACTGCACAGGAGGAAATGGAAGAGAAGTTCATCGGACTAAGGCAGAATGGAGCACCCGTGGACGTGCATGCAGCAGAATGGACGAGACTCAGTAGTTTCGCTGGACCTTTCGCGGCCAACGATGCAGACAGCAGTTGCGGTAAGGAAGCAGTTCTGTCGGGCCAGTCGAGTTTAAGGCTAGGCTGACAAACAGTGTTTTTGCAGCCATGGAAGTTGATGGTTGTGAAGAACCGGTGGTGGTTCGCGATTTCATGGACGTAGTTGAAGATATATCGGGCTTGCCGCCGAAGCGAGACGTGGAGTTCGCGATTGACCTTATTCCTGGTGCAGCGCCAGTATCTAAAGCTTATTATCCAATGGCACCAGTGGAATTGGAAGGAATTAAGAAACAAGTTGGTGAATTGCTTTAGAAGGGTTGGATTCGAAGCAGCAACTCGCCTTGGGGAGCTCCAGTTCTTCTAGTATAGAAGAAGGATGGCACGAGAAGGATGTGCATCGACTATAGAGAAATAAACCGGGTGACTATCAAGAACAAGTACCCGATCCCTCGCATTGGAGAACTTTTTGAGCAGCTTAGTGGTGCGAGGGTATTCTCGAAACTGGATTTGCGATCCGGATATCATCAGGTCCGAGTGAAAGCAGAGGACATTTGAAAGACGGCGTTTCGAACTCGGTATGGGCATTTCGAATATCTAGTGATGCCCTTCGGAGTAACGAATGCGCCGGCAATATTCATGGATTTGATGAACCGAATCTTTTCACCATTCTTGGACCAGTTTATTGTGGTATTCATTGACGATATTCTGGTGTACTCGAAGAGTCCGGAGGAGCATACTGAGCAGTTGAAGGTCGCACCGCAGACATTGAGACAGGAGAAATTGTATGTGAAGATGAGTAAGTGCGAATTTTGGCTGGAAGAAGTGAAGTTTCTGGGGCATGTTGTGTCGGGCAATGGAATCGCTGTCGATCCCGAAAAGATTGCAGCAGTTCGAGATTGGCCTATTCCAAGAAATGTGGCTGAAGTAAGAAGTTTCCTTGGTTTAGCCGGATACTACAGGAGATTTGTGGAGAACTTCGCTCGTTTGGCAGAACCGTTGACCAAGCTTACGCGCAAGGAAGTACCTTTTGTTTGGACGGATAAATGTGCATTGGCTTTCGAGACGTTGAAACAGAAGTTGATAACCGCCCCTATCCTGACCGTACCAGACAATTCCGGAGGACTAGTGATTCACAGCGACGCATCTGGAAAATGATTGGGATGTGTTTTGATGCAGAATGGGAAGGTCGTAGCTTACGCATCAAGACAACTGAAGACCCATGAGAAGAATTATCCGACTCATGACTTGGAGCTTGCGGCTGTGATCTTCGCCTTGAAGATTTGGAGACACTACCTTTGGGTGAGAGAGTCGAAGTTTTTACATATCACAAGAGTTTGAAGTATGTGTTCACTCAGAAGGAGTTGAACATGAGGCAACGCAGATGGTTGGAGCTGATGGCCGACTACGACCTTGATCTTAAGTACCATCCGGAAAAAGTTAACGTCGTGCCGGATGCGCTTAGTCGGTTACCAGCTATTCAGGTATTGACTACGCAGAGGGAGATCATTGCGGATTTTCGAAGATTTGACTTGGAGGTTGTGCTACCACATTCTACGGGACAGTTGATGCAGTTGCAAGTACAGTCGTCCTTAGTTGAGAAGATTAAAGCGGCACAATCGCAGGATCCTAGACTGCAAAGATTTCGAGAGCAGGTTGAAGCTGGACTACGAACAGATTTACTGGTCCACGAAGTTGGTTCGTTGAGGTATGGTAGCCGTGTGGGTGTGCCAAAGGGGGATGTACGTGAAGAGCTTATGAAGGAGGCACACAATTCAGCTTACTCTGTACATCCAGGAGGTACAAAGATGTACCGAGATATTCGACAGCATTTCTGATGGGAAGGTATGAAACGGGAGATCGCTCGCTTCGTGGCTAAGTGCTTGGTATGTCAGCAATCCAAGGCTGAACACCAAAGGGTTGCTGGTTTGTTGCAACCATTTCCGATTCCTCAGTGGAAGTGGGAACATATAACCATGGATTTCGTGACAGCTTTACCGCGGAGTCCAAAGGGCAACAATGCAGTATGGGTGATTGTCGATCGGTTAACCAAGGCAGCTCACTTTATTCCTTTTCGGGTTGGTCAATCAATGGAGACTTTGGCAGAGCGGTACATGCAGGAGATTGTAAGATTGCATGGAGTACCGGTGAGCATCGTGTCCGATCGGGACACTCGGTTCTTATCACACTTCTGGAGGAGTTTACGGGAAAGTTTGGGGACTCGATTGAAGTTTAGCACAGCTTATCATCCTCAAACTGATGGTCAGTCGGAGAGAACGATCCTAACTCTTGAAGAGATGTTGAGAGCATGCATGTTGGACTTCAAGGGTTCTTAGGAGGATCACCTACACTTGGTGGAGTTTTCTTACAACAATAGTTTCAAGCGACTATTCAGATGGCTCCGTTTGAAGCTTTGTATGGTCATAAGTGCCGTTCACCTGTTTGTTGGGATGACGTAGGTGAACGAAGATTATTGGGACCAGAGTTGGTAGTACAGACCGTTGAGAAGGTTAACGCCATCAGAAAGCATATAAAGGCAGCTCAAGACAGACAGAAAAGTTGGGCTGACACGTCAAGAAGACCTCTAGAGTTCGCCGTGAATGATTTTGTATTCTTGAAGATATCACCGACTAGAGGAGTGATTCGTTTTAGGAGTCGAGGAAAGCTTAGTCCCCGATTCGTTGGACCCTTAGAGATATTGGAGCGTGTTGGGGAGGTAGCATACCATTTGGCGTTACCGCAGTCCTTGGCAGGTGTGCACGATGTGTTTCATGTATCTCAACTACGAAGGTATGTTCGAGATGAAACCCACGTCTTGGATCATTCAGAGTTAACTCTACGGGAGGACCTAACTTTTGAGGAGCGACGGTTGAAATCAAGGATCGAAGGGAAAAGATTCTTAAGAACAAGGTTATCCCCCTTGTGCTAGTTTCCTGGGGTGATCGATCGCATGGAGAGTCCACGTGGGAACGAGAAGACGGGATCCGACAGAAGTTCCCTCACCTGTTCCCGTAGTATTCTTGGAATTTCGAGGACGAAATTCTTTTTGTAGTTGGGTATGATGTAACACCCGAGCCCAATAATACTATTTCTGTTACTGGTTGAGTGTTCGACATTGCTCATTTCATTTATCTTGCCTGTTTGGGTCTCACTGTAAAATTTTAACCGGCTAAGTCATTTTTGCATATAACAAATTTTAGCACCTAAAATGAAATTAAAAATATCTATATTGGCCTACTCGTCACCCCTAACCGCGTGGTAGCGTCCGCGCGTCGAGTTTTCATCCCGTCCGGTGAAACGGGCGAGTTTGGACGGCTACGCGCGCGTGCAAGTGTCCGACTTGGGGGCATACTTTTTAATCATAAAACATCTCATTTTAAAATTTGGAACCCGCTTAAAATCCTATTATTTAAATTTCAAATGTTTGGACGCAACCCGGGCGCGATTTGGAAATGTTTCATTTAGCGCCAAAATCCCAATTTATTAAAATATTCTAAAACTAGAATAATATATTCATCTGTTATATATAACCATTTAATCTTTATGAAATCTTTTTAAAAATTCTTCCTTTTATCGCTCAACCAATCACGAGGGGTTTAAACCCCCCGTGGGGCCGCCTCTCTCCTCTCTCTTCCACTTTCCCTATCTCTCTCTCTCTCTATTCTGGGTCTATCTCTCTATCTCTCTCTAATCTGATCTCTCTCTCTCTAACCCTCTCTCTCTCTATCCCCTATATATATATCATTCCTCGTCTCCTTCCTTCACGAGAACCCTCGCGAGAAATACCCCATCGGAACCCTACCCCAGCACCACCGTCTCAATCGCCGCCACCGCCGATCCCCTCGTCTCCATGTCCTCATTATCATCACCTCCATCACCTCTCTCTACTCCCCGATGACGCCTGCAACCTCACCCCGCATCAAACCCATCTCCCGAGCTCACAACCTACAGAAAACCCTACCCAAGCGGAGCCCCAGCCTCGTCGCCGACCTCCCAACCTCAACCTGCTCACCCTCATCCTCACAACCTCTCCTCCTTTCCCCGACCATGACCCTGCAAACACCCCGTCGCAACCCAACCCAAGAACCCACGACGCCCGAGCCCTAGCCCCTCACTGCCGATCGCCGGCAACCCCTCGTCGTCACCATCTTCGTCTTCTCACCTCTTTGCAAACCCCCGACACTACCACCACCACTACCTTCATCCCTGCACCTGCAACCTATCACCGAGAACCCCAACCTCGACGGAGAAACCCATCAACCCATGCTTCCTTCCTCGCCTTTGCTGAACCCGAGCACCGCCCAACACCATCATCTCTCTTTTCTTCTTCTCCATCTTCTTTCTTCTCTTTTCGCCGGCGTCGACTTCCTCTGGAAAGTCAAGAACCCCATCACCGGGCACCCTGTCACAGCAACCCAGAACTCGACATCTCTGAAGTCCAGAGCATGAGCAGACCACCCCATCGTTGTCGTCGTATCCCTTGCCTCGCCTCAGAATCCAGATCACAGCCCCAGCCCTTTTCCTTCTTCTTCTTCTTCTTCTTCTTTCTTCTTCTCTTGCTTTTCTTGATCTCGTACTTTTTCCGGTGATCGCCGGAGCCGTGCCGCTGCCGATAATCCGAACAATCCAATTGACGTGCCCAGCCAGCGTGGTCGTGTTCTTGCTTTGCTTGGTTCAGTTTTGTACGCCCGCGTGTGCGTCGCGACTTTTACCGACGTCGGACGTGCCGTGCACCCGTCGTGCGATCCGCTCAGGCAAGTATTACTTGCTACATGCTATACTATATAATTAAACGTGTTTGACTCATTAAACTTGCAAACTTAACTCGATATAGCTAGTTTCTCATTTTGGCTGCAATATGACATATATCATTTTACGATTAACCTAAAATTACAGCTTGCTACTTTAACCCTAATAACGAAGTTACCTGTTAACCACATTTTTACTGTTTCAAGGATGATAGCCTATACACTGCTAATTCTATTACAGTCTGATATTGATATAACGGTATTGCACCGCAAGGGGTGCTCGAAACTTGCTAATTTGATGAAACGTCTGTACTATACCAATGCACTAATGTGATTAAATAAATTGCTTATTGTTGTTAAATTCATTGTTTATTTCCTGTTGTTATTCCTTGTTCGATTTTATGCCTGTTGTGAGCACACCCTCGATTATGTTACATCTTGACCTGACCTTGCTACACATGACATGTATACATACCGATGCACCGGACATGGTACCCTTTACTATCGACTTAACCTGATGTATCATGACCTGACCTGTTACCTGATCTCATGCCTAATGCCAACAAACCTGACTGGAGTCCTCATGGACCATTCCTGTTGTCTATCCAGACAAACCTGACCTGTTACCTGATCCTGCGTTGGCATTAGTCCTTGACTACTGAATACCTGACTTGACACATATGACCTGGGGGTATGGGGAAATCAAACGGGTAATCTAAAGTGTAACTTAAAAGGGTAATACTTGATCCGTGGTCCCGGGGGGTAACGGGACAGAGCCATTCGTGACTCTTACATTCCTGATCCTTGGTCCCGGGGGGCAACGGGACAGAACCATTATTGGTTCCCATCTTCCTGATCCGTGGTCCCGGGGGGTAACGGGACATATCCTTTGAGTTACATGGAGGATTACTCGAATTGATTTCAAAGACTTTAGAATAGAAACCCGATAGAACAGTTTAGTTACCACTGCCACTACCCTGCACTGCTTGTTTCATACTACTGCTTTATTCATGTTTATTCCTGCATTGCTTATTACCATGTTCATATTATATTATTGGTTGACGTGACGCGCTGACGTCTGGGTTTTGCATGGCCCAGATTCTTTACCACTGTCGCTGACCGAGCAGGAGTACTCCAGCCAGCAGGCTGATTTGTGAGTTCTGTAGTGATTAGTTTTATTTCCTGCATTTCTTTTCCAGATATGAGCCCGCATTATGGGACATACTTTTCTATTATTGTATTGGATCATTTGCTTCCGCGCTTATTTATCATTGACTCTTGTTATTCTGGATTTGGACATGTGTTAGATAGTTTTTATCTTGTTCTTGATATCTCTACAGCCGTAATGTGACTGTGGATGGATACTTCCTACCCACAGGTAGTATGGTTGGCTATGTCACGTGCCCAATCTTGCGTACTCTGGAAAGCGGGGCGTGACATTGGTATTGGTCTTCAACCCAGTTTTTGAAGACGTAAGAATTCTCGATCAGGTGGCTTATCGTTTGGTGGTAAGGGCAATAATTGAGATCGTTAACATCGCCTGGCTGTAACGGACGTTTTGGACTCGGCAGATTGATGAGTCTGTCACGCACTGCCAGCTCGAACAGTCCCCTTGTTTTATCTTGCGGAAACGAGTAAGGACGTTTCAACGTTTCCTGGAGGGGTTGCCGCTTGTTGTTTCGGCAAACAACCGGTCTAGGGCTACTCGATTGCTGTTGAGAATTGGCTACGAGGGCTGTTTTTCACTTCCTTTTTATCCTTTTTGCTCGATCCTTTGTTTATGGGGCCGAGATTTTTTCCGAGCAGCGTGCAGTTGCACGGCTGAACGTTCTCGCAACTCCTCAATTCCTTCATTTTTGAAATGGATTCCTTGAGGAGAGGGTTGAGGATAGCTTCTTCGTCAGAGTCGCTTCTAAAGGTGATAATTTGCGATCCCTTGGAGTCGGCTATGTGACAGTCGGCGGCGGCTCTTTTGCGCTCACCTATCGCATTTTTCTGACGTCTACGAGCTTCATGCTTTGTCCTATTGAAGTGTTGCTTTTGAGCGACATATCCTTGCCACCAACACTTAAAGGAGTCGCAATCTTCGGTAGGATGTATGATCTTCTGATGATATAAGCAGAAGTTAGGATGCATCTCTACTCCACTGAGAGTATTTTCTTCAGAGGGCGGTAGCTTCATTCCCACTGACAGGGATTTGGTGCACCTTTTCTTCGTCTTGAATTTGTTTTTATCCGCAGCGAATGACTTTTGATTTAACGGAAGTGCCTCAACTCTTTAGTCTAGTAGTCGGTGTTTGGCTCCTTCCAGTATGGCCATCTCACGCTCTTGATTGGTTTTGACATTCAGACGAATCTCATTCAGGAAGACATCGATCAACTCGTCTGACGGCCGCAGAATTTCTGGTTCAGGGTTCACCCTCGGTTTCTCGACGCAAGGAGCCTCTTCATCATCTGCCAATGAGTGAGAGATCACATGATAAGTCGCTACGTAGTCTTCGGATTCATCTGATGAGTCTTCTCCATTGTTTTCGTCCTCGATAAAAGAACAAGCTGCCCCCACCGTATCCGTCTTCTTTGGAGTGTGCGGCTGTGGTAGGTTTACCTTCCATTTTTCAGACAGCGCGAACTTACCTTGTAGGTACTGATCCTCGATCCATCCCTTAAAGACGAATCAGTTCTCGATCGGGTGACTTACCGTTTGGTGGTAAGGGCAATAATTGGGATTATTGAGATCACTTGGCTGCGACAGACGTTTTGGACTCGGCAGATTGATGAGTCCGTTGTGCACTGCCAGCTCGAACAGTCTTCTCGTTTTATCCTGAGGAAATGAGTAAGGACGTCCCAGTCTCTCTTCGAGGGATGGGCGTGGACGCACGTTATTTTGGCGAACAACCGGCTTTGAGTTGCTTGGTTGTTGAGCGTTGGCGGCGACGATCGCTTTTCCTTTCCCCTTCTCCTTTCGAGAGTCCGATTTTGGAGGAGACGGTCCATGGCCCATCTGGTCCATTTGGGCTAATTTGTCGATCAAGGCCTGGAAGGTGGTCAGCCTGAAAAACATCATGAATTGGGATATGGTCGCCTGCGGATCGAGGGTTCCCACGAATATGCCTACCGCAGGTGCCTCTTCTATGCATTGTTCGCATTTCGACCATAAGTTCCGCCATCGTATTGCATATTGGACCCAAGTTTCGCCTGGTCTTATCCTGGCGTTAATCAGTGCTGTTATCGGGGTGTGTCCACTGGCACTCGCGAATCTTTATGTAAACAATAGCTCTATCTCCGCAAATGTTTTGACAGAGTCGTTAAGTAGCTCCGAATACCATTCAAAGGCTGTTTCTGCTAAGCTGCCGACGAATTGGCGAAACAACAATTTGTCATCGCCTCCAGTATTGCCGCATAAGGCCCTGAATTGAGCGACATGCTGATGCGGATTCCCTGTCCCTTTATATACGTGGAACTTAGGGATCGTATATGCCGGCGGGTAACTGATTTGGTCATACCAACCCGGATAGGGTCGTCCAGTTCTAACAATTTGCGCAGCCGCTTCATTCACTTGATGAACCCGTATTTGATGAGCTATATAGTCATCCAGCGCGGTCTTGGAAATGGTTTCATCTTTGGCTGCTGAAAGAGCCGGCGGAGGATTAGATGTCTCCCTTCTATCGTCTTCAACAATAATTGGAGGGTCATCAGCTGGAGGGTCCGGCTGTAACATCATCCCTACCATATCTTGGAAGAGGAGCGCCATCTGTCTTATGTTAGCCGCTTGTTCTGCGGCTTCTTTGTCCTTCTTTTCGAGGACTCTACGTAAGAAGTCAACATCGGTTTCTTGTTCGTGACGCTGTTCTGATGACGCCTTCGAACTTTCTTTTGGCCCAGTAAGTGCAGCCATTGCAGTCATCATTTCCTGAAGCTTTTGTCGTTGCTCCTGGGCTTTCGTCACGGATCGGGTGAGCGGCCGGTGGCTCGTAGAAGCACGGCTTTCCTCCTTTCCGGCAGCCATATAAACAGTGTGCACCACCATGCCCCCAGACTTGGGGCGTTTGTGTTCAGCGCTTTTACGATAAGACCTAAGACAGAAAGCACGACAGAGAGCTCGCCGCAGGCCCAGAGGCATCCACCGGAGATGACTGCTCTGTGCTTGCCGGTATCTTTCGTTCTTCCGGCCAGGACCAATTCCGCAATCTCCCATCAGCACACGGAATTGAAAATCCCCCTTTTTAAATATGAACGAGGGCTTCGCTTCGCCATGTTCACAGGGGCTTTTTGCGGCCTCCTTTTCCTTTGAGTGATTGGAGTTGAGGGGGCCGTTGCAGTGGGCACCCAAGTAGCTGTTGCTTTTTGTGGCTTGACGGAGTAATCCTTCTCTTGCCGAACCTTCATCTTTTTCTGTCGGCATAGATAGTTTTCATCAATCATCGACTTTTGGACCTGTCGCCAGACTTTGTAAATTTTAGAGGACAGCCATTGAGGGGGCTGCTCCAGCTTTGTATCTGTAACACTCTCCGCAGGTGGAGGAGATCTTTTTAACGTGGCAGTCGGAGAGTTCTTGCGTACCCTCCTCAGCGGTTCAAAGCTGTTCCCAGTTGGAACAGCAGCATTAACTTCCACCATTGGAGCGGGTGGAGTTAGCCCTGAGGGGGAGTTGCCCCCGGCCTTCCTTACTCGGCGCCAGTGGCGACGTCGAGCGTGACGAGCCGTTGGGACTGGCTCGGCGATAGGGACAGCTTAGTTTTGCCCCCTGTTTGGATGACGCGCTGCTGGTGTCAGCCTCTTAAAGACCGACGTTGTTTTTTGAGTGGCGATGTTCAGTCTGTCAAAGACAGACCCTCGAGTAGGAGCAGGAACCGGAATAGTCAGCCTTGAAAAGACCGACTCTTTAACAGGAGAAGCCGCCTTGATGACTTCAGGAGCAGAGGGGGCTGTCTTCCTCGGGACGGCCATTTCAAGATTCATGGGCTTCTTGGCGAGCCCATCAGAGTTCTGGTTCAGCTTGGCAAAGACAGAGGCAGCTGGCTTGATATTGGACGACCCGTTGAAAGGGGCCGTTGTAGCAGTGAGCCGATCAAAGACCGACTTCTTGTGCGCTTCTGGTGCGGGCACTGGAAGGATGAAGCTTGCAGGCGGGAGCATGGTCCCGAAAAATAGACCGGTGGTGGCCTGGGTCATCCGTTCCACCGGCATGGCAAGGATGGAGGCCGTTTGAGGCCCATAGGCTATGCCTCCAGGTGAGGCGGAGCATCGGTTGCATTGGCACTTTGAGCAGCTCGGGCAGTTGGAGGCCATTGATGCTTGATTTCTGCGCAAGGCAAAAGACCAAATCTTAGTAATTTGAAACCCAAAGGCAACTATTAACAAACCGCGACTCGTTCGCGAAGACGACACACGAAGTTTGGAGTGGAAAGAGGAAAAGGTCCCACCGGGTGTGCCAGAATCTGTTCCCTTCCGAACGGCGGCCAAGACGACGTGGGGACGTCTTGCCTGAGGTTCGGGGCAGATGCTATTTGGTTTTATCCGTCCACCTCTCCGAAGATGCCAAGTTGATTTATGGCACCATGTATCGGAGGTTTAGACGGATGTGGCCGATGTAGCAGACTTCGTCAGATTCCCCCTCGTTCGAGGGGTTTTTCATTATGGAGACGCTCTTCCCTGCAGGCGCAAGCCCCTGCAGTTAATTACGCTACCGCATCGCGGTAACAACTTTCTCCTTCTCCAGAATTTCACTTCATGTCGTGGGTGTTTGTTTTGTTTGTGGTTGCCCGTGGATTGTATACGGAGACTAAGTTATGCCGTCGCCCGTAGGATGTGGATTAGTCCAAATCCGTATTTACTTAGATTTGGGTTTGGTGTTTTAGTTTAAGGATACGTTAGCCATGTTGAGGCTACGATCAACTTAAACGGGATCGTTTAGATCCGGCAAGAGAGCAATTGGCTCTATTGTTTAGTTTAATGACGTTGCGGTCGATTTCCAGTTTAGGCACATGGTGGTCTATTTAATACATGGTCGTCGGGACCCGTCACCTCTCTGACGACGTTGAAGGATTACAATGACAGGTGTCAGAGGAGTTCAGAGATGTACCCTTGGACCGAAGTTGATTGGGGGTCTTATAGTCTAATTTCGGACTAAAGTCTGTTTGAATGTTTAAGGATACGTTAGCCACGTTTGAGGCTAAGATCAACTTAAACGAGATATTTTAGATCCGACAAAAGAGCGTTTGAGGGCTCTATTGTTCCAGTTTAGGGACATAGTGGTCCATAAGTAGTTTAAGGACATTGCGGTCCATGTTCCAGTTTAGGGACGTAGTGGTCCATAGGTAGTTTAAGGACATTGCGGTCCATTGCCAGTTTAGGGACATGGTGGCCCATAGTTCCCGTTTTAGGGACGGATGTTAGTTTAAGGACGCATAAGTCCATGGGTTTAAGGACCCCACAGTCCGTATGGGTGTGTTTAAGGACGCATTAGTCCGTGAGTTTAAGGACCCCACAGTCCGTACTGATGTGTGGTTGTCGAGACCCGTCACCTCTCTGACGTCGTTGAAGGATTACAACGATAGGTGTCAGAGGAGTTCGGAGATGTACCCTTGAACCGGATGTAAATTGATTTAAGAGAGCAATCTTGCTCAGTCAATTTAATTTGAGGACTTACGGCCAGAATTGGGCTAAGTCCAGTTGAGAATATTCAACGTTTTTATCTTTGGCCTATTAGGCCTGTGCTAGGGCTTTGCCCCTGTTTAATAATGCACTGCATTTTCTTTTGGCCTGCTAAGCCTTTTTGATTTGGGCTCTGTCCCTTTTAAATGATGTCCAGCATCTGTTTCTGTTTGGGCTCTGCCCTTTTTAAAATAATGTATTGCATTTTATTAGGCCTGTTAAGCCCTTTTTAATTGGGCTTGGCCCTTCTGTAAATAATGCAGTGCATTAATCAAACAGACAGTGGCCATGTGGCCTGTCAGGCGCTTTGCGCCAATTATGGAGCGTAAGCGCATATGGAGGTGACACGTGTCATGCTCGGGTGAGCGCAAGCGCAACAGCACAGTGCGCTACGCCAGTGCGCTGCGCTGTAACGCTGCTGACATATGACGCGCTCTGGTGAGTTGCGCCAACTTCAGAGAGCAATGCTCTGTCTTAAAAGCGCACAGCGCAAGTGGTCTTGGAGCTAACACGTGGCGCTCTTTGGTGGCTTGCGCCAACCCAGGAACGCAACAGTGCAGATTTTGCCTGTGCAAAGCACTGTTTAATAACTTGATCCAATTTTGGATTCAAGAAAAGAATCTTTAAGATTCCAGAACCAATGGTTCATAAAAAAGTGCAATGCACTGTTATTATTTTTTATTTATTGAAGATCATTGATCTTGTTCTTAGATCAATGATCTATTCGGAAGAAATTCTTCTTTTATAAAGGTTTTACCTTTCTTTCTTTTTTGAGTTTTTTCTCAGAGTTCTTTAGAATTCTCTCTCTGTTTCTTGAGTCTCTCTATTCTCTGTGTTGTTGATGATGATCTCGATGTTGATTATCATTGAATTGGGGTCTAGGGGCCTTTATATAGTGCCCATTAATTTATTAAATTTTTTAAAGAGATCCTTCTCTAAATGATTTGGGGAATTTTCCCCACCGTTAGATCTTTGATCCAAGGGCTTCTGTTTTACATAAGACAATCTTGTTGTTTTAACAAGAACAGAAAGATCTTACTGGAATTTTAATTCTGTTTGGCGCAGATGCATCAGCGCTTGACATCTGTCGCGCAGCGCAACCGCGCTTGCGCAACTGCGCTGACACGTGTCGCGCAGCGCGCAGCGCAACTGCGCTTGCACAACTGCGCTGACACGTGTCGCGCAGCGCACAGCGCAGCGCAGCGCTTGCAACTGAAGCGTTGCTTCCTTTAATTTTGTTTTAAATAGAGCCTTGCTCTGATTTGGCGCGCTGCCTTGGGCGCTGCGCTGACGTTTCAGCTTTTGACACGTGGCGCGTTGCGCGCAACGCAAGGGAATTGAAACGTTACTTCAATTTTGAATTTTTGAAATTCAAACAGGGTTTTGCTCTGATTGGGGGAAACAATATGCATATAAAAATAGCCAAAATGATTGGGCAACTCACAATAAAAAGCAGCGAGTGAAGAAGAAGAAAAAGAAAAACAGCCGAAATGATTGGGGACCGTAAAAAAAATATAGCCGAAATGATTGGGCAATCGTTCCTTTCACGATATAAAAAGCTGAAATGATAGAGCATCACGGAAAAAAAAATGAAATAAAATTTCTGCCCTGCAGGTGAGATCACATTGACCCCTGTATACAATCCATGGGCACAAACAAAAAGGGAACCACATTGTCCCACCAGGATTCGTCAAAGGGAAGCTAGATCTCGATGGCTACACCTACAGCCTAGAAATCAACAACGGCGTTCCTTCTCATTCCAACCGGAAGCAGATACAACGTCAGCAAAACGGAGCCACGGCAAAGTCCCCTAGTTCCAAATCTCGACGGTTCACGGACAACCTAGAGACTACCTCGGAGCCATGGCAGAGTCCCTAGTTCCAAGTCTCGACGGCAGCATCCACATCCTAGAGATCAACAACAGCGTTCTTTCTCCCTCCAGTAGGATAAAGACGCGACATCAACAAACGGAGCCATGGCAAAGTCCCCTAGTTTCAAATCTCGACGGTTCAAAGATAACCCAGAGACAACCTCGACATTCATTGCAATATTGCTGACACAATGTCAACAAACGAAGCAAAGGAATATCCTAGCTTCAGGGTCTTGACGGCAACTCAAATGAGACTTGAAAGACCATCGGAGATCATCCTACTCCAGCGCAGAGTGGCCATGACTCATCAGGGCTTCCAAACTGAGCCTAAGCTTAAGTAAAAAGCGACATGGAATATCCCTAATGCTTTCTCTTTTAATGGTAATATCACCTGGAAGATTACTTGAAGACATCTTATCCAGCCCCCGAAAGGATCAGAGACACGACAGTCGCGGGGCTACCCAAACTGCAAGTTTGCATATCGGGGAATATATCGGCTAACACGACGGTGCGACGAGTAAAAAACCCCACTACTACAGACCCTAACGAACTTCTATTAGCAGGAGTTAACTGTGACATTAGGACACCCTTGCGAGAACTTCTCGATTCGTCTCGACTCGTGAGGAAATTAGTGTCCTTGCGGAACTTCTCGAATCGTCTCGACTCGTAGGGAAAAGTCTTAGGCAATAAAGATAAGGATCTGTTTCCTGAGCACTGGGGCCCTGTAAGTCGGTCCAAAATGGACTATTGCATACTATTTACGGGCCACACTCTCCAAAGTCGAATATCGATAAGGAGGGAAACAACCACTTACGAGTCCTCTTGACTTGTAAAGGGAAAAATTCTCTTGTGAGATCCTTACGACTCTCAAGAGAAAACACACACTTAGGAGTCCTTACGACTCCTAAGGAAAAAATACACCTACGGGATCTTCTCGACTCGAAGGGAGAAAAGTCTTTATGAGACCCTCACGACTTGTAAAGTTGAAAAGTCTTAGGTGGCAGATCTGAACCTGTCTTCTAAGCCATCGCTGCCCTGCAAGAAGATCAAGATAGACTATCTACAAGACGTATTTGCTAAAGGGACATACCAATATGAAATAAAATATGTCTTTTATTCATGAATGCAAGTGAATACAAGATACATTTTACAAAGGAATCGAAATGAATGCATGTTATTAATAAATCGCAAGATTACAGTCAATAAAAAAAGAGGGGTACAAAGACGGTTATTGAGGAGAAGACTCCTTCAAAAAATCAGCAATCCGCTCGCGTGCTCCTCTCAATCGTTTCTCGTGATCAGCCACCGCGGCCAACTCCGCTTCAACCTGAGCTCGTTGCTGTAAACAGGACGAAAGCTTCCCATCGACTTCTAGCATGACCGCTTCACAGTCTTGCATGACCTGTTCTGCGAAGTCAAGCGTCCGCCTCAGCGTCAACCCATCCGAAATACATCTATGGAGATTGTCAAAAATAGCTTTTAGATGTGCAGCATTCGCTTCAATCTGGGCGCGCAGTCGGATGGATTCGCTGGAAGCCACTTCATGTTCCTTTCGTCTCAGGGTCGTCTCTTGTTCAAAATGGCGAATGAAAGGAACACTATGCTCCTTCCAAGCAACCCGCTGATAGTTCGAAGTTAATACTTAAGGAGCTGGACGCTGGAGCTCAATCTCATGCAGGCAAGCCTCGATCTTTCTGTAATAATCAACCCAAGAGCCGACAATAGCTTCATCATGGAAATTCACGAGTGTCACCAGCATTGGATTGACTTCCATGGGAAAATCCGTAGCAGAAGTGAGGGCTTCGGCATTGAGATCCTCAATGAATTCGCTCAATGTTCACCGGCTATTTGCGGCGCCCCTGGAAGACATGCGTTTAGCAAAAGGCCTTGCGGGCATTGGAATGCGAGACTCGAAAAGAGCTGGAGCTGGAGCAATTGCTGCAAAATGAATTAGGGTCAAAAAGGTCGACTCGGGGAATAAAGAAAACACATCAGCAGTGAAGTCTTTTATACCGGCTGTGAAAGACGACAGGATGGGGAGTACCGGAGGCACTGCTATTCTCGCGTCTCCTCCTCTGACCCATGACGTGTTCATATCATAATATTGCATTATTATATTCCCCATTCTTATTCATTTTACAAATAAACAGGTGCTTTTGACCCATGTCTACTACATAGTTGCAGGTAACAGGTTCTCGGAACAAAAACAGTGAAAAAGATGAAAAGACGATACAAAAGTGAGACTACGACCAATAAATGGAAGAATCTTGATCAAGCCTACAGTTTGGAAACTAAACAAAAATCAATAGATGATTTCACAGAGTACAAAAGCAGCGCAAGGTTCAAGACTTCGTCACGAAGTAACGGTAAAAGTCCACTACAATTATTCACTGTGGAGATCTGGAAGAAATATAGAAGCCAATCCAAGAAAATAAATGAAGAAAAAAGTATAAAAATGCATCAGGAAGATAACCAAGAAATTGCAGCTAAAGAAGCCTCTACTTGGCCGCGGAACCGCGGCCAAACCTTGCTCTTGGCCGGGGATCCGCGGCCATATGATGCCCGTGTCGGTGGAAATTCCTCGTGTCGGTGCGTCGGTGCATTAGTTAGGTTTCTTAGGGGGTAAAATTGTAAAAGCAGATATGCGTCGACTGTAACCCTAGGGTTTCTATGAATCTATAAATAGAACCCTAAAAACCTGTTTTAGGTTATGCCTCTTTTCATTGATCAAAAATTCAGAATTCTATGTATGGAGAGAGCCATCAAATAAAGGATGCCTCTTTTTATTCATCTATTCAGATCTGAAAATTCCTGTGTAAATGTTTGGAGAGAGCCATCAATAAATTAGGAGTAAGTTTTCTTTTCATCGCCCTAGTTAAATTTTATTTCTATGCCCTAGTATAATTTTCTTATCTGCCCTAGTTAGATCTTTAATTCTCTGCCCTAGATAGATAGTTTAGAAATGTTTTTCAATTCCCTAATGAGCGAGTAGTCTCCTCGCTTGTTAGGGTTAGATTTGGGGAAGACTTGAGAGATGAAGATCTCTCACCCCTTTCTTGCCCATCACACGTTTTTATAGGACTCCATGCATTCATGCACACACCGCTCCCTACGGCACCCTATCCCACGAGGTAGCGGTGATACCGTAGTATAAATGACCGGTTGAGTGTGTTTTCCATGGAGGTTAGGGTAAGAATTAAGAAAGGAAGGACAAGAACCTAGGGGAAGAAACACCGTTTCTTCCCGATGGTACTAATCCACTTTATTAATTATTACCATAACACCTAATAGATCTTAAATTGGGTATAGAAAGCGGTGAGGAATATTGACTTTCCAAAGCTAACCTAAACCTAACCCTAGCAAGATTTTAGTTTAGATCAACTTAGTTTTTAGATTTAATCAATCCGACAACAATCGGAATTAACTCGTAGAACAATTTGAGAATACACAAAATCCCTGTGGACTGACCCATACTCACCGGCTAGCTACCAAGCGACACCGTTCTTAATTGCGGATATAAATATTTTTGATTCATCTTTTGAAAGCGCAAGCACGCTAAATCACATACAATCAAATGGAGCCGTTGCTGGGGATGGCGTGTTATTTTCTTTTTGCAATTTCTGGTTAATATGAAATTAAAAAATCATAAAAACTGAAAAATAAAAAATATAAAAATTTATCAACTTGTTATTTTGTGAAGGGTACTTTTCGTTTGAATTTTGCAGGATCGACGAACGAATTCAGATCTGGAAAATTTCAGAGAGCGAAACAGAAAACATCAAATCTGAACAAACAGAGGAGTATCAAAACAGAGAACAGAAGAAATCTTGGGATCTGAACCGACCACGTGACCGCGCTTCCGCCGCATTGACTTGGTCTTGACCGCGGAACCGCCGCAAGGTTGTGACGTCAGCACCTGAAATTTTCACTGTAAGCTTCCTCTTCTTCTCTGCAACCCCAATATCTCTTCTGTAAAAATTTCCTGCAGGATTCTTCGCGCCAAAAAATTTCTCTCTCTTCCAATAATTGATCTTGTGCAGGATTCTTTGCGCCGCGCTTAAAAAAAATTGTTTGCAAGTGTTTTATTGTGTTTACTGCTTTGCATGATTTAAATTGACCTTAAGGGGCTTTTACACCAATCCAGATTGGGTGGGGATTTCATTACCCTTCGCAGGACCTCAGAAATCACATAAGGCATATTGCATTGACCATAAATTAATTAAAAAAGATTAGACTCAGCCCTAAGGACTTCGCGCTCAATAGGACAAAGGACTAGTTGTAGGCATCGACTGTCGATCCTAACCTGACTTTGTGGTGCCTAGGCTAGACAGGTAGTGAAAAGTAACTTTAAAAGGCCCGTCTCACGGTGATTCGTGAGCGGATACCTCCTTTCTCTACTTGTGCTTACCTAGCCACAATTGGCGGTGAAGAGGCGGTTTGAGGTCCTACTTCTTGCCCTTTGGAACAGTTAGGAGCTGTCTAACTGACCTAGGTGACCCTAGATCTAGGTCTGATTGTGCATTTGTAGTTGATTGAACGTGTGTCTAAGCCTTTTATCGAAAATCTTTTTTCAAAAAGCACATAAAAAAAACACAAAAAGGAAAAAAGGAAATTTTTTTTATAAAAACTTGCCACTTGTCGCTAAGAAATCCATTGCACCCCACTTACACCCACCTTCTTTTTCTTCTCTTTCTTACATCATGGGTACCCCACCTCACAAAACTCTTGCCGAACTTTGGTATCCTGAACCAAATTTTGCTTCCTACGTGAGTTGTTTCGGTCGAATTACGGACGACCCCTCCATGCCCAAAATTTCTTTGAAAGATCGAATAGAAGCGTCTAGGAGAAACAGTTCGACTCCGCAATCCACTTTGTATCAACCATTTCAAGCTTCACCACTTTCTTACGTCGATACTCCTTTTTCGAGTCCTATTGTCACTCCGAAACCCATGTCTATTGCTGAGTATATTGAACAATCTCGTAGCCGATCTTTCACTCCTTTCAACACATCCAGTTCTAGGGATCAACAAGTCCATTCACCTTTTTATCCAAATGTTGTTTCTACTCCTGTCCAACCATTCAATTCCTACCAGTCCTACCCAACTTTCACACCTTCCCTAGACATTGCTACTACACAGCCATTTGGGAGTTTCCAGAATCCAAGCAACTTTGAATCTTTTACTGAAACCCCTTCACAACTCATGTCTAGTTTGGAACAGTCGTTGGAAGCCTATATGGTAGCGACAAACCAAATGATGAGGAATGTGGATGCGTCCATTGCCGCCCTTATGCAACCTAATGAACCGGTAGCTAGTTTCCAACTAGCTCCAAATCTTCCAATGTATGATGAGGCGGTTGGACAGAGTGAGAATTTGAGAGGAGAGAGTGAGCTGTGCACCCTTCCAAATCAAACCTACCCAATACCAATTGAATTCCACAACTCCAATTTTCAAACAAGTGTCCCAAATGATTCATCAGTTGAAAATAAAACATTTAATGAGTTATGCTACTTTGTAGTGCTTAATTTGTCAGATTGTGAAGAGTCCCTTTCGAGTGAAACCACACCTAATCCTTTTGAACTTTACACCTCCACTCTAGAGCCTGAATTGATAAATATCCATGCTTTTGATGAGGTGTCTAAAAAATTGATTTTCACTTGATTGAGGATATTGACGCCGGGAATATTTTGGATGATGAACCTGTAGATTTGACTGAAATTTTATCTCCAATTCATCATCCCGAGTCATTAAATGTTTCTCCCGAACTTCATATGCGTCGTGATTTTGATGATAATTGCATGGATGTGATAACTTTTGAGAAGAATTATGAGGATAGTATTGAGGATGAACCAGTTTTGTTTGATGTGTCGGATTTTCCAATTCATCCTCCTGAACCTTTAACTGTTATACTTCCTAAATCATCCTCCCTCCTTTCCATCGTTCCGACCGCGCAAAAGATCACGCAGGAGGACTGTGAGCTTGAAAATTTTCTAAAAGATCACAGAAGTTTGGACGCCACTAGTGCATTCCTCTTTGAATCTGACACAGTTCTCATGACCGATAATTATTACGAGTGTTTCACTTTTTCGGACGATTTTGAAGACTCACCGCCCGATTTTGAGTCCTTTGAATTTTCAGATGAGTTAGTTGAACCATCAAACTCGGTTTCTTACAGTCATTTCGAACCATTGATAGAATCCTTCAAGTTCGAAACAGATTACTTAGGTGAGAATAAAATTATCCCTAAATCACTCCCTTTCGTCCTTCCTATCGTTTCGACCACGCAAGAATTCGTCACGCTTCCACTTTCAATGGATGGTTTACCAAGTTCGACGTACCCGTGTTTTCTTGCGAATCTTGAGGGATTTGACCCCATTTCTCGACGAGTTGATAAATTAGCACAATCGCTTTTAACACATCGGTCATCACAAATTGTGCTAATTTATTCACTCAATTTACACCCTCAAGTTCGTGCTACACTTCTTTCTCTTTTCCGCCATTCTCCTCCTCGACCGAGACCATATTCCACCCTTCTTCCCATACGGTCTCGTGTGTTTCTCAACTCCTTTCTCTACACTCCATTCTTCCACCAACCCTACCATTATCACGATAGAATTTTTGAATGATTGGTGCTAGCCTTTGGTCTGTGTAAGGTCTTGTATAGTTTGATTTTTCTCCTCCCTAACTCTGAACTTTAACGATTAAAATAGTGGAAACATTGTTTCACTTAAGTTTGGGGGGAACCTTGTTGTATATATTTTTCTTGTTTTTCTTTTAACAATAAAAAAAATTGTAAATAAATAAACAGGGGAGTGCCGACATTTTGACCCTCTTGGTGTAGCATGAGAGTGAGGACAGTGTCAAGTTTAAGTTTGAGGGTATGCTCGGTAAGCCTTCTTCCTTTGCATTCATATGTACATTTTTGCATTTGCATACTTATTTTAAAACCCATAAAAATTGAAAATTTTGAAAAATTATAAAAATTGAAAAGTTCAATTTTGGCTATAATTGACTTGAATTTGACAAATAGGTTAACTAGCTAGGAACAACTAGACCTTAGACTTAGTAAATTAAAAACCTTAAAATAATCTTTTTTAAAATTTAACGGTAGAAAGTATATGTCTTTGTAGTTTATTTAGAAATAGGGAAATTTCGAGTTGACTTCTTGGGCTAAGTTAAAATAAAGGAAAAGTATTGATAATTTTATTAAAGTATAAGTTTGAAAAATAATTCCTGGTTTAAGTCGAAATTCTGAAAATATATACCCTACAAATTGCACAAATACGAACCTTGAAACTTGAAATAGTAGAAGAGAGCTTGAAATGCTCTTGTCTAAAATCCTTAGTATGAAGGAAAATAAAATAAAAATACAAGTGTGAATAAAGAGATAAAAAATGAACACTGGTTTTTGTAATTACTTAAGGCTGCATAAATAGAAAAAATATTTAGCGAGGGTGCTTTATCACCTAGTGCCTTAGACCAACTGGTTTGGGAGTCACTGCTAAAGCCTTAGGTGTTACAAGACTAGGAATTACGCCTTAATGTGCGAATACATTTTGCAATCGGTCGTTGGTACCTCAAGAAGTATTAACGGTCGCATGAAGAATGTGTGAGCAATTTCATCTAAAAGTTCACCAATTGAAAAGTACTTTGGACGATGGACAAGAGTATAATAGCTTGATTTGAATTTCCAAGTGTAGGGGTGATATATACACACACATAGAGGTATGTGATTGGGGTTTAGATGAGAGATAGAAATGAAACATAGGACTTATATCTTTAATAGAGATGATAAAAATTCCTAAGTTGAGATAGAACCCTAGAAGGAAAACTTAAAAGATGCTAAAAGCTAAGTAAATTTACAAAACATATATAATCTTAAATTAATAATAAGGAAACGTGAAAAATACGGGTGGATAATTTATGATTCGAAGATAATAGAATTCCTTGTTGGAAAACCTAATTGGAGAATAAAAGTCGATGGGCTGAATTGATAGGATTTTGTGGGTAGTATTCGCTGAAAACCTTCAGGAGACAACACTCCTCCTACTAGGGACACCTAGAGATTTAATGGCTTGTTGCCCGAGCTAAGTACAATCGCGTTTCCCTGCGAAAGTGTGGCTAGGTCTTTTTCAAGAATAAAATTAGGTTTGCTCGAGGACGAGCAAAAGATAAGTTTGGGGGTATTTGTTCATATCATAATATTGCATTATTATATTCCCCATTCTTATTCATTTTACAAATAAACAGGTGCTTTTGACCCATGTCTGCTACATAGTTGCAGGTAACAGGTTCTCGGAACAAAAACAGTGAAAAAGATGAAAAGACGATACAAAGTGAGACTACGACCAACAAATGGAAGAATCTTGATCAAGCCTACAGTTTGGAAACTAAACGAAGATCAATGGACGATTTCATAGAGTACAAAAGCAGCGCAAGGTTCAAGACTTCATCACGAAGTAACGGTAAAAGTCCACTACAATTATTCACTGTGGAGATCTGGAAGAAATATAGAAGCCAATCCAAGAAAATAAATGAAGAAACAAGTATAAAAATACATCAGGAAGATAACCAAGAAATTGCAGCTAAAGAAGCCTCTACTTGGCCGCAGAACCGCGGCCAAACCTTGCTCTTGGTCGCGGATCCGCGGCCATATGATGCCTGTGTCGGTGGAAATTCCTCGTGTCGGTGCGTCGGTGCATTAGTTAGGTTTCTTAGGGGGTAAAATTGTAAAAGCAGATATGTGTCGACTGTAACCTTAGGGTTTCTATGAATCTATAAATTGAACCCTAAAAATCTGTTTTAGGTTATGCCTCTTTTCATTGATCAAAAATTCAGAATTCTATGTATGGAGAGAGCCATCAAATAAAGGATGCCTCTTTTTATTCATCTATTCAGATCTGAAAATTCCTGTGTAAATGTTTGGAGAGAGCCATCAATAAATTAGGAGTAAGTTTTCTTTTCATCGCCCTAGTTAAATTTTATTTCTATGCCCTAGTATAATTTTCTTATCTGCCCTAGTTAGATCTTTAATTCTCTGCCCTAGATAGATAGTTTAGAAATGTTTTTCAATTCCCTAATGAGCGAGTAGTCTTCTCGCTTGTTAGGGTTAGATTTGGGGAAGGCTTGAGAGATGAAGATCTCTCACTCCTTTCTTGCCCATCACACGTTTTTATACGACTCCATGCATACATGCACACACCGCTCTCTACGGCACCCTATCCCACAAACTAGCGGTGATACCGTAGTATAAAGGACCGGTTGAGTGTGTTTTTCATGGAGGTTAGGGTAAGAATTAAGAAAGGAAGGACAAGAACCTAGAGGAAGAAACACCGTTTCTTCCCGATGGTACTAATCCACTTTATTAATTACTACCATAACACCTAATAGATCTTAATTTGGGCATAGAAAACTGTGAGGAATATTGACTTTCCAAACCTAACCTAAACCTAACCCTAGCAAGATTTTAGTTTAGATCAACTTAGTTTTTAGATTTAATCAATCCGAAAACAATCGGAATTAACTCGTAGAACAATTTGAGAATACACAAAATCCATGTGGACCGACCCGTACTCACCGGCTAGCTACCAAGCGACGCCGTTCTTGATTGCGGATATAAATATTTTTGATTCATCTTTTGAAAGCGCAAGCACGCTAAATCACATACAATCATGATGCTATGATCAACATGAAGAAAGCTTAGCAACAATATGTCTATTCTTAAAAGAAAGGAAGAGACGTCAGTTGAAGAATATACTAACCAATACCAGGGGCGGAACGACTTCCGACTGGAAGGAGAAATGCGGGTTCAACACCTGGTATAGATGATCGAAAGGGACTCCTGCAGAGTTGCGACAATATACTGTCAATACAAGGAGGACGGTACCCACAGTAAAACAGGTAAGTTGCAAACCCATACCTTCCAATATTTGAGAGGGCACAGAAGAAAGCGAGAGGACAATGACCGTCAGAGCGGCGACCGGCGACACTTCTTCAGACGGCACGGCCTAAGGGTTCACGGCACCTATACTTAAGACAAACAAAATATCATTAGAAGGGCTGAACAGGATTGAAAACGCGAAAATAGCGACCCAGCGATTACCTGATAAATCATAGACCGAAACCATGACAGAGGCATCACCGGGTGTAACGGCTTCTTCGCTCTCTCTCGGAGGAGTAGATTCCGCGCCCATAGCTTCATCCCCTGACTCAACGAGGGCCGTCGTGATGCTTGCGACGCCCGTCGATACCAAGGAGCCACAGGGAGAGAAATCAACAGTCTGGACGGTCCCAGATTCCCAGGAAAGAGTAGCCACTTTGGGCTCTGTAACCGCCAGCATTTCGCCTGCCATCCCATCGTCAGGACTTGACCCTGTAGGAAATGAGTATATCAGAATTTGAGGATCGAGTTCTAATAAAAAGACTGGCATTACATTACCTCGAAGTAACGTTCCAGCAACTTCACGAGCCGCGCGTGCAACCTGTCTATGGGCAGTAGACAAGGCAGCTGGAACATCCGCCAAAAGAATATCAACAGATGGAGTATTACTTGAGCCTGCACCTACGGCCAAGACGGCGTTGCGCTCCTTCGCTGCACGCTTCCTGCGCTTCCTTTCGGTCTGGGCCGTGAGAAATCACCTCCTCAAGACTTCCGACAGGGGAATGTCGTCGTCTGAACCAAGCTCTGCCTCCGGAGCCGATACGGCATCCATCATCGGCTATTTCAGCAAAGCCTCCTGCGGTAACCTTAGGAGGGCCATGGTCACGGTAGCTGGTTTCAAGGGTTCCGCTGCATCGCCGTTCAGGATCGGCACTGCATTCGGAATAACCTAAGTTGAGGTAGTCCCTGCAACAAGATGAAAGAGACGGTCAGAGCAAGAAAAAAACAATAAAGGCATAATGAGCTGAATTTTACCAAGATCCAAAAGAGCACGGAACCTCTCTTCCTCCTCGAACGTCCGGAGGGAAGCCGCGAGAGCCTCTTCGGCAGAAATGCTTGTGGAAAAAGAAAGCGTCAATACAAACATAACAAAGAGAAAATAGATAACCGTGGAAGAACATAACTGAATGTATACCTGATTTCGCGATAGTAATCAGCGCCGCTTCTTCGCGAGCTAGTCGCTCGGAAGCCACAATGTCAACCTGGAGATCAATATCATCCGCAGGCACGATGAATAAACCCTCATTGGTCCCGTACTCGCACAAACCCTCGCTATAGGGAGCATGTGGCTCCTGGCCAAATATGACATCGGCAGAGAATAATGACTTCTTCTTTTTCTGCGAGCGGACCCCGGCGGCCGATGACAAGAGCTTGCGCTTGACGGGCATTTTCGGGCGACGGGTCCCAATTTCTGCATCAACGCCGGATTCCGAGGACGCTATAGCTATACGGGGTGGAGGCTTCTCAGGGAAGGCGCGTGGGACCACAACCGCAGCAACTTCTCTTAAGGAAGGACGAACGGCGGTCCATCGCTTCAGGAACTGCTGGGTTACCGGCTGGGATAACGTCCTTATGATCAAGTAGTAGCCGCCTCTCTTTCCCGATAACAGCACCCGTCGCATGTTGGTACCATGCCACGTAGGCATTCGAAGCTTTCGGCACGTAGCTTGGCTCACTGATGAGAAAGCTAGACCCCGTATTTAGCTGCAAAAAATGGTGTAGCGCGCTACGGATACCCTCTTCCATAGCGACCGGCTCGGCTAAGAAAGCCTCGAGCGGGACACCCTGATCATAACCCGACTGTTGAGCGAAACGGTGCGGATTATACCACATGAACAATGCCGAGGCGCCCTGCCTGAACACTAGAAAGCTTAGCCTGATCGAATATAAGTGCAGGATCTCCTGAGCCTTCAATGTAGGAGCCCCGTCTTTGAAAGCATCACACAGCGGTTGCACTGCCTTGGTAGATTCCTTGCCGATAGTTAAGACTCTGTTGACAAAATACATACTATCCCTAACCATACGCGGGCGAAGGACCATACGTCGAGCCTCTCATTGCGACAGATCTAATGCGAAAGCGTCAACTAGAAATATGACCCGGGGAAAGTTATAGCTGTCGTAGAAGCGGGGCCGTTTGTGGACTCCGAAAGCACCAAGCACATGCATCTCGACCCAGGACGTAAAGTAGTATAACGGAAGATGTACAGGTTTTACCCCAGGTTGAGTAGTATCCGCTGCTAAGCTCAGGCCGTGGTATAGATGAGCCAGCCCCACAATCCCAACGGCCACACGCGTCCCCGCAACCATGCGGTGGGCTGGGTAAAAGACTGACGGTCTCATATAGAGAGGGTGCATCGGAAGCACGAACCAGTTCAACCACAAGCCAATAAACCCCAGGAAGAACTTATCTTCATCAACGTCTGAAGCCGCGAGTTCTGCAAAAGGGACGACCGGGGTGTCAGGAATGAAGAAGCTTCTTAAATCTGCTTCCGCTGTCGGCTGGTTATCCAAACCGAAACCAAACGGATCATCAAGCTTGGCGAATATCATGGCTTGTTTTGACAAGACTTCTGGGCGAAGAAAGCAAGCGATGAAGTATTTGAAGCTGACTCCATGCCCCCCGACTCTAGAAATAGACTCTCGTAAATGTTCAATACCTTGATTAGGCTCGGGAATCGATGTTGAACGGCATTCTCCGGGGTAAGGCACATCACCACTGATTTGGTGGCAAAGATGTACTCGTAAGGGGGAAGTATCTCCTCATAATGTTCCCCTCTGACGGGTAAGCCCAAAATTTCCGCGAACTCCTCTAAGGAAATCGAAACTTCCCGGTCCGACAGAAGAAAGGTGTGAGTCAGGATGTTCCATTGCTCTAGGAAAGCTTTGACCCACCATACATGCGGCGCAGGATATTGAAAAAGCGACGCATAAATTGCAGGATACAACCCGAGCTTCAGCAACAGCGATTTCTTGGCCGATAGGATGTATCAAGCCCACTGTAGATATCCTGCTGAATGGCGAGGAGTCAAACCAACCATATATACTTGTCCCTAAGGGCGCGACTCGCCTTGACATATGCGTCGCCCCAAGATATCCAAAGCCATCGGAGCCTGTACGGGTATTGAAGCCATAGAAGGCTGAAGACGACCCTCCGAGGTCCAGTTAACCTCCTCTATAGCGTAATTCACTTGAGACGAGTCGGCATAGTGAATTGCTGAAATAGGCTCTGAGGGTACTGCACAAGAAAAACTGTGCCGGCCCTGGATAATCTGATTGTACCATGACCCCCATAGATGAAGAGATTTCTGCTCTGGATCGTGATCTTTAATGAGCGCGAAGACTTCCCGATCCACGGGCGCGTCGGCAAAGGCGCTCTCTGAATGAACAAAAGGGAAGGAAGAATCGAAAGCCATAGTACATGCACGAAAAGAGGCGAGGGTTAGTTGCCAACGCTATAATCTGAATTCTGACACTTGATACTTTAAAATTGTACCGCACTGCAATGCAGGAGAAAGGGACTAAGAGGGACCCAAAAAATCAAAGTGGCGGCTCATCATTGATGAGACAGTCACTCATTAAGGATGGAATTCTAAAAGGATTCTCATTTAATGAGAAACTCATTGGGCTAAGGAGTTGAACTCTTTCGAGAGCAGTGCTCTGTAGACAGAAATCATATCTGTCAAATGTAATTAAGAGGGGAATAAAATTCCCCAAAAATTTCTAAAGAGCTATGCTCTGTAAAAGCAATGGTACAAGGTAAAACCCCAAGATCTTTAAAGATCTGAAGTAAAAATCCTAGAAACTCTAAGAGTTCTTCATTAACGGGTTAAGAAACCCTAAAAAAGATTTTTTAGATCTATGATCTAAGAAGAGTAAAGCTCTGTTTTCATTTAATGGGTTAAGAAATCCTAAAAAAACATCTTTAAGATCTGTGATCTAAGAAGAATAAAGCTCTGTTTAATGGGTTTGAGCATAATCCTTACCAAATTTTTGGACAAAGTTCTAACTCTAAAAGAGTTTTCTTGGGTAGAGATCTAAGCTTTGAAAAAGAGAATTAAATTCTCAGAAGAAGAAAGAAGAGAAGAAAATGAACAGCAGCCATCTCAAGGGCCAAAGGCCCTACTTATAGGCAGGGAAAGTCGATTCAACTTCCAAGAAGATCCAACGGTGGAAAAGCTGCCACGTGTGGCCATGTGAGCGCAACTGTCACGCCCCGCTTCCCAAAAGAAGGAGAATGATGACGTGGCATGGTCCGCAACCTAACTGTATTGAAGGTGGTCTATTCAATACAATTACGTTAAGCATATGAATATTTAACATGCAGAATGTGTACGAAAACAAAAATAATAAAAGCGAAAGGCATTTATTTCCATTAACCAAACTTTATTACATCCCAAAAGAAAGAATAAAATAAACTAAGTAGTTTAATTACATCGAGAAGAAACAAAAGCCTAAACATGTGGGCAACAATAGAAAAATTAAATCTAGCTAATCTTCCATCGTCCAATCTGCACAATCTTCATAAGTTGGCTTTACATCTTGATCTTCGCTATAATACTCATTCTTATCTGACGGACATTCCAAAGATAGAGGAAGAAAAGGAAGGTCCGTCAGCGAGTTATACTCGGGTAGGATTGCCTCATAAGAAAGTAAAGGTATAGAAACAAACATGTGTATATAATGAATATGATGTACATGTGTGTAAAAAGTTATGAGGTTATATACAAATGAGATATGTGAATATGAGTAGGTTGTGTGAGGTATATATTTGGTAAAGGTTCAAGTCAAGTCAAACGGATATTCAGTCTAAGAGTTAGATCAGGTTAAACAAGGTGTGTATGGATAGAATTGACGGGTGATCTCGTATCCTTGAGGTATCCCATGACTAGCTGGAAGCAGTATGAGTTCGTGCTCGTGCCTGGGATGGCAATCGATGTGGTAGCGTGAACATCCCCGAAATGTGTCCCATGAATACGATGGAGTTTTGTCTAGCGTGAATATCACTCAAGTGCACAGGTATTACCACCCTTCAGTTCCATAATAAACAACAAGTCTAAACTGGTAAAATATCCATATCCAAGATACTGAATAACTCGTGTCTCAGAAAGAAAGGTAGATAAGATAACATGTAAGTATAGCTTATGATGTGAGTTTGGTGTTGAGTATCAATAGGTATTGTAAACGTTTTAGTTTGTTAAATAAGGGTCCGGATACTCGTGATTATTTCGTTGTGGCCACGGAACAACAACTGAGGAAGTGAAATGTACCGTTTCACTTCCCGGGATCATGATCGAGTAGTAGGGGAATCCGAGTTCCGATATCTCCTTGCCTAATCAAACTACCCATCCCCGTGGTTCAGTATAAAGGTTTTGACAAATTAGAGTTAGTGCGTATACCTCTAGGCATGGAATTTCCACCTTGTATAGTCGCCCATATATTGGACTGGTCACCCGGAATATCGGGATCTTCATATTTGTATAGTCGCCTATATATTGGACTGGTCACCCGGAATATCGGGATCTTCATATTTGTATAGTCGCCCATATATTAGACTGGTCACCTTGCCTGCAGGGATCTTCATAATAAGTATTCCATATCTAGGTCCACGCATTCTAACCCTAACCGTATCATATTTTGTATATGTCCTGTTGTCATAAACTGGAAATTTAAAAAGTATTGATCTCGTTTAATATGGCATTCCACAACCACTCGTTTTATTTTCTAGAGTTCGTAAAGTACTTCGGGTCATCTTAGGGAAAGCTTAGTTAAAAAGAAATAATAGTGGTTAATTATCTTTTATTAGTTCTAAGAAAAACCATGATATTTGGGATATTTATTATTTTGGAAAAAAAACATAATATTTTACGGAAAATATCCTTTCGATAAAAGGTTGTGGTGTTTATTTGAAATTCTTTTGCAAGAGGTTTTTATTTGAAAAATCTAGACTGCTCCTAATATTCCAAAAGGACAAGTTGTGAGGTCCTCAAATCGGCTCTTCACCGCCAATTGTGGCCAGGTAAGCACAAGTAAGGAAAGGAGGGATCCGCTCACGAATCACCGTGAGACGGGTCTTTTAAAGTTACCTTTCTCACTTGTCTAGCCTAGGCACCACAAAGTCTGGTTTAGATAAACGATCGATACCTATAACCTTTCCTTTGTCCTAAATTGGTGTTATTTTAAAATTATCTTTTTATAAGATACTAAATATTCCTTTTGAAAAGATATCGTTATTTAAATTTAGTATTTTCTTCTTCAAAAAGGTTGAAAGGGGTTTTAAAATATTTGTAAGTAAAATATACGTATGCTGTATCAAAAATATTTATTTAACATATCTTTATTTCTTATAGTTATTTAAACAAATATAATATTTTAATTAAACGAGGGCATCTTGTGGAAGTAACCTATTTCGAGATCATTTTTATAGTATGGGTATGTCAGAGATGAAATGACAATTCATGGGTTATGACATTAAGTAGATCAGATTCCAGGTATTATGGGTGTGTAATATACTTTTGTGTACAGAGGAAATTTAAACACCGTTTTAAAATATGGGTTAACATTATCGTTATTGAGGGTACAAGGAATAGGCATGCACGAATATTATAACAACATTTTAAATAGGGGATTGATGATTAGAAGTTGGAACTAGGTTATTGAGAAAAGAAGAAGGCGACAGAATGAGGAGAGAGAGGCGGATCCTACCTTTGTTTAGACATGGACTGTTGAAGACGTAGGCTGGTGCAAAACTCCTCAAAAGCTCCACGCCCGATTTTTTCTCGGCGATTGGGTGGAGCCGTAGAGTCCGTGTCGTCGATACGAAGGCACCGGTATTTTTTTCAGAATTTTTGGAGTTCTGAGGTGTGAGAAATTTAGATTTGAAGGTGTCTATTTATAGGGTTAAAAAGGCAACAAGAAAATCCAAAAACTCGTTAAATCACACGGAAAATCACACGGCCAATGATTGCGAATCATTCTGTTAATGATTGCGCCCACCGCCACGAATTATGGCTGTTGGATCTGCATCCAACGGCCCAGATCACTCAGCCAAAGTCACCGCCGCCGCCACGTGTCGCGCATGGGGGATCACGCGTTTTCGCGTGGTCCCCACCACGTGGGTGCGTCGGTGTGATCTGGACCGTTGGATCTTGGATCCAACGGTCCAGATCAAAGGGATTTATAATTATATTATATATTTTTTATATATAAAATAATATTCTGTCTATTATTTTTAAAAATGAATTTGGTTTTAAAAATTTGTTAAAAATAGTTTAAAATATGGGAAAATTATGGAAAAATTTCAGAAAATATATTTTATTGTTATCTTTAGTATAAAAATAATTTTGGACTAAAACTAAGTAATATAACCATTCCTATGGTTTTAGCTAGTTAATAAAATTATATAATATCTAGTTTATCCTTTAAAATAATTTTAATTACGAATTAATTACTTTAATTGATGATAAAAATATGTAGATTATTTTAAGGCATTATAAAATTTTATTAAAACATTTTGAGCCTATAAAAACAATAAATAAATTTTAGAAATTTCCTTTAATCATATTTAATGCTTTGAAAATTATTAACATTACTTTAAAAATTATTCTTCTATAAATGAAACACGTAAATAATTATTTGATAGTAGAAATTTGAATAAAATATATTTTATTAGATATTAGAAAACATGGTCGTTACAGCAACGGTGGGGGGCATTTGATAGAAGAGCAAGGCTCTGTTCAAAATTTGAAAAGAGCCAGCGCCTCACGTACCTTGCACGAGGGCGCTAGCGCCGAGAGTTAAAAACTCTGAGGCAGCGCCTCACGTGCCTTGCACAAGGGCGCCAGCGCCGAGAGTTAAAAACTCTGAAGAAGCTCTTCGCATGCCCTGCACGAGGGTGCCGGCGCCAGAACTAAAAGTTCTCTGCCGTTGGATCAAAAATCCAACGGAGATGATAAATCATCAAAATACAGAATTAAATTCTGTTGAGCAAATATTTCTCAAATCTTTCTAAACGAGAAAGATTACTCTCTGTAAAACAGAGTACCGTTGGATTAAAAATCCAATGGTGATTAAAAATCACCAAGCTATAGAATAAGCTCTCTATGGGAAAATATTTCCCAAATCTTTCTAAACAAGAAAGATTACGCTCTGTAAAACAGAGCACCGATGGATTAAAAATGCAGTGGTGATTAAAAATCACCAAGATACAGAATAAACTCTATATGGAAAATATTTTTCCAATCTTGTTAAAAACAAGAAAAATATTTTCTGTAAAACAGAAGTCCTTGGATCAAAGGTCCAACGGTGGATAAAATCCCCAAATCAATTAAGAAATCTCTCAACGAGAGATTTCCTTAACTAATCAACAAACTTACCTCTACTATATAAAGGACCCAAGACTTCAAGTCTTGTACAGAAGAACCCCCCCCCACCCAAACTTCAAGTTCAAAAAAGAAGAGGAAGCAAAAAAAAAAGCTTTAAGAGAGAAGAAGGAAGAAGAACTTTTTTCAAGGTCAATAAAGATAATAGAGATCATAGTATCTCATCTGCATATCCAAGGGTTTAACCCTCATAAAGAACATAGTTCTTTCCCCTGGATCTGAGATCCATGAGATAAGTCTCCCAAAAATGAGAATTTAATTCTCGTGGGGACGAATTTGTTCTTGGAGATCGAAGATCCAGAGAAGAACAGAGAATTGAACATCTTCAGAAAAACGCACAAAGAAAGAAACAGCGCCAAGCATCTCACGTGCCCCTTACGTGGGCGCTGCTTAAATAAAGAGTGCTTAGCACTCAATAGTTGACGCTCAGCGCCAAGCGCCTCATGTGCCCATCACGTGGACGCTGCCCAAATAAAGAGTGCTTAGCACTCAATGGTTGGCGCTCAGCGCCAAGCGCCTCATGTGCCCATCACATGGGCGCTGCTTAACATAAAGTGCTCTGCACTCATCAAACAGTGCCTAGCACTAGGCGCCTCACGTGTTCCACACATGGGCGCCATAAATAGTGTTTAACACTCCATAAAAAACAAAAAAGAGAGAGGATAAAGTAAAGGGTGAGCGTCAGAGCTCATATCAATGCTCAGCACTGTTTGCATAGAAAATGGACTGAGGCCAAACAAGTGTTTAACACTTTATTCAAAGACTGAGTGGACTGAGTCCAAGTTGACCAAAGTCTCTAATTCAGATCAACCGAGCCCATGTGCTTACCATTTTCTAAATTGGTCTTAGTTCCAAACACGACTATTGATCTTCCAACGGACATTGGTTCAAGGGTATATCTCCTCACACCTCTAATAAATGTTGTTGTAATTCTTCAGCGTCTTCAGAGAGGTGGTGGGTCCCGATAACCAACAACTCTTTAGTGTACTCCCAAATTGACGGGCACATCCCAATACGGACCGCAACGTCCTTAAACTAGATATGGACCGTAACGTCCTCAAACTACAATGGACCGCAACGTCTTTAAACTAACTATGGACCGCAACGTCCTTAAACTAAAACAATATAGAGTCCAAATGCTCTTCTATTGGGTCTGAATGATCCCAAAAATCCTGTTGAGTAGATCTTAGTCTAAAATTAGACTAACATATTCTCAACAAACATTTAAGTCGATCTTAATCCCAAACGAGATTAACAATCATTAAATCAAACCAAACCCAAATCTAAGAAAATACGGATTTGGATTAATCCACGCCCTACGGGCGACAACACAAATTAGTCTCCGTATACAATCCACAGGAAACCAAAAATAAAACAAACACACATGACACGAAGTGACCTTCTGGAGCAGGAGAAAGTGGTTATCGCTACGCAGTAACGTAATTAACTGCAGGGGCTTGCGCCTGCAGGGAAGAGCGTCCCCATAATCAAAAACCCCTCACAATGAGGGAGAATCTGACGAAGTCCGCTACAACGGCCGCATCCGTCCAAACCTCCGATACACGGTTCCATAAATCAACTTGGCATTTTTGGAGAGGTGAACGGATAAATTCAAATAGCATCTGCCCCCAAATTCAGGCAAGACGTTTGTCTTTCCTGGTTTTCAGCGGTAAACAGGGGAATTTACCGGTGATGACTTGTCCTGTGGTTTCGGCCTCCTCGACCGTCATTGTAAAAGCCTGTCATCTTGGTGCATTCTTCCTTGCCGGAAGCATATTCCTTTGCCCTTGAGGCACATTTACCTGTGTCTGGTGGAATTGACGATAAGGATGTGTAGGTGGTCCACGTGGAGCTGGTGCAGGAACAGCTAGGCGAGGTGCAGGTGCCTGAATGGCTGGCTTCTGCGAACCTATAATTGCAGGTCTGGGTGTTGGTGCTGTGTTAATACGATATGGGCATGCTCCTATAGCGTGCGTAGATGCACCACAAATCAAACACATGTCATTTGTACGTCTGCAGTCCTTCGCCAAGTGTCCAGTTCTCTTACAGTAGAAACAGAAATCTGGACTGTATTGATTAAATGATCCTTCTGGCCTCTTGGGTGTAAAAATCGGCCTAGAAGAGGCTCCTTCTGTCATCTGTGTAGCATGTCGTTTGATTCCAGCTGTTTGGGGCTTACCCTTCTTCTTGACCACAGTTTCATAACGACGTGCTGTCTTCAAAGAGAGTTCATGAGTTGGATAGTCGCTTATGGCTAAAGCCGCCTGAATCTCCGGGTCTAAGCCCTTTTGGAATCGTCTAGCCCGAATCTCATCGGTCGGGATCAAGTGTGCCGCGAACATGATAAGATGATGATGTCAGGATAGTGATGTGTTTTACGGAACAGAATTTAATATGAATTCTTTACCTGCTAAGCATGATGAATTCGGCATCATATTCATCCACTGATTTTACCCACATAGAGCCTTTTTGTAGATGGATGAACTGTTGTTCCATCTCAAAACGGACAATCTCGGGGAAGAACTTCGCATCGAACAGATCGAAGAACGTCTTCCACTCTATGGATTGTATGAGACGGCTTTTCTCGGCTTTCAACCAGACTCTTGCGTAGTCGGTGAGCTGGAGCTTAGCCATACGAACCCAAGCTATGTCTGATACCTGTGCTGCAACAAGGTCGTCTTCTATACTCTGGGTCCATTCTTCAGCCTCAAGAGGACTCTCTTTCCTTGAAAAGTTCCTTGGATGCAACGCACGTAATTGTTTTACTCTGGGTGCTTCGGCTTCCGAGCGGTTCATGAGAATAGCAGTCTGCTGCTGCTGGCCCTCAAGAAGACTTTTGATGGATTCTAAAAGCACCGTATGTTCGTTAATTGGAGCAGCAACGGTAGGGGGAGGCGGTAAGGTAGCTGGTGGTGTGTTTCAATTGACGTTGGTACTGGTGTTGTTGGGAGAATCAATTACCTTGATAGAAAAGAAAATGTTATGATAGATTTAAGAAATTTAAAATGCAAGGAATGTATAGTTGCTGATTTTTATAATTCTTGTGATATATTGCTTAAAACTTCATGCAGAATGGACCTGTATGGGCTGCCAACAAAACCTGTCACGCCCCGCTTTCCAATAGACGGAAACGGTGACGTGGCAAGCTCGCGACGTATTTACTATGAAAATAAATACGTTAAGTGTAATTAAGCAATACAATAATGAACAAGAATGAAAAGAGTAAAAAAATGAAACAAAACTTTATTTACATTCATCTTTACATACAACTGTCTGAAAATAAAAGATACAATAAGAAAAGAAATGCCTAAACAATGGCATACTGAAAGTAAGTGCAGAAAAAACTAGTAGTTAGGCTGAGATGCAAACTGGTCCCCAGTCCTCCTGGCTCAGCTCCACGTCTTCAGAGTCCAGTCCTCCTGACGAACATTCCAAAAGAAAGAAAATAAAGAGGAATATCGTCAATGAACTAACGTTCGGTAAGTCCCAAAAATAAGGGAAGATAGTATACAATGTGAGTAGAAACCAAATGAACAGAGGACTGGTAAAACTGTATATGATCATTTACCAGTATAAGATAGTTATTCTAATGTGCTTGTTTGTAGTTTGATAAAGAAGATACTCATGTATACGAGAGATGTCCATCTTACCCAACTATGGTAACATGTAGTATAAGGCCCCGTCATAACCCACGGGACAATGACACGTGAATTCATGTAGGTATCTTTTAAAGTGAGCTCTCGTTCCACGATATACATTCTGTATCAATCTACCCCTTTATCCCTGCGTATTGTATTGTATAGATTACAGGTCTTGGCCGAATCCATGGGTATAAAAATGTAGAGGTTCATGTTCAAGATGTAAACATGTGTTCAGTTATTCATGTAAAATTATCATCATGGTTCGGTCAAGTCGAGTCAAGTATACCAGTGTGTGTTTGATGTTTGAATTCGAGTATTCAGGTTCATGATCAAGTATACAAGTTCGTGTTTGATTTTGGATTCTGGGTCGAAGGTGGATTCCTGTTGGAGTCAGAAACTTGTGAATGGATTTAACTCTTTAATTTCTTAGGTTCGGGAATAATCGGCAACTGCTGCACATAGACGGCGGGATTTATGTATTTTTCCGAGACAATTTCCATTAATAATTCCGTTAAGTTGTCTAATCTGAATAGACAAGCACTCACTTTTTTCGGCTCTCTAGGGCTCAAGAGAAATTATATCGCTTAAGCCTATGTTAATTGTATAGTCCTTAAAATATTATTTTGCATATCTCTAGGGAGTTTTATGAAAAATATGTTAATATTATTTTAAAAATAAGCTCGAAGGTGATTTATAAGATTTAGGGTTTTCATATGCATGTATTTTAATTATTGGGCATTTTAATGATAAAAACTTAGTTTTTAAAAGTTTATGGTATTTTTATGAAAACTAGGTCTTTTGGAAACTTGATGGTGTTTTATTAAAAGTTTAATCTTTCATTTTTTAAATATAGTTTATATGTTTTATCAAAAATACAGATTCATATCTTTATATAATTTTTTTCAAAAAATAGTTTTATTTAAAAAAGTCGCATTTCTTAAAAACCGTAACTTATTTCCTTTCTAGATCGAATACTCCGCGAGGAGTTCTGCATCTCGCTCTACAATTCCAAGAATGTGCGATAATCCGCACCATCCATTAGCGGGTCCCCTAACGAGAGTTATAAAGGCGTATTTGCCAAGAATTACAAAACACCGATTAAAAAAACCCGTTTGAAAAGGTGTGGTATTTTAATGAAATGCTTATTCTTTAAAATAGCTATATGTTTAGAATACCGTGCTATGAAACCATAGTGTGTGTGTGGGGGGGGGGGTAGGTTGTTACCCCGTGAAATTTTTCTAAAGGAATTTAAACTAATTATCGAGAAGTGTTATACTAAAATTCATGGTATTTTAATGAAAAAGTTCGTTTTATAATAGTTTCACATGGAAGTTTTGGTTAAACTCAAAACTAAAAAATTGTAATCAAAGTTACAAGTAGGATGGTAAAGCTAGTTTGACCTATGTATTAAAAAAAAAGGTAGTTCCAAGTTCTAAAAAAATGTATTGGAAGTAACTCCACTTTACCGATATATTTTTAAGAGATGATTTGAAATGAAAAGAAAAAAAAACGAGAGAGACTTACGGCTTTATAATTTCGAGAAGGGAGTAAGGAAAAGGGAGGGGGCTTCGTGGCATCGCGGAAGCTCCGGAAATGGTTTCGATTTTCGATGGAAGGAGCTTTGCTAACTACACTTGACTCCACTTGCACTTAGAAACTTTTAGGATGGTTTTGCTAGAAATTTTCAGAATAGAGCAGAGCCAGGGCATGGGATGGTATTTATAGTGAAGAATTAGGATTTGGGAATTAAAATTTTGGATTAAAATGATGTTAAATAGTGAATTAAAGAGTCTCTATTTGATTGCAGGAAAATCAAGCAGTGCAGGCGAGTTAAGCGGAGTCGAAAGGACAAGTGTGCAAAGCACGGAGGCAATTGGGGCATTTTGGACTGTCGGCACTGGCCATTTGGTGAGTTTGGACGGTCGGATCTTGAGGCTTTGCCTCGAGATTCGTGCCACGTGTTAAGTTGGGTGTGTACACCTCATTGCGCCTATTTGATTTTTCTGAAACTTTTCTTTTCTCCGTATATTGCACGTGCAACTCTTGGGCTTTCGAAAAATTAAATAGAAAAAATCTGAAAAATAATCGGGTCTGATGGAAATCGAATGAACAGGCTATGCCACAGCAGTGTAGAGATTTTACCAGTGAGCTACAAGTTGCTTCTTGTTTTTAGTTAACAAAAACTAACTTTTAACTCTTACACAGGCTGAAATACCCCTTTACTGTGGAATACAAGAAATTTCTGTACATAAATTTCAAAGTCGTTACATAAACCAAGTCCCAGCTAACCTAAAACCTATGTCTCTGATACCAACAAAACCTTGTCACACCTCGCTTCTCAAAATCCGTAAATACGGTAAGTGACGGAGCCAACCATGCTACCTATGGCGAGAAAAGACCCTTCCATAGTCACGTTATGGCTGTCAATCAGATATCAAGAACAGTAAAGTACTAAATCTATCTATTACATGTCCAATAGCCACAAAAACAATAACTGGAAAAAATAGCGGAAGTAATAAAGATCTAAGGAATAACTAACCCACATAAGAGCTATATCAATGAGGTGGTCCTCACTGATCGGCGGTCCAGTCGAATACTCACATGCTATGTCAAGTATCTGGGCCATGTAAAACCCAGACGTCAGTACGTTATAAATATCAATAACGATAATAATAATCAGAATAGAAAACTATGATGAAACATGAGTATAAATAATTATCGCATGTGTAAAACAGTGAGCTATAGGTAAGTCACGTGTATCCTAAAATCTGTGCTTCTAGATTATCTATTCTACAAGTCTTTGAAATCAATTAATAGAACCGTCGATTTTACTCAATAGTATCATGTGCGTTTCCGGGACTACGATCAAGACTCTCTGGGCTGAATCCGAGACGTGCCGCTAAACAGTAAAAATAGGGTATCATGTACAGACGAATGATATCAGCATCATCATTCTAGGGCCTGAAGTCCGTATCGACTGATCAGTCTCTGGAAAGTATCGAATTGTTAAATTACAAGTCAACTTTCATTATTGATTTTCCCTTTTCCCTCAGGTTTTGTGTTCAAGTCAGGTATTAACGATATCTATTTAATGCCAACACAGAATCAAGCAGGTACAGGTCTTGTCTATCTAGACAACAAATCACGACCATCAGGACAACAAGTCAGTATTGTCGGCATTAGTAAATGATCCAAATAACAGGTCTAGTAACGTGTCGTGAACATATCAGGCGGTGTGTATTAAACAGAAAGAATACTATATGGAAAACAGTAACCAATTATCTAAATACTGTAGAAATAACTAATGCATATTATTTAAATTGTAAAATATAATTTATTTATTTATTTATATACATATAAACCTATTTATAATAATGTTTGCACAGCTACTAGACATACGATGAATGGTCATTGAAACTAGAAAGAACTAGCACGCAACCAGATGAACTTGTTATTGTTACGAAATACGGGTTAATACTATAATACTGTATAATGATAATACTTGCTAAATATTAATATTCATAAACTATGGATAATTATATAAACACTGGTATACATAAAATAGCATGTAGTAAGTTTAGAAGCTTGTCTCGGAAACAACGGTTGATGTGCAGGCGATGACGTCAATAAATTGATCGACTATTGCTACACAAAAAATTAAAAGACAATGGCGTCGGCAATGATAAAGGAGTGCAGCAGCTCGGTGTGACACGGCACGACACGGTATGTGAAGCGGCACGACACGGTGTTGGGCCTTGCGGTGACACGGGGCTGATGCGATGGTGGCACATAAGTGGCATGACCTGAGCATGAAACGGTCATAGCGTGACACGGTCTGGATACGTTAATGACACGGTCATGGTATGGTATGGGTATGGTGTATGGTCTGGTGGTGGTCTGATCTGAGTCTGGTCGTGGTATGTTGGTGGTCTGGTGATGACATGGTGGTGGTCTGGATGAGATTGAGAACGGGAGGAGAGAGAGAGAGAGTTAGAGTCGGGAAAGAGAGAGAGTTATATGAAACGGTTTATATATATAACAATAATTTTTGAAATATGAGATATTACAACTTATAAACAGTTTATATATATAAATGAAGTTCATAAATATGAGATATTACAATTTATATATATAATTGAAGTTCATAAATATGAGATATTACAATTTATAAACGATATAACAATAATTTTTGAAATTAATTTGATTATTTTTTATTTTGAATTTCATATCGCACGGCCTATTTTTATGATTAAAGAATTGTTGTGTGATTGGTGGATTGATTTATAGGCTAACAATATAGCAATTATTATGCTTACAATTTAACGGCATTGATGATTATAGATTGCCAAAGTTTATAGGCAAAGAAAACGATAAACTTTCATATAGGATGAAATGATGGTTGTGAGGACTTTAGGATTAATCTTTGGCAGGTTAACCGTCGAGTGTGTTTTTTGGGATTTGAAAGCAGTTGAGATTGGTTATTGGTTAATATCATATCGATACAGCTATATATAAACCGTGAGATATTTCATCGAGCCTTGCTCAGTAGGTAATAATGATTAATTATGACGTAGACATTATACGTAGGGCTATAAAAAAAAGCTTGAAACTCGTAAGGTCGGCACGATGATAAAAGCACGTTTAAGCTTGTTTGTTTGATTATTATTATTATTATTATTTCTCTTTGGAGACCTTAGGGGTCGTTTTCTTATAACAGAATGAGAAGCTCGAAGCATCACAATCATGGACACAAAGCCCAAGACTTGGGCAATAAAAGGAGACAATCATAAAACTATTTAGCCAACATGATCATTGGGAGAAGAAATGGATCATCCTACCATTATAAATGCTCTTTCGAGACATGGTCTCTTGCTTCTAATTGATGGTGGAGTCCTGACAAGTCACAATTAATCCTTGCCTAAGAAAATCATATTTAGGGTACCCACTAATTTAATGTTAGCGAGGATTTTTTAAAATAAATTAACATTGAAACCATATCTTACAAAAGCTAGATGATAGATTTAATTAGCATCAAGTTGGCATATATTACTACTCATGTTGGGTAAAGAAATAAAACCCCCAACGTAATAAGATTTTAAGGTATACAGTTGAGTCAAAGGTACTTTTCCTCCCTAAAAGCCCATATATATATATAGAGAGAGAGAGAATAATGGAGAAAAGAGACATAGGAGGGGATTTCCTCCTATGGCGTGGAAAAAATACAACATCCGCCAATTTTTCCGGCGATCGGCCCCCATCATCTTCATCGTTATCATCTAAGATGTGGGTAAACCAAATTTCATGTGATTCTACAATTTTTTCACCGTTGATTTAGCAATGTAAAAAGTTCTATTGTCGGTAAACCGTTAATTTTGAACCCACTAAATCAACGGTGAAAAAGTTGTGGAATCACATGAAATTTGGTGTACGCACATCTTAGATGATAATGATGATGATGATCGGTGCCGATCGTCGGAAAAAATGGCGGAGGTTGTATTTTTTCCACGCCATAGAAGGAAATCCCCTCCTATGGCCTCTTTCCTCCATTAATCTCATATATACTGTATATATATATATATATATATATATATATATAATATATATATATATATATATATATTTCGAGTCAACTCACGTCGTCTGCCATTACCAACCGTGTTGTGGAACCTCACCTTTACCAGTAGCTCTCATTTTCGTCACTACCAACTTTGATATTCATTACGGATACCATCGCTGTTGAAAGACGTTGCTGCTACAGTTGTAATCGATACCGTTTCAATTGCTTGCTCAAACATCATCTTTATTGTCATTACTTGAATTGTCATCGCTCATCGTTCCATCGCCATCACTGTGACCAACAACAGCAACAATTTTACAACATTTTGTAAAGAATATGTTCGTGATGTAATATCGGTGCAGATGGTTAAACAAATAAGAATACTTTGTGTACCCAATACTGCTTCAATTGCTTGGTCAGCCATCATCTTTATTGTGGTTGCTAGCAATGTCCTCACTCATCGGTTGCATCGCCATCATCATGACCAACAATTACAACATTTTGTAAAGTAAATGTTTGATGTAATGTTAGTGAACATAATTCAACAAATAAGAATATTTTGTTTCTTAAACCATTTAAATTATATCAAAAGCCACAATAAATTTGATATCTAACGCCTGAGAATCACATTCATAAAGATGTGATTGCAAATGAAGCCATTGCATTCGTGTGATATGTACAACACAACAGGAAAAAGACGCCATATTTCTGAACTTTTGATGCTACCGTGGCAAATTCTTTTCATACAACAGACGTGTTTAACTCATTAGTACGTACAACTCTTGGAGCTTATTCTATCAACACCAAATTCAACACCAAGACGGTAGCTGATAATGATCTACGGCCAGCGAGAATGAGATATATTACTTCTATATCATTGCTAGAAGATCACAACTTCCAACATAATCTAATGAATGAAATTGTCATAATCCCCTTGTCAACAAGCTGAAAGGTCATTAGGGGATATGATTAAATGATTTGGAAGAGTTTGCATTAATTGATATGATGTCCCAATACTAGGCTTTCCTTTTCATGAGCAGTAGTTTGCTATAGACTTTTATTGTATATCGGTCGGGTATGATAAAATTTAAGATGTTTGGAATTGTGCCATTCATATCATTAAATAAAAAACATTTCGAAAAAGAAAAGAACATAAGCATTTGGTTTAAAAATATATTACTGCACTTTATATATTGTTTTCTTTTAAGAGCATCACATGGGGAGGGGGTTGAGAAGTTACAGACCACAAGAAAACATGACATGATGAATAATATAAGTAACAGTACTATATTATGATAATTAATTAAGGGACAAACATGAAGCTCATATTAAATCTTTTGGTTAGTACAGTTGAAGCATAAGACATTGAAATAGTGGTGGCATAAGCTTTTTGGGGGCAAGATTGGATTAATGCACATGGTAATGTTAGGTCTAATCTTTTGTACCATCCACATTATTGCCTTCTCTCCTACCACATGCCCATGTATGCCCTAAGCCTAGACATATATACTCACCAACATGATGATATCCTATTGGCTTCCCCGTGCCAATGTTCTTGTATGTCAAAAGTTGAAAAAAATAAAGGTTTTTTCCTCTATATATTGCTCAAAACCGACATATTCTAAATATCACCTCCAAAACTTCTTATTTCTGTAATCAGCATTAAAACTATTCCGTTATCCAAAAGACATGTTTGTCTGTTAACTAGTTAACTAGGCTGCGGTTAGGTTAACTCCAGGTCTCCTCTTCTTCTCCCCCCATCTTCCTTCTCCTCTGATTCTATGAGCTCAACAAATATCAATCCACCCTCTTCTCCTTTAGCTTTTTAAACCCAAGAATTCTTTAATCCCATGGACTTGACAATTCTATATCATTTCTCGTCTAACCTCATGAACCCAACAATTTCTCTTTAAACTCTACGTTTTTAATTCCTAATTTTAAAGGATTTGTTGGAAAGCCTTAATTTTTACCCATATATAAGTTTGCTCTTAAGTTTATTTATCAAGGAAAAACCTAAATAGAGCTACAAATGACCATTTGTGAAATTAGCTAGGGTGAAGGATAGACCTAATTTTTATGAATGAGAAAAAACCCATTTCTCATTAAGGGCAATTTTGTCTTTTTCTAGCCTCTCTTAACCCCTTACTAACATTGTTAGGGGTATTCCTATTAGATGCCTGGTCAGAGCAGGAGGCAGAGAAGGTATTCAGATAACTTATGAGCTTTGGGGGGTGACATTTGAAATTAGCTATGTTTTGGGGGTGCTATATAAAAACAACCCAAAAAATAAACATGTCAGAACGGTTTTTTTTTCTTTATTCACCATAATTTTATATATTTTTCTTCCATTCTCTTCCTTATGGAATAGATTTACATACATAAAACACTGATACTAGCTAGCGGCCATTACAAAACCATTATTTAACATCATAGAGACAACTGAGTCTGATTTTCAAATAAATAATTGGTTACCGCTCTTTTAATTTTATCTATCAACAGATCTATGGGTATAAAATTTTGTTCAATTAGAGTAATGTTAGATTAATGGAGTGGTGTTTGCGAAATGGATTAGTTTTGTGCACAATAGAAATTTCGTACATGGGGAACACTTCGCATCACGATCCATTGCTTTCAAAGTGAAAACTTTATTGTCCAATGTAGATTTAGGATCAAAATAGTGTAGTAAATGTTAAATTATGGAGAAATTTCAGGCACAGAGAATGACAGACGTTTGGATGTGCACGAAAGCCATGTCAGAACACCAGAGCAAAAGCAAACATCTGAAGGCCATCAAGACAGACGTCTGCAGAAGAACTAAGCCAAACAACAGAGTGTAGCCAGACGTCTGGAAAAGCTTGAAGACCGGTCCAGAGTTTCGGCAAACGTCTGGTGGCAAGAGTCCAGACGTCTGACCAAAAGAGATTGTCGCGTCCCGCTTCTCAGTAAACGGAAACGGTGACGTGGTAAGTCCACAACATATTTACTATGAGAATGCGTTAAGCATAATTAAGGAATATAACAATGTATAAGAATAACAAAAGTAATAAAATGAAACAGCAACTGTACTTACATTTAAATTTATATACAGCTGTTTGTAAAAAAAAGATACAATTATAAAGCAAATGCCTAAAATAATGGCATACTGGAAGTAAATACAAGCAAGAGCTAATAGTCAGGCTGAGTAGCGAACTGGTCCAAGTCCTCATGGCTCGGTTCTATACCCTCAGAGTCCAGTCCGCCTGACGAACATTCCAAAGAAAAGAAATATAGAGGAATGTCGTTAGTGAATAAGCGCTCGATAAGTCCCCAAAATAAATAAGTAATGATGAATGAAAGTAAATAAAAATCAAGTGAATATGAACAGGAAAGATTATATATAAGAGTATCTAAGCATGTTTATTTACATGTGTAAGATAGTTATTCTAACGTGGTTATTTGTACCTTGATAAAGAAAATATTCATGTATACGAGACGAGTCCATCTTACCCCGTGGACTATGGTAATATGAAGTACAAGACCACATCATAACCCACGGAACAACGACACGTGAAATCATGTAGGTGTCTTTTAAGTGACCTCTCGTGCCATGATATGCGTTTCGTACCGATCTACCATTTTATCCCCGCGTATTGTATTTTACAGGTCTTGGTCAAATCTATGAATATATATATAAGGTACAAGTTCATGTTTAAAATGTAATCATGTATTCAGGTATTAATGTCAAGTTCATGTCAAATTATATCCATGGTTCGGTCAAAACGAGTCAAGTGTTCAAGTTCAAATTTGATATTTGAATTCGAGTATTCAGGTTCATGATCAAGTATCCAAGTTTGTGTTTGATTTTGGATTCTGATTTGAGTTTGGATTCATATTAAAGTTAGTAACTTATGAAAGGGTTTAGCTCATGAATTTCTTAAGTTCGGGAGTAATCGGACAACTTTTGCACATGGATGACAAAATTTATGTTTTTTTCTAAGACAATTGCCATTGATAACTCCGTTAACTTATCTAACCTGATTAGGCAAGTACTCACTTTTTCCGTCACTCTAGAGCTCAAGAGAAATGATATCGTTTAAACCTATATTAATCTAAAGTCCTTAATATTAATTATTGTTGTTTTTATTGTTTGCATTCCTCGAGAGGGTTTTATGAAAAATACTTTAATATTATTAAAAATAAAACTCGAAGGTGATTTATGTTATTTATACTTTTTATGAACATGTATTTTAATTTTAATGGTATTTTAGTGATAAAATCTAGATTTTAAAAGCTTATGGTATTTTTCTGAAAACTACTATTTTAAGAACTTGGTGGTATTTTATTAAAATTTAATCTTTCAATCTTAAAATATGATTTTCACAATGTGTTTTTATTAAAAGTACGGAATTATAATTTTATATAATTTTCCAAATTTTAATTTGTTTTTTAAAAAGTCGTATTTCTTTAAAAAAAATCGTATTTTTATTTTTTTTCGAGACCGAATTCTCCGTGAGGAGTTTTGTATCTCACTCTACTTTCTCAGAGACATGCGGTAACCTGCACCTCCGTAGATTGGTTACTCTAAAAGGGTTGTAGAGACGCAATTGCAAAGGATTTTAAAAATAACGATTACAAACATATTTTTATAAAGTGGTGGTATTTTATTGAAAATTGTTTCATGCCGATGAAAAATTCTAACCAAATATCGTGCAATGAATCAAAAGTGTGTGTGTGGGGTAGGTTGTTACCCCATGAATGTTCTAAATGTATGTATGACTGATTATTGAACAAATGGTTAATATTAAAGTTCATGGTATTTTGATAAAATTTCGTTGTATGATGTATATAGCCCAAAATTATGAACAACTCAAAAAATAATTTGGATGAAATAATGTGATGTGATGCTTAGAAGAGTTAGGGTGAAAATTTTGACATAGTAAAAGTGTCAAAAACTTATTAAAAAAAGTTTTACCTAAGCTAACTCCATTTTAGTCGAATAATTTTAAAGATTGGTTTGAGCCGAAAAGAAAGAGAGAGAAAGGGACTTACGGTTTTAGAGTGTTAAGAAAAGAGTAAAGAAGAGGGAGAAGTCTTCGTGGCATTACGGTAGCTCCGGAAACAACTCCGATTTTCAACGAAAAAACTTGGTTGCTACCTCCACTTGATTCCACTTGCACTTAGAAAATTTTAGGAGAATTTTGATGGAGATTTTTCAGAACGGGAAGAGTTAGGAAATGTGATGTATTTATAGTGTAGGGATAAAAGTGTGTGAGTTAAAAAATTGGAATTAAAATAGAATTAATGGTGAAATGAAAGGTCTCTGGATGAATGTAGAGAAATCAAACAATACAGGGGAGTAGTGGGGAGTCAAAGGGATACACGGGCAAAGAATGGAGGCGTTTGGGCCTAGATAGACCGTCGGTGGCGGCCAAAACAAAGATTTGAGCTGTTGGATTTAATCCATCTGCCTCGAGATTAGTGCCACGTAATATATTCTGTGTTAACTCCCCATTTATCCTGTTTGATTTTTCTAAAACTTTTTGTTTTTTCCGTGTATTGTGTGTGCAACTCTTGGGCTTCCGAAAAGTAGAAAAAGAAAAATATTAAAAAATAATTGAGACTGATGGTATTCGAACACAAAAATTATGTCACTACAGTGTAGAGCCTTTACCAGTGAGCTATAAGTTGCCTTTTGATTTTATTGAACAAAAATAACGTATAACTCCTAATCATGCTGAAATACAATTTCTATACATTTGAATAAATTACATTTGTACAGGGATTTCAGAGTCGTTATAGAGATGAAGACTTATAGAGTCGAGGCAGACGTCTGACCAAGTGTGGTTCAGACGTCTGTCGATGGCAAATCTGTGCGAATCTATATTTGGTAAATTCGGATTCATCTCCTATTTTCAGTAAGATTAGGGTTTACCTATATATAGTGTCCTCTCATATGTATTATTTACTGCCTAATAAAAAAAGAAAGGAAAGACTATTGTTTTGAAAGGGTGACGGCTTAGATCTAGAGAGATTTGAGAGAAATCTCGTAGGGTTGCTCGTTGGTGTACTTGATTTAATATTATAGTAGACTTTGCAAATTTCGCTCTGTCGGGAACTATCCATACGGTGGGTGAATCTTGTTAACAAATCCCCCTCTGGTTTGTGTTTGTGATTCTATTTTGTTCTCGCACTTTAGTATTTGTCTTTCGTGATTATTGTGTGGTGTGATTGCGTGATTGGTTTGTCATAGTATTGTTCCATGGATCGACTATCTCCCAACAACTGGCATCAGAGCCTAGGGCTTGACATTTGATCTCTTAACAACTGGTATCAGAGCAAGATTAGGAAACTTAGGGATCTTTCAATTCTACGATTAAATTTATGGTGGGTAACGACGCTTGTATCCTTGTATGTTCCTAAATACCGCAATCAATAACGGTGTCGCGATAGCTAGCCGATAATGAGTACGGGTCGTTCACAGGAAAATGTTGAATTACTTATCTTATTTTAAACGAGTTGATAGAAAAAATGTGAGATTTTTGTCGTTTTATACTAAAGAAGATTTGAAAAACGTATAAGAGAAGGGCTTGTATGGTTTATAGGATTCAGTAGTTAATGGATGGAGTTTTAATAATAATTATTTTTATCTTTTAATTATTCAATACTAGAGAAATAGCGATTAATGTGGATTGGGGTTCTTGGAGGGAATTAGGGCTTTTCTCTACTGACTTTTGTCCTTCCATTAATCTCTATTTATCTCAAACTCTCAACAAAATAAGTATTAGCGAATCTCAAATCGTGGTCGTGACTATCATGAATTGATAGCACGCCCGATAAAAGGGTTAAGACTTATTTTGCTAAAATTTATAAAAATTAAAACTTTAAAAAGAATTTAAGTGATATTTTTTATCCATTATTCTAACATATCCTACAAACCCTAACAAGCGAAAATTTACCCGCTTATTAGGATAAACGAAGTAAAAAAAGGTTGAAAATGAATACGAAACCCATAAGAAATAACAGAATTAAAATTGCGGAAAGTAAATGTAGAAAGTAAATGTGACAAAATTAAAAGAAAGAACCACCTTTCATTGAATAAACTATTGCATTACAGAAGTTGTTCACTGAAAAAGTAAATTATAAGAACTAAAAACTTAGTTCACTCGATAGAGCTAAATCGATCGATGGATAGATGATAGATAGATAGCTCTCGGTCCTTTTATAGGTTCGGGAACTTGAAACCCTAGATGTCATATTGAAGTGTATGTAAAGACGATAGCCCCTGAAGTTTTACATCCTACGTCCACCAAACGACCGCGGTTTAGCCACCCAATACCCCTATAGGCCACGGATCCACCGCCCTCTGGTGAGTTTGAGTTTCCAGATTTTTCGAGCCTTCTTCTCTCGATATTTGGAGATTTTTCTAACAAAAATATTCTGAAAATATATCTCCTAATCTCTGTCGTTGCAAGATTCTTCAATTTGCTTCCAACATTCGGCAGATTTGGTTTGGTAAATCGATTTGCTGTGAATCTCCTACTTATATTTCATATCTGAACTGAATTATTATAATACCTGCACAGTATCTCAAATCACATTGTTAGTAGTATTTGTTTTATTTAACATAATATTCCAATTTATTAAATAATATGATATCTTAACAATATTGGTTAAGAATATTTGATATGCATATTTTAATAATTAATAATTTAATGGATATTTTATTTAAATATGATATGCATATTCTCCCCAATTATATTTGTTGGGGTCGAAAATTGCACCCCGATTGACCAAGTCAAAGTCAAGGTCAACCCCAAACCAGATGGGCCCAAGCCCAGATCAAGCGGGCGCCAAGCACTCACGCGCCAGGTACGTGACCCGTGGGCACCATGCGTCCACGTGCCACGCACGCGTCTTTAAAAGGCTCCTCCCCCCATATTTTTTTATGCACTCCACATCAAAACACGTCCCTTGTTGGGAAAATTATTCTAACGGGGCGCTGTCCCGCATCCTACAAGGGGGCTGCAAGCCCACTTGACCTCCAGTCCGCTATCCGGGTAGCGGGCCCCCCGTAAAAACTCTGTAGGGCCCCCGATATATCCAAAACCCCTTCAAAACACACACACACACCAACACATCGTATTGAGCTCGCATGACCTGTTTGACCCGTCAATCGGAGGTTCTCTCGCTCCAAAAGTAAGGGGTGATTAACGACAGCTTAGTTCGCGGCTGCCGGAGATTCGGATCCCCACAATCAATAAACCCCAGCCTACCCTAGACAGGAGGAATCTGTAATGCGCCTGACAAGCGCGCGCGTATTCCCATCTCAATGGGGTGACGAAAAACACCCTAAAATATTAATTATAAATTAAGAAATATATGAAAATAATATTTTTACAAATAAACCCACATATGTTCTTAATTTACAAATAATACCTTTTAATAATTAACAATAATAGGGAAAATGACTGTACAAAAGTGCAGTAAATATGACTGATCAATGGGTGAATCTCGTTAACAAATCTGTATCTCGTTTGTGTTTGTGATTCTATTTTGATCTCACACTTTATTTTTTGTCTTTCGTGATTATTGTTGGGGTCGAAAATTGCACCCCGGTTGACTAAGTCAAAGTCAAGGTCGACCCCAAGCCAGGTGGGCCCAAGCCCAGATCAAGTCGGCTCATGTCCGAGTCGAGCCCGAACATGAAGCGGCCGGCCCCCCCCATGCTGAAATAAAAAATCATGTAATAATAAATTTTGATGTAATTTTTTATGCATGGATGTAAGCAAAATGGTCATAAACCCAAATTTTTGTAAAGCCCATGGGTTATGTGCAAAAAGAAATGCCGCATGAGTCATGGGATGGACAAAATGCCATTTTGTAAAACCCAGGGGGCTATGTGTAAATATGTAAGCTTATAAAAAGCAACATGATGAGAATATCTAAGATACTTTTCATTCTTCTCAAAAAAGTTACGGTTTTTGTGTCTCTTTCTCCTTCATAAAGGTTTTAAACCTTCTTCTTTCTTTTAAATTAAATCAAGAGTTTTACTCTTCCTTTTTCAAAACTAAATAGTTTTTCATCACAAAACCCACAAAGCGGAACTCAGATCTTCCATTAGATCTCAAAAATAAGAGATTTTTAAAATCTCATACCACTTGTTCTTCAAGATCCGGCCAACAGAGAAGAAAGAAGGACACCCGCTTTCAAGAACCCCATTTTGGGGAAGATCCAGGGCTCAAGGAAGAAGCCCTTCCATCAGCTCCAAAATATCTTAGGAGTTCAACTCCTCAAATATATATATACATATATATACAAAATAATAAATATTTCTTTTCTGGAGCACAGCTCCTAGAGCAGGGACCAAGTCCCTTCTGCTGCTGACGCCCAGCGCCAGCATGCCAGACACGTGGTGCACTGGCGCTCTGGCGCCCAGCGCCCGCGTGCCAGACAAGTGGGGCGCTGGTGCCTTCTCCCACGCAACCTTTGGATGCCTTTTCCCTTTTATACACACACACAATCCAACACACTGTCCCTGTTAGAAAAAAAAATTTAACGGGGCGCTGTCCCGCACCCCGTAAGGGGGCTGCTAGCCCCCTTGACCCCTAGCCCGCTATCCGGGTAGCGGGACCCCCGTAAAATCTCTGCGGGACCTCCGATATATCCAAAACCTCTTCAAAACACAACACTGCACAATGAGTTTGCATGACCAGTTTAACACGTCAATCGGATTTTCTCTCGCTCCAAAGACGAGGGGTAATTAACGGCAGTTTAGTCCGCGGCTGCCGGAGATTCGGATCCACACAATCAATAAGCCCCAGCCTACCCTAGGCAGGGGGAATCTGTAATGCGTCTGATAAGCGCACGCGTATTCCCATCTCAATGGGGTGATGAAAAACGCCCTACAATTATTGCATGGTGTGATTGCGTAATTAGCTTGTCGTAGTATTGTTCCATTGATCGAACTATCTCCCAACAGTAAATGGTATTAGCCTCCTTAAAGTTAATATCATAAGTGCATAGCCAATTAGTGTTAGAAATATTATTAACAAATGTAAGATTTAATCCTATATGAAAGCAAATAATTAAATTAGGAAAAGAAAAGATTGGACCGTTGGTGGATTGAGAGGCAAGTCGAAGACGCTTTCCGTAAAATATCCCCTGCCGTACAAAGGGATTGTGCTCTCCTACTTTCGAGATACAACCTGATCCACATTTTCGATCTTGTTGTACGACCAAGATGGTACCTTAGAATCCGTGTAACCCTTTAATCGCTAATGTCTTATTATATTTTAAGGAAAATAGAAAGTAGTTTGAGAGAAGAAAATCTCTGTATAAGAGTTTTACAGTGAGAAAACTCTTAAACAGAGACTTAAAATATTAGATACGTTCTCTTCTCCCAAATCCCTTATATATAAGGATACAATACTAACGTTAAAATAATTGTATAAATTTGAATTTCAAAAATGAAGAAATTGTTCGAACACCGAAACAAAAGTACACGACTTCTCAAAGTGATCGGCAACTGTCAAGATAACAGTAGTTAGTTTTATGAACGAATAGAATATATAGGACAATCTAAATATATCTATCTATCATAACTAATAGAAAATATATAAGATAAAAATAAAAATATATATTATTTAAAAATTCCTAACAAATAGCACTATATTCTTTAATAAATAAATAAGCCGTAATCTGATACAAGTGGGGTTCCAACCGAAGACCTCTCAACTGCACAAGTATCACTCTACTTATTTGCACTACTATTGCTAGCTACATGGTATTACTACAAGTGTCGGATCCACGCATAGCCGAGAGGGGAAGCCGCCAACCCTTAAATATCTGAATTTTTTTAGTAGGCCCATTTCTCAGGCTCTCTCTCTCTCTGGATTCTGCTCCGCCAGCGACCCTATCCCTGGTCTGCCTCCTGCAGCGGCGGTTGTTGTCGGAGGAGGTGAAGGGGTCGTTCCTCGACAAGTCTAAGACGCGCAACCGCGTCATCACTGTCATCAAAAACTTCTAAAAGGTCGACCCTTTCAAGATAAATATCTCAACTTGTTGCGAATCTCTTGTGATTTGTGGTTTGTGTTCTCTTGATTGGAATGCTTGGTTTTGAGATATGAATTTTTTGAAATCAAAAAATAGTAATATATATATATATATAAGTTTTTTTTAACAATGTATATGAACTTTGTAAATAGAGATGTGAAGTCTTTGAAATCATAAAACAACAAATTATTGGATGGCTTTGTAATTTTTTTTTGTATCAACACTTTTTGTATATGAAATACAAAAATAGCAATATAGATATTAAAGTCTTTTTAGCAATGTATGAACTCCGCCACATCTGAACAAAAATCCTGGATTCGCCACTGATTACTACTACACGTATACGTGCAGTGCACATAACATATGAAACATCAAAATTAAAATATTGAAAAGATGCATGTTTAATCAAAGTTTAACTATGATAATACACAATTTTAACTACTTTCATGGTTATCTGTAACAATTCGGATAATGAATCTTTTTGTAACAGTTAAAGTTTCACAATCACAGTATAATCAACCTAATTAAGCTTAAACTATGTGAAACACTATATATACACATAAACATGACGTGGTATGTATATTTATATAGGTAATTTGCAAACTAAACATGCATTCACATATTGACTTGTATTAATGATCAACAGTATTTGATTTCTCAAATTAAAAAATAAGAAAAATGTAATATTTGGTAATAATTGAGCTTGCAAAGTGTAGCTTGAAAATTCTACCATATCTTCCTATTATGCGTCAGAATGAGAATATCTTTTGTCTATTCAAAACCAATTAGATATATATATTTTTATTTATTTTTTATTTTTGGGTGGATAGGATATTACTTACCTAAGATTTCCAATTGTTCACCTTATATGACAGGCATGCGTGTGGAAATGAGTAGAGAGAAAACTTGCCCTGCAAAAAGTGAGATTAATAATTAAATTCATGATTAGACTAAAATGATAATATATGATCATAATATAATTAAGGAAATTAAGAGATGTAGTAGAATACAGCTTGTACCTCTTTTAGTTGACTGAATCAAGATCTCATGCATGCAAACTAAAAATCATTTGTGTGGTGAGCGATTGAAGCTGCAAGATGATCTGATCGATAAGAATCAATTTCCCCTTTAAAAACCCAAAATTAACTTAATATTTTTTTTTTGGTATGTTTCCATTAATATAATGTATATATGTGAACCCAATCCAAAGTTCCAATCCTCAATACTATGAAATCATGAACTCTTTTACAATGATCAGAAAACAATAAAAATCAAATATGCTCACTTCAAGATAAACTAGAGTCATTACAAAATTAGCATGAGAATGTAAACATGCATCCAATCCTCAATATTATATATGAAGTCATGAACTCTATTACAATGAAGAAATTAAACAATAAAATCAAATATGCTCACTTCAAGATAAATTAGAGCCATTATAAAATCAGCATGCATGCAAATGTAAACACTTAATCCTAAATCAATCCTCGTATAAAATTATAACCAAAATATATAACTCAATCTAAAATAAAGCAAAAAAAAATCTCAATAAATAGAATTACATGAGGGAAGTTTGAGAGGATCAGATCATGCTGGCAGCTTCAATCTCACACCAACAAAGCTAGGTATATATGGGATATATTATGGAGGGATAAATTAATGAAGAATTTTTTATGCCTTATTAGGAGATGGGGTGGGGGAGGGGGGGGGGTTGCGGGGAGAGGGAGGGAGAGGGAGAGAGAGTTGTGGGTGTTAACCCATATTAATTAGAGTTATATATGTGAAAAAACAATTACTAATAAAAATAGATGAATTAATAGATGATTGGAGAGAGCACGAGCCATGCATGGTGTGGTTGGTGGTTGTTATTGCCTTTCATTATAATTTGAGCCCCCCCCCCCCGCGCCCCACCCACCCCATCTCTCTCGTGACTAATATCTTTGATTTGCTATTTGCTCCCCCCACGCCACCCCCCCCACCCCCACCAACCCCGTCGCCCACCAAGCTTCGCTAATGTCTATTAATGCTACAACTTGTGAAAATGACATCTTATCTCAAACTTTAATTACAAAAACAAAATAATGCATCCAAAAAAATCTCTCTCCAAAACATATATATTTTCACAATTAACAACAAGCTCTTCCTTCAACAAAGCTAGTTATAACTAAACAGTTGGGGGAGCCTATTATATTTAACATCCTTTTAACTTTTAGCATATGGATTGATCCATTCAGTTGGAATAAAAAGGAGAGCATGTTAGGCTTGTCATTTTGGCCTCGGGCTTTTCCCTTGTCTTTGGTATCATGAGTTGACAAGCATTTTTAAAAAAAAAAGAAAATACTATATATTGAGACAAAAACCCTAAAACACAGGGACAAAAAACCCTAAATTATAGGACCACAACCTCCTCCCAATTTGATCAATAGGTTGTACACAAACACATGATGGTTTGCACTCTTGTAGTGTAGCCCAATGTCTTGTGCTTAGTCTTGTCCTATTTTGGTTAAGGATGGTGTAATAATCAAAGAGAGGGATATCATGCATGGAATTATATTTGTTTGTTTGCTTGCTAATGTTTGTGTGTTGCTCATCTCTTAGCAATCCAAGTTTATAGGATAGGGTTGCCGCGCATTGCCGTTTTGTTATCTTTTTGGTGGGTCTTGTGAGTTTTTTGACCATTTATATTTCCTAGATATTCTTCCTTCATTTGTTTTTCCATTTAACCACGATTATTTTAAGTTTTTAATAAACCAAAAGATTATGCATATATAAAGAATTATTTCGAATGAAATTGATTTGATACGCACCAAATTCGCTTATGTTATATATACTAACTTTTTATTATTTTCAAATACAAAAAATATTTGACCGTTGATTAGCGGTGGTCATGTCAACTGCTGCAGCATAACAAAAATTGAAAAGAGAAATAGCATACGGGCCCATGGTTTTTTCCCTTCAAATATAATATAATGAATCAAACTCAAGCTATGCTAGCATAATTGGCATTAAAGTCCAAAGGTTTTGATTACAGAAAAAATGAAGACAAAAAAGATGAAAACAAACGAACATCTACATTATTGTACTGCCACAAAAATAATAAATTAAGAAGAATATAATGATCACTCAATAAAATCCTGGAGTCTAAATCTTGAGCGTAAACCACTCCCTTCTTACATAAGTAAACCAATAAATATACAAGGAGATAATTATATAATGTTATTCTCTTCGGTCTCAAAAGCACGCATCCAACACGCAGCAACAACACAATGCAGCAGCACTGCAAGAAAATAAAAACCAAAATTTAGATTAACAAGAAAAAACTTCAAAATTATCAAACCGCAATTTGGGCCGTCGCTATAAACTAAAATTGATATTTTTATTGACGGTTGGCCTGTCGGTGAAGGGTATTCAATACACCTCCATCTTTTGAATTGATCCCCATCAACCATCTTACTTTCTTTTTAAAACTACAATTAATGTAAGAACCCGTTCAAAGTTGATTCGCCTTCAAGCCACTGGCAGTGAAATAAAATCATAACATGGGTCTAGAATTCTGATAATATTCTAACAGCCTCTCAAAATTAACTAAATGTCTGTGCAAGCTTTGATAATACAGTAAAACCTCCGTATAGGAATACTCTATATAGGAATAACCTCCCTATAGTGATAAAAAGTCCCGGTCCCGACTCGGGACCAGTTATAAATAAGAATAACCTCCACAGTGTGATATTCCATACTTTTTCCAAGTCCCGCCTGTACTAATTTACCTCTATATAGTAATAAATTGGCATTAAATTTTAAATAATTTTTTATATATATAAAAAATACATAAAATTACTTGGCTATTACAATTGAACTTAAGATGACATAAATTACTTAACTACACAATTGAACTTAAGATGACATAAAGTACTTATTCAAAGTTGTTTGGGACAATGACTTAATTTTTTGAGTTACTACCATATCCTTTAACTTGCGAGTTCGTAGTAACTCGTCACCACAATCACCTTCTTGTTGAATCCAAAACATTTCTAACTTATCCAACATGTTTGAAGCTTCTCGACATGACACCTTTTCTATTTCCACACTATCGTCTTCCGGATTATCACCTTGCGCTTCTTGCCTTATTGCCGCCATGATTTCTTCTTCAGTTAAGGCATACACTACTTGTTGCTCATTTGGATGATTGAGAAAAACATCCATATCCATTTGATTATTATAGTGAAGTTCTTTAATTTGATTTGTCAAATCTGAAACTATTTCTCGATCCTCCTCATCCAATTCTTTTGTAACTTCTTGGTCATCGGCACCATCGGTTCTAATTTTGCAATGCTTAAAGCAATTTTTGATTGTCTGTGGCTTCACATCTATTGACCATGAAGCAACTGCATTTACAATTCCATCTAATAGAGATACCTTTGATGGTTCTAAAACACGATCTTCAATTCGTTTCAAGAGTAAACGATTAAATCGACGACGATAATAACCTTTAAAATTCCTAATGATGCCTGCATCACAAGGCTGAATTTTGGAAGTGCTGTTTGGTGGTAAGAACAAAACAGTTGTGTGGCTAAGAGGTGGCAGATTATCATTTTTTCCATGTGCTGTACAATTGTCCAAAATAAGCAAAACATTTCTGTTCAATCGGCTATCAAACCACTTTAGCCATTCCACGAAGAGTAAAGACGTCATCCATGCATTTGAATTTGCTCGATAAGTACAATTAAAATTATCACGGTTGACATTTTTGAAGCATCTGGGATTAAGAAACTTACCAATCATCCAAAGAGGAAGCTTGTCAGAGCCATCACCATTGCAACAAATAACAATTGTAATTCTTTCTTTATTTTGCTTACGTCCTTCTAACTGTTTCGTTGCAAGAGAGTTATCTGCTTGCATTCGATAAAATAGACCGGTTTCATCCATGTTGTAAATGTCCTTCCATTCCCATTTGTCAAGTTCTTCTCTTATTGCCGGCAAACTTGCTTCAATTTTCTCCATATCAACAGAGCCACTCTCCCCGAAACGACGAAAGGATCGGATTGCATGTCGCTGCTTGAACTTATCCAACCACCCATTTGAAAATTCAAAAGGAGCAGCTTCTGGATACAATCCCTTTAAGAATATGATTCCTTTTTCTTTTAATAAATCACCAGAAATATTTACAAACTCTTGATTGCACAAAAACCATTCGTAAAGTGCAGACTCCATTAGAGGATACTTTACTTGTTTTTGACGTTTTGCATTCGGGTTCGAAAGCACTTCTCCTTCATGGTCGGTTGAATTTTTCATTATCTTAGATATTGCTGACTGTGACAACTTAAGTTGATGGGTATTTTCTAACCATATCGCAAGATCTTTTTGCTTCCAATCGGGGTTGTCTTGTTTCATTTTTCGCAACTCATGACGTATACTTTCACTAATTTGAGTTCGTTTGATTTTAGGTGCCATGTTTGGATTGAAGAAGAAAATTATGATATGAAATAATAGTTAAATTCATGATAAAACTAGCTTATATTTATATGAATGTATTGATGAAATGCACATCCATAAATTTTAATTTTCCAAGATGCATATGGCTGAATTTTGAAGGTCTAAGAATTTTGACTTGTTAATAAGTTTGAAGGTCTATATGAATTTTGAAGGTCTAAGAATTTTGACTTGTTAATAAGTTTGAAGGTCTATATGAATTTTGAAGGTCTAAGAATTTTGACTTGTTAATAAGTTTGAAGGTCTATATGAATTTTGAAGGTCTAAGAATTTTGACTACTATTTTTTCAAAAAAAAATCTAATTTTTATATATAAAACTCTACTTAAGAATAACCCCCCTATAGTAATATTTTTCCCCGGTCCCAAGGATATTACTGTATAGAGGTTTTACTGTACTTGTATAATTTAATTTGAATGGTTTTTTAAATTCAATTTGAAATTCTATCATGACATCAAAATCAAACTTTAGAGTTACGACGAGGAGTTGTATGTAATGTAATAATCATTTATGGTGGACAATTAGTATCGATCTAAATTTGTGAAAAAAAGAAGAAGATATAAATACAATCTTACCATCCTTTCACCACGGGACTTGGTCTCAATCGGAATCGGATAAGCCGGATCATCATTCATAGGATAGCCTGCAGGAGGAGTTGCAGTGTAAAGCCATTGGAGGTGGACAAACGACTGCTCAAAGACCCAAATGAATTATCAATAATAACCAATTTCTCATGTATTGATGATCACGGTTAATATTAAGAAAAAAATTTGAAGAAAATATCTATGATCTATGATATATAAGATAATATTTTTGGGTGGCCACAAACCCTTATATGATAACTCCACATCAAAACTTATCTATGGACAAAATTAATCCCAAGTACATCAGTCTTTAATTCCCTCCTCCAAATCACATCCTATCTCCCCTCCTCCGCTGCCCCTCCTCCATCTGCACACCCTTCATCCGCCGCGTCGTCGCCCTCGACCCCTCCTCTGTTGAAATTAACTTGATTTGAATTTGGGGATACGAAGGGTCATGGGTAATTTTGTTCATGCATGAATTATTGATGCATCATTATTAGTAGTAATTAAGAATATGAAGAGTCATGTTTTGACTAATTCCTAACAATTCCTCCCTTAAACTAAATTCTTGAATACTGAAAGAAATTAGTTTATGTTGTTTCTTGCACAAACTCCAAGCATTGCACGCAGCTTCACAAAGACATCATCCTTGAGTGGTTTTGTCATCACATCAGCAATCTGTTCCGAAGTATTGCAATGAATCAGTTCTATTACTCCTTCCCGTGCGAGCTCTCGAAGAAAATGAAAACGAACATCAATATGCTTGCTTCGTCCGTGCATAACTGGATTTCTTGAAAGCTTGATTACAGAACTACTGTCACATTGAATAGCTATTGACTCTTGCTTTTCTTGATCAAGTGTCATTAGCAACCTCTTTAACCAAATAGCTTGACAGGAACATGATGCTGCTGCTATGAATTCTGCTTCCGTGGTTGACAAACTTACAATTGGTTGTTTCTTGGAACACCATGATACAGCTCCAGCTGCAAAAAGGAAGACATTTCCAGTTGTACTTTTTCTATCATCAAGATCACCCGCATAATCACTATCAGTATATGCCTTGAGCTTATCACTTCCTCCCTTCTTGTAGAAAATTCCAAACTCAGTTGTTCCTCGTAAATACCTTAACACCCTCTTTGCTAGTTGTAAATGGAGCTGAGTAGGTCTCTCCATATACCTGCTTAAAACACTAACAGCAAACATCATATCGGGACGAGTTGAAGTAAGATACATGAGACAGCCCACAATTTGCATGTAGTAAGTTTTATCCACCTTGGTCCCTTCTTCATCCTTGCAAAGCTTGAAACCAAGAACAATTGGACTTCGAACTGAATTGCTTTCGTTCATCCCAAAACGTTTCAACGTCTCCTCTGCATACTTCTTTTGACAAATAAAGATTCCACTAGATTTCTGCAAGACTTCAAGACCCAAAAAATACTTCATTTTTCCGAGATCCGTCATATCAAACTCAAGCTTCATCGAGTTCTTAAACTCAGTAAACATCAGCTCATCGTTCCCTGTAAAGAGAAGATCATCAACATATAAACTTACAATGAGCATGCTGCCCTCTTTGTTCCGCTTAATAAAAAGCGTATGCTCATAATCACATTTTTTAAAGCCTTCCTTCAGAAAATATGCTTCGATACGACTATACCAAGCACGAGGAGCCTGTTTGAGCCCATAAAGAGCTTTCTTTAACCTGTACACTTTCTCTTCTTTCCCTTTTTGAATGTAACCACAGGGCTGCTCAACAAAAACATCTTCAATTAATTCTCCATGTAAGAAAGCAGACTTTACATCTAATTGATGTATAGCCCACCCCTTTTGTGCCGCCAAAGCAATCACCAAACGTACAGTCTCCATGCGAGCTACCGGAGCAAATACTTCTGTGTAATCAACACCATACCGCTGAGCATACCCCTTTACTACTAGCCTTGATTTATACTTGTCAACTTCCCCCTTCTCATTAAGTTTAGTCTTATAAACCCACTTTACTCCAACTGTTTTAGCTCCTTTGGGTCGATCAATTAATTCCCATGTGCCATTTTTCTCAATTGCTTCAATCTCTGCATCCATGGCATTACGCCATCTTTCACTCTTCACAGCTTCTTCAAAATTAAGTAGATCTGCACCAGTGGTGTACAGCGCAAAGAATGCTGTGTAAAGCGCAGCCTCTTCATCGGACAAACCATCACCGGTTACATAATCTTTTAACCAAGCTGGTTGCTTCCTACTCCTCCCTTCGACATGACCTGATGAAGCTTCTTGATTAGTGACAATCGACTCCTCAATCGACTCCTCCGGTTGTGCAGCGGCAACATCATCTTCTTCTACTGCATATTCTTCATTGACAGCCCTTTCATTATTTTCCCATTCTAGCTCGCACATAACAGCTGACTCATGCTTCTTGTCCCATTCCCATTCTTCATCCTCGGCAAAAACCACATCTCTGCTTATTACAATCCTTTGTGAGATAGGATCATAAAGCCTATATGCCTTTGACTCTTCGCTGATTTCGAGTAGAACACACCTCAAGCTTTTCTCATCTAGCTTGGATCTCAATTTATCAGGTACATGAGCATATGAGACACAACCAAAGATTCTGAAATGTTGGACTGTTGGCTTGATTCCGCTCCAGGCTTCTTCAGGTGTTTTGTCCTTCACAGCTAGTGTTGGACTGCGATTTAAAACATGCACAGCCCAATTTACTGCTTCTGGCCAGAAAGTTTTGGGTACTTTCTTTTCAGATAGCATACTACGGACAAGATTCATGATGGTTCGATTCTTCCGCTCTGCAACGCCGTTTTGTTGCGGTGTATATGCAGCTGTCAATTGTCTTTGCAATCCTTGTGCATTGCAAAACTCGTTGAATTCTCGAGATGTAAATTCTCCACCACGATCCGTACGCAACCCTTTAAGAGATGTACCTGTTGCTTTCTCAACATGTATCTTGAAACTCTTAAAGACAGCAAAGGCCTCTGATTTTTCTGCCAAAAAATAAACCCATGTCTTGCGGCTGTAATCATCAATGAAAGTAATTAGATACCTTTTCTTGCTGTTTGAGGCTGGCTTAATTGGTCCGCAAATGTCAGCATGAACAAGCTGCAAAATTTGTGATGCTTTCCAGGAACTCTTCATTGGAAACGAGTCTCGATGTTGTTTCCCAACAAGACAATTTTTGCACAGCTTTGAGGGTGGCTTAAGCAATGGTAAACCTTCCACCATTTGTTTTTGTTGCAGTATTTGTAAGCCTTTGAAGCTTAAGTGCCCAAACCTGCAATGCCAGAGTTGCGCCACATCTTCTGTAACCGTGTTAAAGCAAGTGGGTGCTGCAGGCAAAGTGATGGCATGCAAGATAAACATTCGATTTGCAGACATATTTAATTTCATAATCAAACCTTTGTCAGGATGATATATTTTGCACTGCCCTTGTTGAAACAAAATACTTAGACCCTTCTCTTGCAACTGTCCCAAGCTTAACAAGTTGTTCTTTAGTTCTGGAACATAAAAAACTCCTGAGATAATGCTGACAACTCCATTGATTTGAAGTCGAATGTTGCCTTTCCCATGAACCACCATGTTTGAATTATTTCCCAACTTCACTGAATCAGAGAATTGTTCATCAAACTCGGAAAAATATTCTTTTTTTCCACACATGTGATTACTGCACCCAGAGTCCAAAAGCCACATGTCTGTTGTTTTTTGCTCCTTTTCTTCAACATAAGCCATCAACAGCATGTGTTCTTCACTCTCTACTTCACTTTCTGCAAAATTTGCAACTCTACTCTTACATTCCCATTGATAATGCCCAAGCCTGTGACAAGCATAACATTCCACCGTTGCCTTGTCAAAACTCTGTCTGCCTCTTCCACGGCCTCTACCTCCAGAGTTCCCACGTCCTCGTCCTCGTCCAGAATATTGGCTCCCATGTGTCACCTTCAGTGCATGTTCTTCCTGTACAGTATTAATCATGCGTTGCTCATGCACAAGTAAACTGCTTTGCAATTCGTCAATGGAAAGCACACTCGTATCCTTGGATTCTTCAATAGAACACACAACATAATTAAACTTTGGAATCATTGACCTCAGAATCTTTTCCACAACAGCAACTTCTTTCAAATCTTCACCATTTGCTTTCATCTTGTTAGTAATGACAAGAATACGAGCAAAGTACTCGTCCACAGATTCTCCTTCTTTCATGTGAGCCATTTCAAACTCCTTTCGCAATGCCTGTAGGTGAGCACGCTTTACTCGTGTTGTTCCTTAATATTTCTGCTTCATAGAATCCCAGATACTCTTTGATGTGTCTTTGTTAACGATTGTTTTCAGAATAGTACGATCTAAAGCCTGAAACAGATAGTTCTTAGCTTTGAGATCCTTCAATTTCTGCTCTTCATAGTTTTTCCTTTGCACCTCAGATGCACCTTCTGCTGCTGCAGAAACTCCATTCTCCACCATATCCCAGTATTCCTTTGATCGGAGAAAATTTTCCATAAGCATCCCCCAATGACTGTAGTGACCATCGAACCTCGGCACTGCTGGTTGAACAAAAGCACCTTCTGTAGTCATTGCCTCTGCTTAAATCCTTAGAAGACTGCTGCTTCTACAAAGCCTCTTGACCTGGCTCTGATACCAAATGATAAAGAACATAAAGAAATTTGAGAGGAAAATCATATATTGAATGGAAAGCATTTAGGCCATTAAATAGCCATTTACATCAAAACAGAAAATACTACAAATAAGGGATCTTCCAACTAATGAAGACCTATTCTAAAGCAAGGAGTCCCAAATAAAATGGGATTTTATTTAACTAATTCCTAACAATTCCTCCCTTAATGGGATTTTATTTGACTAATTCCTAACAGATATTTAAGAGTATGGTCGAAAATGACTCACAAATTGATGCAGATTGAAGTCTCATATCTCATGAGCAATAATTATGAGTATTGGAGTACAAGAATGAAGGAGATATCGATTTCTCAAAACCTTTGGGAAATTATTGAAGAAAGATATGAAAAGACGGAAAGCTGGAACAACCTAACTCCATTCGAAATTGAAATATTGGTAGAAGATCGAAATAGAAGAAACAATAAAGCGTGTTTCTTAGTATATCAGGGAATTGATGAAGAAACTTTCGATAACGTAGGAAGTTGGAAGTCGGCGCGAGAAGTTTTGGAGAATCTGCGAAAAATGTTTACAAAAGATGGAGAGGACAAAAGTGATACGAAGAAAATTAGTAAACCAAAAGTTGGTGGAGAAGAAGCAAGTAATCAAAATGGTCGTATGCATGAAAATCGAGAAAGATTGAAGGCGTCATATTGTGTGAAATCATCACAAATTCGAGATTGAGTTCGACATCAAAGAAAAGGGGTAAAGCGAAGAGGTAATAACATTTTTGCTTTGCACAAAAGAAAATATAACAACAAAATCGAAAGTAAAAGTAGAAGAATGAAATATTACATGAAATCCAAAATTATGGATATTGATAAGTATAAGAGAGAGAAATCCATGCATAAAGAAATCAACATGGTTAGGAAGAAAACCATATTGTATTTAAATATTTTATTGGAGGGCGAAAAATTAGTCGGAATTAAATGGAGAAAGAAAATTAAGAAGAGTCGATAAGGAAGTGCCCTTATATCATGTTCATCGTCGAGAAAAAGAAATGTGCCTGATATTAACTATGAACATATGAAGAAATTGGAAGCATACCTCAGATTTCAAGATCGGGTCGCAAATATTCTAAATCGTAAATGTTCTAAACCGTTCGAACTTGTTAAGAAAAAGGAAGTGAAGCTCATCTATATCAAATTGTAAGATCAAGTTGCCGATATTTTTACGAAGCTGCTAAAAACCGAAAGGTTTAACAATTTAAAAATGTTGCTCAAGCTTGGTATGACAAATCAAGTTTAAGAGGAAACATTGAAATTAATTTGATTTGAATTTGGGGATATGAAGGGTTGTGAGTAATTTTGTTCATGCATGAGTTATTGATGCATTATTAGTAGTAGTAATTAAGAATATAAAGAGTCATATGTAATCATAATTATTGTGTAGGTTATTAGTTATGGAATAATAAGAGTCATTATTTGTGATAATAAAATACGCAGATTATGAGTTGTGGAGTATGAAGAGTCATGTATTTTTTATATATATTTATTGTCGTTTGGATTGTAAAAGTGTGCCAAAAATATAAAATCAATACAAGTATATATATTTTCTCCTTTATATTCTCTACCAATTTTCCTTCTAAGTTATAATTCTAATCATACTTTGATAACATCCTCCTCTAACGTTATCGCCCCTGTCCCCTCCCTCCCCCATCTCCTTTCTCTCCCATCTTTGCCTCCTCAACCTCCTCTCAACCTCCGTCCACTCCTCCAATCCGATCTTCTCGCTCCGCCATTCCACGATCCTGGAGGATCTGCTGGTTAAGATCGGCGGAGTGTTCAGAGACAAGATTGACCTCGTCAAGTACCAGCTCTCCGACGAGAACCTCGACGTCCTTATCCCGATCTAGTTGCATGAGTATCTCGGCAACATAACGGAGGAACTTGATTGCGTTGCCGATGAGCCCGCAAGGCTGTCAATCTACGTGCGCGGCTTCGGATCTTCGTAATCTCGTTGACGATGATCATCCTGCGATCGACACAGAACAGTGCTATATCGACGTCGTGAACAGGATGCAGATTGGGATCAAGAGGAATGACGGCAAAAAAAGATAAAAATTAAGCGATGATGTAGTTGGGGCTAATTTTGTCCGTACACAGGTTTTGCTGTGGATTTATTAACAAAGGTTTCGCAATACCGTCTATAACTACACATACTAAGTATAACCATCCACCACTAATTACATTTTCCAACAGTAATCTCTATGATTATAATCGGAATAGGAGGGAGCCGGGGGCCTGTGACCAGCTCATATTTATTTGAAATAAATATTCAAAAAAATACGATAAAAATTAAGAAGTCGTCGATTTTATCATTAAGAAAATATTATAAAATCAATAACTGTAAAAACCTTTAAAACATAATCTTTCAACAAAAAATATATTCCAAGAGAGAAAATAGGGCCTGCCGGAACTCTATATGCCCAAAACTGCAGCAGCTTCTCACATGGGCCAGTGGGTTTCAGGAACCTAACTGTAAAATAGCCAGTGGACCCCACTAGTTTACGTGAGAGGTCACTGCAGTTTGGACGAAACGTTCAACGGTTTTAGTCAAAAAAAAAAGTTCCACGGTTATAGCAAATTTAATCAAATCCATTATCAACCAGCATTTTAAAATTTAAAAGATATCTACTACATTAATAAAAATTAAAGTAATACATCGCAGATTTAGCTAAATTGCTAGATTAACAAATGCACTTAATTTTTTTGATATTTTTAATATGATCATGCAGGGCATGTGCCAAAAAGCTAGTAATTATCCAAAGAAAAGAAAAGGCAAGGGACTAATCAAATAAGGCTGGGCTTTTTATATTTCATAGCATGAAGCTTCGTTTCCGAAGGAAAGTTGTAAGCATTACAAAAGTATCACCGACGGTTCCATCCCTTGGTGGAGGCATCGCTGTTAAGGAACGCACCGTGTCAGTCAAAGCAAAGGGCCGACGGTGGTAACTGGTTTAATATCGATCCTACATGACCGACTCCATTAGAAACTCATTATATTATATATAATGAAATAAAATTACCAATGCATCTGTCGGTAATTAATGGTTTGCTTTCCACTAACAGAACCCTTTGTCCGGTGATAACCGACTGTAGTAACTTGAAAGTAGTGGCCATCTCTTGTGCCATATTTGGATCCAACCCAATATATATAGGAGAGCATTGTAGCTAACCAAATGATTTATAAAACAAATTAGGAAGATAAATTAAGATTTTAAATATATATACCTTGGGGAGGAACCTGACTCATGTTATATGCACCAAGAGAAGAGAAGAAGAGAAATTAAGCCAAGAATTAATGAAGATGTGTAAGATATGCTGTGTTTATATAGTTTGGTTACTAATCCAAGTTTCTTATTTTGTGCCAGAAACAACAGTAAAGAGGCCAAACAGAGGCAGAGTTCATACAAATTAAGAAACAGGTCAGAGAAACAAAGGGCTCTAATTAATTAATAGCTTGTTTATATTTTGTCATTCTTCATAGGGTAAGTTGTTGACCAACCCAAAAAAAACCTGTAAAAACGTTCCTAGCCTTTTTCATCGTGTGAAAAAATCCCTAAGCCTGTCACTTATTCCATGAAATGCAAACAACCATATGTATTTTAGTATATCCCAAGAATGCCCTTAGAGACCCGTGTACCCAAGTACAAGTTGACAGATGCAATTTTTTTTTTGGAAAATTCTGATTTTCGATTGCCTGTAATTTCTATCAGGTTGCCTGTAATTTCTAATCTGAATTGGGTTTTGTTGATTTTTCTTTAAAGAACTCAGCATTAAATGCTCTAACTAAATCATTTTCCCTCCAAATTCACCACTTCTCCACCCCCCCCCAAAAAAAATCCTATGTTGCCAACAACACAATATTTTTCATATTCATTTTCTCTGTCATCCATTATCTTCTCTCATTTCCTCCACTTTCATTTTTGTTTAGAGCAATATACAAGACAGTTGTCTGTAACATCTAACCAGTTGTCGGTAACTTTTAAAAAAACTGTCTGCAACTTCTAAACAGCCGCCTATAGATGCGATGCGATGCGATGCGATACAAGCACCAAACTAACCAAAGGCATGATAATTACATTGGGCAGTCACCATCTTGCAAATTTCTCAAATATCTTTGATTCACCACGCCTCAAGTTTTCTGGGAAAAAAAAGAAAAGAAAGGAAAAATGTGTTACATCTTTAGCTAAAAACAACGTACCCAAAATTAGAACAAGTGATTAAAAAGAGGGAGAAAAAAACAAGTTTACCTCAACATCAATTTTGTATAATTCGGGTGTAACCTCAGACAACCAGAAACCATGAAAAAGGGACTGCACAAAAAAATCAAAATGATACCAATTAATACTAATTTTACCCCCATTCACTCGATTTGAAGAATTCAAATTAAAGATAACAGAAACTGCACATGTTTTGTTTTGTTTTTTTAAAAATTGCTTCTTTTTTAAACCGTCTAAACGCAGAAAAGGAAAAATTACACAAATTATTATGCATGCACTTAAAACAAAAGAATCAGAAGAACAAGTGTATAAAGGAAGAGCTTTTATGACGAATAATTGAAAGGTCATCCAATTATCCATTATTTTTTCTCATTTGCTTCACTTTGATATAGTTAGCGTAATAACCGAAAATGACTATGTAAATATGGTTTATATCCATCAAGAAATGAACGAGAAGGTTATCTATATGCAAGTATATGTTGATACTTTAGCCATTATGAACAGCTTTGTCTATATTTGACTCGATTTTTATTTAAAGGAATATACAAGACAGTTGCCTGCAAATTGTAAGCAGTTGTCTATAACATCTAAGCACTTTCTTGTAACATCTAAACAGTTGCATGTAATTTCTAACCAGTTGCCTGCAATTTTTAAGCAGTTGTATTTTCTTAATATCTAAAAAGATTTGCCTTTAATATCTAATAAGTTGCTTGTAATATCTACATGCATGCAAGTAATAATATGTTAACAAAAGCGTTTTTGTTGTAACAGTCAACACGCATCATCGTCTTCCGCTCCAGCAATTGCGCATGACCGAGTACATGAGTTGGAGTCAAGCTTGCCACCGGTGAAGCAAGATGATCAAATGATGAGAAACAATATCCCGGTTGTATGGCATGACGCAGTCGAGGGCACATCCTAAATATTCATGGGTGCTTACGAAGTTATGAGGACTCTTTACCAATTTGCTATTTCGAAACAATTCAATTTCGACTGCATAAAGAACGATGGCTCTAGGGTAATAGTGGAATGTTCCCAAAGGGATAAAGGATGCTTATGGAGAGCACATGCATATCAGTCTGGGACCTTTTGTACCAAAATATTATGATATTCGTTATAATTTTGCTGTAAATTTTTCTATTGGTTAAATATGCATCAGAATGAAATTTAGAACCCGTTTTATGAATCTCTTTATTTGCAGTTGCCTGTAACATCTAGGCACTTGCCAGTAACTTCTGATAGGTTTCTTGTAGCTTGTAAACAGTTGCATGTAAGTTCTAATTAGTTGCATGTAACTTTCATGCACTTGTCTTTAACTTCTAACCACTTACATGTAACTTCTAATTAGTTGCCTGTAACTTCTAATTTGTTGTTTGTAACTTCTAATAAACTGCATGTAACTTATAAGCACTTGTCTGTAATTTCTAATAACTTATCTGTAATTTCTAATAACTTGCATGTAACCTTTAATCACTTTCCTGTAATTTATAACAACTTGTCTTTAACTTCTAATTAGTTGCCTGTAATTTCTAATTAGTTGCACGTAATTTCTAACATCAGCTATATAAAACCGATAATATTAACAAAAATATCATTCATATCACAGTATCGGCCAATATCAGCTAAATAAAACATATAATATCAACAAAAATATTATTTGTATCACAATATCGTACAATATCAACGATATTACAGTAAATACGTCAACAATTATTTACATTTATTAGACAAACCAGTAACATATAAGCAATTTGTCATTCTCACTCAAAACAAGTAATAATATCGACGAATGTCAGCAAAATACAAATAAATGAATATATGTACGAATGACAAAGAGTTCAAATTTTGGCCAAACAAAAACTGAAACTATATCAGGTCATTTCTTCCTCATTCGCTAATAGAATTTGTGTCGTAAATGTCGGCCGCCACTGCATCGACCCTTTCCCTTCAGGGCATCCGGAATCCGCTGACCCTTGATCAATACCTTCATGAATAAGTAGATGAACGCACCGCAATCAGAACTGTTAAACAACAACGTTAACAAACACATATTGTTATAACCCTTAACAATCAGAAATGTTAAAACAAAACTTCTAAATAAAAGAAATATTGCTTAAGAATTTTTTTGTATCGAGCAAGTAACACTAGTAAAGTGAAATGGAGGTACTATTGTGTCAAGGGCCAAAGACTTCATCAAGTTATCTGCTATCTTGATAAAGGAGTCCATCACTTATGAAGAGTTTACATATTTATAGGTTGCATATAACTTCTACTGAGTTGCCTATAATTTCTAACAAGTTGCATATAAGTTCTAACCACTTGCATGTAACTTTTAGTAAGTTGCATGTAAGTTCTAATAAGTTGTTTGTAATTTCTAACCAGCTGTCTGTAACTTTTAGTAAGTTACATGTAATTTCTAATAAGTTGCATTACTAAGTTGCTTATAACATTTACTAATTTGATTATAACATCTACTATGTTACTTGATTATAACATCTACTGAGTTGCATGTAACATCTATAACAATTACATGTAAGTTCTAATAAGTTGTCTGTAATATCTATAAAAGTTGCATGTAAATTTTAAGTAGTTGCATATAACCTCTAATAAATTGTCTGTAATCTCTAAAACGTACCGTATCTCCCACCTACTGCCCGGTTAAAAAATCGAAGGTTTCGAAACAGGAAATCGAAACACGGTTAGTACGGTCAAAAAGTATTGCCTTCGACGAAATACGTTCCTTCAAAAGCATCAAAGGCATCCCTATGCACCAACCCGAGCTCATCGATATGTTCTATTACGGGCGATACAAAGTGCATAATTAAATAACAATGGATGAAGTACAATAATTGATAATACATTTAAGGAAATAGTATAATAGCCAAAAAAGGTTAAAGGTTGAAACTTAGTGACTAAAGAAGAAAGAGTAGGCTTTCAAAAGAAGGAGATATCATTATAGAATATTTTTAAACATATTAAAAACCTAATTTGTCTGTTCTGCAAAGTTATTTCCTTAATTACCTAAAAAAGACATAAAATCAGGATAACTTTTAGCTTTAATTACAAGATAACCTAAGCCTTAAAGGCTTAATCCAAAATGAATAATTTCCTCAAATAGTAAGACATGATGAAATAAAATTACTATCTAGATCATGGAAAAAATATTTCCATTTCAAGTTTGTGAGAGTTAATCAATTAATTACAATCCTTTCACTTCTCTGTATTAACTCGGCCTTACAAAGGACAAAACAAAGTAATTACCTAATAAAACCTGAAATATGAAAATCAAGAATCATGAACCATTCAGACAAAAAAAAAGCATAGTTTCCTGGTAAATTTTTCGTGTAGGAGTATTTAATTTAAGAAAGAGAATACCAATTTAAGGAAATTCTATAAATAAATTGGAGAAAAGGAAATTGGTCAAATAAATTGAAAAGCGAAAGACGAAACAGAAGAGATCATTTGAGTAGTATTTAATTTTGAATTGAGAAAAAGTAAATCGAAGAACGACGGTTGTTCTTCGATTTGGTTGTTCTTCGATTTAGTTGTTCTTCGATTTGCTTCATCTCGGTTCAAAATAAAATAATGCTTAATTGATCTCTTCTGTTTTGTCTTTTACTTCTCAATTTATTTGATCATAACAAATTTATCAATTCTACTTCTGTAATATTTCAAAACATAACCTTAAGAAAACAAACCCTCAATCAATTAAATTAAAAATAATGATAATAAACCCAAATTACACCCTAAATAGAACAGAACATCCCTTCTATCTCCTATCATATAACAAAAAACAGAATCATCATATTCCCGTCATTTAATAAATAAACAATATACTTCCAATTGAATCAAATCATTTCTCCAATAACATTTCATAAACATATTCCAAATCAAATAACACTACCAAACAACAACAACAATAAACTAAACTAAAGAGAAGAAAATGATACCTTAAAAAAGAAAGGGAAATACTTTCCCCATTTGGCCACCACTTCACCCCCAAAACCCCTCATTTCTCTCCAAAATCCAATCTTTCAACTTCACCACCCCATTCAGAACTCATCATAGGGCTTCTATTCATCGATCTTCGCCCCTAGATCCCTCGCCTGCATCATCTCCATAGCCGATTTGCCACTACGGTTCCCCGGTCGTAGTTCTGGACCGAGCAGCGAAGACTGACGACCTCCGACGAGTCCATTTCGCTTCCCATTAAACCCTAAGATGGCTAAAAAAAATAGCGATGGAAAAGACAGTGACGATGATGGTGAAGCCAGCGACGACGACAAGAGGCAAATTGGGTTCTCTGAAATCGAGCGAGAGAGAGAAATTTTGAATGGGGGTATTTTCGTCCATCCACCAAAATATAATACTAGGTCTTGAACCAAGGGCTGTTTAGACCAACATTATGAACAGTAGGCTCTTTTTCCAATTTTGAAAATACCAGGGACTTTTTCACTTGTTTTTCTTAGGCCGAGGATTTTCAACAATTTACCCTTCTTTATATGTTGGACAATTTTTTAGAATAAACCATATTAAATTAATAGTAGTAAAAACAAACCACTTTCAAAAGATATTACAAGAACAGGCCATTTTCTGCCGCTGGGCATCACGTAGGTACCACGTCAGCACCAACTCAGCGCGGGCGCTAGTGTTAAAAATTTTAAGGGACGCGGTTTCAAACTGCGTTCATTATAAAATTTTATTTTGTCAATGGGCGCACTTTCAAAGTGCGTCCATATATTTTACTGAAAAACAATTGGGCGCACTTTAAAAGTGCGCCCCATTCCCCAATTTAAATAGATACAATCTATTTATTTTCCCCATTCCTCTCTATTCTCTCTCATCTCTCTCTCTGGTTCGATGTCTCTCTCTGGTTCGATCATCGATCCCCTCCCTCCCCCCCGCGCACGCGATCTTTCTTCCCCCGGTGATCTCTCCCTCTCGGTCTCTGTCTCTCTCATCTCTCTCCTTTTGTCTCTTTGTCTCTGTCTCTCATCTCTCTGTCTCCCCCTCTCTAGATCTCTCCCTCTCTCTCATCTTTCTTTTTCTCAGTCCGGATCTTACATTCTCTGTCTCTCATGCATGTTTAGGTGGAAATTCACCGGCGAACAATCACCTTCACTCTCGCCATCATTATCACCACCGTGAGCATCAAGAAAGTTAGCAAAATCCTAATTTTCTTTAAAATTCATTCATAAAAATATTTGATTCAAATTTAGTATTAGGAAAACAATTCGAAAAATTGGGTGCATATTAGGGGTTTTCCCTGATTTTACTTATGACGGATCAATGAGTAGGATTTAAATTCTTGCTACTTTTTACATGCTAGAAATATGGATTTTATTGTAAGTTTTTGTAATTAAGTGAGTATAAATGTGAAGATAAATAAATAGATTGTTTGATGAGAACTCTCAAAACATGCGTCAATTTTTCTGGCAGGTGGAAAAATGACGGATAATTATATTCATCTAGTTTGCTATTTCGGTAGCCAATTATCGATTGGAAAAAATAATATTTCTGAATATATCGGAGGAGAAATTAAGATGACTAGAGTCACGAAATCTAGCACATACAACGAGCTGTGCCAAGTAGTGTACAAAACTACCAAAATTATAGAGTTCATTATCTCCTTAATATACAAATGGCCGACGGAGCATAAATATGCCGCCATTGAAGTATCCGATGATAGGGATACACAAGTCATGCTTGCATCGAAATCGAAATCGATCAAGCTGTTTGTGGAGAACGAGATATTGACGTCCGCTCAACTGCCCGAATCTTCTTCTGAAGTGCCTGAATATACTCGCAAGGAGAAATGACACGCATGCTCAATATGAATACTGATTCTACCAGCTTTATATCTCCCACCAATGATGAACAGTATAGAGATCAAAGTTATGTAGGTGAAGGCACATCAAGCGGGACGCCGGTGAATTGGCAGTTTACGAAGTAAGTATTACCTTGCATATCTTTATACCGCATGTATATTTAGCAGAACACTATTCATTGAGAGTGGATGTATGCTATAGTTACTAAGTAATCATAAATTTGTGTGCAGTTCTTATGTACCGCCGGTCGGTTATAATTGCATGTCACCGCCAGGTTTCGGTTTTAATTGCATGCCAATGGTCACGCCCCGCTTCCCAAAATACGCGATACGATGGGTGACAAGGCCATCCATGCTCCTACGGTCAAGGAAATATCCTGCTGTAGTCACACTTCAGCTTCTAGCATTACGCGGTAATCAGGTTTCAATGCACAGGTAATGAGAAATGCAGTCACTAATTCTATCAAACAGATATAAAACTAACCAGATAGAGTACAAGGAAAAGATAGCGCTGACGTCGCTGATCTAGATGTCCGCAAAATGCTCGAGATAAGGCAGGTCCTGATCCGAGCTCAGACCACTTCTCACTCTGAGCATGCATACTCAGGTCGTCAGAGCAACACAATAGCAATATATATAAATACATATGTAAACACGTACAATGATGATGAACATGAAATAGTAAACATAGAGTGATGACATGAGTATGAAGTAATCGGTACAGGTAACGATAAAGCAAGTGTATCAGATCAGTGGCCAATGCAATGTTCATGTCACTAAACCTATCAGTCTCTAAGTCTCAATGTCCAAGTCACTAAATCTATCGTCAGTCCAAGTGTGAGCGTCAAACACCGCAGGAGTATCCCCAATCCAAGGGTAGGCCCCAGGGGCAAGGGAACACGGGCCCGAATCACGCTCGCTAATAATCAGTAATATCACACATACGACTCCTGAAATCGTTGTATATGCCGGCAGTGGGACTCCAGAGATTCCGTTGATCGAACTCACACTCAAACTACCCCACACCCGCGGTCTACATCAAACACCGACCATGAACCCAAATACTAGTCGTCCCATGACAAGTTTACGCGAGAACTGGAGACAGGGTCTCCAACAAGTATGTCTCGACTGGTATCCAATATAAATGGACAATACTCGACGTCTTACCTATGACACTAATATAAGTGCTTCCATAACCGTCACATTCTAATTATAATTACACTTATATATGTCTCATAGGCGTCGACAATGCAATAATTTAACTGGTTCCGCTGATTGTGTACAAGTACGTGTCACTTCACTTATTCATCCATATTTTAACACTAATGTACTTTCCACAATCCAATCACTAATATTTATCACTGGGTAATGTAACACAGTCACTAGGTTATCAATGTTTATGACCACTATTCAAATGAGGATATAACCGCTACATGATATGATGAGAATGCAATTAATTATAATACGAATAAAATATAGCAGCCAGTGTCATACCACTTGCAAAATTTACTATAAATCACACGTGTAGAATTAAGCAAAACAATATAAAAGGGGTAACTAGTATATTTAATTATATGTCCATCAAAATTGGTTTCGCGTCAATCGGATTTCAGGTTCTCTAGTTATGGTCATTTCATTTTAAGTGTTTACAGTTGGAAATCCCATTTTCTGAACCGCAAGTCCGTTTCGTAATACGTTTTACTCCTACTTGGAAGCATAATTAGGCGACGCTAAAGTTAGATAATATTTAGATTTATCTGTTGTGTTTCCAGTGCATCAGATGGATTAACAATAGCTTTTCTGTACTAGAAATTATGTCATGTTTAATGTGAAGGGGGTAAGAAATGTCACTGCAGAAACTGCAGAACACGTCGATATTCTAAAATACAAACTAAATATCAAACGACTGTGAAACTGCACGGGACTAGATTCATGTGTTAGATAACTAAATTATCTACGCGACTATATGGGGTTCCATGCATTTTCAGTTTTATGTAGGGATGTGCAGATATTTAAATTCAGGTATCCTCGAGGAATGCTGCCCCGGACTGCAGTTCAAAGTCGCATTCCCGGTCAATTCTCGTTACATTAATATATAAATATCAAAAATAAACTATAGATGGTTCTAAATTATCGAGTCGGCTTTGATATGAGCCGTAGAAAATTACATTCCAATCAGTATTTAATTTACAACGATTTTAATAAGGCAACATGCGCGGTAAGATTTCAGATTTGACGTAGCTAGACGGAGGTATCATTTTATAGTGATGAAATTAATATTTTCATCTCAAATTCTTACAAGTTATATATCATCATTAAAGGGATTCATGGGCCATAAATTCCTCCATTTTAAACAAGTTTTAGTTTAGGTTTTGCATCAAGCAGTTAGCACAACATATCAAGGATTTTCGGGATCTTATTCAATCTAGCCGACTCGAATATGATATCGATCCCTATAGACTCTACACCTTTAACACTTGATTCTAAACTCAGTCCCAATCATTCACGTATAAAAATACAAGCACTACGGTGTCGTTGTAATACGAACGATCATTTACCACCATTATATATATATATATATATATATTAAATAAACACTTAGCCCTAATTAGTATAATATTAGCATGTAAGAGCAAGTGAAAGGTTCACTTGCCTTCGGTCGCTTGATATAGAAGCAACACCGCTTGCGGACTTCGTCACGACACACGAGACAATATGATGCTGGACACGGGCGCGATACGGTAGTAGGCACGGTCTTGACTCGGTGCGAGGTGCGGGTGTGGCACGGCGCGAGCACTGGATCGGGTATGGTGTGGCATAGGGCTGGCACGACGTGGCATGGGGAGTGGGTATGGGACGCGACACGACTGGGTACGCAGTGGCACGGAGGCGGACACGATGTGGCACGGACACGACACGGTTTGGGTTCGGCACAGCTAGCGGTGGCACGACGGTGATGGGGCTAAGGTAAAAGGCTCGGGAGCTCATGGATGGAGGCAGTGACGAGGGTGTGAGGTCGTCGGGGTCGGAGCTCCGGCGAGGTGGGGGTGTGTAGGCGGGGTTCTGGGGTTGCAAGGGCTCGGGAGATGGGTGTGCAGGGAAAAAGTACAGAGGAGGAGAGAGGTGGTGGCGAGGGTGTGAAGGAGACGTCGGCGGAGACGAAGTGATGGCGACGAGGTCGGGTTCCGACGGTGATGGGTTTTTGGAGCTCGGGGATGGGTTCTCGTCGAGAGTTTGCAGCGGCTGAGAGAGTGAGAAGAGAGAGGTGAGGTGAGATAGTGGAGGTGAGAATGAGGGCGTCGGCGGTGGTGGCGACGGCAACGAAGAGACGAGGGCATACGATGGGTTCTTGGGTTGCTGGGGAAGATGGGTTCGTTGCGGGTTTCGTCGGAAGGAAGGAGATAGAAGGAGGAAGAGGAGCGAGGTCGAGGAGTCGACGAGGAGAGAGAAGGTCACTGAGGGGAGTGGACTTTGTCGTCGTGGCCATTGGGGAGCAGGTTTCGTGGGTAGCGTGTAGGAGGGGACGTTGAGGAGATGAAGGGGTTTGGCGAGGGGATCACGCGGGGTAGTTGAGGGAGTCTCGGGGAGCGTGAGGGGATCAGGGCGGTTGCGAGAAGAGGGGAGGCGTTGGCTGAGTCGTGGCGAGCACGAGGGAGGCGGGAAAAGAAGCGGGAAGAAAGGGAAAGAGAAAAGAAGAGGGGGGCGTGGGCGTTCGGGTCGGGTCGGGTCGGGTAGGGACGGGGTTCGGGTCGGGTCTGGCTAATGAAGTGGGTTCGTGGGCTCAGGACAGGGAAACGGGCCAAGGAGGTGAAAAAATATATGGTTTAGGAAAAATAGAATTGGGGTTTTAAGAAATTAATAGTTAAGGTTAGCAAGAAGGAAATATTTAAGTTAATAAAATTTTAGAAATTTTTGTTTAAAAATACAGAGATTATTTAAAAAGAACTGGGTATTACAGCGAAGCTTCGGCTATAATATTCTGCCTCAAAATATCGAGCACATGCAGTCATATAATACGGGATACAATAAAGGATGGACACCGTTTGCAGACGATAGGTCGGGATTTCATCGGTATGAAACCGGAACATCAAGTACCATGTAATGGGTAGGCTTTTATCTTCTATCCAGATTAAAGTATATACGTTTAGATAGAGACTTGATTACAGTTTTAGTAGATAGATGGAGACCATAGACCTTCACATTTCATTTTATAGTTGGTGAGATGACTATCACCCTGCAGGACGTCGCTGTACTGCTTGGTCTGGCTATAGACGGACGGGTGGTTGTTGTGGAGTACAGCCACGATTGATCAGATTTGTGTCTCAGCTTAGTGGGTAGGATTCCGCCTGTTGGGCAGAGGAGAGGAAGTAGCATTAACTTGAGTTGGCTGCAGAAGGCGTTTAGTGTTAAGCCTGTCATGGATACTACGCCTACAGCGATCGAGTAGCACGCACGCGCCTATATTTTATATCAGATAGGGATTCGCTTATTCCCGGATAGGAGTAAGAGCAGAGTTGGTCTTTCCTGGTTGGCGCTTTAGCCGATCTCAACGAGTGTGTCACTTTATCATGGGGGAGTGCAGTTCTGTCATTCCTCTACAGCGAGCTGAGAATAGCTGGCTTGATGGAGCAAAAGAGTTTTGGGGGTTATTTGACGCTTCTTCAGGTATAAAATATTTAAAGCCGCGTTCTACTAATTTTGCGTAATTAAATTGATATTCAATGTAAATCATATTTTATTTCAGATATGGACATGGACATATCTCTCTATTGGTCGCCTGACCATTACAACACAGTTCACTTTAGATGGCCAAAAGCCGTATGGTTGCCAGTAAGTAATTGAACCTATGCACATATTTCAAATTTCAAGTTTTTTGGGAATATTAACTTGTGTGTAATCTCTATGCAGGTGGAATGTGCCCAAATCATGAGATGTGACATTGGATCGCAGCCTCCGCTTTTACTGCAACGAGTTTGATGTCATGGAGGAGGAGTCGGTTACGTGGACACCATTCACACCTGACCTGTTGGGCACTCTGCATCCATTGTGCTTGGAAGGCGACGGATTTTGGCGTGCGCGGACGCCGATCATCTGCAATGATATTATTCAGATGCACGTGTCAGACCATTTCCTTCACCAGTTCGGCTTGAGACAGCACATACCAGGCGCGGTGGAGCGGACATCGCGTCAAGATGGAGCACTAGCTGAAGATGCTTGGCTCGTGGAGTGTTATATTTGGATGGGTCGATGGTATAGTCGGGTAAACCACATAGCCGATGAGCTATAGCCAGGTATACCGACAGACCAGCTGTAACGACTTTGAAATTCCTGTACAGAAATTTCTTGTTATTTCACAGTAAAAGGTATTACAGCCTGTGTAAGAGTTAAAAGTTATTTTTGTTTAATAAAAGTAAGAATTAACTTGTAGCTCACTGGTAAATCCTCTGCACTGTTGTGACATAACATGTGTGTTCGATTCTCATCAGACACAATTATTTTTATATTTTTGTTTTTAATTTTTCGGAAGCCCAAGAGTTGCACGTGCAATACACGGAGAAACAAAAAGTTTCAGAAAAATCAAACAGGCGCAATGAGGTGTACACACCCACCTTGACACATGGCACAAACCTTGAAACGGATCAACAAATCTTGACCGCCCGTTTTCATCATTTGGCTGCCGCCGCCGGTTCGATGGAGCCTATTTTCCTCCGTGCTATGCACACTTGTTCCTTCGACTCCCCTGCACTGTTTGATTTTCCTACAATCAAACAGAGACTCTTTAATTCACCATTTAACATCATTTAAATCCTTTTAATCCACATTTTTAATTCTCAAATCCTAATTCTTCACTATAAATACCATCCCATGCCCTGACTCTTCCCCATTCTAAAATTTCAAGCAAAAATTCTCTCAAACTCTCTAAGTACCAAGTGGAGTTAATCACCCCAAGTGGAGTAGCAAGTCAAACTCGACGACCGGAGCATTTCCGACGACGCCACGACACCCGAAATCTTCCTTTCTCTCTTACTAACCACCTAAACATGTAACCCCCTTCATCTCTATCCTTTTCCACCTCAAAACAAATTTTTAAAACAAATCGACAAAAGTGGAGTTATCTCCGATATAATCTTCTTCAAAATTTTTGTATTCCACTTGATAAGCAACTTAGATCAAACTAACATCCTATATTAATCTTAACATTCTTTTGCATCATTTAGTTTTTAGTTTAACAAAATTTTCATGTGAAACAAATATATAACAAACTTTTTCATTAAAATACCATGAATTTTAGTATAACATTTTTCGATAATTAGTTTAAATACGTTTAGAAAAAACATCACGGGGTAACAACCTACCCCACACACATACTATGGTTCCATAGTACGATATTCTAGATCTATGTTTTATTTCAAGAATGGGTTTTTACATTAAAATACCACACTTTTACAAAAACGGGTTTCTTTTAATCGGTATTTTGAAATCCTTGGAAATTACGCCTCTGCAATCCTCGTTAGGGGACCCGCTAATGGATGGTGCGGATTATCGCACATTATTGAGACAGTGGAGCGAGATGCAAAACTCCTCACGGAGTATTCGGTCTCGGAAGGAAATAAAAAATACGTTTTTTAAGAAATACGACTTTTCTAAATAAAAACTAAATTTTGGAAAATTATATAAAACCATGAATTCGTATTTTCAATAAAAGCATATTACGAAACTATATTCTTTAAAATGAAAACTTAGAATTTTAATAAAATACCACCAAGTTTCCAAAAGTAGTAGTTTTCACAAAAATACCATAAGCTTTCAAAAAGGCTAGGTTTTAACACCAAAACACCATAACAATTAAAATACATGTTCATGAAAACCCTAAATATTACAAATCACCCTCGAGGTTATTTCTAAACAATATATATATATATATATATATATATATATATATATATATCATAAAAACCCCTCGAGATATGCAAACAATATTTTAAAGACTCTAGAATTACTATAGGTTTAAGCGGTATCATTTCTCTTGAGCCGTAGAGAGCCGGAGAAAGTGAGTGCTTACCTTTTCAGGTTAGACAACTTAACGGAGTTATCAATGGCAATTGTCTTGGAAAAAAACACAAATCCTGCCGTCCATATGCAGCAGTTGCCGATTTCTCCCGAACATAAGATTTTTAACAGTTTAAATCAATTCCTATGAAAAAGACGTGAACTCGAATCCAAAATCGAATCTAAACTTGAACTCAAACTCGAACAAAAACTCGAACTCAAACTCGAACAAAAACTCGAACTCTAACCTAACTCGAATCTAAACTCGAATATGAACTCGAACCCAAACTACTCGAACCAACCTGACTCGAACCAAGATTGCAATTGTCATGACTCGTATATTACTTGACTCACTCGACTACATTCTACACCTTTTGCAATCTATAGTTTCGATCAAGACATGTTAATCAATCAATCAAACTAATTAAGTATATTAACCAGTTATAATATATTATACTCGGGGTATTTGGGATAGTTTCTTGTGTGAACCCAACGGAGCTTTAGGAGTCCCGTATTAATCTCTCTTTTTTACTCGAATATCAGTCGGGTTGACTCATCCACAGCCTAGAGCCCCGATACTAACACATTAAATGGGCCCGTGTTTCCTTGCTCCTGAGGCCCGACTCTTGAGCTCGTGAATACTTGTACGGCTGCGTTGACATTCACACTTGGAACTTAACGTTAACATAGTGACCATATATAGACCTATAGTATATACTCACCCATGAACATATACTCTTACTCGTCATATATATTCTACACTTATCATTTTCTTTAATCTTACCTATCTTTGGGACTTGCCGAGCGCTAGTTCGCTGACGGGAATTCCACCCATTTTTTCTTCTCTTGGAATGTTCGTCAGATACGGTCGAGACGGAGGAAGTTGAAACCACAGAAGAGGACTACAACCAGATCGCTACTCAAGGCTAGCTCAGCTTCACTTTTTCTTCAGTTTATGTATGCCACTTGTTTAGGCATTTTCCTTATTGTATTTACTTTCCAGTATAAACTCATGTATTTATAAATATTGGAAGTTGAATGTAAATAAAGATATTTGTTGAAAAATTTTACAGTCTCCATTTATTCTTGTATTGTGTATTATTGTTTCAATACACTTAGTATATTTATTTAGGGAATGACCTTCTCTGGATAAATATGCCGCGGGTTTGCCACGTCACCGTTTCCATCTACTGGGAAGCAGGGCGTGACAGGTTTTTGTTGATGGCCCATGCAGGTCATTTCTGCATGAAGTCATAAACAATATACCAAAAGAATTAATGAATTCAACAAATATTTACATTCTTTGCATTTCAAATTCTTGAATCTATCCTAACCTATCTTTTATATCAAGGTGATAGAATTTCCAAACAGTACTTAGTAATCGGTCGGTTAGTACCTCAAGAAGTATTAACAGTTGCATGAAGAATGTGTGAGCAATTCCATTTAAAATATTCACCGACTAAAAAGTACTGAGGTAGATGGACAAGAGTATGATGGCTTGAATTGAATTCTCCGAGTGTAGGGATGTCTTTTACACACACGTAGGGGTATATGATCGGTGTTTGGAAGAAAGGTAGGGATGAAGAATAAAGGTAATGTTTTATTGAGGGATGATGTGATTTCTAACATCTTTTCATGACTATTAAGATAGGGCTCATGACAACTGAAAAGCTAGTGAAGTTGAAAACTCTGATTTTCAAGTTCTTTCTCTTACAATTCTTATCTTTATATGTAACTTTCACAGTCTTTCTTTTATTATAGAATTTTGTGGGTACAATCTGCTGAAAACTCTCAGGAGACAACACTCCCCCTACTAGGGACACCTAGAGGTTTAAAGGCTTGTTGCACATGCTCAGTGCAATCGTGTTGCCTACGAAAGTGTGCTAGATAGTTTTTCTCTTTCTTTTTATTTTCTCCTTCTCCTGAATAAAAGAAGTTTGCTCGGAATGATCAAAGTCAAGTTTGGGGGGATTTGTTCAGTCGAGATTATTGCAATTTTTAACATAACAATGTCCTCACTTTTCTAGTCATCTAAGCGTGTTTGCTATAAATATAACACATATTACAAATCCAGGTGCAAAATATCAATTACCATGTGTTATATGTTATAATCAACATTTTTGAAGGAAATTGTATGTTTATTATTTCACGCATAATATCGTATATCTCTAACATTCTTCACTGAGATCTTGTGCAAAAATTAGCCCAGATCAGATATCGGAATCGCAAATTCGCCGATAAAATACAAGAAATCAATGAGTTAAATTCTGGCAGAGTTTCAGTAGAGAGAAGAAGATTCCAGATATCACATATAAACCCAGAGATCAGCATAAGAAGACTACGGAAAATTGAAGCCATGATCTCACCAATCGGCCGCGGATTCGCGGCCGAGTCAGGGGATCGGAGATCGATGTTTTTCCAGAAGCTTCCCTGTAACTTCTTAGCTTGCTGAAGACACTTCATAATTACCTAGCTTATTCTAGAAGCCTCTGCATAACTACCAAACTTATTGGGGAAGCTTGATTAGGGGCTATAAAAAGGACCTAAGCCTACATTAAAAAGGTTGTTGATTGGTTGTTGAATTTTAGTAGACATTTTGTACACAATTACAAAAACAATTTAGATCCAATTTCAAGATCCCCAATTCTCAAGATCAAGAATCATCGAGAAGTTCGTCAAGTGATTCAACACAAGATCCTTTATGCGAAGTCGATCGTCATCAACGAGCACGTGATCCTCAATAGATCCAAGACTCAAGGTGATCGAGCAAAGCGAAGATTGAAGGAGAAATTACCTCTTCAAGGGAGTGATCGAGAGCTATTCTTCTTGTAATCTCGGATTGAAGAAGTTGTAATTTGAAGTTGAATAATAAAGGTGATCATTACTTTTAGTCTTGCTTTCTTTGAATTTTCGCATTATGAAATCTCTATTTTTTGGTTCTTTAATTTTCATACTGTGGGAGTAAATCTTCGCTTGCTAAGCATTCGAAGGAATTTGGTAGATCTAATAGTGAGAGAATTCTATATTTATCTTAAGTCTTATGAAGATTATAAATTTTAGCAAAAAGAATCATTAATGTCCAAATTGTGAGTGAGATCAATTTATTGAGAATTTCATCACAATTTAGGGATTAGATAGATGATCTTTCTTGTTAAAGGCTGGATATGAATGACATTTAATGAAAGGACAAGGAGCAATGAAGGAGAAACCCTAGTTTCTTCAAAGGATCCCTAATTCTCATTAATAGACATCGATCTAGTAGTAATTCTATCAATAGATAAGATGAATCATCTTGAATCATCATCCATGGCTACTAATTCCATTCGAATCCTACAAGCATTTTTCAATTTTCTTGATAACTACATTTGATCTTGGACAATTTTCTTGATTTCCTTTCTTGAAAACGATTTCTTGATTTTCTTGGAAATATTAATTCAACTAAAATCTTGAAATATTTCTTGAATTTCTTTACTAATTCTTTCGATTCAACTAAAGCAAGAATTTACGAATTCCTTGAATCCAAGAGGACGACCCGTACTCACTAACACTTGCTACACGCGATACCGTTATTGATTGCGGTTATTATACGACTAAAAAATTACATCACTTCTTTACTACTACATCTTTTCTTTAAAATCAAAGAGGTCAGAAAATCGATCAAATCAGGCACTTACAGATTGTCCTGGAGACATTACGACAATATCAGCTCTACCCCAGGTACAACAAGTATGAGTTTTGGCTAGATCAAGTCGGATTTCTTGGACATATCGTTTCAGGCGAAGGAATCTCTGTAGATCCAGCTAAGGTGTCAACTGTCAGCAAGTGGCCGACATCAAAGACGGTGAAAGATATAAGAAGTTTCTTGGGCTTAGAAGTATACTACCGATGATTTATCGAAGGATTCTCAAAATTCGCAACACCCCTGACCAAGCTCATACATAAAGACGAAGCATTCTTATGATTAGAAGCATGTGAAAAGGCTTTTGAAGAACCCAAGTCGAGGTTAACCTCTACACCTATTCTTGTAATACCGGATCAATCTGGCGGATTCGTTGTGCATTGTGATGCGTCTGGTAAAATATTAGGATGTGTTCTACACCAGAATGAAAGGTTGTGGTTTTTACATCAAGACAACTAAAGATTCATGAGCGCAACTATCCAACACATGATCTGAAATTGGCAGCCGTCATATTCGCACTCAAGATTTAACGCCACTATCTCTTGGAAGAACGAGTGGATATATACACTGACCACAAAAGTCTGAAGTATATAATTACTCAGAAAGAACTTAATATGCGGCAGAGAAGATAGCTAGAACCCATGGCGGACTTCGACGTCAACCTACAGTCTCATCCTGAGAAGGTGAACGTATTTCCTGATGCACTCAGTCGCCAGCCATTAGCAATGAACATCACCGCTCAGTGGAGACTACAACAAGAACTGCATGAATTGGAGATTAAAGTAGTTGTGCCACGTAACGATTCATTTTTGATGAACTTACAAGTCCAGTCCACTTTTGTAAATCAGATCAAGGCAGCTCAAGCAAATGATGCCAAGCTACAAAAGTTCCAAGAACAGGTAGAAAGTGGACTACAAACTGAATTCATTATCCAAGAAGATGGATCTTTGCGATATGGAAGTCATTTATGCGTGCCAGTCGGACTTGTTCGAGAAGAGTTGATGAAAGAAGCTCACAACTCTCCTTATTCGGTACACCCCGGTGGTACAAAGATGTACAAAGATCTGCGGCAACACTACTGGTGGTATGGAATGAAGCGCGAAGTAGTAAGGAGCGTAGCCAAGTGTTTGGTGTGTCGGCAAGTGAATGCTGAATATCACAGAACTGCAGGTCTACTTTAACCGTTATCAATCCCAGAATAGAAACGGCAGCACATTACCATGGACTTCGTGACTACTCTTCCTCGCAGCACGAAGGGTAACGATGCAATTTAGGTTATTGTGGATCGACTCACCAAGTCGGCTCACTTTATTCCATTCAGAGGTGGCCAGTCAACTGAGACGTTGGTAGGAAGTACATGGAGGTAAGTAAAAATATAAAATAAGATTTAAAAGCTTCAAGATGTACCATACTTGATACCCATAAACTCATGCAGGAGATCGTGAGATTATATGGAGTACCTGTTTGCATCGTCTCCGATCGTGATACAAGATTCCGATCACAATTTTGACAGTGTCTGCAAGCTAGCCTGGAAACGAGTCTGAATTTTAGTACGGTGTATCATCCATAAACAGATGGACAATCCGAGTGAACAATTTAGATATTAGAAAATATGCTAAGAGCTTGTATGTTAGATTTCGGAGATTCGTGGGAAGATCACCTACACCTTGTGGAGTTCTCATACAACAACAGCTACCAGGCAAGTATTGGGATGACACCTTTCGCAACACTCTACGGACGGAAATGTCGTTCCCCGTTGAGTTGGGACGATGTTGGAGATCGTGAACTCCTTGGACCAAATATGATCATGGCAACTGTAGATGTGGTTCGCACGATCAGGAAAAAGATGCGCATAGCCCAAGACCGATAGAAATATTAGGCAGATGCAAATCGTCGACATCTGGAGTTCCAACCTGGAGACCATGTATTCCTGAAGATCTCTTCAAACAGAAGAGTGATCCGTTTTGGCAAGAGGGGTAAGCTAAGTCCAAGATACATAGGACCGTTCGACATACTCGAACGAGTTGGAGAAATAGCATACCGTTTAGCACTACCACTCTCTTTGGAAAGAGTGCACAATGTGTTCCATATATCCCAACTATGACGAAATGTGAGCAACCCCAGCCACATACTTGATCACTCAGAGCTCACGGTACAAACCAACCTAACTTGCGAGCAACAACCAGTTGAAATCCTGGACCGAAATGTGAAAACATTACAGAACAAGGAGGTAAACTTTGTCCGAGTGATGTGGAAAAAGGATTTGCCAGGAGAATCAATTTGGGAAAGAGAAGAAGATATGCGTACACGATACCCTTACCTTCTTGAAAATTAGTCCCTATGTAATTGTAAATTTCGAGGACAAAATTTTTATAAGGAGGGTAGAATATAACGACTCTGAAATTCCTATACAGAAATTTCTTGTTATTTTACAGTAAACGGTATTACAGCCTATGTAAGAGTTAAAAGTTATTTTTATTTAATAAAAGTAAGAAACAACTTGTAGCTCACTGGTAAAACCTTTGCACTGCTGTGACATAGCCTGTATGTTCGATTCTCATCAGACACGATTATTTTTAGATTTTTTTTAATTTTTCGGAAGCCCAAAAGTTGCACGTGCAATACACGAAGAAACAAAAAGTTTCAGAAAAATCAAACATGCGCAATGAGGTGTACACACCCACCTTGACACTTGGCACAAATCTCGAGACGGATCAACAAATCTTGACCGCCCGTTTTCATCATTTAGCCGCCGCCGACGGTTCGATGGAGCCCATTTGCCTCCGTGCTTTGCACACTTGTCTTTTCGACTCCTCTTAACTCCCCTGCACTATTTGATTTTCCTGCAATCAAACAGAAACTCTTCAATTCACCATTTAACACCATTTAAATCCTTTTAATCCACATTTTAAATTCTCAAACCCTAATTCTTCACTATAAATACCACCTCATGCCCTAGCTCTTCCCTATTCTGAAATTTCAAGCATAAATTCTGTCAAACTCTCTAAGTACCAAGTGAAGTTAATCATCCCAAATAGAGTAGCAAACCATACTCGACGACCGAGCATTTCCGACGACACCATGACACCCGAAATCTTCCTTTCTCTCTTGCTAACCACCTAAATATGTAAGTCTCTTCATCTCTATCCTTTTCCACTTCAAAACAAAATTTTAAAACAAACCGATAAAAGTGGAGTTATCTCCGATATAATCTTCTTCTTAATTTTTGTATTCCATCTGATAAGCAACTTAGATCAAACTAACATCCTATATTAATCTTAACCTTATTTTCCATCATTTAGTTTTTAGTTTAACAAAATTTTCTTATGAAACAAACATATAACGAACTTTTCATTAAAATACCATGAACTTTATTATAACACTTCTCGATAATTAGTTTAAATACCTTTAGAAAAAACTTCACGGGGTAACGACCTACCCCACATGCACACTATAGTTCCATAGCACGGTATTCTAGATCTATGGTTCATTTAAAGAATAGGTTTTTACATTAAAATACCATATTTTTACAAAAAAAAGGTTTCTTTTAATCGTTATTTTGAAATTCTTGGCAATTACGTCTCTACAACCCTTGTTAGGGGACCCGCTAATGGATGGTGTGGATTATTGCATATTTTGGGACAGTAGAGCGAGATGCAGAACTTCTCACAGAGTATTCGGTTTCGGAAGGAAATAAAAAATACGGTTTTTAAGAAATACGATTTTTCTAAATAAAAACTAAATTTTGGGAAATTATATAAAACTATGAATTCGTATTTTCAATAAAAAATATTATATAACTATATTTGTTCCCGCCAAAATTTTCGGCCAAGAGCTATTTGTTCTCTTATAACCCTTATAAAAAAAAGAAAGGGAGAGAAGAAAGAAGAAAAGAATGCACGGTTGGACGTCACGTGTTAAACACGTGAGCGCTTATATGCAAAGCATATAGGCGAGCGTTTATATGCAAAGCATATAGGCGTTGAAAACACATAAATCTAAAGGGCCAAATGGGCCTCACGTGTAAAACACACGAGCGCTCATATGCAGAGCATATGAACGCTGAACATAAATAAATCTAAAGGGCCAAATGGGCCTCACGTGTAAAACATGTGAGCGCTCATATGCAAATCATATGAACGCTGAACATAAATAAATCTAAATGGCTAAACAGGCCTCACGTGTTAAACACGTGAGCGCTCATTTGAAAAGCATATGAGCGCTGAACATAAACATGCTAAAACCCACACCAGAGGTCACGTGTTAAACACGTGAATTCGCTTGCCTCTCACATGCAAAGCATGTGAGCGCCCCAATTTAAAATTCTCCCATTAAATTCTATGTGATTGTAAATTCCCTGTTCTGTAAATAAAAAATTTTCCATATTTTTCCAAGTCCCCTTGAATATTTTTCTATTTTCTTGTTATTTTGTAGGAACTTAGGTGCATATTTTAAAATTCTAAATTTTTCCTAAACTAAAATCCCGGCCCAAGCCCCTTACCCGACCCGTCCTTTTCTTCCCCACATTTTTCTTTTCCCGCTTCTTTCTTTCTTTCCCCACGTCCCCGCCGCTCGTTCCCACGCCACCGCTCCTCGTCGCGACCACGCTCCCGCTCCTCAACCCACGACCTCGCGTGCGCACGCTTGTGAAACTTCCCTCGACCCCGTCTCTCTCTCTCTCCCTCTCTCACCAAAACCCACCTCTCTCTCCCCCTCACTCTCGTTCTCCCTCTCACTCCACTTCCCTCCTCACACCACCGCTGCCTCCACTGACCTCGACACCAACTGAGCCCCCACTCCAAGCTCCACCCAAACTACAGCAGAATGCCCAGAACCAACCATTCTGTGCACCTCTGCCGGCCCCACCCTGCCATCGTCGTGACCACCACCACGACCTCCTACATTGTCTCCCCTTCCCTACTGCAACCCCGTGACCACCACCATACCACCCAAGCTCCCCTAACCTGTCACGACCCGAAAGAGCACGTGACTGGCCCTTGAACCATATGAAGTCTATAGGACTCCATCTGATCCAAGTAAGCCAAAAGCCCAGAAATCTAAAACCATTTTTGAGAATAAGTAAAGAAAACTGGTTTAAAGAAGTAAAGAAAAACATGTTTGAAATCAAGGTTTTTAAATAACTAAGCTGAATGTGCATTTGAAAACCGTACAGTCTTTTCTAAAATTTTCGGCAGAGTTTCTCTTGTAAAACTGGCCCCGAATGGGGTACAACATGAATAACAATATATAAAATGATAAAGGCATCCCCAAGCGGGAACTAGCTCTTCGTCAATCGACGGTCACAACCACACGATGAAATGATAATATACAACGCCAAGTAGCGAGGATCAAAATCAAGGAAAGCTCAAAAGGCAGCAAGAAAACCGCAATACTACTAAGCGCGACTCTAAGGTCGAATAATACCACACTGTCTCTAAGTCTGAAAGAATATACAAGTTTTTGGTTGATGGACAAATTCTAGATACAATGAAATACATGAATAAAATGGTGATTCTTGATGCGAAAGAATCCACCTACCAAAGCAAATCACCCGCAAGAAGGTAGTGTGCCAGAAATGCCGCAATGAAACCTGTACGGCAGAACCTGCAAGGACTGTGGCACAACGGGGGTGAGTTGCCAACTCGTGAATAGAAATATCTACAAGCAGAAACCGAATGCAAGACATAAACCTAAGTCAACGATCAGTAATACAATCCACAAGAGTGCATCTGAGTGTAATAAGGTGGCAAGGTAACATCTAATCATGTATGTAGTGCCAGGTACTCAGGTAATAACATGTCATCAGTGTAAGGTATGCCTGCATGAGGTAAGTATGATGAAATATCAATGATATCAATACACATATATTAGCGTCCCATACCACTAATATTGGTGTAAGGGTATATATAACAGCGCCCTCATACCCTGTTATATATACAAATGAAGTATGACAAGTGTAAATCCAGTCTGTATATGATCCATGTCTGTATATATGTGGAACCCGTCCACCTGTCACCCACTGACAGTAAGCATCATGTATGCAAGTATGAGGATATAAACAATATCATGGAAAACATCATGAAACCCGTGCCAAGCATCGACACGTAAATCCTCATCCATATGGGGCTCCGTCTGCGGTATCGGCCCTCGGCCCCGGCAGCACGAGTCAACCCATGTCCATCTCTGGGCTCCGTCTGCGGATATCGGCCCGTCGGCCCCGGCAGTATGCCCATCTCTCGGCTCCAGGCGGTATCCCCCGGATATCCGCCGAGCTCAGGTAAAATCACCGGTAGGTACTCGCCCGCCTCCAGGCTCAATCGGCATAACCCATCGATCATCTCGCCGAGGGGAACCATACCGGGCCCACCACGAACCCGCAAACGGATCATCACTCCTCGAATCGGGTTTCAAGCACACGTCTCAGCACCGAGAAAACGCGTGGTGGACGCACCCAAATATCATATCACGAGGTACCGGGTTTTCATAAAAGAACATCTTTTCTTAAATAATCCCACGGTCCTCAAAATCAGAAATCACATGAAAATCCACATCAAGAAGTAAATCCAATGCAATGTGCTATGCAATCAATCCATGATGTATGCGACATGTAAAGAGAGATAATCATATCAGAAATCATGCAACATGGAATAGTAATGTACATATGTCGGGAGGAACCGCTCCTTTAGAATGAATCAGTTTAAAGAATATCTTGCGGTCCTCAATCTCAATCAAGTCAGAATCATCTATGTTTGTGTACAGGTACATGTGTACAATATGCCAAGCAGTAATCATATCATGAATGCAACAGTACTACAGTGTAGTGACATGGCAATTATCGATGATGAAGTGTGTGAGCCGGCAAATAGTGTACGTGAAACATACGCATCATCGATAATGGTGCTGGTGTCCTAACAGCATGATAATAATATAACAATGAACATATGCCAGCAATGCGAATAGCAGGAAAATGCAGATATCTAGTAGTCAACACCACAGTGAAGTATCTACTATGCAAACTACATCTAAGTATCCGGTCAATCAGGAAGGGTAGGTGTGGAAACCACCTAAATCTGAGTCGATACATGTATAAAAGTATATAGTCGGTGATCTCGCCTCAATGTCATATCATAAGATATCCTCGAGTTATGAGTGCGGATCTATCATCAATATCGGCTCGTACGGTAAATCATCGTACGGCATCCCCATAGCTGGGTAGGGGTCAGTATCTCACTGTCTCATCACATAACAGATATCACCATCGTCAGATCATATAGTCTGGAGTACTACTCTATGTCTAGTACAAAACGGTAACCTCAGTAAGTATGCATGCGGGGGTAAACACATATCCCAAGCCCGCAAGAATCACAAGTCATATCCCACATATGAATCGTATAAAATCACCGATCCCAGGGCACCCAGCCCACATCATCGACTCATCTCCAAAGTCATCACATATCATCAATCACAGTGCAAGTACAAGTGATAAGCAAGGGTGTGTGTAGGTGTAATTCTACCCTAGGGTTCGCGACTATGAACTACACTAGTCACTTCTAACCCTACATTATCCACAATACACCTAATATCACAATAAACTACATAGTAATCTATCTACGGACTGCGGGGGTGCTATACGCCATCCACCCGACTTCCCCCTGTAGATATAATCTACTCACCTTGCATCACCAATTGCGGACGTCACCACGTATTTGCTTGTCGTCCCGAAGTCTTCATGGGTACCTACACATCAAAATATTGTATATGCGCATTAAAACCAAATCCAATCTAAAACGGCGCACGAAATCCAAAACGATACGATAAGGGGCCTATAGGTGAGAACCTATGGCACGCCTTCAAAACCATCAATAAATCCTCTACATCGTCGTATAAACGACAATTAGTCGAGGCAAAACACATTCCACCATTTCAGAATCAAAAATACGGAATACGGAAACACGAATCCAAAATAGCAACTTAGGATATATGTCCCAGATTTCACCCTAGATAGAATCTGTCAAAACTAGAAGTACCCTGGGTCAACACTAGAGGAACAGGGGCTGTGCACAGAAAACGAGGAGAATGGCTAAGTATGCTAAGTCAAAGTCCACCTCTCTCTTTCACCTACCCTCATCATTATATTTTCCTTTCTTTTCCTTTTCTTTTAAAATCCAAACCTTCTCACATCAATAGTAATCCCAAAAGAAAACCATGGCTAGAAAAATGCACAAGTGTAGAAAAAGTGATATGTGCAAGTTTTGCACAAAATTGCCAAAAAACCCGATTAGCGATTTTAATCGCGATTAGCACTAAATTATTGTCAAACTAATCACAAAAACTTAAAAATGCCATAATCCACTAATTTACCCTATTTTAGAATTTTCCATAATTTTTCATAATTTTTTCTAACATTTTTCCTATTTATTTGCATTTAATATTAAAATAATCAATAAAATAATATTAAATTATAAAAATTCCCAAAATTAATATTTTATATTTTTGAAAATGTTACAATCTACCCCCCTTAAAGAAATTCGGTCCCCGAATTTTAAATTTAAACCCCCAGATACAAAAACATCTCAGTAATAAACAAAGTCGTCGGGGCTCCGAAATCATCAACACATAGAACGTCACAGCGCAATGCATGCGCAAGGGTACTGAGCAGATAACTCGAAAACAAAACTCCGTCAAGCATCCTGCAATCATCGGAGTCAATGTAAAAAAAAAACACAATGTCAAATCCAATACAAAACCGATATGATATGGATCGGAACTACACATGTAGACATCCAATCTAAACATAACACCATCCTGTGCGTCTGGTGCGCACTGAAATCAAAAAAAAAATCCATATATGTGCTAAACAGGTGCACAAAACAACATCCAAGTGCAACGGGTGTGCACGAAGCATCTGTCATGGGCATCGTATGTGCCTGACAGCAAAATAAATCAGGTGCATGTGACATGCACGAAGAATCCCGATTTAGCGCATCTGGCGTGCACCAAAATCGTATCTAAAAACATGCGCCCAACATGCGCGAAAATCCAAACGGGTGCATCCATCGTGCACGAATGAAAATCTAAACCCTGCGCACTCAACATGCACGGAAATCACGAAATCCAATAGCAAACACCGAACAGGCGTAAAGCACATCGCCAGCACGGAGTGCAAAAATCAACCATCAAAATCCGGGTCAAAATCAACGATATAATGCGGCTCAAACCAAAATCAGGGTACCGCAAGGAAAATCTCACAACCGTGTGCATCAGCGTGCACGAATCAAAGCCTAACACTAAAATGCATGAAAACTCTGCGCAAAATATATAAATATCCAGTGGGTGCATGAAACCAATATCATGAAACTCAGTCACCAAAACTAGTTCGTGCAAATAGAACGCCCAAAATACCGAAATCCAAAATGACGGATACGTGATAATCGAATCACAAAATCACAAATCATAAATACCGTCTTCGGTAGTTTCTCCTTCAAGGTCGAGAAGGAGTCAGTGTAATCCACTGCTAGCAGCGCAGGATATCTACCTGCCTCTTGCTCACGGTCTGGCGTCTTCTGACTCTCTAGGTCCTTATCTTCTCTGCGGATTACCTATCACGCGGTCAATCGGCTCATCGGCCCTGTCAGGTGTGCTAACGGGGACGATTCCGTTCTGGCACTTTTCTGGTCACCTCTCGGTCAAACCTCACGACCACTCGTAAGGCAGCATATCACTGACGTCGGTCTCTGGCTATCTGAATGCACGTCACACATCTGATCCTGGGTGCAAACATCATTGCAGCAATGTCCTGGAAGGAATCCTGCTCAAGGTCTCTTCCAATCATGCCTATGCCGATCTGTACAGAGGCTGGCTCTCTTGTACTATCTCTTCTCGCTGGAAAGACATCTGTGTCCTCAGCACAACATTTCTCGGAAATTGGTCACATCCCAACGTTTCTGTAAGCATATCAGGTCTCTAGTTTCGACGGGAAGCAATGACAGCTCGTCAGTATCTCACACGAACCTCTGGTTCCACTTGTCTCCATCGTCGTCCACTATGACGTCACGCCAAGCTACTATACACTGCACTGCTCTCGGCCACGGTCAATCTGAAGTCTCTCACACGGACTCGAAATCGCGTACTCTGTAGCTTCATCATTCTGTAGCAGATGTCAGGCCGAACTGGTCCTCGGAAACACGTCCCAACCATCGGAGGAATACTCATCACTCGTCCGTCCTTGATCCATTCGCAACGCATCTGGGTAAGTTCCTTTATCCGAACTTGGTCAACTACCTCGTCGACAATGCCGAACTCTGGCCTGCTGGGTGTGCGCAACACGACCACTCCTGGTCTAGGTCTTCTCGTATCGTACTCCAGAAAGGTCCTGCCGAGGTTCCTTTCTCAAATCTCAATCCTGCCGAAATGCCCGGAAGTCATCATCCAATGCTGAAGCTAAAGCTTATTCCGGAACGGCTGCATACCTATCGCGCTTCTTTCTGGAAGGTATATCCATATACCACGCCTCTGGGTGCGTATAACATCTCTGATGTCGGCGGAGTGGGACGTCATCTCGTCGAAATATCTTGCGAAATCTTTTCTTCACTCTGCATCAGTGTCGACTGATTCGGACTCGTCTCATCATGGCTGCACGAACTGCGCTCCGACGGCTATGCTCGCACCTGGAGTCTCCCAAGCAGTGTCCCATCACGATATCCGAAAGATGTCGAACCATCCGATCGACTCGTCAGATCCTCATAATCCCCCAAGAGCTCACATCTCGGGTACAGTTTAATAGTATCGAGTACATGCCACAGCGTCGGTGGTCCAGCCGTAGAAGGGCAAACCCAAGCCTCACTAATGGCGCCGCGGAACCGCCGTAAACCCTAAGGTTCCAAGGCTGTCACACGGTCATTAAGTCGAGTTAGGGTTTCATTCTTCTAGAGGGTCCATAGAATCACCTGCATGTCTTTCCGTATACTTTAAACTTGGAAAATAGGCTCCTGACATTCGATCGTCTCAATCGACTCTCAACGAATCTGCGTGAAGTCGTCTCTAGCTGGAATCAATCCACCTGATGACCTCGCATCGGGGTAAGCGAACTCACCACGCGTCCTAGTCATCCATCCTCGGTGACTAGCAACTCGCTATCATCTCTCTAAGAACATGCTCATGCTGCAGTAGCTCCAATCATCTGGGCGATATCTCATCATTTGCAGCAACAACTGGCTCATATGCCTGTACGCCGAACAACGCCTCAATCCTCCAGGAAAGGCAATACATAAGCGATCATCTCTGAATCAGCCTGCTCTAGATCTGAGTAAGACTCTCCACACTGGAAATCTTCAACTCAACTGGGCCCGCTCTGGCGCAAAATCGGACGAATCACCTTCGTCTCTCAAATCGGGTAGACTAGCTATCATCTGTCGCATAACTGCCTGAAAGCTCCGGCAATCTCAGCTCGTAAGCTCCGAAAGCAACACCCTGTCAATCTCAGCGACAGCTGGTCCATCTGTCTGCACGGTAGGCGACATCACCATCTCTGAGGTATGCTGTACATCAACAGTCCTCTCTCATCTGGCAGCTCTAACAAAGGCCCGATCATCCGGTGCAAGACCAAGCACTCGCCTCCACTAGAGGTCACAATCACCAACACTAACTCGAGACGTTCCCATGTCACCAGAAAACACAAAGGTCGGCCCTCGTACCAAACGAGCTCACACCGGCCGTAACCCTAGCAGCAGCCCAAACTGCGCTCAAACACGGTGACAGGAATCTCAATCGAGTATCAAAGAGAGCACATCAGTGGCAAGAAGGGAAACAACAGATCCAAAGTGGATACATGATCATAGGAAGGAACAGTATCAATGAAGGTATGATCATGAAACTAATAGAATCGGGGATCTCAAATGGATGAATAATCCTGGATATAAAGAGAATCACTGATCTCGAAAGTATGTACATCCTAAGGTTCCTTAAGCGGAGTGGCGTGTCGTAAGTATGCCGCGGAACATACCAACGGTACGTCACTCTACTTTAGTCACCAAATCCATCAACCAAGGGTCATCCTAAAACGACGAAAGTTCGGGTTTACACCCCCTCGACCAAGTCTAAGTTCCGTAAGGTCAAGCCTAAGTTCCGTATATAAACAACTCCCTAGGCTCCACATAGTCAAACTTAGACTCGAACCAAGGTCAACCTAGCGCTCTGATACCAACTTTGTCACGACCCGAAAGAGCACGTGACTGGCCCTTGAACCATATGAAGTCTATAGGACTCCATCTGATCCAAGTAAGCCAAAAGCCCAGAAATCTAAAACCATTTTTGAGAATAAGTAAAGAAAACTGGTTTAAAGAAGTAAAGAAAAACATGTTTGAAATCAAGGTTTTTAAATAACTAAGCTGAATGTGCATTTGAAAACCGTACAGTCTTTTCTAAAATTTTCGGCAGAGTTTCTCTTGTAAAACTGGCCCCGAATGGGGTACAACATGAATAACAATATATAAAATGATAAAGGCATCCCCAAGCGGGAACTAGCTCTTCGTCAATCGACGGTCACAACCACACGATGAAATGATAATATACAACGCCAAGTAGCGAGGATCAAAATCAAGGAAAGCTCAAAAGGCAGCAAGAAAACCGCAATACTACTAAGCGCGACTCTAAGGTCGAATAATACCACACTGTCTCTAAGTCTGAAAGAATATACAAGTTTTTGGTTGATGGACAAATTCTAGATACAATGAAATACATGAATAAAATGGTGATTCTTGATGCGAAAGAATCCACCTACCAAAGCAAATCACCCGCAAGAAGGTAGTGTGCCAGAAATGCCGCAATGAAACCTGTACGGCAGAACCTGCAAGGACTGTGGCACAACGGGGGTGAGTTGCCAACTCGTGAATAGAAATATCTACAAGCAGAAACCGAATGCAAGACATAAACCTAAGTCAACGATCAGTAATACAATCCACAAGAGTGCATCTGAGTGTAATAAGGTGGCAAGGTAACATCTAATCATGTATGTAGTGCCAGGTACTCAGGTAATAACATGTCATCAGTGTAAGGTATGCCTGCATGAGGTAAGTATGATGAAATATCAATGATATCAATACACATATATTAGCGTCCCATACCACTAATATTGGTGTAAGGGTATATATAACAGCGCCCTCATACCCTGTTATATATACAAATGAAGTATGACAAGTGTAAATCCAGTCTGTATATGATCCATGTCTGTATATATGTGGAACCCGTCCACCTGTCACCCACTGACAGTAAGCATCATGTATGCAAGTATGAGGATATAAACAATATCATGGAAAACATCATGAAACCCGTGCCAAGCATCGACACGTAAATCCTCATCCATATGGGGCTCCGTCTGCGGTATCGGCCCTCGGCCCCGGCAGCACGAGTCAACCCATGTCCATCTCTGGGCTCCGTCTGCGGATATCGGCCCGTCGGCCCCGGCAGTATGCCCATCTCTCGGCTCCAGGCGGTATCCCCCGGATATCCGCCGAGCTCAGGTAAAATCACCGGTAGGTACTCGCCCGCCTCCAGGCTCAATCGGCATAACCCATCGATCATCTCGCCGAGGGGAACCATACCGGGCCCACCACGAACCCGCAAACGGATCATCACTCCTCGAATCGGGTTTCAAGCACACGTCTCAGCACCGAGAAAACGCGTGGTGGACGCACCCAAATATCATATCACGAGGTACCGGGTTTTCATAAAAGAACATCTTTTCTTAAATAATCCCACGGTCCTCAAAATCAGAAATCACATGAAAATCCACATCAAGAAGTAAATCCAATGCAATGTGCTATGCAATCAATCCATGATGTATGCGACATGTAAAGAGAGATAATCATATCAGAAATCATGCAACATGGAATAGTAATGTACATATGTCGGGAGGAACCGCTCCTTTAGAATGAATCAGTTTAAAGAATATCTTGCGGTCCTCAATCTCAATCAAGTCAGAATCATCTATGTTTGTGTACAGGTACATGTGTACAATATGCCAAGCAGTAATCATATCATGAATGCAACAGTACTACAGTGTAGTGACATGGCAATTATCGATGATGAAGTGTGTGAGCCGGCAAATAGTGTACGTGAAACATACGCATCATCGATAATGGTGCTGGTGTCCTAACAGCATGATAATAATATAACAATGAACATATGCCAGCAATGCGAATAGCAGGAAAATGCAGATATCTAGTAGTCAACACCACAGTGAAGTATCTACTATGCAAACTACATCTAAGTATCCGGTCAATCAGGAAGGGTAGGTGTGGAAACCACCTAAATCTGAGTCGATACATGTATAAAAGTATATAGTCGGTGATCTCGCCTCAATGTCATATCATAAGATATCCTCGAGTTATGAGTGCGGATCTATCATCAATATCGGCTCGTACGGTAAATCATCGTACGGCATCCCCATAGCTGGGTAGGGGTCAGTATCTCACTGTCTCATCACATAACAGATATCACCATCGTCAGATCATATAGTCTGGAGTACTACTCTATGTCTAGTACAAAACGGTAACCTCAGTAAGTATGCATGCGGGGGTAAACACATATCCCAAGCCCGCAAGAATCACAAGTCATATCCCACATATGAATCGTATAAAATCACCGATCCCAGGGCACCCAGCCCACATCATCGACTCATCTCCAAAGTCATCACATATCATCAATCACAGTGCAAGTACAAGTGATAAGCAAGGGTGTGTGTAGGTGTAATTCTACCCTAGGGTTCGCGACTATGAACTACACTAGTCACTTCTAACCCTACATTATCCACAATACACCTAATATCACAATAAACTACATAGTAATCTATCTACGGACTGCGGGGGTGCTATACGCCATCCACCCGACTTCCCCCTGTAGATATAATCTACTCACCTTGCATCACCAATTGCGGACGTCACCACGTATTTGCTTGTCGTCCCGAAGTCTTCATGGGTACCTACACATCAAAATATTGTATATGCGCATTAAAACCAAATCCAATCTAAAACGGCGCACGAAATCCAAAACGATACGATAAGGGGCCTATAGGTGAGAACCTATGGCACGCCTTCAAAACCATCAATAAATCCTCTACATCGTCGTATAAACGACAATTAGTCGAGGCAAAACACATTCCACCATTTCAGAATCAAAAATACGGAATACGGAAACACGAATCCAAAATAGCAACTTAGGATATATGTCCCAGATTTCACCCTAGATAGAATCTGTCAAAACTAGAAGTACCCTGGGTCAACACTAGAGGAACAGGGGCTGTGCACAGAAAACGAGGAGAATGGCTAAGTATGCTAAGTCAAAGTCCACCTCTCTCTTTCACCTACCCTCATCATTATATTTTCCTTTCTTTTCCTTTTCTTTTAAAATCCAAACCTTCTCACATCAATAGTAATCCCAAAAGAAAACCATGGCTAGAAAAATGCACAAGTGTAGAAAAAGTGATATGTGCAAGTTTTGCACAAAATTGCCAAAAAACCCGATTAGCGATTTTAATCGCGATTAGCACTAAATTATTGTCAAACTAATCACAAAAACTTAAAAATGCCATAATCCACTAATTTACCCTATTTTAGAATTTTCCATAATTTTTCATAATTTTTTCTAACATTTTTCCTATTTATTTGCATTTAATATTAAAATAATCAATAAAATAATATTAAATTATAAAAATTCCCAAAATTAATATTTTATATTTTTGAAAATGTTACATAACCCAACTCCATTTCTCTCCATCCCCGACTACACAACCCTAACCCACTGCATCCCCGCCGAACTTCTCTTTCGCTGACGACCACCTCAGCCACCTCGGTTGCCTCGCCATCAAGAGCTGACGCCAACGACCACCACCACCCTCGCCGTCAAGACCCCAGCAACCAAGCCGCCGCTGCCGAGGACTCGAGCTCGAGCCAAGTCGAGTTGCCGTGTCGCGCTCGTGTCACGATCGCGCCGTTGCCGCTGCCGTACCGTCGTCAATACGTCACCAGGCAAGTATAATGCTTGCTTCATTCTAATTTTACCTATTTCAATTCAAATTACACCTATTTCAATTCAAATTACCAATAAATTCTATATATACTTTCGTGCGAATCGATGTAATGTAAGTGTTCGATGCAAAACCCGAATGGAAAACCCCTGTTAAATTGACGGAAAATAATCACATAGGATGACCTGAGTGATAACGAACGTTGTGTTATGATTTGGCTGGAAAATACGGTCTTTAATGACGTGATGGGTCTTTCCAATTTAGACCCGTTAAAACTGAAATTTTCGTATCTGAACCTTGTAAAAATCATAGTTAATTGGTTATAAATCGGAATGTTGCGTTAGAGGGCTCATATCGAATACGACTCGACGACCTAGAACAACATAAGAGTTTTAATCTATTTCTATGCTAAAAAGGTGACGGAAACCGGTTCGGAGTGTGGCTCTGGACTGCAGTCCAGAGCAGCACTGGCTGTCGATTCTTGTTTTGTAATACTTTCACCCTGCTGTATGAAAATTCCATGATGCGGAACCCTATACCATAGCGAAGATAAATCTGTTAGATAACCATTGAAAGTGGTTTCATTCATTTTTACTGTCGTTTACTATTTAAATTACATTTTAAATCAACAGAACATATAGCAGTCCCAAACAGGGAAAGAACGTATACCCCTTTATTGTACAATGCATAACTTCCAGTACACCATGGATATTATCGATCCGTCTGGTGTGTTAGAAACCTAACTGATAAACCTAAATTTTGTTCAAATATAGCGTCGCCTAATTTTGATCCCAACAGGGTGAAAACTGTGTTACGAAATGGACTTTCAGTTCAGGAACTGAATTTCCAGCAGCAAACACTTAAAATGAAACGACTGTAACTTGCGAACCCGAAACCCGATTGACTTGAAATCAATTTTGTTGAACTTCCGACTGAGTTTACTTATTACCTATTTTGTATTTTTTTGCTTAATTCTGAACGCATGATTTAATACTAATTTTCTATGTTCATAAGATGCATAACGACTTGTGCTGCACATAAACTGTTTAGCGGCATGATTCATAGTTCTACCCGACTACAAGACCTCTAGTGATAGTGAATATTCGTGTTAATTCTCCATGTATATTGCATTGTCGAACGTGTACAGTATCGGTGTGGTTGTGTCAAGTACGCCAGTGAATAGTGAGTGATTCGTGACAATGAACCATACAGTGAACAGTGAATAAAATCGTGTTACTGATGCGTACTTATACACAACTAGCCCATATTCATGAATAGTGAAACCTAGGGAAAAAGGGGAAATCGAATTGGAAAGGGAGTTGTATTTAGCGAGGTCAGTGATTTAGAGGATGATCATTCGAACAGCGACTCTTATATATATTAGGTTGGGCCTTGGGACCGGCTGACAGGGTTATGTCCCGGGCAACAACGGGTCGTAGTCTCGGGTATGTACGAGACCCTAGTTAAACATGATCAACCTTTCCATAACTCGATTTCAAAAGTGACTTAGAGACCGATAGGGACACAGATCATACATTGTATCAGTTAGTGACATATTGATTACCTGCATTTTATCTCCATCGTTATTACTTTCATTTTCTTGTCTTTTATTACTATTATAATATTGCTATTATGTCGCTTTGACGACCTGAGTATGCATGCTATGACCTTGAGGAAGAACCAGTTCAGGAGTCAGACCTGCCCTTCGAGCTTGCAGAGATTTAGACGGTCGTGCCTCCAGTACCTTTACTGTTTTCCCTAAAGAAACCTTGTATTCGCACTTGGTTAGTAGTTCTTTTCTTTGTTTCGTTGCAAATTGTGAACAATGAAAGTTGATGTAATAACTAGTGATGTATTTTCTTTACTTCTGTGCTGTGTTTACTGATTACCATGTAATGCTAGAAGCCGAAGTGTGACTACGGCGGGATTATTCCTTGACCATAGGAGCATGGCTGGCCTAATCATCCCTCGTATCCCATATTTTGGGAAGCGGGGCGTGACAGTGATAAAATTATAAGATCTTTCTCTAACAGAGAATCCTGGATTTAAAATCCGATGGTGATAAAATACCACCAATTAAATTATCTGATAAAATTAAATTCTATTTGGGAAATATTTTCCTGATCTTCCTCAAAGATCTTCTCTATTAAACAGAGGACCTTTGGATCAAAGATCCAACAGTGATTATCTGGTAGAATAAAATTCTATCATAGGAAAATATTTTCCTCATCATATCAAACTAACAAGATATTCATTTAACAGAATTAAATTCAATATTCATAATCTTGTTAAATTAACAAGATATTCATATGATTAGAATAAAATTCTATATTAGAATAAAATTCTAATCTTATTAAATTAACAAGATATCCATATGATAGAATTAAATTCTATATTAAGAAAATATATTTCTGAAAAGATATGATAGAATAAAATTTTAATCTTGTTAAAACTAATAAGATATTCATAATCTTGTTAAACAAACAAGAAATCTCCTATATTAAATAGAGAGCCTTTGGATTAAAAATCTAACGGTGAATAAAATTCACCTACTGATCTAAAAGATCATGTAATCAATCATGGTCTCTCAATGAAGGATTCTCTTAACAAATTGTTGTTCTTCCCGTATAAATAGGAGCGAAGAGAGGAGGAGAAACACACAGGGGGAGAGGAAAGAAAAATAGAGTTGAGAATTTAATTCTCTAAAAGGAGGAGACCACCCCATAAGCTCTCACAAAACAAAAGAGAATTTAATTCTCAAACCAAGAGTTTAACTATTCTCAAAGAACTTAGTTTTTCCTCTAGTTGAGATTTGCAGAAGAAGATCTCCCTACAAGTTGAGAATTTAATTTTCATCAGGAAGATTCTGTTATGCAGATTCAAAACTTAGGGGAAAGAATTAAGTTCAAAGAATTTAATTCTTACAAAATTATATAAGAATTTAATTCCTCTAATAAAAATAGGGTTTAACCCTGTAAAAGAATTTAATTCTTATAAAACAAAGGACCTGAAATTCTCAACCTCATATCAAGATCTCTATGCATATAAAAGAAAAGAATGCTCACGTGTTCCCACATGAGCACCTCTGATGAACGAAAAGGGAACGACTGAGATCAGATCACGTGTCCTCACGTGACCCCCAAATAGTGCTTAGCACTTATAAAAGGAAAAGTGAATAAATCCAAAGAGGCAGTTCCCATTTTGGGGCGCCTCACGTGGTCTCACGTGATCCCCAAATAGTGCTTAGCACTTATAAAAGGAAGAGAGAATAAATCCAAAGAGGCAGTGCCCAACTTTGGGGCACCTCACGTTTCCACACATGATGGCCATAAGACTTAAGTGTTTAGCACTTGTATATATAGACGGGGATTCGAACCCAAGGGCACAGTGCCAACTTTCAAGTGCCTCACGTGTCATACGTAAACGCCCTAAATTTCAGTGTTTAACACTACTGTAGAGACTCAAGTGAGAGCACGTGAGCACCGAGCATGTATTAGTGTTTAACACTATAAGAAGCTAATTTCAGCCCCAAATTGGCTAAGTCTTCCTGAGATTAAAACGTCTTGGATCTCCAAATAGACTGAGCCTCTATGCTCATGACTTCTCAAACTAATTGACCAGAATAATGTCCATCACACATCTCCTAAGTTGATCTTAGTCTTCCAAAAATGACTAATGATTCTCAGATGGTCCACCATGATCTCTCCCTTCAATCTGGAATTTGGTTCAAGGGTACATCTCTCCACACCTCCGATACATGTTGTAATTCTTCAACGTCTTCAGAGAGGTGGAGGGTCCCGACAGCCAACTCTTGGTGCACTCCCAAACCGATGAGCACACCCCAACGGACCGCAACGTCCTTAAACTAGCTGCGGACCGCAACGTCCTTAAACTACAACGGACCGCAACGTCCTTAAACTACAACGGACCGCAACATCCTTAAAACTAGCTACGGACCGCAACGTCCTTAAACTACAATGGACCGCAACGTTCTTAAACTAGCTATGAGCCGAAACGTCCTTAAACTAGCAACGAACCGGAACGTCTTTAAACTAAAGCAATAGAGCCTAAATGCTCTCTTGTTGGGTCTAAATGATCCCAAAATCCTGTTGAGTAGATCTTAGTCTAAAATTAGACTAACGTATCCTCAACAAATATTTAAGTTGATATTAATCTCAAACGAGATTAACGATCATTAAATCAACCCAAACCCAAATCTAAGAATATACGGATTTGAACTAATCCACGCCCTACGGGCGCCAACATAAATTAGTCTCCGTATACAATTTACGGGCAACCAAAAATAAAACAAACACACACGATACGAAGTGACCTTCTGGAGCAGGAGAAAGTGCTTATCGCTACGCGGTAACGTAATTAACTGCAGGGGCTTGCGCCTGCAGGGAAGAGCGTCCCCATAATCAAAAACCCCTCACAACGAGGGGGAATCTGACGAAGTCTGCTACAATGGCCGCATCCGTCCAAACTTCTGATACCCGGTGTCATAAATCAACTTGGCATTTTCGGAGAAGTGGACAGATAAATCCAAATAGCATCTGCTCCTAAATTCAGGCAAGACGACCTACGCAGTTCCATCTCCCGTTTTCGGTGGTAAACAGATTCTGGCACGCCCGGTGGGACCTTTTCCTTTTTCCACTCCACACTTCGTGTGTCGTGTTTTTCCGCGATCAAATAATTGTGGTATATATGTTTGTGGTTGCCCTTGGGAGATGGGATATTGAAGCCGGCGTTTCGTCTCTATGAAGAATGGTGTTTGCTTCCACCCTAGCAACTCAGGCTCTGTCATATCTGGTGGAGTCAAATATGGGCCATTTGCAGCCTCAAATCTCTGCAATCCGGCTCTTCAAGAAATCAACGGGCTTCTATTTGGGTCGATACTCCTACCTTTCACCCTCGGCGCCTCAACGCCGATGGGGGAAGCCCAGAGGAAGTCTGTCTTCCATAAGCTAGTTCCCCAAGCCGCAGATTTGCCGACGGAATCAATCCTCAAACAACTGGCACCTGATAAGGACCAAGGTTGCGATTCCATGGTTGCCATGTCATAAATAACCCCGGTGGAGAAGCGAATGCATTTCCAGATAGCGCTGATATCGAACCAGAGCGAGATCCCACCATGAGAATACCAATCCCGTCGTTCGAAGAACAAATTGACAAGCTAATAAGGGAAGCGGGTCAAAAGATTCGGGATGACCACAGCCGCGAAATGGCCATTTACGAGAAATCCAGGACACAACGTGTCATCCAGCAGGTTACAGAGGATGACGATGCTATTCACCCTCAGCCCGCTGTGCGCTCTCATGGCAAGAAGAAATCCCGACGTAGAAGCAACAACAAGGTAAGGAATGAGAATGACGCTCAAAAACAGCGAAGCGGATTCAAGAAGCCACGCGATTGAGAAAAAGTCAGCTGGAATCCATCTTTTATGAAGAAGATGGATCGAGAGTACTCGTTCCCCCAAAACAAGACAAGGAAAATATTCGACCTTGTCATGAAACGTCAAATGATGACACTCCCGGAGTCTCGGCACCCTGAGAAAATAAACGAGGTCTATCATCCAGCTTATTGCTCCTACCACCGAGCAATAGGACATTCTCTTGAAAATTGCTTCACCTTCAAAGACTGAGTCGAAGACCAGTATCAGCAAGGCAGGTTCGCTCTGTCCGACAATTGGAGGGTAGCCCCACCATGAAAGCATGAGCCAAGAGCAACCTACACTGCGAGGGAAAGTCCACATCAACATCGAGCTTGGAAACGAGCTCATACCTGCAAGATGATAACATTCTCAAAGGAGGGCGAGCGCGAGAATATGGACGACCTCTCCCAGTGCTTCACAAATGAAGATGAGGACGAGGTGATCTCAGAATTTCCACTGGTGCCGAAAGAGCTGGAAGATGGGATACACACCATGGCCGACAACCTGAGGAAAATCGATTTGGGGACGACAAACGATGCGAGGCCAACGTTTGTCAGTTAGCTGCTATCTGAAGAGCAGGTGACTACACTAAAAGACGTGCTTATGCAGTATAAAGACTGCTTCGCGTGGAGCTATTCCGAGATGCCGGGATTAGATCCGGAGATAGCTGTGCATGAACTGGCTATATCGCCAGACATTAAGCCAGTCAAGCAGGCGCCAAGAAGAATGCGGCTCGAGATTGAAATGAATATCAATGCCAAAGTCAAGAAGCTAGTTGACTCTGGCTTCATCCAAGAAGTCCAATACCCCGACTGGATCGCCAACATTGTCCCAGTGATGAAAAAAATGGGACGGTGCGCGTCTGCGTAGACTTTCGAGATCTCAATAAAGCTTGCCCGAAGGATGAGTTCCCCGTACCAGTTACCGAGCTGATGATAGATAACACATCCACTCATGAAGTCTTCTCCTTCATGGACAGGTCTTCAGGCTACAATGAAATAAAGATGCGTCCCGAAGACCGAAAGCATACTGCCTTCCAGACTCCGCTGGACATATTTTGCTATAAAGTGATGCCCTTCGGTCTAAAGAACGCTGGCGCTACCTACCAGAGGGACATGACAAAGATCTTTGATGACCTCATACACGAGATTATCGAATGTTATATCGACGACCTCATGGTGAAAATCAAATCGTACAAAGAGCACTGGGAGCACTTGAAAATAGTGTTCCAGCGTCTTCGGAAATATAATCTGAAGATGAAACCCTCTGAAATGCGCGTTTGGAGTTTCCTCAGGAAAATTCCTGGGATTCATCGTACGACACCGAGGCATCGAAGTAGACCCATCAAAGATCAAGGCAATTATGGAAATGCCCTCGCCAAGAAATCTTAAGCAACTGTGGTCTCTCCAAGGGAAGCTCGCGTATATCCGACGGTTCATAGCCAACCTCTCTGGCAAATGCCGTCCCTACAGCCATCTAATGAAGAAGGGAACCTTGTTCGTTTGGGATCATAAATGCCAAACTGCACTGGACGAAATCAGGCAATATCTGCTGAACCCACCGGTACTGGCCGCTCCGGTCAAGGGAAAGCCCCTCATCCTGTATACAACAGCCCTTGAAGGTACTTTAGGCGCACTATGGGCACAGTAGAACGATCAAGGAAAGGAGAGAGCTCTCTACTATTTGAGTCGAGTTCTCCTGGGGACAGAAAACAACTACTCCCCCATCGAAAAGCATTGCCTGGCACTGATCTTCGCGATAACGAAGCTTTGACATTATGCCTTGGCACATGAGGTCCATCTCATATCAAAGGTGGATTCTCTCAAGTATTTAATGTCAAGAGCCATATTAACAGGAAGGCTTGCCAAATGGGCCCTCCTCTTAATGGAGTTCTCGATAATATATCGACCCCTTAAGGCAGTAAAAGGCCAAGCCATCGCCGACTTTCTCGCTAAGCATTCGATACCAGCCGACTCTCCCTTAAATTGAGAATTTCCAGATGAACACGCGTTCGACGCAATCGACAGATAGGTGAAAGGAAATAATGCCCGATGGGAACTCTACTTCAATAGAGCATCTTCCATGAAAAAGCGAAAGCAAAACACCCCCATAATTAAAGCTGGGGTAGGCCTTATCTTCGTGACTCCGCAAGAAGGGATAATGCGTTTTGCCATTTCCTTAAAAGAGCCAAGAACAAACAACGAAGCGGAATATGAAGCTTTGATAGCGGGTCATGAGATCGCTGTCGACATGGGGATCGAAAACCTCCTCATATATGGAGACTCCCAGCTGGTCGTTAGACAAGTAAATGGTGACTATCAGATGTGTAAACCGGAGTTGGTAAAATATGGCGAAAGAGTGCGGCGACTGCTGACTCAAATTCCCTCCTACAGCCTGGAAAGCATACCGCGGGTGGAAAATAGCAAGCTGGATGCGTTGGCCAAGCTCGCTAAAGAATTGGCCGACGAAAACCTCAATGACGTAAAGATCATTGTGCAAAACTGCCGGATTCTTGCGCCAACAGAAATATTACCGGAGTCGTCTGAAGGAAAGGAAGCGACCAAAAAATCAGCCTGCCAAATAGAAGACGAAGAAAAGGCTAAGGATTGGAGAGAAGTCTTCATAGACTACTTCAAATCCCATCGAACACCCAAAGACGCGTCGTCAAGACATCAGCTCATGAAGCGAGCCCTGTCTTTCGCCTTCGTCAATGATACTCTATATAAGAGGTCGTTCGACAGTTTGTTGCTCAGATGCTTGGGACCGGAGGAAACAAGGAGGGTCGTCCAAGAAACTCACGACGGGCTCCGCGGTTCTCATCAGGCCGGACCGAAGATGAAGTTGAAGATCAAAAGAATGGGTTATTATTGGCCCACAATGATTCAGGACTGCCTCGAATATGCGAAGCAGTGTCACTCGTGCCAAATTCACAGGGACTTCATTCACCAGCATCCGAATCTGCTACACCTAACATTGGCTAGTTGGCCGTTCGAAATATGGGGAACCGATATAATCGGGCCCATCGAACCAGCATCGTCCAAGGGACATCGGTTCATATTGGCAACAACCGATTATTTCTCTAAGTGGGCAGAGGCAGTACCACTAAGGGAGGTGAAGACGGAGAACATCCTCCATTTCTTCAGGACACATGTCATCTATCGGTTCGGCACTCCGCGACGAATCATCTCGGATAATAGGCCGGCCTACAGGAGCCATAAGATCAGCCGCTTTGCACAGCAGCATAAAATAGATTGGAGATATTCTTCGGTCTATAATCCCCGAGCGAACGGTCTAGTGGAGGCTTTCAATAAGACCTTGATGAAGATCATAAAGAAAACGGTGTCCAGAAACAAAAAGGACTGGCACGAGAGATTTCATGAAGCTCTCTGGGTGTATCGAACCACGTTCAAAACGGCCACGAATACAATGCCATTCGCGTTGGTATTAGGCACGGAAGCGGTACTTCCCTTGGAGATAGAGCTACCCTCTCTGCGAGTAGCGGTTCGATACGAGCTGACGGATGAAGAAAATGCCCAACTTCGACTTGAGGAGCTCAATGCCTTCGATGAAACTCGTCTCATGGCGCAGCAAAACCTGGAAGCTTACAAAGTAAGGATGATGCGTTCATACGAAAAACTAACCAGGCTGAGAACATTCCGCCAAGGCGAACTCGTGCTAGTCGTAAAAAGACCTATGATCCCCAACCATGCAAAGCGGGGGAAATTCGAGCCGAACTATGAGGGTCCGTACATCATAGACAAGTTCTACCAAGGTGGGGCCTATTTGCTCATGGATATGCATGGTGAAATACCCTTCCGGCCAATAAACGGCCGATTCCTTAAGAAATACTACCCCTGACGAGTAACAACTCAGGTTAACGATAGATGACGACGCTCGTGTCCGCTCGCTATCTTCCTGAGTCAAGACTCTGTAAGTAGTATCCGGAAAAACTTCGCCTCAAAATCCCCATGGACCGCAACGTCCTTAAACTAGCTGTGGACCGAGATGTCCTTAATCTAACAACGGACCGTAATGTTCATAAACTAAGTACGTCGCCTCAAACACGGCGACAGTAGAATTCAAGTCCACGAGTCCCAGCAGTGAGGACTGCAACTCAAATCTCACCGGCAAACAGATGGGTCACATGTGGCGAAACTATTCTCGAGGGTTTCATCATTGTTAAAAAAACGGTACGTCCATAAGAGAAATGGGAATGGATGAAAACCCGAGAGGGCTCCGTGAGTAAAAACAGCAGGGCTACCAGCGAGTTTGTGAAAACCCGAAATGGCGCAGACTCGTAAAAAAAATTATGTGCGCTTGCAAGGTTCTCTCGACCTTGCGAGGAGAAAAAATCTGCGTGAGATCCTTACAACTCACAAGGGGGCAACACACTTAGAGATCCCCACGATTCCTAAGGAGAAATTACACTTACAATATTCTCACGACTCGTAAGGAGAATTCCCCCTATGAGACCCTCACGGCTCATAGGATTCAAAAGCCTTAAGATACAGGGACCTGAGCCTGTTCTTAAGCCATCACACTCCCCAAGTTGCCCTACAGACGGTCAATATTGGCTCTTGTATACAATCCATGGGCACAAATAAACGTCCTCACCTAGTTCCACCAATGGCGCGAAATTTCCCCATTTTGTGAACAACACTTGTAGGTCCTCTCGACTTGCAAGGAGAAAATACTCTTGTGAGATCCTTATGACTTATAAGAGAAGATATCACTTAGGAATCCTCTCGAATCCTAAGGAGAAAATACACCTACGAGATCCTCACGACTCGTAGGGAGAAATACCTTTATGAGACCCTTACGGCTCATAAAGTCAAAAGGCCTTAGTCAACAGTATTCTAACCCTATTTGCTAAGCCACCTTTATTCAAATCGACAAAGGCAAATGATGATTCGCTCTTGGCAATATCCCAGTTGGAGCGATGCTGACGCCTAAATCGGTACCAAATTTCAAGTCTTTTCAAAGCAAATGATGATTCACTCCTGGCCACATTCCAGTCGCAGCGATGCTGATGCTAAGAATGGTATCAGATTTCAAGTTCCATACTCACAAAAATCAGCGATCAAAAGATGCATATGAAATAGCCGAAATAATGGGGCAACTCGCAATAAAAATTAGCGAGCAAAACGTATGCATATAAAAACAGACGAAATGTTTGGGCAACTCGCAATAAAAAGCAGCGAGTAAAAAAGAAATAGCCGAAATGATTGGGCACCGCGACAAAAAGCCGAAATGATTGGGAAATCACGATTCTCGAGATATAAAAAACTGAAATGATAGAGCATCGTGGAAAGAAACAAAAAAAGAAGAGAAAATTTTTGCCCTGCAGGTGAGTCCGCATCAACCCCTGTATACAATCCATGGGCACAAACGAAAAGAGAACCACATTTTCCCACCAGGCTCCATCAGAAAAAAAGCCAAGTCTCGACGGCAACATCTACAGCCTAGAGATCAACAACGGTGTTCCTTCTCCAACAGGATGCAGACGCGACATCAACAAATCGGAGCCATGGCAAAGTCCCTAGTTCCAAATTTCGATGGTTTACAGACAGCCTAGAGATCACCCCGACATTCCTTCTCCAATAGGATGCAGACGCGACGTCAACAAATCGGAGCCATGGCAAAGTCCCTAGTTCCAAATCTCGACAGTTCACAGACAGCCTAGAGATCACCCCGGCGTTACTTCTTCAATAAGATGCAGACGCAACATCAACAACCGACCCCAGGGTCGAAACAACGGAGCCACGGCAAAGTCCCTAGTTCCGAGCCTCGACGGTTCACAGACAACCTCGACATTCGTCGCACTATAGCAGACACAATATCAACAAATGAAGCAAAGGAAGATCTCTACTTCAGGGTCTTGACGGCGACTCAAATAAAATCTGAAAGACTATCGGAGATCATCCCACACCAGTGCGGAGTGGTCATGACTCATCGGGGCTCCTAAATTGAGCCTAACCTCAAGTAAAAAGCAGCATGGAAAATCCCTAACGCTTGCTCTTCCGACGGTAATATGACCTGGGAGTTTACTTGAAGACGTCTTTGTTCCCGCCAAAATTTTGGCTCAAAACCCGCTCCCTTATAAAATAATAACAATAAAATAAAAATAAAGGGAAAAACCCCACATGCAAAGAATATAACAAATGTCTCAGCGCCGAGAGTTAAAACACTCTGTTGCAGTGCTCACGTGCAAAGCACGTGTGCGCTAGCAGCGCCAGCACTAAGAGTCAAAGACTCTGAAACGGCTCCTACGTGTCAAACACGGGTGCGCTAGCACAGGTTGCGTTACGCTCTGCGCTACGCTCTGCGCTGCGCGCCACGTGTCAGACGTAGGTGCGCTAGCGCAAATTGCGCTGCGCTCTGAGCAGCGCACCACGTGCAAAGCACGGGTGCGCCAGCGCTGGAATTAAAAATTCCCCACCGTTAGATCAAAAGATCTAATAATGATAAATCATTAATTAATCACAATAAAATTCTGTTATGGAAAGATCTTTCCAATCTTGTTAAAAACAAGTAGATTGCCTTCTGTAAAACAGAAGCCCTGGGATCAAAGATCCAACGGTGGGGAAACATCCCCAAATCAATCAGAGAAAGATCTCTTCAACTGATTTAACAAATCAACTTGCCCTATATAAAGGCCCCAAGACTTCAAGTCTGATATAGTAAAAACCCCATACAAACTTTGTGAAAACTCAAAAGAAAGAGAGCAAGCTCTTGAAAGAAGATCATTTTCTTCAAGTTAAAAAGAATGATTCTTGCACAAAGAGATGAAATCATCTCATTAAAACAGAAGAATTATCTTCTTAAAAGATCATAGATCTACAAAAGATAAAGGTCTTTTATAATAAGAGATCAAAATATCTCATCATAAAAACAAAAGAAGTATTTACTTCATTCACAGATCATTGATTTACAAAGGCAAAGAACTATTGTTCTTGAATCTTAAGGCAAAGGCTCCTTTTAAAAGAACATAAACTTGTTCTCTGATCATAAATTTGATCAAATGCGTTTTGCGCTACTGAAAAGTGCCTTGCACTCATGAACTGCACTTTTGCGCACCTTGGACCGGCGCTCAGCGCCAAAACGTGCCACGTGTCAACCACAGATGCAACTTGCGCTTTGCGCTTCTGAAACAGCGCATTGCGCTCATGGGCTGGCGCTCAGCGCCAAGCGTGCCACATGTCACTCACTGGTGCACCACTAAACTAGCGCAACGCGCTCACAAATTGAAAGCGCAATGCGCTCATAAACTGGCGCTTAGCGCTAAGCGCAACACGTGTCCTTTTCGTGTGCGCTACTTGGCAGAAACGCAATGCGCTCTTTAACTGGCGTGAAGCGCCTGGCGCGCCACGTGGCGCGCTGTCAGAACACACACTGTTCTGATGAATGCTATGCATTCAATACAAGACAAAAAAATGTCAGGATCTAATGCTCAACAGGCCTAAATAAAGGCTCAACAGCCTAGAACAATAAAATGTTAAACATTTATTGGACTTAGCCCAAGATTGGCCATAAGTCCTCAACTCATACTTAATTGAGCCCATCTGCTCATGAATATTTAACAGATCTTAGTCCCAAATTAGACTAAAGATCTTTTCAACCAACTCACACCGGTTCAAGGGTGCATCTCTTTACTCCTCTGATACTTGTCGTTGTAATCCTTCAACGTCTTCAGAGAGATGACGGGTCCCGACAACCACACATTCCATGGACTGTGGAGTCCTTAAACTCATGGACCACGATGTCTTTAAACTCCATAGACTACGATGTCTTTAAACTGGACTGTGGGGTCCCTTTAAACCTATGGACTATGATGTCCTTAATCTCGGACTGTGGGGTCCCTTTAAACTCACGGACTACGATGTCCTTAACCTAGACTGTGGGGTCCTTAAGCCCATGGACTACGATGTCCTTAACATGGACCGTAATGTCCTTAAACTAACATTGGACCACCATGTCCTTAAACTGATAATCGACCGCAATGTCTCTAAACAAAACAATTGAGCCCAATTGCTCTCTTGTTGGATCTAAACGATTCCGTTAAGTTGATTTTAGTCTGAAATGATACTAACGTATCCTTAACATACGTTTAAGTTGATCTTAGTCTCAAATGAGACTAAAGTATCCTTAAACCCAACCCCCAAACCCAAATCTAAGAAAATATGGATTTGGACTAATCCACGCCCTACGGGCGACAACATAAATTAGTCTCCGTATACAATCCACGGGCAACAAAAAACAAAACAAACACACACGACACGAAGTGACCATCTGAAGAAGGAGAAAGTGGTTACCGCGATGCGGTAGCGTAATTAACTGCAGGGGCTTATGCCTGCAGGGAAGAGCATCCCCACAATCAAAAACCCCTCAACAAGGAGGAATCTGACGAAGTCTGCTACATCGGCCGCATCCGTTTAAACCTTCGATATATGGTGTCATAAATCAACTTGGCATCTTCTGAGAGGTGGACGGATAGCACCAATTAGCATCTGCTCCCAAATTCAGGCAAAACGGACCTACGCGGTCGCGTCTCTGTATCCGGCGGAGAACAGATTCTGGCATGCTTGGTGGGACCTTTTCCTCTTTCCACTCCACACTTCGTGTGTCGTGTTTTTCCGCGATCAAATAATCACGGTATATATGTTTTTGGTTGCCCTTAGGGGAGTAGATACTGAAGCCGGCATTTCGTCTCTATGAAGAATGGCGTTTGCTCCCACCTTAGCTGTTGGAGATAGTGCCCTCAGAGTCAATTATTGGATCACAGGCATGTGATTGCAATGATTGAGGGAGGACCTATACCTGTAGGAAGGTCTTACTCAAGATGATAGTATGCTATCTGGTTTATCTTTATCATCGTGTACTGCTTTAGGTGACCTTACAGGTCACTATTGCGCGTTGATAGAGCCATTAGGATTCTTGCTTAACGGCCAGCAGTATGATGGCGATCATATACGTAGGAGATGGGGTCTATAAGCACATCCTTAAAAGGTCCCTAGTCGTGGAAGTTTTCAAGACAGGGCATCGATACTCCAGAGTAGACTAGTGTATACAGTCGAGACCCCGACGAGGGGCGGTGGCTGGTCTCATAAGCCACTGGTGTCAGTTGGTTCACCTAAGATGTATACAGGTGCTCATTGGGTTATGAGTACACCGGACTGGACTTGCCGGGAACATGCTAGTTTGTCTTATACCTGACGTCAGATAGCAGTTCCCTGGTGACATGTGTACAGGTTAGTTCATCGACCTGAGATCGTCATTTGTCTCGTGTGAGTTCCCACTGTATTTTGATTACTACCCTACCACGGCTCAAAGGAGTCGTGCAAACAGGTTTTAGTTGGGTACAGTCCCGAGCCACATGGAGGCAGTGAGCGGATCTGCAGGGGTTCGTCTCTCCCGGTATTGGGGGTGAGGTCGCGCTGTATCTAGGAGAGCCATTACACAAAGCCCTCGGCCGAGGCAGGAGATTTACTGGTAGGTATTCCAGTAGTATCTCAGGATGTTCTGGGCTACACTCCGACACGACTTGTACCGCTTTTGGGGGTCTGACTTTCACCAACCACCTAGGCCCGCCATGCGATGCTCATAGACGAACGGACCGGACTGTACGGATAATGTCACTGACAGGCTCAGTAGGGTGTCAGGATGAGTTCACTCATCGACGTCCCTTTTGGTCGATACCTGGTAGCCCGTTACGTATGGCTAATACCTCTGACGTGCTAGTGGTTAAATCCACAGCCAAAGTATTGACGAGTCTTTAGAGTCCCCCACAGACCGTTTTCTCAAGTTTCGGGCGAAACACTGTAGAGGCCGTATGGAGATATGGCAGGGTTCGATCATGTACGTGTGGTATTGCACGGATCATGATCGGACGGATAATACTAGCGGGCTTTGGTTTAAGTCGGATCCTAGTATTGTACAGTGTAGATTTTGTCTCATTGCATTTGTATTCGGTCGGAATACAAATGCGGGTATGTATATACAGTCACGGGGTTTTCCTGTAATTTATTACGGGATCAGTTTTCTGAAATTGCCAGTTTGCATTCCGTTTCGGCCATCTTCCTTTATTTCTTTCTTTTGCTGAAAATTGGTGGAGAAGGGGTTACTTGCAAGCATGCAAATTAGCATTGTGGAGGGTGGTCTTTGTAAATTGTTGCTTCATGATGGTTCATCATGATTCTAACTTCCTTTGACTTCATTAGCTCATGTTGGCTTGACTTTTGTGATGTGAGTGATGGGTTTTTGAGTGTGGACTTTGTTGTGATGATAATTTTTTAATCATCACCTCTCTCTCTCTCTCTTGTATTATTGCTTCTCACCCCCCTTGACATTTACTACCCTTCTCATTCATCATGGGGCCGGCCACTTTGAGGGGTGAAGGGATTCATTCATTTTTCATGGTGGAAAAATATTCTTCTCATTCTTGGCTTGCAACAAAATTCCTAACTCTCTCCAAAAAGTTTTTTCCTTCACCTCCACTAAAAAGGGCAACTTCATACAACCCCATGAGACATGAGTTCTACAGATATCCTACAGCATTCTTGGACATGTCGACTCGCCAACTTCATGCCCGAGTTGCCTCGGTCCAGAGGTGGGAGCCCGTAAAAGAACCCGGCGTTGTGGTGCCCTTCCGACGAGGAGATGAAGATCGGAGATTCCGCAGGGAGATCGGGACGACAACGAGAAGACCGAAGGACACGGATCGCTCGGTATATCTCTCTATCCCTTCTCTAATTTGCTAGCATTAGGTTAATGCCCCGATCCGGGTTTATGGTCCGCGGTGGCGCCGGTTTAAAGTTAAGAAAAATTTTTGTTTCCGCATTTTGGTCTCGGACAGACGGCCGGGGCACCGCCGTGCACTAACATGGTATCAGAGCCACGCCATTAACCTAGTCTAGCTTGCTCTAACGTGTTTACAAGTTCGATCGAACAAATTTCGAAAAACCACAATTTCTATTGCATCAGTTTCTGTCGATTTTTTTTTGGCTCAAAATTTTTTTAAGTACATTGCAGAAATACGTGCAGGGAATTCTAAGAATTCTGTAGAAATCTGGTCGCATGTTTTCACTAGGATTGCCCCGCGGAGGGATGCACGGATAGCCGGGTTCTAGAGGGCAACGGGCCCGCATCTCATGGCGTTGAGACGGAGGGGGCTTCACTCTAGAATTGGCGGGCTATTCGCCGCACTCGTAGTGGGTACAGGTTGACCCAGGAGGGGTGCCCAAGTTACCGGATTCCGTGAAGTGCTGGGTGGTCCATTCACATTGCTGAAGGGGGCTGCCTCGCTTCAGGTTTTGGCAGGTAACTTGCCGCGCCCGTAGGGGTCTAGCATTTCATTGCACAGGCTATCCACACGACTAGGGGAACGTCGGGTTTTAGTAGCGGCTCTATGAAACCCGGGGATCCCAGATATCTGTATTGTTCTGTGATACTTATTTCATTTCTGTGATATTGCATTTTATCACGCCTTGAGCAAATATTATATATTGATATATATACTAGTAGATGTTGTATATGTTTTGCATCTGCGCTAGTCCAGTCCCCGCTCTGTCGTTAGTTAAGTAACCTAACGGATAATGACGGGACCCAGTGGCGAATGCGGATGGTATATACGTATATCATTATTTTCGTTCTTTATTGGTGTGATCAATTGATGGGACTGCGTTGATTCGGATCAATGCAAGTTAAACAAACCTATTCTGATGTTGTTGGAACATTTTTCAAAAAGCTGTTATTGTAAGGGCGTTCTCTTTTGTTTTGCACAGTGGTATTCGGTTATGAATATCCAGCACCTCAGTCGACGAGGCAAGGGCCGAGATCCCTTCACCGGGAGTGACCCCTTGGACAGAAGTTTGCGTCAGGGCAATAACTTCACTATAGCCGATTGCCTTTTGCTTTGCATCGTGGTATTCAGTTGGAATATCCTGCACCTCATTCTACGGGGAAAGAGCCGAGATCCCTTCACCGGGAGTGACCTCTTTAGCAAAAGTTTTTCCGTCACTATATTTTTTTATAAAAAACTATGCAGTTCCTTCAACGATATCAAGTTCATTACTTTAAAAGTTTTTCGCCAAAAACTAGACGTAGCCCTCCATCATTTCTTACAAGTATTACTTAGTATTCGTGCTGCGTTTGTTGACTGTGTCAAGGCGTAGTTTACGGTAGCTGAGTAGTGTTTGTTTGTGGCATATTAATGGGATTGGTTAGGACAGTCGTGCGGCCTTGTTGACTATGTCAAGGGCTTGTACAGGTGGGTTTAGTGCAATCCAGGATAATGACGGGTTGAACTTGACTAGGACCCTTTGATTTATTGACTGTGTCAAGGTCACTTGGGTCCTAGAGGTAAAAATCATATCGGGAGTTTCTAAAGAAACTGAAACTTTCCAGGCATGCGCATACCTTCTGGAGTGTGATAACGTGAGTGGATTCCGTCACGTTATCATGCGATGATAGTTGGATCCCGATTCCCACTGATGAGTTGGTTTACTTCTCGGGTGATCCCGACTAATTCTTCTTTCAGGTTTGGAGGAGAATTTGACGGTACAGTGGGAGGTTTCCTGATTAGATAAATTGGTAACCATTCTGATCTAGGTTAGAGTGCACACTGAGTGTTTCTTTTCTCTCTCTCTTTGGCAGCGACCATGGCCCGACCCTTGACTATGACTCAGTGACCAAAATTAACCGAACCTTCTTAAATACTGGCTTTTAAATTGTCAGAGTTGCAAACCTCATTGCCACTCCAACTTTTACCCTTTTTCTCCAGGACACCCCGTATTACTACGAACGTCCACTTCCATTGGATAAAACCATCGTATGGTTATATACGAACTCGAAAGAATTTATTCGAGGATGGTTTCTGGTTCTGGAGAAAACGAATAGGACTATTCAGTTGTCTTTTCCTTTTACCTTCTCTCAGCTTGCGAGTGCTCCTTAGATTAGGGGATAGTACACCCGTTACGCCTATTGGATAGTCTTCTTCCAAACCTTAGGCTGGTGCCGAATGGTAGGGAATGAAGAAAGCCGATTAACCTAAGTGTGGTGTACAGAAGGTATTAAGTTAAGACAAATAAAGGGATTAGAAGGAGGGCAAAGTAAATTGCGATTGCTATTCACGACCAAACCAAGTATTTCATTACCACTCCCACTTCACCTTTGTATTTCTCCAGGACACTCCGTATCACTACGAAGATCCACAGTTATTTGGATACTCCATCGTATGGTTATATACGAACTCGAAAGGAACTTGTTCCAGTTCGGGGATGGATTCTGGTTCAGGAGAAATAAGAATAAGGTTTATTCGGTTGTCTTTTATCTTCACCTTCTCTCGCATTGCGAGTGCTCCTAGGATTAGGACAGTACACCCATTATGTTTATTGGATAGTTTTCTTCCAAACCATAGGCTGGTGTCGAACGGTAGGGAAGGAAGAAAACCATTTAGCCTAAGAGGGTGTACAGAAGGTGATGACTAAAGACATATGAAGGGATTTGGAGAGATGGCAAAGAAATATACGGTTACAGTTGTGAATCCGATAATGGAAGAGGCATTACTAGGAATACCAGGATACCCCTACGAAACATTTCAATGTTTCAGTTTCACTGTGTACTATTAAAGGAAAACTGATTTCCCAATTAGACACTTGCTCCAGGGTATGTATTTACCAGGTATGAATCTCACATCTGTATGGTTTTACAGATGATGAGTGGGAGTAAGTTATTGGGAATTAGGTGATCATCCTCATTATATCGGAATTCGTTGTAATTGGTAATATTTGAGGAAATCGCTCGGGTTGTTTGCCGGACGGCAAATATTTGGTTTTGAATATCCATCGTTGTGCACCAATTTCAAATTGATATATCTGTACGTCTATTTTTATAGAGTGAGATATACCTTTTTGAAATTATGTCCATGACATTTATCTATATCAGTGGATGGTTAGGTAAGGAGTATTAAACAGCAGTGTAATTCTTCTTAACCATAAGTACAGTTTTCAACCTATGACGCACAGGGTTTGAGTTATTCGACTCAGGGGACTTATACAGAGTATTGTATGTTGTTCAGTGTCCATTAGGACAGAGGGGTTGGTACTCATACTATATTTTGTTTACTTGTGACTTCTCTAGTTCTTAGACATGTGTTTCGTAGAAACACAAGGTCCAAGTTTTGAGAAGTTATAGGTATAAGAATAGAGTAGAGAACCAGGTGTTGCAAGTATCGGGATTCTTCAAGGTGATCGAAGATATAGATACTTGTGTATGGTATTCAGTTGATAGTAATGATTAAGAGAACTTGCTTCTCTTTCAGATTACTCATAATTGGAAGCACTCCTAAGTTGAGCAATGCTGATCGGCCTCTTTCCATTTAGTTGACATGCACTGGAGACAGCTGCATGATTTGAATCTGGTTCAATTAAATCAGTGCCTCTGTTTCTGTATTGGATATAGAACAGTTCATATCTTGACATTGTTAAGGTACGGGGAGTTGTCCAGCTTATGCTTAAAACCAGACACTGGACAACTCAAGACACGTTTCTGTAATGGCTGTTTGTGGGTTGATCCGGGCTATGACGAGGGTTGACTTTCTACCATCTAGAAGATCAATAGTCATATTGTTCTTAACTCGCCACAGTTTTAATAAAAATGGATCTTTTCAGAAAACAGAAGTGGGAGTATGGTAGAACTGGAAGTGATTCCAGAACCGCAAACGATTACTGAAAGTTTGATAGGAACCTAAAGATTCAATCTGGCTTGACATTCCATTAGCCACTCCGCAGACATGGTGGGTAACCTCAGGCACCTGAGAGGTACTTCGGTAGCCTCAAGGATGGTGGCAGGGAGGTTCTTGTTTACCCAGACTTGCCATTGCTGTTGTTTCAGGCTGTGAGACCCGGCAGGAGGATGAGTATAGCGTCGTTCTAAACTAGCTTTAGAAGTGTACGTCCATATGACTCTGCCAGAGGGTTGTCGTAGTCAGTGGGAGCAGCGGAAGCATTGGTGGACAAGTGGCTTATATCTATTTATAGATTAAAGCAGATATAGCGGAGATAGATCATCTATTTCTGATGTGACAGTCATAGGTTTGACTTCATCAGAATAGGGGATGGATCTGTTAAGAAGGTAGTAGGGTGTGATGTCCTGGTATTTGGATGACATACACAAAGTAGGAAGTGAAATTCCTATACTACGGTCGGTTATACTTTGGTTGTCACACAGTGGTTTCTCCACATGGGACTTGGATATAATATCAAGACATTCTGGTTACTGGATCTATGGTTTTAGATCTAGATTTGGGTAGTTTCCCAATCTGGGTATTTAGACAGCATTCTAAAGGTGTTTTAGAATGGACGACTCCTGGCACGGTAGTATACCTGCAGGTGATGGAGTCACCCTCTCTAAAGGTGTCTTACAGACTAAAGGGGAGAGGGATGTGCATGATTGGCAGATCACTTGCTTAGGCAATTGAGTCAATCATGAGATATCAAAGTACCACACCAAAGGTTGTATTTGCACGAGATGCAATAAGTTGATATTAATGCAATCCTGGAGAAACAATCAGAAGCAGTTTTAGAACATAAGTGGATGTTCTAGGGATATGATAACGACAGCCTCACTCAGGAGACGGTTATCATTCCAGGCTTCCAAGGTGACCTGGATGACAGAGAGGTTGTCAGAGTTATAGTTTTCCTTTTGACGAGGGGAAGTATTTTGGACAGGTGGTCCAAGGGGATACTGAGGGAGGCATGACGTAGGATACTGATTAAGTTCAGTTGAAAATACAGTCTAAGAAGTTTGGAATTGGAGTTCATTTATGAGCTAGGTCTCATCAGACATCCAGACACATTCTAAGATAGGTATTGCTCATTTCGGGAGATGGCTTTCTCCGCGAACTTGAGATATAGAAAGACATAGAAAGAAACATCAAGGCGGATCCACTCACTGAGGCTATTCCTCGAACGCAATAGTTTCGCAAACGGGTTTTGTGAGACTGATTAGTAGAGGAGTTGGGTGTTCGGTATCACACGAGCTGTGAGTATGCGACATCGCAATAATTAGCCTTGAGTGCAAGTGGGAGATTCTTGGAGATAGTGCCCTCAGAGTCAATTATTGGATCAAAGGCACGTGATTGCAATGATTGAGGGAGGACCTATACCAGTAGGACAGTCTTACTCAAGATGATAGTATGCTATCTGGTTTATCTTTATCATCGTGTACTGCTTTAGGTGACCTTACAGGTCACTATTGCGCATTGATAGAGCCCTTAGGATTCTTGCTTGACGGCCAACAGTATGATGGCGATCATATACGTGGGAGCTGGGGTCTATAAGCACATCCTTAAAAGGTCCCTAGTCGTGGGAGTTTTCGAGACATGGCATCGATACTCCAGAATAGACTAGTGTATACAGTCGAGACCCCGACGAGGGGCGGTGACCGGTCTCACAAGCCACCGGTGTCAGTTGGTTCACCTAAGATATATACAGGTGCTCATTGGGTTATGAGTACACCGGACTGGACTCGCCGGGAACATGCTAGTTGGTCTTATAGCTGACGTCAGATAGCAGTTCCCTGGTGACATGTGTACAGGTTAGTTCATCGACCTTAGATCGTCATTTGTCTCGTGTGAGTTCCCACTGTACTTTGATTACTACCCTACCACGGCTCAAAGGAGTCGTGCAAACAGGTTTTAGTTGGGTACAGTCCCGAGCCACATGGAGGCAGTGAGCGGATCTGCAGGGGTTCGTCTCTCCCGGTATTGGGGGTAAGGTCACGCTGTGTCTAGGAAAGCCATTACACAAAGCCCTCGGCCGAGGCAGGAGATTTACTGGTAAGTATTCCAGTAGTATCTCAGGGTGTTCTGGGCTACACTCCGACACGACTTGTACAACTTTTGGGGGTCTGACATTCACCAACCGCCTAGGCCGCCATGCGATGCTCATAGACGAACGGACCGGACTGTATGGATAATGTCACTGACAGGCTCAGTAGGGTGTCAGGATGAGTTCACTCATCGACGTCCCTTTTGGTCGATACCTGGTAGCCCGTTACATATGGCTAATACCTCTGACGTGCTAGTGGTTAAATCCACAGCCAAAGTATTGACGAGTCTTTAGAGTCCCCCACAGACCGTTTTCTCAAGTTTCGGGCGAAACGCTGTAGAGGCCATATGGAGATATGGTAGGGTTCGATCATGTACGTGTGGTATTGCACGGATCATGATCGGACGGATAATACTAGCGGGCTTTGGTTTAAGCCGGATCCTACTATTGTACAGTGTAGATTTTGTCTCATTGCATTTGTATTCGGTCGGAATACAAATGCGGGTATGTATATACAGTCGCGGGGTTTTCCTGTAATTTATTACGGGATCAGTTTTCTGAAGTTGTCAGTTTGCATTCCGTTTCAGCCATCTTCCTTTGTTTCTTTCTTTGGCTGAAAATTGGTGGAGAAGAGGTTATTTGCAAGCATGCAAATTAGCATTGTGGAGAGTGGTCTTTGTAAATTGTTGCTTCATGATGGTTCATCATGATTCTAACTTCCTTTGACTTCATTAGTTCATGATGGCTTGACTTTTGTGATGAGAGTGATGTGTTTTTGAGTGTGGACTTTGTTGTGATGATAATATTTTAATCATCACCTCTCTCTCTCTCTCTTGTATTATTGCTTCTCACCCCCCTTGACATTTACCACCCTTCTCATTCATCATGGGGCCGGCCACTTTGAGGGGAGAGGGGATTCATTCATTTTTCATGGTGGAAAAATATTCTTCTCATTCTTGGCTTGCAACAAAATTCCTAACTCTCTCCAAAAAGTTTTTTCCTTCACCTCCACTAAAAAGGTCAACTTCATACAACCCCATGAGACATGAGTTCTACAGATATCCAACAGCATTCTTGGACACGTCGACTCGCCAACTTCGTGCCCAAGTTGCCTCGGTCCAGAGGTGGGAGCCCATAAAAGAATCCAGCGTTTGTGTGCCCTTCCGACGAGGAGATGAAGACCGGAGATTCCGCGGGGAGATCGGGACGACGACGAGAAGACCGAAGGACACGGATCTCTCGGTATATCTCTCTACCCCTTCTCTAGTTTGCTAGCATTAGGTTAATGGCCCGATTCGGGTTTATTGTCCGCGGTGGCGCCGGTTTAAAGTTAAGAAAAAAAAATTCCGCATTTTGGCCTCGGACAGACGGTCGGGGCGCCGCCGTGCACTAACATTAGCAACTCAGGCTCTGTCATATCTGGTGGAGTCAAGTACGGGCGACTTGCAGGCTCAAATATCTACAATCTGGCTCTTCAAGAAATCAACGGACTTCTTTTTGGATCGATACTCCCACCTCCCACCCTCGGTGCCTCAACGCCGATGGAGGAATCCCAGAGGAAGTTTGTCTTCCACAGGCTGGTTCCCCAAGCAGAAGCTTTGCCGATGGAATCAGTCCTCAAACAACTGGCACATGCCAAGGACCAAGGTCGACGCAGGGGGCAAAATATTCAAGCTATCAAAGGAAACAGGGGGCAGGCTCAGCAAAATCCTGAAGCTAATCAAATCCCGGCCGTAAGAAACGACCAACGTCGATATCAGCGTCATACAAAATGGGCTGGGGGCAGTCCTCCGTATGGTCCTGTTTCAACCCCGGTGGTGAATATTGTTGTTCCAACTGGGAACAGCTTCAAACTGTTGTGAAGGGTCAGACAAAATTCTCCTACCGCAATATTGAAGAAGTCTCCGCAGCCTATGGAGATCCCACGAGAGCTTCGCAGTCCATGGAGATCCCACGAGAGCAGAAACAAGTTCGCTCCCTGAGACAACTTTCCTCATCTATATATAAAGTATGGAAGCAAGTGAAGGAGACTCACCCCAAGACGGATCCTGATACAGCGGTTCCTCTCAAAACAAAAGCAGCTTTTCACAAAAAAAGAGAGGCCCAATAAAGCTTAAGTGCCCGAAGCAAACTCCAAAGGCCAAAACTCCAAACGCCCCAAGCCTAGGGGCATGGTAGCTCACATAGTCTATGTGGTGAATTCCAAAGACAAAGTTCGAGCTTCTACTAGTCACCGACCTCAAACTCGGTCCTTAACAAAAGTTCAACTGCAACGTGAAAAGCTGCAGGAGATGCTTACTCAGGCGGAAGCAATCATTAATCCATCGTCTAAGGCAAATCCCGAAGACGCACCAGGCGAAACATGGGTTTAGTACACGATACGGTGGCGGAATCTATGGTCAAAGTGCGAGCAGCGCATTGAAGAAGACCTGCCGTGGGCATATTCCTGTGGACCCTTGACCCTCAGTCGACTATCTCCCAATTCATGATATTCTTCAAGCCGGTCACTTTGTAGGCCTTGATTAATAAACTGGCCCAAATGGACCAGATGGGTCACAGGCCTTCCTCTTCGAAGCCGGAGCCTCGAAACGAAAAAGGCAAAGGGAACGCGACTTTTGTCGCCAATACTCAACAACAGCCGAGCAACTTAAAGCCAGTTGTTCGCCAAAACAACGTGCGTCCATGCCCATCCCTCGAGAAGAGACTGGGACGCCTTTACTTGTTCCCCCGCAATAAAATGAGGAAACTGTTCGAGCTGGCAATACGCAACAGACTCATCAATCTGCCGGATCCAAAATGTCCGTTGCAGCCAGGCGATGTCAGCAATCCTAATTACTGCCCTTACCACCAAGCAGTAAGCCATCCAATCGAAGATTGTTTCATCTACAAAGGCTGGATTGAGGACCAATACCAACTGGGCAAATTCACGCTGTCCGAAAACTGGAAGATGAACTCGCCACAACCACGTGATCCGAAAAAGATGGACATGCCGGGGGCATCGTGCTCATTCATAGAGAAAGCCCCTGGACCGAAAAGTCCGTAAACTACAAATTTGCCTCAAATATGGCAACGATGGACCACTATGTCCTAAAACTGGCTGATGACCGAAACGTCGTTAAATTACTGCCAACCCGCGCCGTCCCCAGGCTGACGTGGTGTTAAAAAAAAAGGTACGTCCACAAGCGAAATGGGCACAGATGAAAATCTGAAAAGGCTCCGTGAGTAAAAACAGCAGGATTACCGGCTAGTTTTGTGAAAACCCGAAAGGGCGCAGGCTCTTTAAAAGACACTTGCAAGGTCCTCTCGACCCTGTAAAGAAAAACCACCTGCGTGAGATCCTTACGACTCACAAGGGAGCAACACACTTAAGGATCCCCACGATTCCTAAGGAGAAATTACACTTGCGAGATCCTCACGACTCGTAAGGAGAACCCTCCTTTGAGACCCTCACGGCTCATAGGATTCAAAAGCCTTAAGCTGCAGGGATCTGAACCTGTTCTTAAGCCATCACAACCTCCAATGCTGCCCTATAAGCGGTTCAATATTGACTCTTGTATACAATCCACGGGCACGAATAAACATTTCCCTAACAAAGTCTCATCCGTGACTAGGGATATGTTTGCACAGTGAACAACCCTTGTAAGTCCTCTCAACTTATAAGGAGAAAACACTCTTGTAAGATCCTTACGACTTAAAAGAGACCATACACTTAAGAATCCTCACGATTCTTAAGCAGAAAACGCACTTACGAGATCCTCACGACTTGTAAGGAGAAATACCTTTTATGAGACCCTTACGGCTCATGAAGTCAAAAGCCTTAGTCGACAGGATCTTAACCATGTTTGCTAAGCCACCTTTGTTCGACATCGACGATGGCAAATGATGATTCGCTCCTGGAAATATCCCAGTTGTAGCAATGCTGATGCCTAAATCGGTATCAAATTCCAAGTCCTTTCATGGAAAATGATGATTCGCTCCTGGCAACATTCCAGTCGCAGCGATACTGATGCTAAGATTGGCACCAGATTCCAAGTTCCATACTCGTGGCAAAAAGTTAACAAGCAAAACATGCATACGAAATAGCCGAAATGATGGGGCAACTTGCAACAAAATCAGCAAGTAAAAATGTATACAAAATAGCCGAAACGATTGGGCAACTCGCAATAAAAAGCAGCGAGTAAAAATAAAACAAATAGCCGAAATGATTGGGCACCGCGAAAAATAGCCGAAATGATTGGGCAATCGCGACTTTCGCGATATTAAAGCTGAAATGATAGAGCATCGCGGAAAGAAAAATATATAAAATGAAACTTTTTGCCCTACAGGTGAGATCACATTGATCCCTGTATATAATCCAGGGGCATAAACAAAAAGAGAACCATACCTTCCCACCAAGCTCCATCAGAAAGAGAGCCAAGTCTCGACGGCCACATCCACAGACGAGATGTCAACAACGGCATTCCTACGCAGTCCAGCAGGATGCAGATGCAACGTCAACAAAAGACCCCATAGTCAAAACAAAGCGGAGTGACGGCAAAATCCCAGCTCCAGCTCAGCATTCGCCTCGATACAACAGACGTAATGTCAACAACGGCGTTCCTCCACAGTCCAGCAGGATGCAGACGCAACGTCAACAAAAGACCTCACGGTCGAAACAAATCGGAGTGATGGCAAAATCCCAGCTCCAACTCAGCATTCGTCTCAATACAGCAGACGCAATGTCAACAACGGCGTTTCTTCTCAGTCCAGCAGGATGCAAATGCAACGTCAACAAAAGACCCCATGGTCAAAACAAAGCGGAGTGACGGCAAAATCCCAGCTCCAACTCCACATTCGTCTCGATACAGCAAATGCAATGTCAACAACGGCGTTTCTTCGCAGTCCAGCAGGATGTAGATGCAACGTCGACAAAAGACCCCATGGTCAAAACAAAGCGGAGTGACAGCAAAATCCCAGCTCCAACTCAGCATTCGTCTCAATACAGCAGACGCAATGTCAACAACGGCGTTTCTTCGCAGTCCAGCAGGATGCAGATGCAAGTCAACGAAAGACCCCATGGTCAAAACAAAGCGGAGTGACGGCAAAATCCCAGCTCCAGCTCAGCATTCGTCTCGTTACAGCAGACACAATGTCAACAATGGCGTTTCTTCACAACCCAGCAGGATGCAGATGCAACGTCAACGAAAGACCCCATGGTTGAAACAAAGCGGAGTGACGGCAAAATCCCAGCTCTACCGCAACATTCGTCTCGACACAGCAGACGCAATGCCAGCAAACGAAGCGAAGGCCAAATTCCTAACTTCAGGGTCCTGACGGTAACTCATATAAAACCTGAAAGACTATCGGAAATCATCCCCCATCAACATGAAGTGGTCACCGCCTCGACGTTCGTCTCGATACAGTAGACGCGATGTCACCACAGCATTCTTCCTCCAACAGGACTCAGATGCGACAATCAAACAATGGAGCCACGGCAAAATCCCTAGTTCCAAACCTCAACGGTTCACATGCAACCTAGAGACAACCGCGACATTCGTCTCGATACAGCAGACGCAGTGCCAGCAAACGAAGCGAAGGCCAAATTCCTAGCTTCAGGGTCTTGACGGTAACTCATATAAAACCTGAAAGACTATCAGAGATCATCCCCCATCAACATGGAGTGGTCACCACCTCGACGTTCGTCTCGATACAGTAGACGCGATGTCACCACAGCGTTCTTCCTCCAACAGGATTCAGACGCGACAATCAAACAACGGAGCCATGGCAAAATCCCTAGTTCCAACCCTCGACGGTTCACCAACAACCTAGAGACAACTACGACATTCGTCTCAATACAGCAGACTCAGTGCCAGCAAACGAAGCGAAGGCAATATTCCTAGCTTCAGGGTCTTGACGACAACTCATATAAAACCTGAAAGACTATCGGAGATCGTCCCACACCAGCGCGGAATGATTATGACTCATCGGGGCTCTCCAAAATGAGCCTAACCTCAAGTAAAAAGCGGCATGGCAAAATTCCTAACGCTTTCTCTTCCGACGGTCAAACTGCCTAGGAAGATTTCTTGAAGACGTCTTGTCCAGCCCCCGAAGGGATCAGAGACACGACAGTTGCAAGGCTACTCGAATGGCAAGATTGCCTATTGAGGAATACATCAGCCAACGCGACGGTACGACGAGCAAAACCCTAGTACCACAGACCCAAACGAACCTTTGTCATAAAGAGCAGAGGTTAACTGTGGCGTTAGGACATTCTTGCGAGAACTTCTCGATTCGTCTCGACTCGTGAGGAAATTAGTGTCCTTGCGAGAACTTCTCGATTCGTCTCGACTCGTAGGGAAAAGCCTTAGACAATGGGGATAAGGACATATTTCCTAAGCACTGGGGTCCTGCAAGTCGGTCCAAGATGGACTCTTGCATACTATTCACGGGCCACACTCTCCGAAGTCAAACATCGACAAAGAGGGAAAACAACCACTTACAAGTCCTCTCGACTTGTAAGCGGGAAAAATTCTCTTGTGAGATCCTTACGACTCTCAAGAGAAAATACACACTTAGAAGTCCTCACGACTCCTAGGGATAAAATACACCTACGGGATCCTCTCGACCCGTAGGGAGAAAATTCTTTATGAGACCCTCATGGCTCATAAAGTTGAAAAGTCTTAGGTGACAGATCCTAACCCTGTCTCCTGAGCCATCACTGCTCTACAAGGAGGTAAACATGAACTATCTGCGGGCCACATTTGCCAAAGCCACATTCGCTAATGAAATAAAGAAGCTACTTACCTCACGATTCGTAAGGAAAAATACCCGAGTGAGATCCTTACGACTCACGGAGGTAATGAACACTTAGAAATCCTCACGATTTCTAGGGAGAATTTGCACCTACGAGATCCTCCCAACTCGTAGGGAGAAAAACCTTCTTGAGACCCTTACGGTTCATGAAGACGAAGAAAGTCTTAGGCTACAAGGACCCTAAACTTGTCCCCTAAGCCCTCAATTCTGTAGCCATGCATAACTCTGCACTACTTCACCCACGTATATACTTACGTGGGCAAAGTAGTGGGGGGCATTTGTTCCCGCCAAAATTTTGGCTCAAACCCCGCTTCCTTATAAAATAATAACAATAAAATAAAAATAAAGGGAAAAACCCCACATGCAAAGAATGTAACAAATGTCTCAGCGCCGAGAGTTAAAACACTCTGTTGCAGCGTTCACGTGTAAAGCACGTGTGCGCTAGTAGCGCCAGCACTAAGAGTCAAAGACTCTGAAACGGTGCCCACGTGTCAAACACGGGTGCGCTAGCATAGGTTGCGCTGCGCTCTGCGCTGCGCGCCACGTGTCAAACGTAGGTGCGCTAGTGCAAAGTGCGCTGCGCTCTGAGCAGCGCACCACGTGCAAAGCACGGGTGCGCCAGCGCTGGAATTAAAAACTCCCCACCGTTTGATCGAAAGATCTAATAATGATAAATCATTAATTAATCAGAAAAAAATTCTGTTATGGAAAGATCTTTCCAATCTTGTTAAAAACAAGAAGATTGCCTTCTGTAAAACAGAAGCCCGAGGATCAAAGATCCAACGGTGGGGAAACATCCCCAAATCAATCAGAGAAAGATCTCTTCAACTGATTTAACAAATCAAATTGCCCTATATAAAGGCCCCAAGACTTCAAGTCTGATATAGAAAAAAAAACCCTAAAAACTTTGAGAAAACTCAAAAGAAAGAGAGCAAGCTCTTGAAAGAAGATCATTTTCTTCAAGTTAAAAAGAATGATTCTTGCACAAAGAGATGAAATCATCTCATTAAAACAAAAGAATTATCTTCTTAAAAGATCATAGATCTACAAAAGGCAAAGGTTTTTTATAATAAGAGATCAAAAGATCTCATCATAAAAACAAAAGAAGTATTTACTTCATTCACTGATCATTGATCTACAAAGGCAAAGAACTATTGTTCTTGAATCTTGAGGCAAAGCCTCCTTTTAAAAGAACATAAACTTATTCTCTGATCATAAATTTGATCAAATGCGCTTTGCACTACTGAAAAGTGCCTTGCACTCAAGAACTGCACTTCTGCGCTCCTTAGACCGGCGCTCAGCGCCAAAACGTGCCACGTGTCAACCACAGATGCAACTTGCGCTTTGCGCTTCTAAAACAGCGCACTGCGCTTATGGGCTGGCGCTCAGCGCCAAGCGTACCACGTGTCACTCACTGGTGCACCACTAAACTAGCGCAACGCGCTCACAAATTGAAAGCGCAATGCGCTCATAAACTGGCGCTTAGCGCTAAGCGCGACACGTGTCCTTTTCGTGTGCGCTACTTGGCAGAAGCGCAATGCGCTCTTTAACTGGCGTAAAGCGCCTGGCGCGCCACGTGGCGCGCTGTCAGAACACACACTGTTCTGATGAATGCTATGCATTCAATACAAGACAAAAAAATGTCAGGATCTAATGCTCAGCATTATTAAAAGGGCCAAGCCTAAATAAAGGCTCAACAGCCCAGAACAATAAAATGTTAAACATTTATTGGACTTAGCCCAAGATTGGCCATAAGTCCTCAACTCATACTTAATTGAGCCCATCTGCTCATGAATATTTAACAGATCTTAGTCCCAAATTGGACTACAGATCTTTTCAACCAACTCACACCGGTTCAAGGGTACATCTATTTACTCCTCTGATACTTGTCGTTGTAATCCTTCAACGTCTTCAGAGAAGTAACGGGTCCCGACATCCATACATTCCACGGACTGTGGGGTCCTTAAACTCATGGACCACGATGTCCTTAAACTCCATAGACTACGATGTCTTTAAACTGGACTGTGGGGTCCCTTTAAACCCACGGACTACGATGTCCTTAACCTCGGACTGTGGGGTCCCTTTAAACTCACGGACTACGATGTCCTTAACCTTGACTGTGGGGTCCTTAAGCCCATGGACTACGATGTCCTTAACATGGACCGTAATGTCCTTAAACTAACATTGGACCACCATGTCCTTAAACTGGTAATCGACCGCAATGTCCCTAAACTAAACAATTGAGCCCAATTGCTCTCTTGTTGGATCTAAACGATCCCGTTAAGTTGATCTTAGTCTGAAATGAGACTAACGTATCCTTAACATACGTTTAAGTTGATCTTAGTATCAAATGAGACTAACGTATCCTTAAACCCAACCCCCAAACCCAAATCTAAGAAAATACGGATTTGGACTAATCCACGCCCTACGGGCGACAACATAAATTAGTCTCCGTATACAATCCACGGACAACCAAAAACAAAACAAACACATACGACACGAAGTGACCATCTGAAGAAGGAGAAAGTGGTTACCGCGATGCGGTAGCGTAATTAACTGCAGGGGCTTGCGCCTGCAGGGAAGAGCGTCCCCACAATCAAAAACCCCTCAACGGGGGGAATCTGACAAAGTCTGCTATATCGGCCGCATCCGTTTAAACCTTCGATATATGGTGTCATAAATCAACTTAGTATTTTCGGAGAGGTGGACGGATAGCACCAATTAGCATCTGCCCCTAAATTCAGGCAAGACGGACCTACGCAGTCGCGTCTCTATATCCGGCGGGGAACAGTCTTGTCTAGCCCCCGAAGCGATCAGAGACACGACAGTCGTGGGGCTACTCGAATAGCAAGATTGCATATCGGGAATACATCGGCCAACGCGATGGTACGACGGACAAAAACCCTAGTACCACAGACCCTAATGGACTTCTATCAGCAGAGGTTAACTGTGACGTTGGGACATTCCTGCGAGAACTTCTCGATTCGTCTCGACTCGTGGGGAAAATAATTTCCTTGCGAGAACTTCTCGACTCGTCTCAACTCGTAGGGAAAATAATGTCCTTACGAGAACTTCTCGATTTGTCTCGACTCATAGGGAAAATAATGTCGTTGCGAGAACCTCTCGACTCGTCTCGACTCATAGGGAAAACAATGTTCCTGCGAGAACTTCTCGATTCGTCTCGACTCGTAGGGAAAATAATGTCCTTGCGAGAACTTCTCGACTCGTCTCAACTCGTGGAAAAAACAAATGTCCTTGCGAGAACTTCTCGATTCGTCTTGACTAGTAGGGAAAATATTTCCCTTGCGAGAACTTCTCGATTCGTCTCGACTCGTAGAGAAAACAATGTTCCTGCGAGAACTTCTCGACTCGTCTCGACTCGTAGGGAAAACAATGTTCCTGCGAGAACTTCTCGATTCGTCTCGACTCGTAGGGAAAATAATGTCCGTGCGAGAACTTCTCGACTCGACTCGACTCGTGGGAAAAACAAGTGTCCTTGCGAGTTGCGAGAACCTCTCGATTCGTCTCGACTCGTAGGGAAAATAATTTCCTTGCGAGAACTTCTCGACTCGTCTCGACTCGTAGGGAAAATAATGTCCTTGCGAGAACCTCTCGACTCGTCTCGCCTCGTAGGGAAAACATTGTCCTTGCGAGAACGTCTCGATTTGCCTCGACTCGTAGGGAAAATAATGTCCTTGCGAGAACTTCTCGACTCGCCTCGACTCGTAGGGAAAATAATGTCCCTGCGAGAACTTCTCGACTCGTCTCAACTCGTAGGGAAAATAATGTCCCTGCGAGAACTTCCGTAGGGAAAACAATTGTCCTGCGAGAACTTCTCGACTCGTCTCAACTCGTAGGGAAAACAATTGTCCTGCGAGAACTTCTCGACTCGTCTCAACTCGTAGGGAAAACAATGTTCCTGCGAGAACTTGTCGATTCGTCTCGACTCACGGCTCATAAAGTTGAAAAGTCTTAGGCTACAAGGACCCTAAACTTGTCTCCTAAGCCATCAATTCTATGGTCACACATTACTTTGCACTACTTCACCCACGTATATACTTACGTGGGCAAAGTGGTGAGGGGCATTTGTTCCCGCCAAAATTTTTGGCCAAGAGCTATTTGATCCCTTATAACCCTTATAAAAAATTTTAAAAAAAGGAAAGGGAGAGAAGAAAGAAGAAAAGAATTCACGGTTGGACGTCACGTGTTAAACACGTGAGCGCTTATATGCAAAGCATATAGGCGAGCGTTTATATGCAAATCATATAGGCGAGCGTTTATATGCAAATCATATAGGCGTTGAAAACACATAAATCTAAAGGGCCAAATGGGCCTCACGTGTAAAACACGTGAGCGCTCATATGCAGAGCATATGAACGCTGAACATAAATAAATCTAAAGGGCCAAATAGGCCTCACGTGTAAAATATGTGAGCGCTCATATGCAAAGCATATGAACGGTGAACATAAATAAATCTAAATGGCTAAACAGGCCTCACGTGTTAAACACGTGAGCGCTCATTTGAAAAGCATATGAGCGCTGAACAAAAACATGCTAAAACCCACACCAGGGGTCACATGTTAAACACGTGAGTTCTCTTGCCTCTCACATGCAAAGCATGTGAGCGCCCCAATTTAAAATGCTCCCATTAAATGCTATGTGATAAAATTAAAAGATCTTTCTCTAACAGAGAATCCTGAATTTAAAATCCGATGGTGATAAATTACCACAAATTAAATCATCTGATAAAATTAAATTCTATTTGGAAAATATTTTTCTGATCTTCCTCAAAGATCTTCTCTGTTAAACAAAGGACCTTTGGATCAAAGATCCAACAGTGATTATCTGGTAGAATAAAATTCTATCATAGGAAAATATTTTCCTAATCTTGTTAAACTAACAAGATATTCATTTAACAGAATCAAATTCAATATTCTTAATCTTGTTAAATTAACAAGATAAGAATAAGATAAGAATAAAATTCTATATTAGAATAAAATTCTAATCTTATTAAATTAACAAGATATCCATATGATAGAATTAAATTCTATATTAAGAAAATATATTTCTGAAAAGATATGATAGAATAAAATTCTAATCTTGTTAAAACTAACAAGATATTCATAATCTTGTTAAATAAACAAGAAATCTCCTCTGTTAAGCAGAGAGCCTTTGGATTAAAAATCCAACGGTGAATAAAATTCACCGATTGATCTAAATGATCATGGAATCAATCATGATCTCTCAATGAGGGATTCTCTTAACAAATTGATTCTTGTTCTTCTCGTATAAATAGGAGCAAGGAGAGGAGGAGAAACACACAGGGGGAGAGGGGAAGAAAAATAGAGTTGAGAATTTAATTCAATAAAAGGAGGAGACCACCCCATAAGCTCCCACAAAACAAAAGAGAATTTAATTCTCAAACCAAGAGTTTAACTCTTTTCAAAGAATTTAGTTCTTCCTCTGGTTGAGATCTGCAGAAGCAGATCTCCCCACAAGTTGAGAATTTAATTCTCATCGGGGAGATTCTGTTATGCAGATTCAAAACTTAGGGGAAAGAATTAAGTTCGAAGAATTTAATTCTTACAAAATTATATAAGAATTTAATTCCTCTAATAAAAATAGGGTTTAACCCTGTAAAAGAATTTAATTCTTATAAAACAAGGGACCTGAAATTCTCAAAACTCAGATCAAAATCTCTTATGCATATAAAAGAAAAGACTGCTCGTGTGTTCCCACGTGAGCACCTCTGATGAACGAAAAGGGAACGACTGAGATCAGATCACGTGTCCTCACGTGACCCCCAAATAGTGCTTAGCACTTGTAAGTCTATGTCACACACCCCGGTACTTACGGGGAGGCGGAATAGGTAAAAATCAAATTTTTATCACAAGGTAACATAGACTATGTTTGAGGATCTTTGCTAAACCATTGCTAACAACCAAACTAAAGGTTTTATCTACTATGCTAGAAGATTATACCTCATGCTATAAGTCCTTCGGGTCTTCTCCGCTATCCTCCTCGTCTCCGTAGGCTCCATGGGTCGATCCGGATCGTGGCTTCTTCAACGGCCTCCTCGAGTCGAAGATGATCCACCCGAGAGTCTATAGTCCGAGCTCCACCTCAAGACCGAGGTAACTAGGGCAATAAGCTTGCTAATATTGATGTCCTAGGTGATGTAGAGTATGAAGATGGATTTGTTTGTCTATTTAAACTCTAATATTCTCAACACATGAGAGCTTAAAAGTTTACTAGTGAGGAAGAAGGAGAAGAGCAAGTATGGGAGCTCTCTTGAGGAAAGAGAAAGCAAATGAGATTATCAACCATGGAAAAAGAAAACTAAAACTTTTATTATGATATTAGGATGGCTATATTGATTTGACCACAAGCTTGTCACAATTAATGCTAAGCATGAAAATATCTAGTTCTTAACAAAAATATCTAAGTCAACCTAGTTAAATGGTCAAACCAATTAGTCATGACACAATTATCATTAATAAAAGGATTAGTAAACAATATCCTCCACCTCATAATGGTTCTAATCAAGTCAATGGTCAAAACCCTAATGAGGCATCTCCTTCTTTACTCCTCACATCCGTGCATACACACCCGCATCCGCATTCCGAAGAATACGAATACTAAGAGACAAAACTAATCCATCAATATATAATACTAGGATCCGGCTTAAACCAAAGCCCACTAGTATTATCTGCCCGAATATCATACGCGCACAAGTGCACGTAAGTGACCGAAGCCCTACCGTAAAACCATACGGCCTCTACACCTTTTGCCCAGTAAAAAGAAACTCTCTGTGTGGGACTCTAAAGACTCGACACTAAGCTGGCAGTGGGTTTAGGCCGCAAGCAGTACTAGCTGTACGTAACGGTCCCCAGGTAGATGTCGATAAGAATGCCGATGAGGAAAACCCATCCGAACTCCTACTGAGCCTGAATGTGAAAATCTCCATACAGTCTGGTCTGTTCATCTAAGAGTATCGCATATCGGGCCTAGGGGGCGGCAAACGTCAGACCCCTAATAGAGGTATAAGTCGTGTCGGAGTGTAGCCCAGAACACCCTGAGAAGCTACTGGAACACCTACCAGTAAATCTCGCTTGCCCTGGCCAGGGACTTTGTGTAATGGCTCTCCAGACACAGCGCGATATCAACCCCCAATACCGGGAGAGACGAATCCTGTCTAACCGCCACTGCCTCCAAGTGCTTCGGGACTGCACCCAACTAGTACCAATTTGCACGACTCCTTTGAGCCGTGGTAGGGTAGTAATCAAAATACAGTGGGAACACACTCGAGGCGAAGCGGCAGTGTCAAGTCGACGGACTAAGATGTACTCATGTCACCTGGGAACTGCTATCTGACGATAGGCATAGTACCAACCAGCAGTTCCTGACGAGTCCTGTCCGGTGTATTCATAACCTAACGAGCACCTGCATACTATCTCCAGTACGACGTACTAATGGCTGTAGGACAGACCATCTCCCCTGCTGGGATAAGAAGCGTATACACTAGTCTACTCCGGAGTATCGATGCCCCGTCTCGATAATCCTGCGACTAGGGACCTGTATAGGGATGTGCTTATAGATTACCCAGCCCCCACTAGTGTGACTGCTATCACAACGCTGGTAATCAAGCAAAGATCCTAAGGGCTCTATTAATATGTATAAGCGATATGCTAAAAGAAACACATGCACATACTGAAGTAAAAACAAACCAAGTAGCATACTACCATTTTGAGCAAGACTCTTAATACAGCTGTGAATATCCCAAGTTTCCATTAAGTAATATACAAGCTAGCATGATACAGTAATGGCCTCTAGGGCATATACACTAACATCACTTATAAAAAGAAAAGTGAATAAATCAAAAGAGGCAGTTCCCATTTTGGGGCGCCTCACGTGGTCTCACGTGATCCCCAAATAGTGCTTAGCACTTATAAAAGGAAGAGAGAATAAATCCAAAGAGGCAGTGCCCAACTTTGGGGCACCTCACGTGTCCACACATGATGGCCATAAGACTTAAGTGTTTAACACTTGTATATATAGACGGGGATTCGAACCCAAGGGCACAGTGCCAACTTTCAAGTGCCTCACGTGCCACACGTGAGCGCCCCAAATTTCAGTGTTTAACACTACTGTAGAGACTCACGTGAGAGCACGTGAACACTGAGCATATATTAGTGTTTAACACTATAAGAAGCCAACTTCAGCCCCAAATTAGCTAAGTCTTTTTGAGATTAAAACGTCTTGGATCTCCAAATAGACTGAGGCTCTATGCTCATGACTTCCCAAACTAATTAACCCGAATAATGTCCATCACAAATCTCCTAAGTTGATCTTAGTCTTCCAAAAATGAGAAATAATTCTCATATGGTCCACCATGATCTCTCCTCTCAATCTAGAATTTGGTTCAAGGGTACATCTCTTCACACCTCCGATACATGTTGTAATTCTTCAACGTCTTCAGAGAGGTGGAGGGTCCCGACAACCAACTCTTGGTGCACTCCCAAATCGATGAGCACACCCCAACAAACCGCAACGTCCTTAAAACTAGCTACGGACCGCAACGTCCTTAAACTACAACGGACCGCAACGTTCTTAAACTAGCTATGGACCGAAACGTGCTTAAACTAGCAACGGACCGTAACGTCCTTAAACTAAAGCAATAGAGCCCAAATTCTTTCTTGTTGGGTCTGAATGATCCCAAAATCCTGTTGAGTAGATCTTAGTCTAAAATTAGACTAACGTATCCTCAACAAACATTTAAATTGATCTTAATCTCAAACGAGATTAACGATCCTTAAATCAACCCAAATCCAAATCTAAAAATATACGGATTTGGACTAATCCACGCCTTACGGGCGGCAACATAAATTAGTCTCCGTATACAATCTACGGGCAACCAAAAATAAAACAAACACACACTACACGAAGTGACCTTCTGGAACAGGAGAAAGTGGTTATCTCTATGCAGTAACGTAATTAACTGCAGGGGCTTGCGCCTGCAGGAAAGAGCGTCCCCACAATCAGAAACCCCTCACAACGAGGGGGAATCTGACAAAGTCTGCTACAACGGCCACATCCGTGTAGGGTGTTTTTCGTCACCCCATTGATATGGGAATACAAGCGCGCTGTCAGGTGCATTACAGATTCCTCCTGCCTAGAGTAGGCTGGGGTTTATTGATTGTGGAGATCCGAATCTCCGGCAGCCGCGGACTAAGCAGCCGTTAATTATCCCTTGCTTTTGGAGTGAGAGAACCTCCGATTGACGGGTCAAACAGGTCATGCGAACTCAATGTGCAGTGTTATGTTTTGAAGGGGTTTTGGATATATCGGAGGGCCCGCAGAGTTTTTACGGGGGTCCCGCTACCGGATAGCGGGCTGGGGGTCAAAGGGCTAGCAGCCCCCTTGCGAGATGCGGGGCAGCGCCCTGTTAGAAATTTTTTCTAACGGGGGAGGTATTTTTTAGTGTGGAGTACATGTAAAATGAGGGGAAAATGGCGTCCAAAGGACGCTGGAGCGCCCAAGTGCCCAAGCGCCCAAGCGCCCACGTGCCGAGCATGTGAGGCTCCAGCGCCAGCGCCCAGCGCCAGCGCCTTACGTGCCTAGCACGCTGGCGCTGGGCGCTGGCGCTGGAGCCTCACATGCTCGGCACATGGGCGCTTGGGCACTTGAGCGCTGGCGCTAGCGCCATACGTGTCCGGCATGTGGGCGCTTGGACACTGGCGCCTCATGTGTCCGGCACGTGGGTGCTTGGGCGCTGGCGCTGGCACCTCACGTGTCCGGCGCTTGGGCGCTGGCGCCAGTGCTTTGGGCGCTGGCGCCTCACGTGTCCAGCACGTGGGCGCTTGGGCGCTGGCGCTGGCGCTTTGGGCGTTGGCGCCTCACGTGTCCGGCACGTGGGCGCTTGGGCGCTGGCGCTTGGGCGCTGGCGCTGGCGCTGGCGCTTTGGGCGCTGGCACCTCACGTGCTCGGCACGTGGGCGCTTAGGCACCGACGAAAAGAAGGGGTTTTTACCCCCCGGAAATAGGAGTTAAACTCCAAAAGAGGATTTTGAGTGGAGTTAAACTTCAAAACATTTAGATTTGGAGTTAAACTCCTAAAGGATCTAGATTAGGAGTTAAACTCCTTTGCAAATTTGGGTCTTGGAGTTGAACTCCCTAAAAATCTTCAGAGGTTCTTCTCTCTTAAGTCTTGGATCTTCTCTTGAGCCTTGGATCTTTTCCAAAGTGGGATTTTCGGAGATGAATCTCCTTCTTCTTCCTCTTTGTTGGCCGGATCTTGGAGGAAAAAGGGGGGTGAGATTCAAAATCTCCCCTTTTTGAGATCTGATGGAAGATCCGAGTTCCCCTTCATGGGTTTGATGGTGAAAAACTATTTATTTTTATAAAAGGAAGAGTTAAACTCTTAATTTAATTCAAAAAGAGGAAGAAGATTTTAGAACCTTGAGGAAGGAGAAGGAGCACGGACCCTAATTTTTTAAAGAGAGAAAAACAAGTTGTCATAGATATTTTCTTCATGTTTGCCTTTATAGACTACACACTTTACATATATCCCCTTAGGCTTGACAAAATGGCATTTTGCCCATCCCATGCCTCATGTGCTCATTTCTTTTGCACATGAGCCATGGGTTTCACAAAAATTTGGTTTTATGCCCATTTTTCTTACATTTATTCATAAAATAAAAAAAGAAATACACCAAAATTATTTATTACAAAATTTTTATTTTGGCATAGAGGAGGCCGGCCGCTTCATGTTCGGGCTCAACCCGGGCATTGGCCTACTTGACCTGGGCTTGGGCGCACTTGGCTTGGGGTTGACTTTGATTTTGACTTGGTCAACCGGGATGTAAATTTTGACCCCAACAAATTGCCCCCAACAATAAATGCACACCACATATGTGGGTTGTGTGCATGAAATTGATGGATTTTCTTTCGTGTGGAGGTCGACTCCATTTTGACGACGTGGAGGTCGATGTTGCCCTTTTTGCGACGTGGACAGTCGGTGCAGCCCTTTTTGCGACGTGGACGGTTGGTTCTGCCATTTTAGCGACGTGGACGGTCGGTTATGCCCTTTTAGTGACGTGGACGGTCGATGCTGCCATTTTACTGACGTGAACGATCGGTGCTGCCCTTTTTGCGACGTAGACGGTCGGTTCTGCCATTTTAGCGATGTGGACGATCGGTTATGCCCTTTTAGCGACGTGGACGGTCGATGCTGCCATTTTAGCGACGTGGACGATCGGTTCTGCCCTTTTTGCGATGTGGACAGTTGGTACTGTCCTTTTAGCGACTTGGACGGTCGGTGCTGCCATTTTAGCGACGTGGACGGTCGGTTATGCCATTTTAGCGACGTGGACGGTCGGTTCTGCCATTTTAGCGACATGGATGGTCGGTTCTGCCATTTTAGCGACGTGGACGGTCGGTTTTGCCATTTTTGCGACTTGGACGGTCGGTGCTGCCCTTTTAGCGACTTGGACGGTCGGTGCTGCCCTTTTAGCGACTTGGACGGTCGGTGCTTGATTTGACTTGCTCCACTTCTTGTGGTGTCAGGGATTGGATTTGACTCGCTCCGCTTCCTGCGGTGTCAGGATTTGACTTGTTTCCGAGGTGGAGCTTGATTCCACCGGGGAGGTCGTTGGTTGTCTTGCTGATTTGATGTGAATTGGGTTGACATCAGCATCACTACGCTGGAATATGGTACCAGGAGCAAATCATCATTTTCCATAAGGGAATTTCCCTCGTTCCCAGTTTAACGACTTAGGAGCCATCTGTTCCCAGTTTAACGACTTAGGGGTCATCTGTTCCCAGTTTAACGACTTACGGGTTATCTGTTCCCAATTTAAAGACTTAGGGGTCTATTGGATTGGAGTTTGGAATTTTGGGGTTAGGGTAGGCATCAGCATTACTAACACTGAAGCACATGTGTCAGGAGAAATTCATCATTTGCCTTTTCCTGTTGGGGAGGGATGGCTTAGGAGACAGGTTTAGATCCCTATCACCTAAGGCTTTTCAATTTTATGAGTCGTAAGGGTCCCATAAAAGCATTTTCTCCCTACGAGTCGAAAGGATCTCGTAGGTGTACTTTCTCCTTAGGAGTCATGGGGACTCCCAAGTGTGTTTTTCCTTTGTGAGTCGTAAGGATCCCATGAAAGTGTTTTCTTACAAGTCGTGAGGATCCCGTAAGTTTGTTCTCTTCATGTATCGTGAAGACACATGAGTGGGTTTTCTCAAATGGAGCATAATTCCAAGGGCGGAGACCATCCGCACAACTAGTGATTGCGGTGGAGCATGCGTATGATGAGAATTATTTGAGCCCATGGATTGTATATGGTTGTCAACTTGGGGACCAACCGTAGGGCTGGGAGAATTTTTGGAGATTGGATTTTAGTTGGCGTCTGCATCGCTGCACTGGAATATGATATCAGGAGCGACTCATCATTCGCCGTTTGGGGACTTGGAATTTGGATCTTGTTTGGCATCAGCATTGCAGCACTGGAATAATGCCAGGAGCAACTCATCATTTGCCCCGGGAGGACTTGAGATTTGGTTTTTGGGTCAGCATCAGCACCGCTAACACTGAAGCGAAATGCCAGGAGCGACTCATCATTTGATGTTGCCCGTTGGGGAGTGATGGCTCAGGAGACAGGTTTAGATCCCTATCATCTAAGGTTTTTCAATTTTATGAGCCGTAAGGGTCTCATAAAAGCACTTTCTCCCTACGAGTCGAGAGGATCTCGCAGGTGTATTTTCTCCATAGGAATCGTAGGGATTTCTAAGTGTGTTGCTCCTTTGTGAGTCGTAAGGATCTCACGTAGGGATTTTCTCCTCATAAAGTCGAGAGGACGTTGCGAGTGTATTTCATCTCCCCTTTTTTTTACGAGTTTGCGCCCTTTCGGGTTTTCACAAACTCACCGGCAGTCCTGCTGTTTTTACTCATGGAGCCCTTTCGGATTTTCATCCGTGCCCGTTTTTCTTATGGACATACCTTTTTTTTTTATATTAGCGAATCTCCATTGCTGGTGGGACTTTAAACGTAGCCTCGCCGGTAGGACTTGGGAGAGATAGGGATCATTTTACGCCCGTGGATTGTATACGGTTTTGCAGGATGTATTATCCAGACCGTAGGGCCTGTGTACTCAATTCGCCTGTGATTTGGAGCATTCACGCATAGTATTTCTTGAGATATGGGCCATTGATGGGTGGCATGGGCCTTTCTCCCTCGGCATTTATCAGCTGGTAGGATCCTCCATCAAACACTTTCTCGATGACGTATGGTCCTTCCCAGTTTAGCTCGAATTTTCCCTTGGCATGTCGATTGGGGATAATCGGTCTTTTGAGGACCAACACCAATTCGTCTTTCTTGAAAACGCGGAGACGGGTTATCTTGTCATAGGCCCGTGAGATTTGGGCTCGGTACAGTTCCAGATTTTGCTATACTACGAGCCTCTTTTCTTCGAGGGCGTCGAGCTCTTCGAGCCGAAGGAGCACGTTTTCCTCCTCCGTTAACTCGTGCTGAATGGCAATCCGTAGGCTTAGAACTTCGACTTCGAGTGGTAGGATTGCTTCCACTCCGAAGAGTAGTGAGTATGGAGTGGATTGAGTTGGAGTGCGGTGTGTGGTACGATATGCCAACAACGCCTCGTGAAGTTTGAGATTCCAGTCTCTCTTGTTGGCTGAAGCATTTTTCCTCAGAACCTTGCATAAATTTTTATTGAAGGCTTCGGCTAGCCCATTGGCCCTTGGATTATAGATGGAGGAATATCTCCAGTCTATCTTGTGCTGAGTAGCGAACCTTGAGACTTTGAAGCTCTTGAAAGAAGGCCCGTTGTCAGAAATGATTCTTCTTGGTGTACCGAAGCGGTATAGAATATTATGCTGGAAGAACGACAGAATATTTCCTGTCTTGACTTCTTTTAGTGGGACAGCTTCAGCCTATCTAGAGAAATAGTCAGTTGCGGACAATATGAACCGGTGGCCTTTGGATGATAGAGGATCAATTAGGCCAACAATGTCGGTGCCTCCAAACTTCAAAAAGCCACGACGCCACCGTAGGATGCAACAGATTGGGATGCTTGTGAATGACATCACCGTGAATTTGGCAGAGATGGCATTTCTTTGCATGCTCTTCGCAATCCCTTATTATGGTGGGCCAGTAATATCCAAGCCGTTTGATCTGAAGCCACATTTTGGGGCCAGACTAGTGAGCCCCGCAGACGCCTGAGTGATCTTCTTTCATGACTTTTTGGGCTTCGGCCGATGATGGGCACCTGAGCCAGAGTTGGTCATATGATCTGCGGTATAGCGTATTATTTACAAACACGTATCGGAGAGCTCTCTTTTTCAGCTGAATCCTCGCAGATTTTTCTTCGGGTAGCTTGTCGTATCGGAGGTACTCTATGAAGGGTTCCTTCCAATCAGGCTCGTCTTGAATGATCGAAGCTTCTTCGGCAGGATTGTTCTCTTGTTCTATGCTTTCTTCTTTACGCAAAGAGACTGGAGGCAGAATTTGCCGGCTTCTGACTGTGATTAGATTTTCGTCAATGTCAGGATCAGCTAGCTCCTTAGCTAGGCGAGCGAGTATGTCGTCTTTTCCGTTCAACGCTCTAGGGACTCTCATTAGTTCGATGTGAGTGAACCGTTTCTTGAGTTCCACCACTCAGCTTCTATATCGAGCTAACTCGGGTTTGTATATCTTATAGTTGCCGCTTACTTGGTTGACGACAAGCTGGGAATCACCGTAGACTCGTAGCCGAAGGATTTCTATTTCTATGGCGAGCTCCAAACCAGCTATCAAAGTTTCATACTCAGCCTCATTGTTTGTGCGAGGCTCGGTGAGAGCAAAAGAATGTCATAGGGTTCCCATCGATGGCGTGATGAACACCAATCCTATCCCTGCTTTTATCTGCGGGATGTTTGATTTTCCGGAGCTCCTCATTGATGAGACTCCATCGAAGTAGAGCTCCCAACATGGCTCTGTTGGAGATAGTGCCCTCAGAGTCAATTATTGGATCACAGGCATGTGATTGCAATGATTGAGGGAGGACCTATCCCTATAAGACAGTCTTACTCAAGATGATAGTATGCTATCTGGTTTACCTTTACCATCGTGTACTGTTTTAGGTGACCTGACAGGTCGCTATTACACGTTGATAGAGCCCCTATGATTCTTGCTTGACTACCAGCAGTATGAGGGCGATCATATACGTGAGAGCTGGAGTCTATAAGCACATCCTTAAAAGGTCCCTAGTCGTGGGAGTTTCGAGACAGGGCATCGATTCTCCAGAGTAGACTAGTGTATACAGTCGAGACCCCGACGAGGGGCGGTGGCCGGTCTCACAAGCCACTGGTGTCAGTTGGTTCACCTAAGATGTATACAGGTGCTCATTGGGTTATGAGTACACCGGACATGACTCGCCAGGAACATGCTAGTTGGTGTAGGGTGTTTTTCGTCACCCCATTGAGATGGGAATACGCGCGCACTGGTCGGGCGCAGTACAGATTCCCCCTGCCTAGGGTAGGCTAGGGTTTATTGATTGTGGGGATCCGAATCTCCGGCAGCCGCGAACTAAGCTGCCGTTAATTACCCCTCGCATTTGGAGCGAAGGAACCTCCGATTGACGGGTTAAACTGGTCATGCGAACTCAATATGCAGTGCGTTGGTGCGTGTGTAATTTTTTGTTTTGTTCCACTTGTAAAAAAGATATATATATATATATATATATATATATATATATATATATATATATATAATAAATAAGTAAATAAATATTTGGAGAATTTTTTTTAATTATTTTTTTTAATTTTAAAATATTATTTATAATTTAATTTTATTTATTTTATATTTATTTTATATTTTTTTTAAATAAAAAAGGGATTAAATAAAGAAAAGAAGAAAAGAAAATAATTATGTTTTTTTTCTAATTTTTAAAAATTATTTTTATTTATTTAATATTTATTTATTTTTATTTTAAATAAAATAAATTAAAAAAATGAGGAAGAAAGAAAAAAAGAAGAAAAGAGAATTTTGTTTTGTTTTTTTAAAGTGGGGTCACATGTTAGCATGTGACCCCTCATATGAGGGGGGGTCACATGCTAGCATATGACATGGATGGTCACATGTTAGCATGTGACCCCTCATGTGAGGGGGGTCACATGAGGGCATGTGACCCCTCACATGCTAATGGGGAGTCACATGCTCAGCATGTGAGAAGGCCATCACATGTTTAGCATGTGACCCGTCACATGCTTAGCATGTGAGGGGGCCGTCACATGCTTTGCATGTGACGCCTTTGTATGTGACGTCCGTCACATGCTTTGCATGTGACCCACCACATGCTTAGCATGTGACCCACGTCACATGTTAAATATGTGATGGGGCTGCTTTAGCATGTGACCCGTCACATGCTTAGCATGTGACCACCACCCTTTTTTTCTTTTTTTTTTTGACGTGGACTTCAACTCCAAAAGAATTTTATATGGCTAAAAAATTATAATGTGGTGTTAAACTCCCAAAAAAAAGTATTTTTTTTTGTGGAGTTAAACTCCAAAAGAATTTCTGTAGTGGAGTTAAACTCCAAAAGAATATTATTTGTGGAGTTGAACTCCAAAGGAATTTTATTTATGGAGTTGAACTCCAAAAGAATTTTTGTAGTGGAGTTAAACTCCAAAATAATTTTCCTGGTGGTGGAGTTGAACTCCAAAAGAATTTTATTCTGTAGTGGAGTTAAACTCCAAAAGAATTTTATTTGTGGAGTTGAACTCCAAAGGAATTTTATTTATGTAGTTGAACTCCAAAAGAATTTTTGTAGTAGAGTTAAACTCCAAAATAATTTTCCTGGTGGTGGAGTTGAACTCCAAAAGAATTTTATTTGTGAAGTTGAACTCCAAAAGATTTTCTCCTTTCTCCTTTGAGAAGAAACCCAAAATGGGTTCTCTTGAAACTTCAAGATCTAGATCTTGGATGATAAAAAAAGAGACCCTTTTTCCTCTCTTGATGGAGTCTTGGAAGGTGGATTTATGGTAAAACTTTGTTTAGTTTTAAAAAAAAGAGCTAAGCTCTTGATTTATTTGGAAAATGAAAAGGAAGAGGAAGAACTTGAGAAAGAGAGAGTGGAGGCACAAACCCTAGTTTTTTTTTAGGGAATGAAAAGTTTATGCTTTATTCATCATCATGTTGCCTTATATAGGCTTACACATTTACATATAGCCCCTTGGGCTTTACAAAATGGCATTTTGCCCATCCCATGGTTCATGTGCCATTTCTTTTTGCACATAAGCTATGGGCTTACAAAAATTTGGCTTTATACCCATTTTGTTTACATTCATGCATAAAAAATTATATAAAAATTATTTATTACATGATTTCATTTTGGCATGGGGAGGGTCGGCCGCTTCATGTTTCGGACTCGACCTGGGCATGGGCCCACTTGACCTGGGCTTGGGCCCACCTGGCTTGGGGTTGACCTTGACTTTGACTCGGTCAACCGGGGTGTAAATTTTTACCCCAACAAAGTGCCTCCCATCAATAAATGCACACCGCACATTTGAGTTGTGTGCATGAAATTGATTGATCTTGAAGCTGAAATTTGAGGTGGAACATCATTCCGGGGGCGGAGCATCATCCCGGGGAGCATGATTCCCGGGGATCGGAGCATCATTCTAATTCGCGGAGCATAATTCCAGGGATCAGAGCATCATTCTGATTCGCGGAGCATAATTCCAAGGATCAGAGCATCATTCTGATTCGCGGAGCATAATTCCGATGAGCGGAGCATGATTCCAGGATTCGGAGCATCATTCCGAAGAGCGGAGCATGATTCCAAGAATCCGAGCATCATTCCGAAGAGCGGAGCATGATTCCAGGATTCGGAGCGTCATTCCGAAGAGCGGAGCATGATTCCAAGGATCGGAGCATCATTCCGATGAGCGGAGCATGATTCCAGAGATCGGAGTATCATTCCGATGGGCGGAGCATGATTCCAGGGGATCGGAGCATCGTTCCGATGGGCGGAGCATGGTTCCAGGGATCGGAGCATCGTTCCGAAGGGCGGAGCATAATTCCAGGATTCGGAGCATCTTTCCGAAGAGCGGAGCATAATTCCAGGATTCGGAGCATCTTTCCGAAGAGCGGAGCATAATTCCAGGATTCGGAGCATCATTCCGATGGGCGGAGCATAATTCCAGAGATCGGAGCATCATTCCGATGATCGGAGCATGATTCCAGGATTCGGAGCATGATTCCGAAGGGCGGAGCATGATTCCAGAGTTCGGAGCATCTTTCCGAAGAGCGGAGCATAATTCCAGAGATCGGAGCATCGTTCCGATGGGCGGAGCATGATTCCAAGGGTCGGAGCATCATTCCGAAGAGCGGAGCATGATTCCAGGGATCGGAGCATCATTCCGATGAGCGGCAGACATTTTGACCGAAGCATAATTTCGATGCAGAGGTTGATTCCCAGGCGAAGCGTAATTTCGACAAGGCAGGCAGATATTCCGAGGCGAAGAATTGATTTCGACACGGGATACATTCTGAGACGGAGCATGATTCCGACGCAGAGCTTGTTGGCTGACTTGATTCCTAGACGAAGCATAATTTCGACAGGGAAGGCAGATACACCGAGGCGAAGCATCATTTCGACACGGGGTGCATATTCTGAGACGAAGCATGATTCCGATGCAGAGCTTGTTGGTTGATTTGATTCCGAGGCGGAGCATAATTCCGGCAGGGAAGGTAGATATCCCGAAGCGAAGCATGATTTCGACACGGGGTAAATTCTGGGACGGAGCATGATTCCGCCGTAGAGGTGGTTGGTTTGATTTGATTTGGGTTGACATCAGCATCGCTACACTAGAATATGGTACCAGGAGCGAATCATCATTTGTCATGAGAGGATTTGGGAATTGTTTTTTTTTGTTTGGCATCAGCATCGCTACACTGGAATATGGTACCAGGAGCGAATCATCATTTGCCATGAGTGGATTTGAGAATTTTGGTTTTGGTTTGGCATCTGCATTGCTGCACTGGAATGATGCCAGGAGCAACTCATCATTTGCCCCGGGAGGACTTGGGAGAGATTGGGGTCGTTTTACGCCCGTGGATTGTATACGGTTTTGCAGGATGTATGATCCAGACCGTAGGGCCGGAAAAAATTTGGGACATTGTTGGCGTCTGCATCGCTGCACTGGAATATGGTACCAGGAGCGACTCATCATTCGCCGTTGGGGATTGGGATTTGGAATTTGGTTGGCGTCTGCATCGCTGCACTGGAATATGGTACCAGGAGCGACTCATCATTCGCCACTTGGGGATTGGGATTTGGAATTTGGTTGGCGTCTGCATCGCTGCACTGGAATATGGTACCAGGAGCGACTCATCATTCGCCACTTGGGGATTGGGGAGCGATGGCTTAGGAGACAGATTTGGATCCCTATCACCTAAGACTTTTCAATTTTATGGGCCGTGAGGGTCCCATAAAAGCATTTTCTCCCTACGAGTCGTAAGGATCCCGCAGGTGTATATTCTCCTTAGGAGTCGTGAGGACTCCTAAGTGTGTTTTTTCTTCGTGAGTCGTAAGGATCCCACAAAGATTTGTTCTCCTCATGTATCGTGAGGACACATGAGTGGGTCTTCTCAATGGAGCATAATTCCAAAGGTGGAGACCAGCCGCGTAACTGGTGATTGCGGTGGGGCATGGGTATGATGAGAATTATTTGAGCCCGTGGATTGTATACGGTAGTCAATTTGGGGACTGGCCGTAGGGCGGAAGAATTTTGGGAAACTGAATTTTGGTTGGCGTCTGTATCGCTGCACTGGAATATGGTACCAGGAGCGACTCATCATTCGCCACTTTTTTTTTATTTTGTGTTTTTTTTTTGTTTTACCGCGATTGCTCTATCATTTCAGCTTTTCTTATCGCGAAGGTCGCGATTGCCCTATCATTTCGGCTATTTATTCGCGGTTGCCCTATCATTTCGGCTTTATTTTCATTTTTATTTTCAGTCGCTGATTTTTATTGCGAGTTGCCCCATCATTTCGGCTTTTCTTTATTTTTCTTTTATTTACACATTTTTTTTATATACACACATTTTTTTTACATTCCCAGTTTAACGACTTAGCGGTCGACTGTTCCCAGTTTAACGACTTAGCGGTCAACTGTTTTCAGAGAAGGGCAGATGTCTGAGAAAATCCATTTCACGAAGAACTTCGGCCTCCGTTTGTATGAAATTGGCGGTTGCATCTTAACTGTTTACTAACACGCCTTTGGACAGTTCTATCTCTCCTGTCTTGTATTGCTTTTCGACCCAATCTTTGAAGACGAAACAGTCCTCAATGGCATGACCTATCACTCTGTGATAGGGGCAGTATTTGGGGTCGTCGGTCCTATTCGCTTCCTGCGGTCTTTTTGACTCTGGCAGTTGTAGACCGTTCTTCAGGGCGCCTTTGAATATTTTACGGATTTTATCCCTTCTGAAAGAATAGACCTTATCCAGCTTCTCTTTCAGTGGAGATTCTCCTCCCTCTTCGAATATTGGCTTCCGAAGCTGGTTGGCATTAGGCCCGCTCAACCCTTGCTTATTTCGGTTGGCCGAGGCATTGAAAGATTCAGAATCGTCGGAATTTCCGCCTTTGCGATTATCGTCCTTTCGGTTTCTCCAGGACCTATTGTTATTTTGGGAATCCGAGGAGAACTCCTGTTTTGAGCGCTCCAGCATCTGAACTTTCCTGGTCAGCTCTTGGAATGTTTTGAGACCCGCGGTACATAAAAACGGGGCCATCCAATTGTTGAGATTTCCGACGAGGAGACTGACAGATTGATCCTGCTCTATCGGCGGTTCACATTTGACGGAGATATTGCGCCATCGGATTATAAAATCCATGTTGCTTTCGTTGTTCTTGGGCTTGGTCCTTACGAGCTCGGCAATGGTGATCTTATCGCTGACGCTCATGAACCTTTGTCGAAACAAAGATTCCATTTGGACGAAAGTAGTAACGGAGCCATCCGGTATGCTCGCGTACCAGTCGAAAGCAACATCGGTCAAGCTATTAACGAACTGGCGGAGGAGAAGCGCATCGTTGCCCCCAGTATTCCCGCATGAGGCTTTGAAGTGGGCGATGTGCTGATTCGCATTTCCCGTCCCATCGAATCTTCCGAATTTGGGGATGACATAGCCGCTAGGAAATTCTACCAGATCATACTGAGCAGGATATGGTCTCCCACTACTGCCGATATCTTTTTGCGCTTCGGCTTCGGCCACCAATGTTTTGACTTTGCTGGAAACCAAATCCATGATTTGATCTTGAGTTAGCGGGCTACTGTCATCGGTAGCCAAGACATTTCCCGAGATAAGATGCGACTGATTTTCATGCGGTCCGCCCACTTTTGGATTTGAGGGAACGGGTGTCGGCTGTTTTGGGACACCGTTTCCCGGTTCATGAGAGCCCTGCGCCTGATTGGGTGGCTGAGAGGCAAGTTGGGTCGTGAGCTGTAGGACGACATTTGTCAAGTCGTCAATTTTTTAGTAGAGCTTGGCCATCTCCTTGTCTTTGTTTCTAAGCTGCTTTCGGAGCTCTTGAAGCAGCTCTTGCTCCGCAGTCCTGGGGCAGAAAGTCGGCTCTTCTTCGCTTTCCGAGCCCGACTCCTCATGGACCGAAAGGTCTTTCTGCCTATCATCCTCATCGAGAGGGTTTTCATCTCCCAGCAGAGGCGGCTGTTCTTGGGAAGCGTCCACCACATTCAAGCCAGATTGGGTTTGAGATGTGGTAGCCCCGTCCTTGCTCTTGCTGCGCGTGCCTACCGTGTAGACAGTGTGGACCACATACCCAGCCATTTCCTCATCTTCGGCGGGATAACCCTGTTCTTCGAACCTCATGAGGTACGGCCTGCCAGGAGCCCTAGCCCTTTGGTTGGCTATATCTGAGCCTTTTCTCCCTCAGCTTCTCGATTTTGAAGGCTTGGCGGGCATCCGCTATCCGGGAAGCCATTATGAGTTGATCAGAGTGGGGCTTAGAGAAGACACCCGATCGAGCAGTGGTCGAGGGCACCGCTGGAGCTTGCTCGGGACGCATTGTAGCTTTGTTGGTGTTGGTGGCCTTGCCCCCAGCTGGGGCCATGGAGAGTCGTTCGGAAACGGACTTGCGCTTGGGCTGAGGTGCCCTCGCGACCACCACATTTGGTCTTCTGCCTTTCGAGACCGGTTTGTCTGCCACTGGGGCTTGAGGAGCCGCGATGGTGCCAACAGGCATGAACATAATAGAGCCGAATGGTAGCAGCGGCTCCTCCCATTGTCGCCCGAGACTGGCCGGAAGGACCGTCCTGGAGTCTATCTTCATCGTGTAGGAGACAGGAGCTGAGTTCATCATCGAAGACATCGTCGAAAGGTGATTACTTGAAAATCTGCATGAAAGAGCATTATTTTAGTATAAATACAGGTATGTATATTGATTGAGTTCGCATGAACGTTTAACCCGAAATATGGGAGGAGAGATTGGTCCCACCGGGCGTGCCAGAATCTATAGGGTGTTTTTCGTCACCCCATTGAGATAGGAATACGCGCGCGCTGGTCGGGCGCAGTACAGATTCCCCCTGCCTAGGGTAGGCTGGGGTTTATTGATTGTGGGGATCCGAATCTCCGGCAGCCGCGAACTAAGCTGCCGTTAATTACCCCTCGCATTTGGAGCGAAGGAACCTCTGATTGACGGGTTAAACTGGTCATGCGAACTCAATATGCAGTGCATTGGTGCGTGTGTATTTTTTTTGTTTTGTTCCACTTGTAAAAAAGAGATATATACATACATACATATATATATATATTCTATATATAAAAAATAAATAAGTAAATAAATATTTGGAGAATTTTTTTATTTATTATTTTTTTTATTTTAAAATATTATTTATAATTTAATTTTATTTATTTTATATTTATTTTATATTTTTTTTAATAAAAAAAGGATTAAATAAAGAAAAGAAGAAAAGAAAATAATTATGTTTTTTTTTAATTTTTAAATATTATTTAAAATTTATTTTTATTTATTTAATATTTATTTATTTTTATTTTAAATAAAATAAAAATAAAAAAAGGAGGAGAAAAGAAGAAAAGAGAATTTTTTTTTTTTAAAGTGGGGTCACATGTTAGCATGTGACCCCCATATGAGGGGGGGTCACATGCTAGCATATGACATGGAGGGTCACATGTTAGCATGTGACCCCCCATGTGAGGGGGGGTCACATGCTAGCATGTGACCCCTCACATGCTAAGGGGGAGTCACATGCTCAGCATGTGAGGGGGCCGTCACATGCTTAGCATGTGACCCGTCACATGTGACGTCCGTCACATGCTTTGCATGTGACCCACCACATGCTTAGCATGTGACCCACGTCACATGTTAAACATGTGATGGGGTTGCTTTAGCATGTGACCCCGTCACATGCTTTGCATGTGACCACCATCCTTTTTTTTTGACGTGGACTTCAACTCCAAAAGAATTTTATATGGCTAAAAAATTATAATGTGGAGTTAAACTCCCCAAAAAAAAGTATTTTTTTTGTGGAGTTAAACTCCAAAAGAATTTCTGTAGTGGAGTTAAACTCCAAAAGAATTTTATTTGTGGAGTTGAACTCCAAAGGAATTTTATTTATGGAGTTGAACTCCAAAAGAATTTTTGTAGTGGAGTTAAACTCCAAAATAATTTTCCTGGTGGTGGAGTTGAACTCCAAAAGAATTTTATTCTGTAGTGGAGTTAAACTCCAAAAGAATTTTATTTGTGGAGTTGAATTCCAAAGGAATTTTATTTATGGAGTTGAACTCCAAAAGAATTTTTGTAGTGAAGTTAAACTCCAAAATAATTTTCCTGGTGGTGGAGTTGAACTCCAAAAGAATTTTATTTGTGGAGATGAACTCCAAAAGATTTTCTCATTTCTCCTTTGAGAAGAAACCCAAAATGGGTTCTCTTGAAACTCCAAGATCTAGATCTTGGATGATAAAAAAAAGACCCTTTTTCCTCTCTTGATTGAGTCTTGGGAGGTGGATTTATGGTAAAACTTTGTTTAGTTTTAAAAAAAAGAGCTAAGCTCTTGATTTATTTAGAAAATGAAAAGGAAGAGGAAGAACTTGAGAAAGAGAGAGTGGAGGCACAAACCCTAGTTTTTTTTGAGGGAATGAAAAGTTTATGCTTTATTCATCATCATGTTGCCTTATATAGGCATACACATTTACATATAGCCTATTGGGCTTTACAAAATGGTATTTTGCCCATCCCATGGTTCATGTGCCATTTCTTTTTGCACATAAGCCATGGGCTTACAAAAATTTGGCTTTATACCCATTTTGTTTACATTCATGCATAAAAAATTACATAAAAATTATTTATTACATGGTTTCATTTTGGCATGGGGAGGGTCGGCCGCTTCATGTTTCGGACTCGACCAGGACATGGGCCCACTTGACCTGGGCTTGGGCCCACCTGGCTTGGGGTTGACCTTGACTTTGACTCGGTCAACCGGGGTGTAAATTTTTACCCCAACAGTTGGTCTTATACCGGACGTCAGATAGCAGTTCCCTGGTGACATGTGTACAGGTTAGTTCATCGACCTGAGGATCGTCATTTGTCTCGTGTGAGTTCCCACTGTATTTTAATTACTACCCTACCACGCTCAAAGGAGACGTGCAAACAGGTTTTAGTTGGGTACAGTCCCGAGCCACATGGAGGCAGTGAGCAGATCTTCAGGGGTTCGTCTCTTCCGGTATTGGGGGTGAGATCGCGCTGTGTCTAGGAGAGCCAGTACATGAAAGTCCTTAGCCAAGGCAGGAGATTTACTGGTAGGTATTCCAGTAGTATCTCAGGGTGTTCTGGGCTACACTCCGACACGACTTGTACCGCTTTTGGGGGTCTGACTTTTACCAACCCCCTAGACCCGCCATGCGATGCTCATAGACGAACGGACCGGACTGTACGGATATTGTCACTGACAGGCTCGGTAGGGTGTCAGGATGAGTTCGCTCATCGACATCCCTTTTGGTCAATACCTGTTAGCCCGTTACGTATAGGCTAATACCTCTGACGTGCTAGTGGTTAAATCCACAACCAAAGTATTGACGAGTCTTTAGAGTCCCCCACAGACCGTTTTCTTAAGTTTTGGGCGAAACGCTGTAGAGGCCGTATGGAGATATGGCAGGGTTCGATCAGATACGTGCGGTATTGCACGGATCATGATCGGACGGTTTATACTAGCGGGCTTTGGTTTAAGCCGGATCCTAGTATTGTACAGTGTAGATTTTGTCTCGTTGCATTTGTATTCGGTCAGAATACAAATGCGGGTATGTATATACAGTAGCGGGGTTTTCCTGTAATTTATTACGGGATCAGTTTTTGGGAGTTGCCAGTTTGCTTTCCGTTTCGGCCATATTTCTTTGTATCTTTCATTGGCCAAAGATTGGTGGAGGAGGGCTTATTTGCATTTGTGCAAATAAGCATTTATGGAGGGTGTTATTTGCACATTGTTGCTTCATGATGAGTGTAGCCTTCATTTGACTTCATAACCTCATGATTGCTTGACTTTTGCATGTAATGATTTGTTGATGGAGTGTTGGACCTTGTTTTGTGATCATGCTTCATGATAACTCCACACACTCTCTTGCATTATTGAGATACCCCCCTTGGACTTTCTCTCTCTGTCTTGATCACTTGTGGCCGGCCATATGGGGAGGGGCTGCCCATTATTTTTGTGAGGGATTTTTGTTCTCTTGATGCTTGAAAAATCCCACAAGTTCCATCTCCAAAACTTCATTCCTCCATGTTCCCCCAATCTGAGCAAGGCTCATTTGAATTTTGAAAATTCAAATTTTCTGAAGCAACGCTTCAAATTCCGTACGTTGCGCAGTGCGCAAGCGGTCCACAGTGCGACACGTGTCTGCGCAGTTGCGCAAGCGCACCGCTGCGCGACACGTGTCTGCGCAGTTGCGTAAGCACCGTTGCGCAAGCGCACCGCTGCACGACACGTGTCTGCGCAGTTGCGCAAGCACCGTTGCGCAAGCGCACATCTGCGCGACACGTGTCTGCGCAGTTGCGCAAGCACTGTTGCGCAAGCCTTCCACTGCGCGACACGTGTCATTCATTGGGGAGTTGCGCAGAAACAGAATGAAAATTTGATGAAATCTTTTCTGTTTTTTTCCAAAACCAGAAGATTTTCTTCTGCCTTTGGATCAAAGATCCAATGGTGGGAAAATTCCCAAAATCATTCAGGAAAGATTTTGTTAACAAATTCAACAAATTTGTGAGCACTATAAATAGGATCCCAGACCTCATTCAAAGGGCATCAAGAAGAAGAATCAACTTCTGGCAAAAAAAAAAAGAAGAGAAAGAACTCTTGAAGATTAATCAAGAACACAAAAAAAGAAAAAGGTAGAAACTTCTTTTGAAGAAGAGAAAAATCTCTGAAGAACAGAAGATTAAAAAAATGAATAATTCAATAAAAAGAAATAAATAGTGCCTTGCACTTGATATGAACCCTTGGTTCTGTGAAATCAAGGAAAACAAGAAGAAAAAAAACTTGTTTTCCTTTGATCCAAATTTAGATCAAAAGTGCTATGCACTTTTGTTCTTAAATCTGGAAAATTCTTGAGTTTCTGCACAAGTGCAACTCATTATTTAAAAGGGCCTGGCCCAAATCAAATCACAAGAATAATAAAAGGGCAGAGCCCTGTTTGGAAAATTCTTGAGGGCCTGGCCCAAATCAAATTGCAAAAATAATAAAGGGGCAGAGACCTGTTTGGATTGATTCTTTTAGTCAGGCAAAGCCTAAAATAAATAAAAAAAATTGGACTTAACCCAATCCTGGCTGTAAGTCCTTAAAATTAAATTGATTGAGCAAAATGGCTCTCCTCAACCAATTCACGACCGGTTCGAGGGTACATCTCCGAACTCCTTTGACATCCCTCATTGTAATTCCTCAACGACGTCAAAGAGGTGACGGGTCCCAACGACCACTTATCTAATATCGGACCGAAACGTCCCTAAACTAATATCGGACCGAAACGTCCCTAAACTAATATCGGACCGAAACATCCTTAAACTAATATCGGACCGAAACGTCCCTAAACTAATATCGGACCGAAACTTCCTTAAACCAATGATGGACCACCATGTCCCTAAACTGGCGATGGACCACCACGTCCTTAAATTGGCGCAATAGAGCCCGAACGCTCTTTTGCCGGATCTAAACGGTCCCGTGTAAGTTGATCTTAGCCCCAGCTACGGTTAATGTGTCCTTAGATCTTTAAATAAACAATAAAACCCCAAATCAACTTTGGTTCAAGGGTACATCTCTGAACTCCTCAGACGCTTGTCGTTGTAATCCCTCAACGACGTCAGAGAGGTGACGAGTCCCGACGGCCAGATAATTAAATTGATCACTGCGTTAAGTTGATCTCAGTCTAAAACAAGACTAACGTATCATTAACGAACGTTTAAGTTGATCTTAGCCGCAACGCGACTAATGCATCCTTAAACTGAAAATACCAAACCCAAATCTAAATAAATACGGATTTGGACTAATCCACGTCCTACGGGCGACGAAATAAATAGTCTCCGTATACAATCCACGGGCAACCACAAACAAAACAAACACACACGACACGGAGTGAAATTCTGGAGAAGGAGAAAGTGGCTACCGCGACGCGGTAGCGTAATTAACTGCAGGGGCTTGCGCCTGCAGGGAAGAGCGTCCCCACAATCAAAAAACCCCTCACCCTGAGGGGGAATCTGACGAAGTCTGCTATATCGGCCGCATCCGTCTAAACCTCCGATACACGATGCCATAAATCAACTTGGCATTTTCGGAGAGATAGACGGATAAAACCAAATAGCATCTGCCCCGAACCTCAGGTACGGACGCGCAGTCCGGGCCGCCGTTCGGAGGGGAACAGATTCTGGCACGCCCGGTGGGACCTCTTCCTCTTTCCGCTCCACACTTCGTGTGTCGTCTTCGCGAACCAATCGCGGTTTGTTAAATGGTTGTCTTCGGATTTCAAGATACTAAGATTTGGTCTTTTACCTGGCGCAGAATTCAAGATCCAATGGCCACCAACTGCACCAGCTGCTCGAAATGCCGCTGCAACGGACGCTCCACCTCACCAGGAGGTGTAACATACGGGCCCCAAGCGGCTTCCTTCCTGACTCTGCCGGTAGACCAGGTGACCCAGGCCACCACCGGCCTGTTTTTTGGGACCATGGTCCCACCTGCAAGCTTCTCTATGCCGATATCCGCACCGGAAGCGAACAAGAAGTCGGTATTCGACCGGCTTACCGCTACCACGACCCCTGTCAACGGGTTGCCCGCTACTAAGCCAACAGCCTCCGTTTTTACCAGGCTAGGTCAGAACTATAAAGTGGCCGTCCCAAAGAGGGCAACGGCCGCTGCTTTGGAGGTCGTTAAAGCGGCTTCTCCCATCAGAGAGTTGGTCTTCACAAGATTGACGGCTTCCAATCCTCCCCCAGCTGGTCAAAAGGCATCAGTCTTCGATAGGCTGACATCGGCAGTTACCCCACACTCAAACAGGGGGCAACAAGAAATCATCCCGATTTCCGAGCCAGTCCCAACGGCTCGTCGTGCGCGACGTCGCCATTGGCGACGAGTGAGAAAAGCAGGGGGCAACTCTCCCTCAGGGCTAACCCCACCTGCTCCAGTGGTGGAGGTCAACGCTGCTGTTCCAACTGGGAACAGCTTTGAATTGCTGAGGAAGGTGAGAAGGAACTCTCTAATTGCTACGTTGAAAAGATCTCCTCCACCTGCGGAGAGAGTTCCAGAAACAAAACAAGAACAGCCCCCTCAACGGCTATCCTCAAAAGTTTATAAAGTATGGCGGAGGGTTCAAGACTCCGTGATCGATCCAGACCACTTGCGTCACCAGAAAAAGGCGAAGGTGGAAAATAACAAAAACTGCCCCATTAAACAGCAGGGGGTGACAGTTGCTAGGATGCCCACTCCAACGGCTCCTTTAACCTCGATGGCCCACAAAAGAAGGAGGCCAGGGAAAGCTCCCGTGTCAGCGGCAAAGTTTGAAAGCGGTGAACCTAAACGCCCCAAGTCAGGGGGCATAATTGTTCATACGGTTTATATGGCTTCTGGAAAGGAAGAAAGCCGTACTTCTACGGGTCACCGACCGCTCACCCGATCAGTGACCAAAGCTCAAGAGCAGCAACAAAAGCTCCAGGAGATGATGACCACAATGGCTGCACTCACTGGGCCGAAAGAAACCCCAGAAACATCCTCAGAAGAACGCCAAGAACAAGAAACGGACGCCGAATTCCTTCGGCGCGTGCTAGAGAAGAAAGATAAAGAGGCTGCGGAACAGGCAGCCAACATAAAGAAAATGGCCCTCCTGTTCCAGGATATGGTGGGTATGATGATTCAACAAGATCCACCTACTGGGGATCCCCCGATCATTCTTGAAGATGATAAGGGAGAGACGTCGAATCCTCCACCGGCTCTATCCGCAGCTAAAGAGGATACCATATCAAAAGCTGATTTGGATGAATATATTGCCCAACAAATATGGGTGCATCAGGCGACTGAAGCAGCCGGTCAAATCGTGAAAACGGGACGGCCATATCCGGGCTGGTATGACCAAATCAAGTACCCGCCGGGTTACACGATTCTGAAGTTTCATGTTTACAAAGGGACCGGCAATCCCCATCAACATGTTGCCCAGTTCAGGGCGCTTTGCGGTAATACCGGCGGCGACGACAAGCTTTTGCTTCGCCAGTTTGTTGGAAGCTTATCAGATACGGCGTTTGAATGGTATTCTGAGCTTCCCAACGACTCTATAAAAACCTTTGCGGAGATGGAGCTACTCTTCACCCAACGCTTTGCAAGTGCCAGTGAGCGTACCCCGATGACGGCACTGATCAATGCCAGGGTAAAACCCGGCGAGACATGGGTTCAGTACGCTATACGGTGGCATAATCTATGGTCGAAGTGCGAACAGCGCATAGAAGAAGCCCCGGCGGTGGGAATGTTTGTTGGAACCCTTGATCCACAAGCAACCATCTCACAGTTCATGATGTTCTTCAAGCCGACTTCCTTCCAGGCTTTGATCGACAAATTAGCGCAGATGGACCAGATGGGCCATAAACCCCCTCTCCCGAAACCAGACTCCCGAAACGATAAAGGAAAGGGAAAAGCGATCATTGTCGCTAATGCCCAACAACAACCGAGCGACTCGAAGCCGGTCGCTTGTCCAAACAATACACGCCCATACGTACCCCTTGAGGACAGGATGGGACGCCCTTACTCTTTATCCCGTGATAAAACGAGGAGGCTATTCGAGCTGGCGCTGCGCAACAGACTCATAAATCTGCCAGATCCGAAACGTCCGTTGCAACCGAACGACGCCAACGAGCCCAATTACTGCCCTTATCATCGAGTGCTAGGCCATCCGATTGAGGATTGCTACGTTTTCAAGAATTGGCTTGAGAACCAGTACCGTCAGGGAAAATTTGCGCTATCTGACAAATGGAAGGTGAATCCTCCGCAGCCCCACACCTCTAAGGGGACGAATACGCCGGGGGCAACATGCTCCGTTATTGAAGAAACTCCCTGGGAGGTTGTATTATCAGCCAAAACGAGGAGAATGCTAAATGATCTTCAGACCTGTCCAGCGATCAAATGGAAGAACCCCTTGGAACCGCAGGTTATTGAAAGGATGTTGAAGCCACGACCGACTCCGAAGACCGATGGTGGTAGTTCAAGCGCTCATAGTCAGCCGTCAAAATCTTCGAAAAAGAAGAAGAAGAAATCTAAGAAGCCCGTGAAGCCTGGCGACAAGCGCACGGACCTACAAAAGCAGATCGACGCGCTGGATGAATATAACCAAAAGGCGCGAACTCCCATTACGCTCCAAGATTTCCTTGATCACGTCTTTCAAAAGGAAGATGAGGGAGAGAGTTCATCGGACGAATCCGAGGAGTATGTGGCGAACTGTCATATGATCTCTCATTCGGTCACGAATGATGAAGAGACCTCTGGCACTGAAACGCCGGGGGCAAATGCCGAATCAGGAGCCCCAGGATTACCAGTTGAAATGATTAGCGCGTTTCTTAATGAAGCTCGGTTGAAAAGCAAAGCTGATCAAGAACGCGAGACGGCTATATTCGAAAGGGCCAAGCGCCAGCGACTTGAGGAAAGAGCTGAGGTGATCCCGCTGGAGCAAAATGCCTCCACCACTGACAAAGGCCAGTTCAAGATAAAAAAAGAGGTTTGCTAAGGCCATATCGATGGGCATGAAGCTACCACCCTCTGAAGAAAAAGTTACTGGCGTGGTAGAAATGCACCCCTCTTATTGCTTATATCATCAGAAGGTCTCGCATCCCACCCAAGATTGCAAAGCTTTCGATAAGTGGTGGCAAGGATACGTCGCTAATCGACAACGCTTTAAACGGGAAAAGCGTAAAATTCGTCGGGAACAAAGAAACACGACCAAAGAACTTGAAAAAACTGCCAACAATTGCCACATGATTAACACCGCCAGGTCACAAGTGCCTACATTTGGGAGCGATTCCGATGAGGAGCTAGAGCTTGGCCCCCTCTTCAAAGAATCCATTTCGGGAAAAGAAGAAGAACCGAAGGCTTGCGAAAATATACAGCTACGCAATCGGACGCTACCTGAAAAGAATCTCGGACCCTTAAACAAGAAAAACAAAGGGAAAGAGAAGGTCTCTGAAGACATCGCTTTGGATGACCAGGTCGCAGAAGAGTTAACCGCCAAGAATCCCCTAAAGAGGAATAAAGTAGATTACAATGTCTTGGCGCATCTGAGGAAGCTACCCTCACAACTCAGCATTCTCGATGCCCTATTGCTATCAAAAGAGGCGAGGGATTCTTTGATTAAGGCCCTACAAGATCCGGACCAGTTCCGAGCCTTCCTAGCCGAACAAAAGATGAAAGACGAATTGGAAGAGGTGCACACAGCCGACGTTGCTTTTGGTGATGAAGACCTTCTCCTCGGGACGTGTGAACACAATCGCCCCCTTTATGTCTCAGGATACTGCCATGACATAAAGATAGGAAAAATCTTGGTCGATAACGGATCGTCTGTCAATTTACTCAATGTGCGAGTGTTAAAGGAGATTTGCATGAGTGTCCAACACCTCGCCCGGGACAAAATCACCATCTCCGGTTTCGACTCTCAATCCTCAAAGACTCTTGGATCTGTGATATTGACGCTACGCTTCGGGTTGCTCGTCACAGACATCAAATTCCATGTTATAGACGCCAAGACGTGCTACAATGCTCTGCTCGGCCGACCATGGCTACACGAGTACAATATCATCCCTTCTACACAGCATCAGTGCATGAAGTATTCTAGGGATGGCCTCGAGTACACAGTGGCAGGAGAGTTGAATCCGTTTTCCGTAAACGAAGTTCGCAAGTATGAAGATGCCAAATACTTCTTACCGAGTTTCGAAGACACGGAAAGGTGTCACAAACCGGAGAACAAAACTAACGCAACCATCCCTGTCTTCGGCAGTGACACCGAGGAGGAAGAGGATATAATTTATTCAGGTCCATCCCAATCCACCAGGCCAGGACCATCCGTTCCTTCATTGATCTTCGGTAGTGATTCAGAGGATGAAGTTCATGCTGTATTCCCTGCTCGGCCTTCAATACGAGTCTTCGCTGATGAAGAGCGAAGTCTACAGATAACCATGGTGCCGCTTGAACATTACAAAGAACTGGATGCACTCGACACCAACAGCGTAGAAGAATTGCAGATATTCTATATCCCTCCCAGACGAAAAGGCGAGAAGGCAATCCTATTCTACCGCTCTGAAGAAAACAAGGTGGAAAAAGAAATTTGGCATGGCGCAGATCCCACGCTCGACGGGCTTCAGCCTATCCGTCTTCCCAGATATTATACCGAAGGTTTGAAGAAACTGCTGAAACGCCAGGGGATGTCCTTCACACAGACCGTTAGAAAAACCAAATTCTATGACAAGGTCTGGAACGTTCCCGGGACTCAATGCAAACTGCCTAACGGGAGAACGGAAACAAAAGGGCTTGGGTATATCCGGCCAAAGAAAAGGGAGCTAGTAAACAGCTGTTATGCCATGTATGACTTCGATGAAGAGGCGGACGTTCAATGGGAGGACGCTAATCCCGAATCAGCAAAAGTTCCTGACACAAAACCGCCCAGTCCATCGTCTAAAGACCAGGTGAGCAAACTTATAAAGGATGCGAGTCAAAAAGCCCGAGATGATCACGATCGTGAAATGGCAATCTATGAGAAAGCCAAGACACAACGTCTCCTTCGACAGGCAGTAAAGAACGAAGATGCTGCCCCACGTCAGCCTGCTACAAAAAGGGTTCGACGCGAAAGCAAAAACAGGTCGAATGGCCGAAAAGGTGCTCGACAACCACAAAGCAGAGCTAAGAAGCCACGCATCCGAGAGTCGAGCGTTATTGACCTAGCCCTCATGAAGAAAATGGGTCGAGCATACTCATTTCCTCGGAACAAAACAAGGAAAATACTTGATCTTGCTCTAAAACATCAAATGCTTACACTGCCAAAGTCTAAACACCCTGAGCAAGCAGGCGAAGTCTCCAACCCAAATTATTGCTCTTACCATCGAGTAGTAGGGCATCCGCTTGAAGATTGTTTCATCTTTAAGAATTGGGTTGAGGACCAATATCAGCTTGGCAAATTTGCGTTGTCTGACAGTTGGAGGGTAGCGCCGCCGCAAACGCACGAACCCGAAAACACAAGGATAGAACCAACTCCGCATTGGGATTGGCAGAAAATTCGCACCTGCCATGTGATAACAATATTAAAAGAAGGGTCCGAGGACATGAACAACCTTCCTTGGTGCTTTGAAAGCGGCAGCGATGAGGTAATCTCAGAATTTCCCCCAGCTCCGAAAGAACTGGAGGATGGAATCCATACTACCGCAGATAACCTCGAGAAAATCGAGTTGGGGACAATAAATGATCCGCGACCGACATTCGTCAGCGAGCTGCTGTCTGAAGAGAGGGTGGCTGCGTTAAAAGATGTCCTTGTGCAGCATAAAGATTGCTTCGCATGGAACTATTCCGAGATGCCAGGACTTGATCCAGAAGTTGCTGTACATAGACTGGCAATATCCCCGAGTGTCAAGCCAGTCAAATAAGCGCCGAGAAGAATGCGGCTTGAGCTTGAGATGAGCATCAACGCTGAAGTCAAAAAGCTGATAGACTCCGGCTTTATCCAAGAAGTCCAATGCCCTGAATGGATTGCTAATATCGTCCCAGTGATGAAGAAAAATGGAACGGTGCGCATATGCGTGGACTTTCGGGATCTCAACAAAGCCTGCCCGAAGTATGATTTTCCAGTACCAGTCACCGAACTGATGATAGACAATACGTCCACGCATGAGATTTTCTCATTCATGGACGGCTCATCAGGATATAATCAAATAAAAATGCATCCTGAAGACCAGAAACATACGGCTTTCCGGACTCCTTTGGGAATATTCTGTTACAAGGTGATGCCCTTCGGTTTAAAGAACGCCGGTGCTACTTATCAGAGGGCCATGACAAAGATCTTCGACGACCTTATACACGAAATCGTTGAATGCTATATCGACGATCTCGTGGTCAAAAGCAAATCATACGAGGAACATCTCGAGCATCTGAAGACTGTATTTCAACGCCTTCGGCAGTACAACTTGAAGATGAATCCTCTTAAATGTGCATTCGGGGTTTCCTCGGGCAAATTCCTGGGATTCGTTGTTCGACACCGAGGTATTGAAATAGATCCGTCAAAGATTAGAGCGATCATGGAAATGCCTCCGCCGAGGACTCTTAAACAGCTGCGGTCTCTCCAAGGGAAACTCGCATACATACGACGATTCATAGCCAACCTTTCAGGAAAGTGCCGTCCTTATAGTCACCTGATGAAGAAGGGAACCCCATTCGTTTGGGATCAAAAATGCCAAGGCGCACTGGATGAGATCAAGCAATACCTGCAGAACCCGCCGGTGTTGGCTGCTCCGATTAAGGGGAAGCCTCTCATTCTTTATACAACCGCCCTCGAAGGTTCCTTAGGCGCATTATGGGCACAAGAGAACGATCAAGGGAAAGAAAGAGCACTCTATTACTTAAGTCGGGTTCTGCTGGGGGCAGAAAGCAATTACTCCCCCATTGAAAAACACTGCCTGGCATTGATCTTCGCAATAACAAAGCTTAGACATTACGCATTAGCGCACGAAGTCCGTCTTATTTCAAAAGTGGACCCTCTCAAATATCTAATGTCAAAAGCCATATTAACAGGGCGACTCGCTAAATGGGCCCTGCTCTTGATGGAATTTTCGATAACATATCAACCTCTCAGGGCAGTAAAAGGCCAGGCCATCGCCGACTTCCTTGCCGAGCATCCCATACCTGCCGATTATCCTTTAAATTGTGATTTGCCAGACAGACATGCGTTTGACGCAATCGACAATGGTGATACCCGTTGGGAGCTTTATTTCGATGGAGCATCTTCCATGAAAAAGCACAAACAAAGTACGCCAATGATCAAATCGGGGGTAGGACTCATCTTCGTGACTCCACAAGGAGGAATAATGCGCTACGCGTTCTCCCTGACGGAGCCGAGAACAAACAATGAAGCCGAATACGAAGCTTTGATAGCAGGCCTCGAGATCGCCATTGATATGGGAATTGAAAGCCTCCTCATATATGGGGATTCCCAACTGGTCGTCAGTCAAGTGAACGGCGACTACCAAACGTGCAAACCGGAGTTGGTGAAATACGGTGAAAAGGTACAACAACTGTTGACCCGAATTCCCTCCTATACTTTGGAGAGCATACCTCGCGCGGAAAACAGCAAAGCGGACGCATTGGCCAAACTTGCTAAAGAATTGGCTGACGAGAACCTCGATGACGTTAGAATCGTGATACAAAGCCGTCGAGTGCTTGCCCCGGTAGAAATACCTCCGGAATCATATAAAGAAAAGAGAGCAACCGAGCAGGCGACCCTACAAATAAAAGACCATGAGAAGACCGAAGACAGGAGAGAAGTCTTCATAGATTATTTCAAGTTCCACCGAATGCCTGAAGAAGCGTCCATAAGACATCAGCTCGTGAAACGAGCTCTGTCTTTCGCCTTCGTCAATGATACTCTGTACAAAAGGTCATTTGATTCTCTATGGCTGAGATGCTTAGGACCTGACGAAGCGAAAAGTGTCGTCCAGGAAGTTCATGACGGACTCTGCGGTTCTCACCAAGCAGGCCCAAAGATGAAGTTGAAGATCAAACGGATGGGCTACTATTGGCCCACGATGATCCATGACTGCATCGAATATGCGAAGCAATGCCACTCATGCCAAATTCATGGGGACTTCATCCACCAGCACCCAAATCCACTACATCCAACGGTGGCTAGCTGGCCATTCGAAATGTGGGGGACTGACATAGTCGGCCCCATCGAACCAGCATCGTCAAAGGGACATCGTTTCATATTGGCGACGACTGATTACTTCTCCAAATGGGCAGAGGCGGTACCGTTGAGGGAAGTAAAAACGGAGAACATCCTCCATTTCTTCAGAACGCATGTCATATACCGGTTTGGAACCCCGAGAAGAATCATCTCTGATAATGGGCCAGCCTACCGAAGTCATAAAATTAGCCGCTTCGCACAGCAGCACAATATAGACTGGAGATATTCCTCAGTTTATAATCCGCGAGCTAACGGTCTAGCTGAGGCCTTCAACAAGACCTTGACGAAGATCATGAAGAAAACAGTGTCACGAAATAAGAGAGATTGGCACGAAAGATTGCAAGAGGCTCTTTGGGCGTATCGAACTACATTTAAAACGGCCACAAACACAACGCCATACGCGTTGGTATTTGGGACGGAAGCAGTACTCCCTCTCGAGATAGAATTACCCTCTCTACGAGTGGCAGTCCACTACGAGCTGACAGATGAAGAAAATGCTCACCTTCGGTTTGAAGAGCTTGACGCCCTTGATGAAATCCGGCTTCTAGCACAGCAAAATCTGGAAGCCTATAAAGCGAAGATGACGCGCTCGTATGAAAGATTGAGCCGGCCGAGGACATTCCACCAAGGCGAACTCGTGATAGTGGTCAAAAGGCCCATGATCCCCAATCGCGCCAAGCGAGGAAAGTTTGAGCCAAACTATGAAGGACCGTACATCGTTGATAAGGTCTACCAGGGTGGGGCCTATCTACTCATGGACATGCACGGTGAAAGGCCTTTCAGGCCAATAAACGGTCGCTTCCTAAAGAAATACTACGCTTAATGAGCCACAGCCTAGGTCAATGGTAGATGACGACGACTATGTCCGCTCGCTATCTTCCTGAGCTCAAGCTTTATAAGCAGTAGCCGGCCTTCTCCATGTCGGACCGAAATGTCCTTAAACTAATATCAGACCGAGAAGTCTTTAAAACTACTACCGCGGCATCTTTAGGCTGACGAAAAAAAAAACATAAAAAAAAAATAATAAAAAACGGTATGTCCATAAGTAAAAAGGGCACGGATGAAAACCCGAAAGGGCTCCGTGAGTAAAAACAGCAGGGCTACCGGCGAGTATTCGTGAAAACCCGAAAGGGCGCGACCTCGTAAAAAAAAAAGAGAAAAAGAAAATAAAAAGAATAAAAAAAAACGGTATGTCCATAAGCAAGATGGGCACGGATGAAAACCCGAAAGGGCTCCGTGAGTAAAAACAGCAGGACTACCGGCGAATGTTTGTGAAAACCCGAAAGGGCGCAACTTCGTTAAAGAACCCTTACAGGGTCCTCTCGACCCTGTAAGGAGAAACTACCTGCGTGAGATCCTTACGACTTACAAGGGAACAACACACTTAGGAATCCCCACGATTCCTAAGGAGAAAATACGCTTGCGAGATCCTCACGACTCGTAAGGAGAACTCTCTTATGGGACCCTCACGGCTCATAGGATTTGAAAGTCTTAAGTCACAGAGACCTAAACCTGTGCTTAAGCAAACCCCCACAAACTTCCAATGTTGCCCTACAAGTGGTTCAATATTGACCCTTGTATACAATCCACGGGCGCGAATAAACGTTTCCCTAACCAAGGCCCATCCGTGACTGGGGATATGTTCGCATAACCCTTGTAAGTCCTCTCGATTTACAAGAAGAAAACCCCCCTGTAGGATCCTTACGACTTACAGAGGAACAAAACACTTAAGAACCCTCACGATTCCTAATGAGAAAATACATCTACAAGATCCTCACGACTTGTAGGGAGAAATACCTTTATGAAACCCTTACGGCTCATGAAATCGAAAGCCTTAGTCGACAGGTCCCTAACCCTGATCGCTAAGCCTCCTTTGTTCGACAATGACGGAGACAAATGATGATTCGCTCCTGGCAATATCCCAGTTGCATTGGTGCTGATGCCGAAATCGGTGTCCAATTTCAGGTTTACGGCGAAAACCAGTAGGCCGCTCATGCATACAAAATAGCCGAAATGATAGGGCATCTTGCAATAAAAAGCAGCAAGTAAAATGTATGCATGAAAAATAGCCAAAATGATTGGGCAACTCGTAATAAAAAGCGACGAGTAAAAATAAAATAAATAGTCGAAATGATTGGGCACTGCGAAAAATAGCCGAAATGATTGAGCAATCGCGACCTTTGCGATATAAAAGCTGAAATGATAGAGCATCGCAGAAATAAAATAAAATAAAAAGAAGAAATGACAAAACTTCGGCCCTACAGTTAAGATCACATCGATCCCTGTATACAATCCAAGGGCGTAAACAAAGAAGGAACCATACTTCCCCAGCGGGCTCCGTCAGACGACGAAGCCAAACCTCAACGGTTCATTTCAACCGAAGAAGCCAATGACTTCAACAAAAAAAAAAACTTCTCAACTCACGGATACAAACACTCCTTGACGAGAGCCTCCTGATCCGCGTCGACTCGCAGAGCCACCAGCGCCTCCGTGGGAACCCTCGACTCGTTTCAAACCCCAAGGACACAAATAATCCTTGGCGCTTGGGAAACAAATAATCCCTCGCAAAACTTCTCAACTCACGGATACAAACACTCCTTGACGAGAGCCTCCTGATCCGTGTCGACTCGCAGAGCCACCAGCGCCTCCGTGGGAACCCTCGACTCGTTTCAAACCCCAAGGACACAAATAATCCTTGGCGCTTGGGAAACAAATAATCCCTCGCAAAACTTCTCAACTCACGGATACAAACACTCCTTGACGAGAGCCTCCTGATCCGCGTCGACTCGCAGAGCCACCAGCGCCTCCGTGGGAACCCTCGACTCGTTTCAAACCCCAAGGACACAAATAATCCTTGGCGCTTGGGAAACAAATAATCCCTCGCAAAACTTCTCAACTCACGGATACAAACACTCCTTGACGAGAGCCTTCTGATCCGCGTCGACTCGCAGAGCCACCAGCGCCTCCGCGGGAACCATCGATTCGTTTCAAACCCCAAGGACACAAATAATCCTTGGCGCTTGGGAAACAAATAATCCCTAGCAAAATACTCAACTCACGGATACAAACACTCCGTGACGAGAGCTTCTTTGACTCACATCTCGGGCAGTAAGGATTCAAAAACTTACTTCCTGAACAATGGGACCCTACAAGTCAATCCTAAATGGTCTCTTGCATACTATTCACGGGTCTCACTCTCTGAAGTCGATTCTCGACAAAGAAGGAAACAACCGCCTACGAGCCCTCTCGACTCGTAAGAGGGCCAATGGGATCCTGCAAGTCAATCCTAAATGGTCTCTTGCATACTATTCACGGGTCTCACTCTCTGAAGTCGATTCTCGACAAAGAGGGAAACAACCGCTTACGAGCCCTCTCGACTCGTAAGAGGGAGAAATTCTCTTATAGGATCCTTTCGACTTATGAGAGAAAACCACACTTGGGAATCCTCACGATTCCTAAGGAGAAAATCCACCTACGAGATCCTCTCGATCCGTAGGGAGAAAAGTCTCTATGAGACCCTCACGGCTCATAGAGTTGAAAAGTCTTAGGCAGCAGATCTGAACCTGCGGCCTAAGCCATCGCTATATCTCGAAGAAACCAAAATGCTTACTCTATTACCTGTCAATCATATTTATCAGGACAGCATGCTGATAATAAGAGAAGGGAGAAAGCAAAGAAATGATACAAGACATTGCAAAAAATGTGTATCTTTATTTATTAATTCAATCAAGTACATGGCGAATCGTACAAAAGAATAAAGAATGTATACATCTTATTCGAAAAAGAAAATTACAAGTATATTGATACAAGGGCAGCTACTGGGAAGGAAGCGTCTTAAATAGCCCTATCAATTGCTCGCGTACTTCCTCCCACGCCTTCTCCTGATCAACTACCACTGCCAGTTCAGCCTCTACTTGAGCCCGCTGTTGCGTGAAGGATGCGAGCTCTTCCCCAACAACCTGCTGAGCTGCTTCTTGGCCTCGGGCATCGCGCTCAGCAGCATCAAGTTTCCGCTTCAGTGCTAGCCCATTAGATATACGCTTGAGAAGACCTTCAAAGACAGCTTTCACCTCAGCAGCATTCGTCCTAACTTCAGCACGAAGGCAAGCGGTCGCGTTTGAAGATTCCTGATGCGCCTTTAGCCGTAAAGCTGCCTCCTGCTCCAAATGGCGGAGATAAGAGACGCTTTGCTCAAGCCAAGCTGTCCGTTCGGCGCTCGCGGCCAAAACCTCGGGAGAAGGGCGTGTCGACTCCAACCGATGCAAGCGAGCCTCGATCTCTCTGCAGTAGTTAACCCACGATTCGACGACGCCTTCGTTATGAAAAGTTACGAGCGCCGCCAACATTGGGTTAACATCCACAGCGAAATCTACGGCAGAAGGAAGGGCATCCATGTTGAGCTCTTCGATGTACCCGCTCAGCATACCCAGGCTCATCACAGCACCCTTTGAAGACGGGCGTCTCAAGAAAGGACCCGCCGGTGAGAGGACGTGAGACTCAAAAGAGATCAGAGCTGGAACAATAGCTGCAAAACGAAACATGGTCAAACAATGATTCGAAAAGTCGGTGAAAGATCATATAAAGAAGGGAAAGGAATATCTGTACCAGTCGCAACGGACGGCAAAGCCGGAGGCGCCGGTGGCAGCGCAGGCCTGGTGTCCCCTCCTTCGATTTGAGGCACTGCAATCAGGAAGAGGAAAAGTCAGATACGATCCTATATTCCCTCAAAAGAGACCAAGACAGCACTTACCGGTACCCCCAGAGGGAGAAGCGAGCTCGGATGGGAAGGAGAAGTGTGGGAGCAGCACTTGATACAGATGATCGAAGAACACTCCTGAAAAGAGCATAGTGGTATAACGTTAGTACATAGGCTACACGTTAAAAGATTATTGCATAAGTCGTAAATTCATACCTTCCGACATCCGCGATGGCACAAGGGAAGGCTGAGGAGCAACCACCGCCAAGGCAATGGTTGACGGTGTGCCTTCAGGCAATGGAGCATCGGCACTAGCCGCACCTGCGTTTAAAACAAAGACAAACTGGTTAAAAGAGATCGTGAGGTATATATAAATGAAGAAAATTGGCCATTTAAAATGTACCCGACAAGCTGCCCGCAGAAACGGAGGCAATCCCTTCCTCCACTGACGGAAGGCCACCGCCTGTAGCTTCACCACCCGACTCGAGGGGAACCGTTGTTATGCTCGCAAGCTCTACAGGCGGCGGGGGACCATAGGCAGGGAGGGCTATGATAGGGACATTACCAGATTCCTGAGAAGGAGCGCCTAGCCCGTCTTCAGGAATCATGGCTGCCTCATCCGCTGCTCCCTCAGGATCGGCGGTCGCAGCTGCCTCGTCCATCGGCACCACGAGGTCCCCAGCCTCAAGCACCTCGCCCTCTACCGTCTTCGGCTCGGTTGAGACAACCATCTCATCTGCCGCCACTTCAGGGGCGACATCAATGGCCCTCTCCGCGGCAGGTCCCTCAATCTCGGCTCCAGGCCCCATGACCCCGACGACGTTGCTCACTGTCGGTTCGGGTTCAGCAAGTACCGCTTCCTCCGCTCCCCTGGGTTCGACGGTCGTCTCCGCCTCCCCCTCAGTTGGACTTGGCCCTGCAAGATGAAATACGTATGAGCCAATAGCTTTACAATTCGTACAACAAGGTTCTTAAAGGAGTACTACCTGAAGCAGATTTATCATTGGCGCTCCGAACCGCGCGCGCCACTTGCCGACGAGCAGTAGACAGGGCAACAGGGGGCTCTTCGGAAGGAGTACTGGCGCGAGGAATAGTGCTAGGGCCCGCTCCCGTGGCCAAAGCAGCTTTCCGCGCCTTTGCTTCACGTCTCAACCGCTTCCGCTCTTCTCGAGCCGTTGAGACGGATGCTATCAGAGCTTCCTTGAGTGAAGCATCCTCATCCGTATAGAGGGATGCCTCCAGATCTTTCAGAGCATCCCTCGTCGTTGCGTCAAGCCGAGGCTCTTGCGACGGCTTCGGTGGCAAGCTCGGGAAGGATCCCCGCATCAACTGATATAGCCCCTGTAAAGAAATAAAAGAAGGTTAAATTGACCACCAGAAGAAATAACAAACTTTCCCTATAAAAAAAAAGAGAAAAGGGGGGAAGCATACCAACACCTGCCAGGGCACGCCTCTCCTCCTCTTCCTGGAAGGTTTTCAGGGAGGCAGCAATGGCCTCTTCGGTAGAAACACCTGTTGAAAAGGGAGCAAATATCAGTTAAAGGTAATGATAAAAAATGCAATGAAATGACAAATAAAGCGGCTGATGATTACCCGACTCAGCGAGTTTGCTTAACATCACTTCAAGCCTCGCCGATCGCTCCGAAGCTGCGATGGCGGCAGCTAAATTGGTATCCTCAGGGTCCACCACAAAGCCCTCATTGCTGCCGTACTCGCATATGGCCTCGGCAGGAGAAGCCGCAGGCTTTGAGCTGAGGATCGCATCGAGGGATAGGGTGGACTTCTTCTTCTTCTGTCCGCCAGCTTTGGATCCACTCGGAACAGCTTTGCGCTTGGCAGTTTTGGCAGTCACTTTCGGGCGGCGAGTCCCGATATTCGCTCCTGCGCCCGACTCCGGCGATACCGCTTTAACCGTCTTTGTCAGAGCATGGGGCGCCGTTGGTGCATCCACCATAGTAGACAGTGGCAATCCCCGCGGAGGGCTCAACACGCGTGGTCGATCGACTCCAGCATCTTTTAGCGGAAGGACGACCGGGAGCCTTGGCTGCAACGGGGCCTTGCGATCACCGCCAGGAGGCGCACCCCTACGGTTAACCAGTAGGCGTTTCTCCATTAAAATGATTGGGCCCATAGCATGCGCATACCAGGCCACATACGAATTAAGCATCTTAGGGACACAGCTGGGTTCACTAATGAAGAAATAGGAACCCGTGTTAAGCCGTATAAAGTGATACATCGCATTCTTTACCCCCTCTGGGCCAACCACAGGCGTTTCCAAGAAGGCTTCCATCGGGATCCCCTGGTTGTAGCTTGATTGCTGGGCAAATCGATGCGGATTATACCTCATAAACAAAGCCGTCTCGTTCTGCCGAAACACTAGGTAGCCCGGCCGAATGGAGTAGAGATGGACGATTTCCCGAGCCTTCAGTACAGAAGCCCCGCCCTTAAACTCGTCACGTAGGGGCACCACCGACTTAGTAGTCTCCGAGCCTATGGTGATAACCTTATCCACGAAAGAAGTCGTCGCTCCGACCAAATGTGGGCGCAGGAGGAGTCCCCTAGAATCCCGCGGGGATGCAAACACAATTGAAGCCCCGATTAACCGTATGACTCTCGGGAGTCTGTACTTCTCGAAGAATGGAGGAGTCTTGTGGGCGCCAAACACCCCTCGCACGTGCATCTCCATCCAAGAAACGAAGTAATGCATTGGGAAGTTAGCAGGCTGTGTCCCAGGATCATTGGCGTCCGCCGCTACGCTGAGTCCATGATAAAGATAAGCTAACCCAGCAATTCCTACCGACAACTGCAGACCGGCCACCATCCGATGTGCCGGGTAAAAGACAGAGGGCCGCATGAAGCGCGGGTGCATAGGGAGCGCAAAGTTGCATAACCACAAGCCCAGGAACCCAATAAAGAAAGTTTCCTCATCCATGCCGGGGACGGCGATTTCCGAGAAAGCGACGATGGCAGCATTGGGGAGCTAGAAATCCCTCTGGTTATTCTCCGATACGGGTCGGCGATCCAAACCAAAGCCAAAGGGGTCGTCAAGCTGAGCGAACTTCTCGCTCTGCTCTGATAAGAACTCCGGGCGGATAAAGCGAGCAATGAAAGCTGCGAAACTGACGCCCTTGTCTCCCGATTCCAAATGGAGTTCCTCATAGATCTCCAACACTTTCACCAAACCCGGATGCTGATGCTGAATGGCATTCTTCGGGGTTAAGTCAAATACCAGCTGCTTGGTGGCAAAGACATACTCATCAGGAGGAAGCAACTCCTCGTAGTGCTCTCCCCTCATTGGCAGACCTGAAATTTCGGCAAATTCCTCCAGAGAGATGGAGACTTCCCTATCCGCTGTCAGGAAGGTATGGGTGGGGATATTCCATTGTTCAACGAAGGCCTTTATCCACCACGTTGGAGGAGAGGGGTACTCAAAGAGCGAGACAAAGACGGCTGAGTATAGACCAATCTTTGTTAGGTGGGTCCTCTTCGCCGATAGAATGTACCGGGCCCACTGCAAATATCCGGCGGGGGGTCGCGGGATCATTCCAATGTTATAAGCCTGTCCCCAAGGGCGTGCTTCGCCCTGACAGATTCGCCTCCCCAGAATATCTATCGCCGGCGGTGGCTGCACGGGGATGGCGCCGATTGCAGGTTGAAGGAGGTCATCAAAATTCCAATTCTTAACCTCCATGGCATACTTCACCGGGGGTTCGTCCGCATAAGGGAGCGTGACTATGGGCTCAGAGGGCGCGGCGGAACTAAAACTGCGACGGCCTTGGATGATCTGGCTATACCACCTTCCCCACAGATGGAGCTTTTTGCACTCAGGATCGCGATCTTTAATAAGAGCGAATACCACCCGATCCACTGGCGCATGGGGGAACCCTCCTTCCGAGCGAACGAAGGGAAAAGACAAGTCGTCAGACATGTTCTGTGGAAAGACAAAGAAACATACATCATTAGTGGCCTAACGCTTGGCATTTGAAATATATATATATATCTTGCTCCACACTGTGATGCAGTAGGTAGGGGACCAAAGGGGGACCCACAAAATCTGGATGATGTGCATCATTTAATAAGACAATCCCATCATTAGATGGGACTGTCAATTCATAAAAAATTCCTAATAGGATACACCCATTTGTGGGGAGTCCCCAGAGACAAAGAGAAAACCTCCTCTTTTAGAGCAAAGCTCTGTCACAGAGTGACATTTGTCAAACTCTGGTCTCAGGGGAACAAGATTCCTTAAAAGAGCTTGGCTCTGTGATAATGATGGAAATATCCATCAAAGGAAGATTAAAAATTAAAAAAATTGGGATCTTAAAGATCCATGAAAACTCTTAAGAGTTCTTCATTTTTAGATCAAAAGATCTATGTTTTGCCAAAGAGCAAAGCTCTGTTCATGGGTTAAGAAACCCTGAGACAGATTCTTGAGAGCAAGGCTCTGTTGGTGAAACCCCAAAGGGGTTTTCCTTAGATCAAAAGATCTATGAGAGCAAGGCTCTATTAATTAAAATTAATTTAATTTAAGATTAATTTTTACCTAAAGTTTTTCTAAAAAGTTCTAACTTTGGAAGCAAGAGCAAGGCTCTGAAGTTCTTGAAGGCAAGAGCAAGGCTCTGAAAATGAGAAATCTTGAAGATGGTGATCATCTGTTGAGGACCAAGAGTCCTATTTATAGGCGCTTGCGCCCCTTCAACTGACCTTCCCTGATCCAACGGCTAGGATCTGGCCACCGTTGCACTTACGGCGCGCCACGTAAGCACAACGGTGGGGGGGCGTTTGTTCCCCCAATCTGAGCAAGGCTCATTTGAATTTTGAAAATTCAAATTTTCTGAAGCAACGCTTCAAATTCCGTGTCTGCGCAGTTGCGCAAGCGGTCCACAGTGCGACACGTGTCTGCGCAGTTGCGCAAGCGCACAGCTGCACGACACGTGTCTGCGCAGTTGCGCAAACACCGTTGTGCAAGGGCACAGCTGCGCGACACGTGTCTGCGCAGTTGCGCAAGCACCGTTGCGCAAGCGCACATCTGCGCGACACGTGTCTGCGCAGTTGCGCAAGCACTGTTGCGCAAGCCTTCCACTGCGCGACACGTGTCATTCATTGGGGAGTTGCGCAGAAACAGAATGAAAATTTGATGAAATCTTTTCTGTTTTTTTCCAAAACCAGAAGATTTTCTTCTGCCTTTGGATCAAAGATCCAATGGTGGGAAAATTCCCAAAATCATTCAGGAAAGATTTTGTTAACAAATTCAACAAATTTGTGAGCACTATAAATAGGATCCCAGACCTCATTCAAAGGGCATCAAGAAGAAGAATCAACTTCTGGCAAAAAAAAAAGAAGAGAAAGAACTCTTGAAGATTAATCAAGAACACAAAAAAAGAAAAAGGTAGAAACTTCTTTTGAAGAAGAGAAAAATCTCTGAAGAACAGAAGATTAAAAAAATGAATAATTCAATAAAAAGAAATAAATAGTGCCTTGCACTTGATATGAATCCTTGGTTCTGTGAAATCAAGGAAAACAAGAAGAAAAAAACTTGTTTTCCTTTGATCCAAATTTAGATCAAAAGTGCTATGCACTTTTGTTCTTAAATCTGGAAAATTCTTGAGTTTCTGCACAAGTGCAACTCATTATTTAAAAGGGCCTGGCCCAAATCAAATCACAAGAATAATAAAAGGACAGAGCCCTGTTTGGAAAATTCTTGAGGGCCTGGCCCAAATCAAATTGCAAAAATAATAAAGGGGCAGAGCCCTGTTTGGATTGATTCTTTTAGTCAGGCAAAGCCTAAAATAAATAAAAAAATTGGACTTAACCCAATCCTGGCTGTAAGTCCTTAAAATTAAATTGATTGAGCAAAATGGCTCTCCTCAACCAATTCACGACCGGTTCAAGGGTACATCTCCGAACTCCTTTGACATCCCTCGTTGTAATTCCTCAACGACGTCAAAGAGGTGACGGGTCCCAACGACCACTTATCTAATATCGGACCGAAACGTCCCTAAACTAATATCGGACCGAAACGTCCCTAAACTAATATCGGACCGAAACGTCCTTAAACCAATGATGGACCACCATGTCCCTAAACTTGCGATGGACCACCACGTCCTTAAATTGGCGCAATAGAGCCCGAACGCTCTTTTGCCGGATCTAAACGGTCCCGTCTAAGTTGATCTTAGCCCCAGCTACGGTTAATGTGTCCTTAGATCTTTAAATAAACAATAAAACCCCAAATCAACTTTGGTTCAAGGGTACATCTCTGAACTCCTCAGACGCTTGTCGTTGTAATCCCTCAACGACGTCAGAGAGGTGACGAGTCCCGACGGCCAGATAATTAAATTGATCACTGCGTTAAGTTGATCTCAGTCTAAAACAAGACTAACGTATCCTTAACGAACGTTTAAGTTGATCTTAGCCGCAACGCGACTAATGCATCCTTAAACTGAAAATACCAAACCCAAATCTAAATAAATACGGATTTGGACTAATCCACGTCCTACGGGCGACGAAATAAATAGTCTCCGTATACAATCCACGGGCAACCACAAACAAAACAAACACACACGACACGGAGTGAAATTCTGGAGAAGGAGAAAGTGGCTACCGCGACGCGGTAGCGTAATTAACTGCAGGGGCTTGCGCCTGCAGGGAAGAGTGTCCCCACAATCAAAAAACCCCTCACCCTGAGGGGGAATCTGACGAAGTCTGCTATACCGGCCGCATCCGTCTAAACCTCCGATACACGGTGCCATAAATCAACTTGGTATTTTCGGAGAGATAGACGGATAAAACCAAATAGCATCTGCCCCGAACCTCAGGCACGGACGCGCAGTCCGGGCCGCCGTTTGGAGGGGAACACTCCACCATCTCAAAAGGCAACTTCCTACAACCCCAAATGAGACATAACACTACCTTATTCTACAGCAAATCTTGGGCACGTCGACTCGCCAACTTCGTGCCCGAGTTGCCTCGGTCCAAAGGTGGGAGCCCGTAAAAGAAGCCGGCGATGTGGTGCCCTTCCGGCGACGTGGTGGAGACCGGAGATTCCGCGGGGAGATCGGGACGACGACGAGAAGACCGAAGGACACGGATCGCTCGGTATATCTCTCTAACCCTTCTCTTGTTTGCTAGGACTAGATTAATGGCACGATCCGGGATTTTAGTGCGCGGTGGTGCCAGTTCAAAAAGTTAAAGTAAAGCATCGCTTCCGCATTCCGACGTCGGATTGACGGCCGGGGCGCCGCCGTGCACTTACAGTGGTATCAGAGCCTCGCCATTAACCTAGTCTAGCTTTGTCTAGTGTGTTTACATTTCCGATCGAGCAAAATTCCAAAAACCGCGTTTTCATGTGCATCAATTTCTATCGAAATTTTTTTAGCTCAAAAATTTTTTCAGGTTGTTGCAGAATGATGTGCAGGGAATTCTAAGAATTCTGTGAAATTTTGGTCTCGTGAACACACTACATCACCGCGGAACCGCGGCCAAACCCATGCTTGGGCCGCGGTTCCGCCGCGACTTGCACTGTTCAGTGTACCAAAATTTTGCAGAAAGCTCCTGACTTGAAAATAGGGGTTTTGGAACATTCTTTTTGGGCCCAGAATTTCTGTGAGTGCTACAGTAGTGCTTGGGGCCCGCTTCGATAAATTTGATCGATCAAGAATTTTAAACACATTAGTTCACAGTATTTACATTATATCTGCGACCGTGAATGTCACTCGATCGGTAAATCCTGTCTAACTGCTATAAGCCGGTTATACGGATTTGCGAACGTGACATTCACGTTGATGTTCTGTGATTGTGCTGTGTTGTTGCGGATTGGTCATGGGGGATAGCCTGGATGCAATGCTAGTACAGTTTTGGTTGTATTATGTACATTTGATATTGCGGGGCGAGCGTCCGACATGTGGACTGCCGTCACTGCATGTTTGTATTATTCTTTTGGGGCACGACCGAGTCGAGGTTGATGTACCCGTTGTATGTATATTTTACTTTCTGTACTAGGATTACCCCGCGGAGGGGTGCACGGATAGCCGGGTTCTAGAGGGCAACGGGCCCGCATCTCATGGCGTTGAGACGGAGGGAGCCTCACTCTAGAATTGGCGGGTTGTTTGCCGCACTCGTAGGGGGTACAGGTTGACCCAGGAGGGGTGCCCAAGTTACCGGATTCCGTGAAGTGCTGGGTGGTCCATTCACGTTGCTGAAGGGGGCTGCCTCGCTTTAGGTTTTGGCGGGTAACTTGCCGCGCCCATAGGGGTCTAGGATTTCATTGCACAGGCTATCCACACGACCAGGGGAACGTCGGGTTTCAGTAGCGGCTCTGTGAAACCCGGGGATCCCAGATATCTGTATTGTTCTGTGATGCTTATTACATTTCTGTGATGTAGCATTTTATCACGCCTTGAGCGAAATATTATATATTGATATATATACTAGTAGATGTTGTATATGTTTTGCATCCGCGCTAGTCCAATCCCCGCTCTGTCGTTAGTTAACTAACCTAACGGGTAATGACGAGACCCAGTGGCGAATGCGGATGGCATATACGTAGGTCATTATTTTCGTACTTTATTGGTGTGATCAATTGATGGGACTGCGTTGATTCGGATCAATGCAAGTTAAAAACAAACCTAATCTGATGTTGTTGGAACATTTTTCAAAAAGTTGTTATTGTAAGGACGATTACTTTTGTTTTGCACAGTGGTATTCAGTTGGAATATCCTGCTCCTCAGTCAACGAGGCAAGGGCCGAGATCCCTTCACCGGGAGTGACCCCTTGGACAAAAGTTTGCGTCAGGGCAATAACTTCACTATAGCCGATTACTTTTGCTTTGCATCGTGGTATTCAGTTGGAATATCCTGCACCTCATTCTACGGGGAAAGAGCCGAGATCCCTTCACCGGGAGTGACCTCTTTAGCAAAGGTTTTCGCCACTATATTTTTATAAAGCTATCATGTTCCTTCAACGATATCAAGTTCATTACGTTAAAGGTTTTCGCCAGAAACCATTCGTAGCCCTCCGTCGTTTCATATGGGTGGTCAATAGTATTCAAGCTGTGTATGTTGGCCAAAGTCAAGGCACAGTGATTGGTAGCTATTGGGTATTCATATGCAGCATAGATAGATGCGTTAGTTTGGGGCAGTCGTACTACTATTTTGGCCAAAGTCAAGGGTATGTACGGGTGGGCTCAAATTAACCTGGAGAATGACGGGTAGAACTTGACATGTGACTTATGATATGTTGGCCAAAGTCAAGGTCATAAGAGCATGGGGTAAAAATCACATCGGGAGTTTCTAAAGAAACTGAAACTTGTCAGATATGCGCATACCTTCTGAAGTGTGATAACGTAAGCGGATTCCGTCACGTTATCATGCGATGATAGTTGGATCCCGATTCCCACTGATGAGTTGGTTTACTCCTCGGGTGATCCCGACTAATTCTTCTTTCAGGTTTGGAGGAGAATTTGACGGTACAGTGGGAGGTTTCCAGATTAGATAAATTGGTAACCATTCTGATCTAGGTTAGAGTGCACGCTGAGTGTTTCTTTTCTCTCTCTCTTTGGCAGCGACCATTGACCCGACCCTAAACTATAACTCAGTGACCAAGTTGACCGAACCTTCTTAAACACTGGCTTTTGGATTGTCAGAGTTGCAAACCTCATTGCCACTCCTACTTTTACCCTTTTCTCCAGGACACCCTGTATTACTACGAACGTCCACTTCCATTGGAAAAAACCATCGTATGGTTAGATACGAATTCGAAGGAATTTATTCGAGGATGGATTCCGGTTCTGGAGAAAACGAATAGGACTATTCAGTTGTCTTTTCCTTTTACCTTCTCTCAGGTTACGAGTACTCCTTGGTTTAGGAGATAGTACACCTATTACGCAAATTGGATAGTCTTCTTCCAAACCTTAGGCTGGTGCCGAACGGTGGGGAATGAAGAAAACCAATTAGCATAACGATGGTGTGCAGAAGGTATTAAGTAAAGACATATCAAGGGATTAGTAAGAGGGCAAAGTAAATTGCGACTGATATTCACGACCAAACCAGGTATTTCATTACCACTCCCACTTCACCTTTGTATTTCTCCAGGACACTCCGTATCACTACGAAGATCCACAGTTTATTGGATACTCCATCGTATGGTTATATACGAACTCGAAAGGAACTTGTTCCAGTTCGGGGATGGAATCTGGTTCAGGAGAAATAGGAATAAGGTTTATTCAGTTGTCTTTTATCTTCACCTTCTCTCGCATTGCGAGTGCTCTTATGATTAGGACAGTACACCCATTATGCTTATTGGATAGTCTTCTTCCAAACCATAGGCTGGTGCCGAACGGTAGGGAAGGAAGAAAACCATTTGGCCTAAAAGGGTGTACAGAAGGTAATGACTAAAGACAAATGAAGGGATTTGGAGAGATGGCAAAAAATTATACGGTTACAGTTGTGAATCTGGATAATGGAAGAGGCATTACTAGGAATACCCGGATACCCCTACGAAACATTTCAATGTTTCAGTTTCACTGTGTACTGTTAAAAGAAAACTGATTTCCCAATTAGACACTTGCTCCAGGGTATGTATTTACCAGGTTTGATTCTCACATCTGTATGGTTTTACAGATGATGAGTGGGAGTAAGTTATTGGGAATTGGGTGATCATCCTCATTATATCGGGATTCGTTGTAATCGGTGATATTTGAGGAAGTCACCTGGGTTGTTTGCCGGACGGCAAATATTTGGTTTTGAATATCCGTTGTTATGCACCAATTTCAAATTGATATATCTGTACGTCTATTTTTATAGAGTGAGATATATCTTTTTGAAATTATATCCATGACATTTACCTATATCAGTTGATGGTTAGGTAAGGAGCATTAAACAGCGGTGTAATTCTTCATAACCATTGTACAGTTTTCAACCTACGACACACAGGGAATGAGTTATTAGACTCAAGAGACTTATACAGAGTATTGTATGTTGTCCAGCGTCCATGAGGACAGAGGGCTTGGTTCTCGTACTATATTCGGTTTACTTATGACTTCTCTAGTTTTTAGACAGGTGTTTCGTAGAAACACAGGGTCCGAATTTTGAGAAGTTATAGGTATATGAATGAAGTAGAGAACCAGGTATTGCAGGTATCGAGATTTTTCAAGGTGATCGAAGATGTAGATACTTGTGTATGGTATTCAGTTGATAGTGATGGATATTAAGAGAACTTGCTTCTCTTTCAGGTTATTCATAATTGGAAGCATTCCTAAGTTGAGTAACGCTGATCGGCCTCCTTCCATTTAGTTGACATGCACTGGAGACAGCAGCATGATTTGAATCTGGTTCAATTAAATCAGTGTCTCTGGTCCTATATTAGATATAGAACAGTTCGTATCTTAACAATGTTAAGGTACGGGGAGTTGTCCGGCTTATGCTTAAAACCAGACTCTGTATAACTCAAGGCATGTTTCTGTAATGCCTGTTTGTGGGTTGACCCAGGCTATGACGAGGGTTGATTTTCTACCATCTGGAAGATCAAAAGTGATATTGTTCTAGACTCTCCACAGTTTTAATAAAAATGGATTTTTTCAGAAAACAGTAGTGGGAGTATGGTAGAACTGGAAGTGATTCCAGAACCACAAACGATTACTGAAGATTTTGATAGGAACCTAAAGATTCAATCTGGTTTGACATTCCATTGGCCACTCCGCAGATAAGGTGGGTAACTTCAGGCACCCGAGAGGCACTCCGGTAGCCTCAAGGACGGTGACAGGGAAGTTCTTGTTTACCCAGACTTGCTATTGCTGTTGTTCCAGACCGTGAGACCCGGTAGGAGGATGAGTATAGTGTCGTTCTAAACTAGCTTTGGAGGTGTACGTCTATATGACTCTGCTAGAGAGTTGTCGTGGTCAGTGGGAGCAGCGGAAGCATTGGTGGACAAGTGGCTTATGTCTATTTATAGACTAAAGCAGATATAGCGGAGATAGATCATCTATTTCTGATGTGACGGTCATGGGTTTGACTTCATCAGAATAGGGGATGGATCTGTTAAGAAGGTAGTAGGGTGTGATGTCCTGGTATTTGGATGACATACACAGAGTAGGAAAAGAAACTCCTATACTACGATCGGTTATACATTGGTTGTCACACAGTGGTTTCTCCACATGGGACTTGGATATAATATCAAGACATTCTGGTTACTAGATCTATGGTTTTAGATCTGGATTTGGGTAGTTTCCCAATAAGGGTACTTAGACAGCATTCTAAGAGTATTTAGAATGGACGACTCCTGGCACGGTAGTGTACCTGCAGGTGATGGAGTCACCCTCTCTAAAGGTGTCTTACAGACTAAAGGGGAGAAGGATGTGCATGATTGGCAGATCACTTGCTTAGGCAATTGAGTCAATCATGAGATGTCAAGTACCACACCAGATGTTGTTTTTGCAGTAGATGCAAGAAGTTGACATTAATCCAATCCTGGAGAAACCATCGGAAGCAGTTTTAGAACATAAGTGGGTGTTCTAGGGATATGATAACAACAGCCTCTTTTAGGAGACAGTTATCATTCCAGGCTTCCAAGGTGACCTGGACGGCAGAGTGGCTGTCAGAGTTATAGTTTTCCCTCTGACGAGGGGCAGTATTTTGGACAGGTGGTCCAAGGGGATACTGAGGGAGGCATGGCGCAGGATACTGATTAAGTTCAGTTGACGATACAGTCTAAGAAGTTTGGATTTGGAGTTCATTTATGAGCTAGGTCCCATCAGACATCCAGACACATTCTAAGACAGGTATTGCTCATTTCGGGAGATGGCTTTCTTCGCGAACTTGAGATATAGAGAGACATAGAAAGAAACATCAGAGCGGATCCACTCACCGAGGCTATTCCTCGAACGCAATTGTTTCGCAAACGAGTTTTGTGAGACTGACAAGTAGAGGAGTTGGGTGTTCGGTATCACACGGGCTGTGAATATGCGACATCGCAATAATTAGCCTTGAGTGCAAGTGGGAGATTGTTGGAGATAGTGCCCTCAGAGTCAATTATTGGATCATAGGCACGTGATTGCAATGATTGAGGGAGGACCTATCCCGGTAGGACAGTTTTACTCAAGATGATAGTATGCTATCTGGTTTACCTTTATCATCGTATACTGCTTTAGGTGACCTGACAGGTCGCTATTACACGTTGATAGAGCCCCTAGGATTCTTGCTTGACTACCAGCAGTATGAGGGCGATCATATACGTAAGAGCTGGAGTCTATAAGCACATACTTAAAAGGTCCCTAGTCGTGGGAGTTTCGAGACAGGGCATCGATTCTCCAGAGTAGACTAGTGTATACAGTCGAGACCCCGACGAGGGGCGGTGGCCGGTCTCACAAGCCACTAGTGTCAGTTGGTTCACCTAAGATGTATATAGGTGCTCATTGGGTTATGAGTACACCGGACAGGACTCGCCGGGAACATGTTAGTTGGTCTTATACCTGACGTCAGATAGCAGTTCCCTGGTGACATGTGTACAGGTTAGTTCATCGACCTGAGGATCGTCATTTGTCTCGTGTGAGTTCCCACAGTACTTTGATTACTACCCTACCACGCTCAAAGGAGACGTGCAAACAGGTTTTAGTTGGGTACAGTCCCGAGCCACATGGAGGCAGTGAGCAGATCTTCAGGGGTTCGTCTCTCCCGGTATTGGGGGTGAGATCGCGCTGTGTCTAGGAGAGCCAGTACATAAAAGTCCTTGGCCAAGGCAGGAGATTTACTGGTAGGTATTCCAGTAGTATCTCAGGGTGTTCTGGGCTACACTCCGACACGACTTGTACCGCTTTTGGGGGTCTGACTTTTACCAATCCCCTAGGCCCGCCATGCGATGCTCATAGACGAACGGACCGGACTGTACGGATATTGTCACTGACAGGCTCAGTAGGGTGTCAGGATGAGTTCGCTCATCGACATCCCTTTTGGTCATTACTTGGTAGCCCGTTACGTATAGGCTAATACCTCTGACGTGCTAGTGGTTAAATCCACAACCAAAGTATTGACGAGTCTTTAGAGTCCCCCACAGACCGTTTTCTTAAGTTTCGGGCGAAACGCTGTAGAGGCCGTATGGAGATATGGCAGGGTTCGATCAGATACGTGCGGTATTGCACGGATCATGATCGGACGGTTTATACTAGCGGGCTTTGGTTTAAGCCGGATCCTAGTATTGTACAGTGTAGATTTTGTCTCCTTGCATTTGTATTCGGTCGGAATACAAATGCGGGTATGTATATACAGTAGCGGGTTTTTCCTGTAATTTATTACGGGATCAGTTTTTGGGAGTTGCCAGTTATCTTTCCGTTTCGGCCATATTTCTTTGTATCTTTCATTGGCCAAAGATTGGTGGAGGAAGGCTTATTTGCATTTGTGCAAATAAGCATTTGTGGAGGGTGTTATTTGCACATTGTTGCTTCATGATGAGTGTAGCCTTCATTTGACTTCATAACCTCGTGATTGCTTGACTTTTGCATGTGATGATTTGTTGATGGAGTGTTGGACCTTGTTTTGTGATCATGCTTCATGATAACTCCACACACTCTCTTGCATTATTGAGATACCCCCCCTTGGACTTTCTCTCTCTCTCTTGATCACTTGTGGCCGGCCATATGGGGAGGGGCTGCCCATTATTTTTGTGAGGGATTTTTGTTCTCTTGATGCTTGAAAAATCCCACAAGTTCCATCTCCAAAACTTCATTCCTCCACCATCTCAAAAGGCAACTTCCTACAACCCCAAATGAGACATAACACTACCTTATTCTACAGCAAATCTTGGGCACGTCGACTCGCCAATTTCGTGCCCGAGTTGCCTCGGTCCAGAGGTGGGAGCCCGTAAAAGAAGCCGGCGATGTGGTGCCCTTCCGGCGACGTGGTGGAGACCGGAGATTCCGCGGGGATATCGGGACGACGACGAGAAGACCGAAGGACACGGATCGCTCGGTATATCTCTCTAACCCTTCTCTTGTTTGCTAGGACTGGATTAATGGCACGATCCGGGATTTTAGTGCGCGGTGGTGCCAGTTCAAAAAGTTAAAGTAAAGCATCGCTTCCGCATTCCGGCGTCGGATTGACGGCCGGGGCACCGCCGTGCACTTACAGGCTCGTCATTCTCGAGGTGCATCACTTGTTTGTCGGGTAACTCGCAATTGAGCGGCGACACTTCTGGTATGGGATGAGCAGCAAGGAAGTCGGCGAGGGCTTGCCCTTTTACTGCTTTTTGAGGAGTATAAATTATGTCAAATTCAAGCAGCATGACAACCCATCTCGCCATTCTACCGGCTATGCTTGCTTTGGTCATTAAGTGTTTGAGAGGGTCGACCTTGGAGATCAGCATAACCCAATGAGCGAGCAGATAGTGCCTCAGCTTCTTCACAGTGAATATCAGAGCCATGCATTGCTTTTCGATCGGGGAATAGTTGTGTTCCGCCCCTACTAGAGTTTGACTGAGGTAGTAGAGGGCATTTTCCTTTCCCTCCTCATTGTTCTGGGCAAGGAGAGCACCGAGTGATTTATCTAGCGCGGCAGTATAGAGAATCAGCGGTTTATTTGGAATGGGAGCGGCCAGCACTGGAGGGTGCAATAAGTACTGTTTGATGCTTTCGTACACTTCTTGACATTCGGCATCCCAGACAAAAGAAGCTCCTTTCTTCATGAGCTTTGAGAAGGCCTACATCTCCCCGATAAATTTGAGATAAACCTCCGTATATAAGCAAGCTTGCCTTGAAAAGATCTTACCTGCGTCAGACTCTTTGGAGGGGGCATCTCCATGATGGCCTTTATCTTTTATGGGTCAACTTTGATCCCTCGATGTCGGACTATAAAGCCCAGGAATTTTCCCGATGACACGCCAAAGGAACACTTTAGAAGATTCATCTTCAGATCGTATTCCCTCAGTCTAGGAAGAACGGTCCTAAGATCTTGGATGTGATCGGCCTTAGCTTTAGTCTTGACGACCAGATCATCAACATAGCATTCGACGACCTTATGGATTAGGTCATCAAAGATATTGGTCATTGCCCTTTGATATGTAGCACCTGCATTCTTCAGTCCGAACGGCATCACTTTGTAGCAGTATATTCCGATCGGGGTTCGGAATGCTGTGTGTTTCTCATCCTCAGGTGACATCTTGATCTGATTATATCCAGAAGAGCCATCCATAAAAGTGAACAGCTCGTAATTTGATGTGTCATCGACCATCATTTCCATGACCGGTAGCGGGAATTCGTCTTTAGGACATGTCTTGTTGAGGTCCCTGAAATCGACACAAACTCGGATCTGCCCATTTTTCTTCTTCACTGGGACTATGCATGCGATCTAGTCCGCATATTTCTCTTTCCTGATGAAGCCGACATCGATGAGTTTCTTGGTTTCCTCGATGACCTTTTCTTCCAGTTCCCTTCTCATTCTTCGAGGAGCTTGTTTGACTGGCTTAGCATCAGGAGATATAACCAGCTTATGCACGGCCACTTCAGGGGAAAGGCCAGGCATTTCTTTGTACGTCCACGCGAAGCAGTCGGCGAACTCACGCAGTAGAGCAATTATCTGCTCTTTCATTTTCTCTGACAAGAGTGAGTTGATATAGGTCGGCCCTGGATTATCGGGCGTTCCCAAATCAATCTCGATTAGCTCGTCAAAGGTTGCTTATCCTCCATCTTCGAGCTCTTGAGGAGCTTCTTCTGGCTCGGCTAGCTTGTCATCATCATTTGATCTTTCGCTGGCTTCACTAACATGGATCATGTAGCATGCCTTGGAATTAGGCTGGATGAAACCTATGCCCCGTCTATCTAGAATTCGTCCATCGATAAGTGCTCGGACCTGAGGCGGATGCCATAACCCTTCATAAAACTTTGCTTCGGACTCCGTTTGATATAACCGGCATCCACACCTTTTGAAATATTCCCGCATCTCGGACACATAGTATCTGGGATTGAGGACGGCTCTTATGCCTCTCTCATAGGGAAGGCACGCGACAGACAAATCGTCCGGATGCACAACAGGATTTGACCCATAAAACAGGATGCCCTTCTACCCACTTTTCCTTCCGGGAACGTAGAAAGTTTTCAGCTGGTCCACGGTGGAGACCGACAGTGCATCGAGCTCTTTGCACATCTGCTTCGACCTCCTTGTGATGGCTAGGGACCCTTCTGTAACTTCGAAGGTCTCTCGTAGCTTTGTTGTTCGCACGATAGCCCGATTTGCACAGCTGTTGCAAGACGGATCCTCTTCATCTGATTCTTCAATGTCACTGCCTAAACGAGGGCGGATTTTGCTGTCGAATGGGCCTTCGGTATCATATTCGTCTGTATCGCTACCGAAATGAGGGCGAGTTTTACGGAAGGACGGAATTCCAGCGTCGGACTCATCAGTGTCACTGCCGAAACGCGGACGCACATGAGGGCTTCTGCTTTTGAAAGTGACAGCCGGCTCAGACTTGCTTTTGAGTTTCGGGGATGTTCTGTCTTTGGTCAGCTGTGGCTCAGCACTTTGGAGGTTCACAAAGTACCGAGAATCTTCATATCGGACTTCATGCACACCGAACGGCTGGATGTCTCCGTCAATGCGTCTTTCTTCGCCATTTTTAGTATACTTCATGCATTGATGGAGAGTTGACGGAACGATGCCATAATCGTGGAGCCACGGCCGTCCCAGGATAATTTTATATGACGTGTCAGCGTCGATCACGTATATCTTAGCTTTAATTTGCAGATCCCCAAACTTTATTGGCAAAGCTATAGACCCCAGAACTTGCTGGCAGTTTTGATTGAAGCCTTAAATGACAATCCTTTCCCTTGACAGGTGTCGGACATCCATTGACAAACTCTTCAGAGTCCGCAAGTTCATGATGTTCACTGAGGATCCCGGATCAATCAATATATGATTAATCCGATCTCCGTCGCTGTACCCGGTCACGTAAAGCGGCCGATTATGCTCAGCAGTTCCCGGTAGCAAGTCTTCGTCCTTAAACGTGACTACGGCGGCATGCAGAGCGTACTGGGCTTCTTTCATCTTAATTTCCGCAAAGCGAGCCTGATACCGCTCAGGGTTTTGTAGAGCGTGAATGAGAACATCTCTAATCTCTTTAGATAGGACCAAGGCATCGTAGATGCTCAGGAGAGATGGAAGCTTTCGGAGATGAGCCAAGACATTATAGTCCACCGAGGAAGGACTTGAGTTTTCATTAGCCGGTTCTCTGCCATCTTCCTCATTAGCCACATGTTTTTCCTTTCTTTTTGGGACGTTGCCCTGATTTGGCGGCAGAGCCCTACCGCTTCTGAGCTGGATTTGGTTGGCCTTTGTGGCGAGCTCCTCGTCCTCTTCAGAAAAACAGAGCTCCTCCTCAGAGTCACTACCAAGATGGATGGAGTAGCAGGTCACTATGGGGATCTCTTCATTGGAGTCTTCTTCTAACTCCTCCAGAATTTCAGCCGCATCTATAGTGAGGAACTCCTTCAATTGAATCAGAGTTCTTTCTTTCTATTCATAATCTTCGAGGGAATCGATATATTTTTGGATGGTCGATCTCTCTGCAAACTCTTTTTCGCGCCGAGCTGCACTTTTCTTCTTCTTGAGCTTTTTGTATTTTGAGCCTGATAGAGCCGCATTGGCAGCTGGAATTGTAGACTTCTTCTGCCCTTCCCATTCCGTCCTGGGCTCTTTCTGAAGTAGCTTTAGCATCTTCTTCGTCTTATTAGATATGTGCTTACTCCACGGAGACTGCGGTGAGTCAGTTTCATTTCTCAGGGCAGCGGGTTCAGCTGTCTGCTCCCAGAAGGCTTCAGCTTCTGTCTGTATAAAGTTGGTGGTTGCAACTTGATTGTTCACCAACATACTCTTGGACAGCTCGATCTCTCCAGTCTTGTACTGCTTCTCGACCCATTCTTTGAATATATAGAAATCCTTGATCGCATGGCTCACTACTTTGTGGTACGGACAATACAGGGGTCTGTCTGTCATTTTTGCTTCGTGGGGTCTCTTCGACTCCGGCAATTGTAGACCATTGTTCAAGGCATCTTTGAATATCTTGCGGACATTTTCCCTTCTGAAAGAGTAAATCTTGTTCTTTTTCTCCTCTAGGGAAGACCCTTCTCCTCCCAGCAATGGCTTACGAAGCCGGTTGGTTTTGGAATCGCCTGCCTTTCGCTTGTCTTCATTGTCGGAGGCATTGAAGACATTGGTATTGCTGGAATTCCCGCTTCTACGGTTGTCGTCCTTCTTGCTTTTCCAAGTCTTGTCTCTCGGAGAGTCTGGGGTGGACTCTTGTTTCGAGCGTTCCAGCATCTGGACTTTCTTGGTTAGCTCCTGAAACGTCTTGAGGCCTGCTGTACACAAGAATGGGACCATCCAATTGCAGAGGTTCCCAATGAGAAAGCTGACGGACTAGTCTTGCTCCAGCGGTGGTTCGCACTTGATCGTAAGATTACGCCATCGGGCGATAAAGTCGGTGTTGCTTTCATTCCCCGGCTTGGTCCTCACAAGGTCAGCAATGGAGATTTTATCACTGACACTCATGAACCTTTGCCGAAACAGAGACTCCATTTGGGCAAAGGTAATGATGGACCCGTCTGGTATACTCGCGTACCAGTCGAAAGCGACACCGGTCAGGCTGTTAACAAACTGACAAAGAAGGAGCGCATCATTGCCCCATGTATTTCCGCACGATGCTTTAAAGTGGGCGACGTGCTGATTTGCATTTCCCGTCCCGTCAAATCTTCCGAACTTAAGAATGACATAGCCGCTCGGGAACTCGATCAGATCGTACTGTGCGGGATACGGCCGCCTACTACTGCCAATTTCTTTCTGAGCTTCAGATTCGGCCACCAATGTTTTAACTTTGCTGGTAACCAAATCCATTATCCGATCTTGTGTTAGCAGGATAGTGCTATCTGGGGCCAAGGCGTCCCCAGAAGCGGAATGTGGATGGCTTTCGTGCGGCTCGACCAATCTTGGACCCAAAGGGACAGGCATCGGCTGCTTCGGATTGTCGTCACCCGGCTCATGAGTAGAGACCTGTGATTGATTGGGAGGCGCTCGAGCAATTTGAGCCGTAAGCTGCATCACAACGTTCGTTAGGTTGTCAATTTTCGAATAGAGCTGTTTTCGAAGCTCTTGAAGCAGCTCTTGCTCCGCGGTCCTGGGGCGGAAAGTCGGCTCTTCCTCGCTGTCCGAGCTTGACTCTACATGAACTGAGGGGTCTTTCTGCCTATCATCCTCATCGATAGGGTTTTCATCATCCAGCGGAGGCGGCTGTTCTTGGGAAGCGGCAACCACATTCAAGCCAGATTGGGCTTGGGATGTGGTAGCCCCATCCTTGCTTTTGCTGCGAAGGTTGTCGCTGGGGCGCCCGCCCGCCATATAGACCGTGTGGATAACATATCCAGCCGTATTTTTATTATCAGTGGCTAATTTCATGGATCGCTGTCTTGACCCTCCTGTTTCGTTAATGGGCAGTCGACTGAAGGCGGCAGGCCTGGCCAGATTCTTGAATGGTGCTGACGCTTCCTTTTTGGTTTTGCCCCGCTATTTTCGCACGGCACAGAGCACCTGATAGACTTTTGAAGAGACAGTGTCATACTTTTTCTGTTGGGGCCAGGACACGTCTCTTTGTAGCAACGTTCGAACCGCTGTCTTCTTGATTCTGGCGGTCATGGTATTTTTCTAAACCCACTTCAGAGGTTCAAAGGAATTGCTGATTTTTACGGCCGACTCAGCCGTCGTCGCGGAGTAACCCCGCTCTTGGAACCTCACAAGATTCCACATGGCCGAAGTCCTGGCCCTCTTGTTGGCTCGATACCTGAGCCGCTTCTGCCTTAACTTTTCTATTTTAAGCACTTGTCAGACTTCGTCTCTTCGGGAAGATGTCGTAGGCCGATTGACAGAGAGCCCAAAGAAGATTCTTGCTCGCGCGATTGTCAAGGGCATCATCTGAGCTTGCTGGAGATACTTTGTGGCCCCATTGGTGTTGACGGCCTTGCCCCCAGTCGGAACAGTGGAGAGTCATTCGAATACATATTTGCATTTGGGATGGGATGCTCTGGCGACCACGACGTTTGGCCTCTTGCCCCTTGAGGTCGGTTTAGCCGGTTGGTTTGTCGAGACCTCCGTCAAATGAGCCCTTCCAGCAGGGTAGATGATTACCGAACCAAATTGACGGGGTGACTCCTCCCATTGCCGGCTGAGACTGGCAGGCAGGACTACACGGGCATTGATCTTGACCACGTACGAGATCAGGGTCACGTTGAAAGCTAAATTCGTCTTGGGAGACATTGTCGTTGAAAGTTGATTGCTGCATAAAAGGAACATTATTTCAGTACAAACATCGGTATATATGTTAAATAAGTTCGTATGAACGCTTGACCCGAGATATGGGAGGAGAGAAAGGTCCCACCGGGCGTGCTAGAATCTGTAGGGTGTTTTTCGTCATCCCATTGAGATGGGAATACGCGCGCGCTTGTCAGGCGCATTACAGATTCCCCCTGCCTAGGGTAGGCTGGGGTTTATTGATTGTGGGGATCCGAATCTCCGGCAGCCGCGGACTAAGCTGCCGTTAATTACCCCTCGTTTTTGGAGCGAGAGAATCTCCGATTGACGGGTCAAACAGGTCATGCAAACTCAATGTGCAGTGTTGTGTTTTGAAGGGGTTTTGTATATATTGGGGGCCCCGGAAAGTTTTTACGGGGGTCCCGCTACCCGGATAGCGGGCTGGGGGATCAAGGGGGCTAGCAGCCCCCTTGCGGGATGCGAGGCAGCACCCCGTTAGAAATTTTTTCGAACAGGGGAGATATTTTTAGTGTGGAGTACATGTAAAATTAGGGGGAAATGGCGTCCAAAGGACGCGGGAGCGCCAGCGCCTCACGTGCCTAGCACGCTGGAACTGGGCGCTGGCGCGAGCGCTGGCGCCTCACGTGCCCGGCACGTGGGCGCTTGGGCGATGGACGCTTTGGGCGCTGGCGCTGGCGCTTTGGGCGCGAGCGCTAGCGCCTCACGTGTCCGGCACGTGGGCGTTGGCGCTGGCGCTGGCGCTTTGGGCGCGAGCGCTAGCGCCTCACGTGTCCGGCACGTGGGCGTTGGCGCTGGCGCTGGTGCTGGCGTGTCCGGCACGTGGGCGCTTGGGCGCTTGGGCGCTGGCGCCCAACGCTTTGGGCGCTAGCGCCTCACGTGTCCGGTACGTGGGCGCTTGGGCGCTGGCGCCAGTGTTTTAGACGCTAGCGCCTCACGTGTTAGGCACGTGGGCGCTTGGGTGCTGGCGCTAGCGCCCAACGCTTTGGGCGCTAGCGCCTCACGTGTCCGGCACGCGATGGCGCCAGTGCTTTGGGCGCTGGTGCCTCACGTGTCCGGCACGCGGGCGCTTGGGCGCTGGCGCCAGCGTTTTGGGTGCCCGGCACGTGGGCGCTTGGGCGCCGGCGAAAAGAAGGGGTTTTTATCCCCAGAAATAAGAGTTAAACTCCAAAAGAGGATTTTGAGTGGAGTTAAACTCCAAAAGATTTAGATTTGGAGTTAAACTCCTAAAAAATCTTGATTAGGAGTTAAACTCCTTTGAGAATTTGGGTCTTGGAGTTGAACTCCCTAAAAAACTTCAGAAGTTCTTCTCTCTTAAGTCTTGGATCTTCTCTTGAGCTTTGGATCTTTTCCAAAGTGGGATTTTCGGAGATGGGTCTCCTTCTTCCTCATCTTTGTTGACCAGATCTTGGAGGAAAAGGGGGGTAAGATTCAAAATCTCCTCTTTTTGAGATCTGATGGAAGATCTGAGTTCCCCTTCAGGGGTTTGATGGTGAAAAACTATTTATTTTTAGAAAACGAAGAGTTAAACTCTTAATTTAATTCAAAAAGGGGAAGAAGGTTTTAGAACCTTGAGAAAGGAGAAGGAGCACAGACCCTAATTTTTTAGAGAGAAAAAAAAAGTTGTCATAGATATTTTCATCATGTTTGCCTTTATAGGCAACACACTTTACATATAGCCCCTTGGGCTTTACAAAATGGCATTTTGCCCATCCATACCTCATGTGCTCATATCTTTTGCACATGAGCCATGGGTTTCACAAAAATTTGGTTTTATGCCCATTTTTCTTACATCTATTCATTAAAAAAAATAAAAAATACACCAAATTATTTATTACAAAATTTTTATTTTGGCATGGAGAAGGCCGGTCGCTTCATGTTCGGGCTCGACCCGGGTATTGGCCCACTTGACCTGGGCTTGGGCCTACTTGGCTTGGGGTTGACTTTGATTTTGACTTGGTCAACCGGGGTGTAAATTTTGACCCCAACAATCCGTCCAAATCTCTAATACCCGGTGCCATAAATCAACTTGGCATCTTCAAAGAGGTGAACAGATAAATCCAAATAGCATCTGCCCCCAAATTCAGGCAAGACGACCTACGCGGTTCCGTCTCCCTTTTTCGGCGGTAAACAATATTATTTAAAATGAAAACTTAGAATTTTAATAAAATACCACCAAGTTTCCAAAAGTAGTAGTTTTCACAAAAATACCATAAGCTTTTAAAAAGGCTAGGATTTATCACCAAAACACCATAACAATTAAAATACATGTTCATGAAAACCCTAAATATTACAAATCACCCTCGAGATTATTTCTAAACAATATATATATATATATTTATTTATTTATTTATTTATATATATATATATATATATATATATATTTCATAAAACCCTCTCGAGATATGCAAACAATATTTTAAGGACTCTAAAATTAATATAGGTTTAAGCTGTATCATTTCTCTTGAGCCCCAAAAAGCCGGAGAAAGTGAATGCTTGCCTATTCAGGTTAGACAACTTAACGGGGCTGTCAATGACAATTGTCGTGGAAAAATACATAAATCCTGTCGTCCATCAGCAACAGTTGCCGATTTCTTCCGAACATAAGAATTTTAACAGTTTAAATCAATTCCTATGAAAAAGACATGAACTCGAATCCAAACTCAAATCTAAATTTGAACTCAAACACAAACTCGAACTCTATTCTAACTCGAATCTAAACTCGAATATGAACTCGAACCCAAACTACTCGAACCAACTTGATTCGAACTAAAATTGTAATTGTCATGATTCGCATATTACTCGACTCACTCGACTACATTCTACACCTTTTGCAATCTATGGTTTCGATTAAGACATGTTAACCAATCAATCAAACCAATTAAGTATATTAACCGGTTATAATATATTATACTCGGGATGTTTAAGATAGTTTCTTGTGTGAATCCAGCGGAGCTTCAGGAGTCCCGTATTAACCTTTCTTTTTTATTTTACTCGAATATCATTCGGGTTGACTCATCCACAGCCTAGAGCCTTGATGCTAACACATGAAATGGGGCCGTGTTTCCTTACTCTTGGGGCCCCATTCTTGAACTCGTGAATACTCCTACGGCTGCGTTGATATTCACACTTGGAACTTAACGTTAACATAGTGACCATATAGAGACCTATAGTATATACTTACCTATGAACATATACTCTTACTCGTCATATATATTCTACACTTATCATTTTCTTTACTCTTACCTATATTTGTGATTTGCCCAGCGCTAGTTCGCTGACGGGCATTCCATCCATTTTTTCTTATCTTAGAATGTTCGTCAGTTACGGTCGAGACGGAGGAAGTTGAAGCCATAGAGGAGGATTACAACCAGATCGCTACTCAGGGCTAGCTCGGCTTCACTTTTTCTTCAGTTTATATATGCCACTAGTTTAGGCATTTTCCTTATTGTATTTACTTTCCAGCATAAACTCATGTATTTGTAAATATTGGAAGTTGAATGTAAATAAAGATGTTTGTTGAAAAATTTTACAGTCTCAATTTATTCTTGTATTGTATATTATTGCTTCAATACGCTTAGTATATTTATTTAGAGAATGACCTTCTCTGGATAAATATGCCGCAGACTTGCCACGTCACCGTTTCCGTCTACTGGGAAGCGGGGTGTGACACCAGTACCTTGCCTGGTATTGGATGATTACCCATAGATACGTCATCACAGCCGCCCCTCCGCCCACCTCATATATGCCTCGAGGACCGATAAAAAGGATTTGGTAACTTTATATCAAATCTTACAAAAACTATAATCTTATTTGTATGAAATTCATTATCTTATTTACCACAATATAGATCCAAACTATTTACGCGTTGGAGAATATAGCTAATAGGGGATTAGTCGCACCAGGGACTCAGCGAGCTGCTTTATAAATATCAAGTCTCCCATCAGGAGTGTGATGATGAGGCATAGATGCACACGTCCACTGGCCGTGCCTGCAACAGCCATTCCTGCACCACCCGTGCCTGCACGACGTGTGCCTGCACCAACCATTCCTGCACCACTCGTGCCTCCACCATCTGTGTCCGCACCAGCCATTCCTATCACATATACATGAACAAGACTTAGACGGACACAACCAGAGCCGTCTCAGCATCCCTATGAGTACGAGTATGCACCATCATAGCTAAATCCGTCTCAGCCACCTGCCGCCGACGAAACCGGACCGTCACAATCTTGACGTCCTGTAGTGAAGAAGAGGACACCAGGAATGTTGCAACGACTTCGTTAGATTGCACGAAGTATTGTGTTGTAGTCGAATTCGTGTGGAGTCGACTCAACTTTATTTATTTTACGGTGTTTATTATTTTCAACTTATTGGTCTTCGCCGTTTGGGCGTCGTATATATTGCGGGAGCCGTTTGGGCGTCGTATATATTGCGGGGATTGTGTCTCCACCGTTTGGGCGTTGAGTCTCCGCCGTTTGGGCGTTGAGTTATCCCCATCTGTGGATGCTATTATTTTACTATCCTTGTACATGAATTTTATTCAAAATTTACGAAGGAGACGCTGTCCGATTTCAAACATTAATTCTTTACAAAAAACACTTTAATTCATTTTAATTCAAACGTTAATTCTCTCTCACACAAACACATGTTCATACACAATATATTACACACATATAGTACACACATCCACAACATACATGCGAATGTCGCAAACAAAATAGATAGTAAGAACAATAACAATACTATAATTCATCACTAAAATTTCAGAAATAAATCCTCTTCTGTACTGAGCTCTGCAGCAATATAATTGATCCGCTCTGTAATGGCATCAATGGCCTCATCACTTACCACAGAATCTCGAGTGAGTTTGAAATGGTTCAAAATCCAACGGTTCATAAAGATGTCGTAGAGAGAGCTTGCGGAGAACTCGATATTGCGACCAGAAAGAAGACCCATATAATGAAAGAAGTGGAGACGACGATTTGCTTCCTCATGGTTGTTTCTTCAAGGGGAGACGAGAGCCCATCCAATACGGCTAAGTGCAAGAGCCGCAGGATTTCACGATCGATCTTCATCAGCCAGTTCATACCCTACGTAATCGATAGAGAATGCCTCCGTAATTAGAGTAGTCTATTCTCGTGTATACATATTTCATGACGGTGTAAGGGATGCACCTCTTGATTTCATCGATTGATGGAAATCCTGCAGATGAAGATCCCGACATTGAAAGAGTGCGAGACTGAGACCCGAGAAGGAGAAAGATAGAGATGGTGATGGCGACGAGATCTGAGAGAGGGCGCGACATAGAGAGTGAGATTTGAAATAGAGATGAAGAGGTCGAACTCTTCATATAAAGAACCCAATCATTTATGGGTATGTATTTTTTTGGGGCGCAGTTGGCAACCGCGATTCAGAAAAACACATACCCGTGAATGATTGTGTTTTTTTTGGGCGCACATGCAAATCACGCCATAAAAAGACAAACCCGTGAATGAGTATATTACTTTTTGGGACGCAATTTGCAACTGCACCCAAAAAAAACAAAGTCCCAACAATGAAAATGGTGTATTGGGTGCAATTTAGAAGTGTGCCGAATGAAAATCAATGGGCGCACTTTGAAAGTGCGTCCATTGATAAATTAATTGGCACTTAACGATTCATATTTTTTGCTATATTTAATGGGCGCAGTTTTAAACTGCGTCCATTACATTTGTAAAGGACGCAGAACTGCGCCCCTTTAAAAAAAAATTTAACGCCGGCGCCAGCGCTGAGCTGGCGCAGACCTGGCGCCTACGTGGCAAAAAAATGCATGTTTTTATAATATCTTTTGTAAATGGTTTGTTTTTAATAATATTAATTTAAATTGGTTTATTCCAAAAAATTCACCCTATATGCTTGTCAGTTAAAGTGTTGGAAAGAACAGGGAAGATTACTTTGGAGAGATCATTAGAGTAGGTTTCTGTTTTATTTTGGTTGCCAAGTCTCTTTCAGAATCTCACATCATGTAACCTGTTCATTGCCAACAAGTGGCACAGCTCCCATATTTTTATAGATTTTTTTTTGGGGGTGTTTATACATGTAATATTTGAAATTATGATATATATGAGTCATATTCGAATAATCCATCTGGTGCGTTTGATAAATGGGTGGATCTCGAGATTTAACCCTTAAACCTGGTAGCCGATTATGATTCATAAAGTTGTTGTCATCAACCCGAATAAAATCAAATTTCTTTTCTTAAAAGGTTACCAAGATCGCTAGACCGTATCTAAGACCGGTCGAATTCTTATTGACAACCATGATTGTTAATAAATAAGCCAATCAATCAATAAAAGATGAAGCACAATTAAGAGAAATTATTGCATGAAAAGAGGTTTCTGAATTTTTTTCTTAGCATGAGTATTTTTTCCCCATAAATTGAGAAGATATCATTACAACTCTCGTTTTAAACAGTGTACTTTCAATAGCCGGCAATAAGAAAATGCAAAAAAACAAAAAAAATGGTAGATTCAATTACTCAATTTTGTAAGCTCTTTATCTCCTTTTTCGAGATAATTATTTCATACATATCTTTGTAAACTGGTTTTGTATTTTTGTTCTTTTTACTTTGATATTTTATTTTCTGGAAGCTCGGTAATCGGATCGGTGACCTCTCGTCTTGGAGAGGAGTTATCGCATGAGCTATTCTGCTTTTAGTATTGAAGTTAGAACATATGTATTACTTGGCTTACACTAAGATTATGGTGAATTTCATCTACTTATGTTGATCGTAATAAATTGTGTTTGTCAATCAAAAGTTCTAACTTATTGCAAATGATATATAACCGTCGAGATTGGACTAGTCAAGAGCAATAACATAAAGTATAGCGGTAGTGGATTAGTGTTGCCCACAAAGCAGAATATACTGATAGGGCAGCTGGAATAAACTGAAAGCAAGCAGTAGGAACCCTTAAATTTTTCCTTGTTTCATGTATTATTTATGTTAGTATAATGGTATTAATTTTAAATTTTAATTACATAAAAATTTAACAGGCAATCATATAACAGCATGCATGTTAGATACATGTTTTTTCTAGTGTACATCAAAATCGTGTCCAATCAAAATGAAAAACAATAACCATTAATAAATAAGGCAAAATAAAATTTAAAAGGTATCTAGTAATGAAATTATAAGGGTCTTAAGAGCTAAAAATATAGTAATATTTTATTACCCCAATTCGGAATTCATCATTCCTCTTTATCATTACATAAATTTTCATATCTACTGCTTGATTTTCTCGTGTTCATGTATGTGACAAAGTTTTACTTTGGCTGTTGGAATTATAAGGGTCTTAAGAGCTAAAAATATAGTAATATTTTATTACCGCAATTCGGAATTCATCATTCCTCTTTATCATTACATAAATTTTCATATTTACTGTTTGATTTTCTCGTTCATGTCATAGAATGTGACAAAGTTTTACGTTGGCTGTCACAAGCCTACCACAACCCTCACACCCTTTCTCATCCGGACTTGGGACCGGAAACGGTGGGTTTTTTTTTAATGCAACACGAGGACTTCTCAAGAGGTCACCCATCCTAGTACTACTCTCGCTCAAGCACGCTTAACTGCGGAGTTCTGATGGGATCAGGTGCTTTAGTGTTGGTATGGTATCGTAACTTTCCGTTAAAATTGAAAGGGAAGTTTTATCGGAGCGCTATTCGGCCTGTCTTATTATATGGTGCAGAATGCTGGGCTCCTAAGAAACATCATACACAGAAGATGCGCGTATCGGAGATGCGTATGCTTCGTTGGATGTGCGGTAACATTAGAAAAGATAAGGTGCGAAATGAGGATATTCGTGCAAAAGTTGGTGTAGCACCTGTGGAGGAGAAGATGCGGGAAAACCGGCTAAGATGGTTTGGTCATGTGCGACGCATATCTATGGAAGCACCGGTTCGACGAATAGATACTCTCGATATGGACAATGGCAAAAGGGAGACCGAAGAAAACATGGATGGTGGTGATACGAAACGATATGGTTGTCAAAAGACTCAATGAAAGTATATTGTTCGATAGGAGTGAGTGGAGACGGAGAATTCATGTGCTGGACTCGACGTGACTCTCATGTTGGTTCATGTAGCCTGCCCCCAATTGTTGTTGTTGTTGTTTTCTCCACCATCTCAACAATTTGCATCTTGAATACACACGTATGTATTTTTCAAATAAACTTGACCTAGAAATAAATATGGGCAAATCTAAAGAGTTGAATAAATTAGGGTTTAAGGGCATTTAAATATTCACCAAAGCATGAAATACTTTATGACTTTATTGAGTTATAAATGTGTAACTAATTACATGACATCATCTTTGGGTGACTATAATCACATCACTGAACATTTTTCCCAAATCATGTCAAAATGCCTATTTAAAGTTGGAAGTTAATAAACTTACAAGATATCAAACAGTAGTTTAAAAGTTGACCAAACCTGAAATTAGCAGGCATATATCTACTATGCTGAATTCGGGTAACAGGTCGAGCAATTTAACATTTAATTTGGATTCAAAAATAATCAGGAAACTATTAAATATTCGTTGATTGATGAGCCTTTACAATAATACATACAACTTGAAGCACGTTTTCTCATACAACTCGAATCTTGAGAGCATTATGCACCCCTAAATGCAATCACTGTTGGTTAGAACGAGTCTCAACATATCTTTTTCTTTTTCTATTTTTTCTTTTCCTTTTTGACCTTAACACATCTCTACTTCCTTTCTTCTAAGTTAGTTATCACGTGTACAACTCTACAGATGCCGAAATAGATCAAGTGTTGGGGCTTGACGGAGATTGTTGAATGATGAAATGATCCACAATCTTTACAGAATTTACGGGGTCAGCAGAATGAGATGCCCTCCATTTGCTCGGAAATCGCCTGAGATAGCTCGGCTGCAACGGCTGTTTTGGTTCAGCATCCCATTCTGGATCAAGTTTCCATTCCTTTGGAATCTGAAATAGCATCATTTCAGGATATAATCCACAATATCTATTAAAAAAATGTCAACAAGTCTGAAAAATGAAAAATTTCTTTCAAATTTATTGATATTTAGCATACTATAACCCAGAAACGGTGAAGGTTAGCACCATGGAAATAAAAAACCAATATTGCAAGGCTTTTGGTTTTATTATTATTAATATCTTTAACTAAAAGGCTTTTGTCATTAGAAGTCATCATTTTCTTGCATAATATAATAAACAAAAAATCGGTTCAAAAGATGTTCAGTTTTTCGCTCTATTATATCTTCGATATTCAGTATGATGGACGACAAAAAACAGATAAATATTGGAAACTTTTTGCTCGCCAAAGTCGTGGATACATAGCATGGCATAGAACACGAAAGCTGCTACATAGTAGCAAAATATTATTTTCCCAAGATTTATTTTAATTTCCAAAAAGAATCAAAAGTTTTGGACAATTGGCTAAGACCCACGAGGTTCAAAAATTATGAAGAACTAACCACGAATGGCGGCAAGAGTCAACGGTGTTAACTTTGCACATGAAATGACTATCTTGCCCCTAAAAGAAATAAACTAGAAAATTAGGATTTGAAAATGGATGAGGCAGAGCATGATGGTTGGAGGTGGAGGCAGGTGGAAGGAGGAAGAGAAAGAAAAAGAGATGTTGACAGTGGTGGTCACGGTGGATTTGGGTTTGGAGATTTGTAGAAATTATAGCATGAGGGTGAAGGGATGAGGTGGAGATGGAGGCAGATGGTCGGAGGAGGTGGAGATGGGTGGGAGGAGAGGTGGTGGTCGTGGTGCTCATGGTGGACTTAAGTTTGTGAATTTGCAGAAATTAAGGTTTGGTGACGGAGACGAGAGGTGGAGGTGGATAGTTGTCGAAGTAGATGCTAAAGGTGGATGCAAGTGGAAGGAGGTCGGTGGTGGTGGCCAGGGTGGAGAAGAGAGCAGGTGGATGTGAATGGTCGGAAGCGGTGGATGCAAGTGATTGGAGGTAGTGGTGGATGTGGGTGGGAGGAGGTGGAAGAAGAAGATGGTCACGATGATGATGATGATGAAAGGGTTCATTTTCTGAAATGTGATTATCTGTTGCTAATTCCATCGTCATCAATCTTGAATTTTCTAATGTCGGAGGTCAAATGCCACTCACGTGACAACTTTGGTGATGTGGCATCATTAGTGCTGATGTGGCATCGTTAGTGCTGACGTGGCTCCATAAGCAGTAGTTTGTCATCATTTAAAAATGTTTTGGTAATTTCTTGCCAAACGCCAAGCGTTACCAATATTTGACATCTTATAGACACGAACATAGATGGAAGAAAAAGTATGCATTTTTTTGTGTTGAGGATCAAAAGTCCAATCATAAGTGGTAACCATTATCATCGATGGAAACAGATTTTGAAAATAGTTAATGAAGACAAAGTAAAAACATGTCAAAGCTAGAGAGAGGGGAGAAAATAGAATCTGAGATCATGTCATAACCATTAATCCCTCAACTTTAAACCTAGCTATGGTGAAATATACAATCAATTATGGCATTACCTTAGGTTCTAACTAATTATAGCCTATAAGCATTCAATTTATCAAATAATCCTGTATAAAAAATTCATCATCCTTAACAAATCATGGCATCGGTATGACACAAATTGATTATCACATGTTCATTTTAAGTAACATTCAAATTCAGTTGAGTTATTAATTATTCAATGAACTCATAAGATAAAATTAAGGATGGTACATACCTTGTCAACTGCAAGAGTGAAAACTTCTAGATCTCCACCCTTGGTGATATGAAATCGGGTGAAGGCCTTGTAATTCGCAATACGAAGGGATGAGAAAGCTTCGTCGAAGTGAATGTGGAACCAGTTGATGCAGATGTAGAGATAACTCCCAAATACAAGAGATACAACAGGAGTTGACAAGACCCAGAAATAAAGGAACAGAGAAGCATAATAGATAATGGCCGCCCCTCGAGAAAGAGACTCCATCCCTTTCTTGCAAATACGGCTTCTCGTAACCGCCATAACCTGTTTTTCAATGAAATTAAATGATTTAGATATCATGTACAAGGAAAGAAGAGGTATTTTACTCCCGATCTCTCCCTTATTTCTAAAAGCACACTCAAAAGTTTCTCAAATGCAACTCCCAGTTCCACTCTAATATATCGCGCTTCTTTTCACCGCCATCGCCTTTTTTAATTAAAAAAAGTTATCTTATAGCCCCCTCCCTCAAGACCCCCACCCCACCCCACCCCACCCCTGCCCCAGGCACAGATCCCCTTTATTAAAAAAAGGAAAGAAAGATGAGAGAGAGAGAGAGAGACCCCACACACACCGGCACCATCAAAAATAACGAACACTAAAAGGTCTCCTTAACTGTCGAAAACGCTCCTCATTTTTTTTTTGTGATGCGCACTCCTTGGTATTGCATTTTGCTATTTCACCCTGAAATTTTTTAACTACTACAAATTTCACCTTTAAGAGATTTCAAACTAGAGCTCCCAGTATATTCTCTTAGACGTGAGGATCATTTAGTAGTACTACGGCAATATTAGACTGCTTTAACCTATAAGACTAATCTGATGGCACACTAGTTATTGGATGGAACAGTGTTAAAGGGTGAATATATAGTAAGTCAAAAAATTTAAAAGCGATTTAAAATTACTGAAATTATGGGGTGTTTTTAGAAAAACAAATAAGGGAGACTTTGGGGTGCAATATCAAGATAACCAAAGAAAAGATACAAGAGACAGAATAATAATTACCTCTGGGACATCAAAAGCCGACATGAGGTACTTTATACATGCAGGATAGAGTCCAAACGTCCATTGTTCTATGCGAGCTCGAAGCCTCGTTGGATCTGGGAAATGCTCACTTTCCATAGATCGATACCATTCATAGAGGGTATGATAGCCTGAATAAGTTCCAAATTATTACAGTTGTCTCTGTGCACAGGATGTTATTATGAATTTTAAGTTCAAATGCAGTAATACAGTTGAAGATTGATAATGCTATAATTCTTGCTGCTTTAAGTCAAGGAACATAAAATAACTTATAGGCAACCACCTCATTATATATATTTATAACTTTTCTCTGCTGATATTCTGGACACCCATGAAGGGGCATCTCTCTTTTGTGCATGGGCCTTTGATATAAGTGGGTTCCAACAATATAACTCAAGCCTTGTTAAGGTGTGACCCATTTTATATTTTATACCCATGGCTCTGATACCATGTTAAAGATTAAAGTTTATTTAAAATTGAGGGAGTGATAGGCTTTTTAATAGATACGCATGGGCCTTTGATATAAGTGGGTTCCAACAATAAGACTAAATCTTGTTGAGGTGTGACCCATTTTATATTTTATACCCATGTGTTTCTTTTGTTGTTTCCAATTTGGGCTATCTTTAAAATCTCATCATTTGGTTTTTACTTTCAACAGTGCAAATTAAGAGTTAATGACCAACAAACAAACTCCCCCACCCCCACCCCACCCCACCCCACCCAAAAAAAAACAAAAGAAAAAGGAAAACAAACAAACAAACAAGAAAAGGTATGCCGCACTTATATCCCTTCAAGCGATTTATTAGTGGAACAACCTCTCTGCTCATTTGTTAAAACACCTAAAATAACTCATTCAAATCTAAACAACGTAGATGATCAACCCTAGAAATTGTTTGCATTGTTTCAAGTGTGTGTTTTTTAGGGTTCTGGTTGATGATCAGAGAAGGTGTTTGCGCTGTTACTTGAGGGGTATAAGTGCTATAGGGAGTAAAGTACAAGGGTGCTTTGTGTAATTAACTCCAAAGCTACAAAATTAAATTAGTGGAAATCCAATGCAATTTTTATGTTGATCGTTAACTACCATTAAGAATTTCTATCAGTCATTTTGCTCTCATTCTACCGGATTTTTATACATAGCATAATGATAAAAGAAATCCAATCTAAAACAAGAATCATATAGGCAAAGAAAGAAAACCTGAAGTTGCGAGCAGACGATTGCGTATACACATATCAATAGCCAATTCCAACAGCAACATTAATATCAATGCTGCAGCCATATGTGCCGAAACATGGAGAAACCCAATTATTGCCCGTCTTTTCCGTGACAATTTTGTAGGAACAAACGAATATGATAATAGCGTCAACACAAGAACTCCTGTTGAGGATACGTATGAGTGCTCTATTATAAACGTAAAAACGCTCTGCATTGTACTAAAGAAGCTCTGGAAACGGCCAGACCATGAATCATCGCGCAATATGTTGAAAACATCACACTGAGAGTGCAACACTAAATGTCAGTCCTCGGCTGAGGGGAACACAAGCAAATTGAACTGCATAGTTATTTTACAGTTAAGTACGTTCATATATTTTTATTTTGTTGACGATGTAACATCAGTAGGAAGAAACATAACCCGACTCTAGTAGCTAATGAACAGATTATTATATTCTGTCTCTTATGTCTATTTATAGAAGGATAATATTTAATTCTATATAACCGAAACAAATCCTAGTAAGGCTTGAACTTGATCTCATGTGAGATTTAATTGACCGGACAATATCTTCTTGCCTATTGACAGGTTATATACATCATTTGTGATGGAACATAAAACTTCAAAATATGTCGAGTATATCTGTATAAGACTTGCTACATTAAGAGGAACTACTCACCTGAGGGAACAGAGAAAAGACCAATATAAAGTAAATGAAGCCGCCAATGACGTCAAATTGCCAATTTTTCTTGCGAAATTTTAAAATGTTGCCGAGTGCAATCTGCAAGAACAATTTACACTTAAAAAATCAAGTAAATTCTATGAAAGGAAGGAAACGCGATATCTATTAGAAGCTAGTTAAAATCTAGAACTGTGTCTAAACCCTCATCACAACTTCGGAGTAGTGATGCAATAGTGCGGGCTTTAAGATAGAAGCAGAGCAACTCAGGTTCAAATCACTCTCTGCATGGATTTATAAGTAGATTACAACAATATTGTTGTGCGAAAATCCAGGTTTTGACCTGCAAAAAAGGCAATCAACTACAGGTATGTGCTTTAAATATAAAAGTATTTTTCTCATCCCTCATTACAACTTCAGAGTTGTGATGTACTCATAGAACTTCGAGAAAGCCAAATCCAGTAACTTGAGAAAAGTAAACATCCATGAAAATAAGCAACAAGTTGCATCCAATGCATCAACATTTTTAAACCATGGAAAAGAAGCATAAACAAAATGTAACTTACCCTACTAGAATCATCATAAGAAGGATAAGTAGCTTCACTCTTGTAAGTATTTCCGTAGAATTTGTTGAAGTTTTTGAAAACATGTGTCGGATGAAGGAAGGCCCCACCGCAGCCATTTACAAGCAAATGTTGGACATGGACAGGCTTATTATCTGAGGGAACACAAGAATGGCGCATGTAATGGTGCAAATCTCCAGCCATACGTAGCTTACATCTCCCCTTAAGGTAATCACGTATTAAATAAGATACATTTTTCCCAGTATTATCATTCCAGTACCAATCCAGAAGCCAATTTGGTTCATGTGTCATGACAATGACGCAGTCATTTATGCCAACCTGCAAAACTTTTCGAAACATTTGGAGTAAACAATTTGATTTGTAAAAATGTTGATATGTTGAATAAGAATTTTCAAGATATCGAATAGAAACTTTTTTCGGAATGGTATTGTGTGCAAATTCTCTTTAATTTAAAGCTTCGTCAATGATATTAACAAGTTGCGTATTCTAATATATTACACCATATTCGTAACATAGGAATAATTAATCAAAAGTAAAACAATACTTTGAGACAGAAATTATTTTTGAATAAGCATCCTACTGAAATATCAATGAATAAATCCAAAATAAATATATCCCAGTCTAACTATGATATCCAACTAAAACATTTACTACCTCGATTGATACAAAGTTACAAACAGCACACACCCTAGTTTCTGTTAGCTTGGATCATTACCCTAAATCTATTGGAAGGCTAAGCATTATACTTTTGACCTAAAGGTAAAGATTCTTTGCTCTCATACAAGAATAACTTTTTGCTTGAATTGAATACTCTAAATGGAAAATCTATCACTACTGTCTATATTATTTACTACACAAGATACACTAAGAGGCAGTGCACAGAAAATTAATTTCAAAATCGGTCCCATTAGACAAAATATTGGTGAGAAAAACAATACCTTGGATTGGCATAATTCTGCAAAAAACTTGAACTGATAGACATCAATGTCACCATGGAGAGCCTGGTCAAGACCAAATACCCACCAACCTTTCGGAAGTTGCAGTGCAAAATAACTCTTCTTCTGAGGCAAAAACCACCCACCCAACCAATTCTTATGACAAATGTACCTCATAAAAGTGTGGAGTCCATCAAACCAATCTGCAAAAGGAAAATAAATCAACTTAGTGTTTCACAAAAAAAACACAAGATAGTTGGAAAAATCAAAAGATAGCACCCTCTCTTTTTCAAAAGCTGAAATTGTCTGCTTCAACAGCAGTTGGTTGTTTTTCCCTTTTCTACAATTTCTCATCCCCAAAAGGCACATACCCTGATTTTCAGCCACTTTATTCCTAACAATGTAGGTTAGCACTTTCACCCAGGGTATTTTGGAAATAAATATTGCAAAAAACAAAAATTATAAAAGCCTGCCAAGGTAGGAGCAAAATGTAGCTTTGAAGAAAGGTCGTATTCTACTAGACTATATCAGCAAAGGTGAGGGAAGTTCCTTCGAATATTACTTATTTCATTTTATTTGAGAAAGCAAACTTAAATTTTATTTTTATAAAGAAAGCCGAAAGCGTTTCATAAGACAATATGAGTACAAACCATGATTTCCGGGGATGATAAAGCTCTGAGGCCCTCTATATTTTATCATTTCCGACACCCCGTAAGGAAGCTCTGGCTTGTTGATGGCTATATGTTCGGCCTTGTAAGAAGATGGAGGCTGAAGAGCATATTCAAATGGACAGAAAAGCCGTCTCTCGTATGAAAATGCAGAAGGATTGGGATACCTGTTCAAATTGCAAAAATTACATACAAGAAAGAGAAACAAATCATCATACATATAATGTCAGTAAAATAGCTTTCAATGAAAAATATAGGATGAAACAGTCAATACTCTTCCATCGATATGGTCAAACAAATGATTCTAAGTAGCCCAAAACACATTGTAAAACACACATGCATTCTCTATTCGGTTGATCAACGCATAACACATAACCAGATTACGTATGACTCATAAACAAATTATTAATCTATATATCTGTAATAAAATCCTAAAAGGTTAGAAATTAAAGAGAATGTGTAACATCAAAGAACTAGGCCTTTACTAAATCAATGTTGGGTTTGAGCATTGCATTCTGGATATGGATAGGTTATGAGCAGTGTATAGGTGCTCAGTTAAGGCAGTACACGGTTACTCTCCAGCAACAGCAACAACTGAGCCTCTTATCCCAAGCATATGGGGTAGGCAACATAATACTATACGATGAGGTTGCTATCCAAAAACATTTAAGCAATACCTCTTAAACAGTGAAACACACAGTTGAAAAAAATCAATCAATATAAATAAAACAGCACACTATAGCTACATGCGTGGATTCATTCTTGAAAGAAATGCCATTGATACCATGAGATCTTCATTCTTAGTTCACTGAGGTAGTAAACAGACAGCACTACATGTGATATACGGTGCAAGATCTTAACTGACTGAGTGGTGATATACTACCAAGGTCATCGATACTAAACTGAGGCAGGACTAAGGCCATAGTAGCATTCAAAGAACAAGATTCTTATTATTGTAGACCATAATCTGAGACATATAGAACAGGATCAAGAAAACAAAAGGAAGAATAATAAGATTTTCTAGTTTATTAAAAAGAACCCAATTGCCAAGAGAAAAAGACCTAAGAAAGTTTTTTCCGAGTTTGAGCTCTTCCAATATCATCAATAAATTATAATATAGATATTGTAGTCAAATGCAAGCTAAATTTGCAACGGATAAAGGACTCCTGAGGCCAGATCTCTGCTATTTTAACTCAGAAGGGCGAGGGTCCAAAATTGAAATCTCAATTTCATTCTTGGTATGACACATGGCAAGAAAAATGTTCATAATTTTAACATTAAAAACGTTAAAGTGTTTTTATTTCTGACTGATCGAATCTTCTTAAATCTTTAAAAAAAAAAACTACTATTTTACCACAGAAAAGGAGAGGGCCTAACAGTAAAACAATTTCCTTCTCAGAATGGCACTTGGCAAGAAAAATCATGATAATTTTGAGAAAAAATTAACATTATTTTCCCCCCCATTTTTTTTACTGATTAAATATTTAAAATCTCTACTAATTTGACAAAAAATCTTCTGAAATCATTTCCAAGTTATCCAAACACACATAGCACATGCAAGATACTAGTATTAAGTAATTAGAAAGTCATACAAAACAAACAAATGAGAAACTTACGCAAGATCACCTCCAATAAGAAGTAAGTCCCCACGAGGAAGAAACTGTTTAGGCTTAGAGCCACCAAGTTTAACTTTAAGTGAAGGTTGGGCCAAAAGTCGAGCTACTGCATAAGTAGAGTTCCCACCGTCGCCTGTGTCTGCCATGAAATCAAACCATAGTTCGTCTTTGTTGCAAAAATGGTCGTATAAAAGATCGCCATTTTTAGCATTGTCGGGTACCTTGTTCATTGCAGCCTGATTGTAGAAATTGGATGATAAGTTATAGTAATAAATTATATAAAAGGGGAACCCCAGCCACGAAGATCAGAGGACGAAAAAGAAAAGGATACTGTGGAAACTGCTAGCTTTTGTCCATATAGCAAAAAACAATCCTAGCACATTACCTCCTTATTTGAAGGGCATTAGTATTTCCGTTTCTGTCACTTATTCTTCCCAACTTACCCAGTGGTAAAGTACTAAATATGTGATGCCAGAGAACATTAGATAAAAACAAAGAGGCAGAAACGAATATTACTAATGCCTGCTAAAGATGGAGATGCTGTGCATATTTCCATAATCTAGGATGGTTTGCTGCTATATGGGCAAAAAGTGAGGGGAATTCCTGTAATTTAGCCAAGGAAAAGATAAATAACGTTTGGAGCAAATTAAAACTTGTAAAGGATGGGACGAGGAGGTAAAAGCCTTCAGTTTGCAAATGGCAATCAACATTCTGTACGAAATCATCAATAAGCATATCCTAGACTTGTGTGATAAATAAATAACAAGAAAAGCATACCTGCATCATGCGCATATCAAAACGTCCGACAAAGAGAGTAACAGATACCATGAGATCAAAAACTGTTTTAAATAAATCAGTTGATGTCCTGCAAAATAACAACCACCAAAATCGTGATAAGAACAAAGACGAACATGGAACCATTCAAAAAATCCTTTTCGAGCTAGAATTGCCTTACCCTGAATACCATGGAACCATATCCAAAAAATCAGGCTTCATTTGTTTCTTCAACTGCTCATATTCTGATACTGAGAGAGGATGAGTAAGAGCCCAGCTGTCAAATTCAAAGAATAACAACTATGAATTAAAATATATAAGAAAGTGTAAAAATATTGAGAAATGTTTTCACGAAAAAATTCTGCATCCAATTTTATTGTAATTGAAATAATCGAGGTGATTGTAATGAGGAATACTACCAGAGAAGTCAGAAGTGAATGTATCAAGTATACTTTCTTTTTAAGGATTATTTGTGTATAACAACCTTCATATATCCCTCGTCTAGCACTTATCACCCTTCGCGGGTTCATCTGATTCTTGGCAGGGCACGTGGCAAGAAATATTCTTATTATTTTGGAAGAAAAGATCAGCTAATTTTTTTATTTCTATCAGTTCAAATCTCTAATATTTTAACTAGCAATCGTTAAAAAATTTCTCATATCTTTTTCTATGATCTCTAACATTTACATAAACGTGCATCACACGTGCTAAAATACTAGTAAACCAGTTGAGAGTGTGTATATGACTTAAAAGTGGGAATTTCACATGATTGTTGATCAAAGGGATTGTTGATCAAAGGGTGTGTGGTGTGCTATTAAACCAGTTGAGGGTGATAATTGAACTTGATATGGGCATAAAAGAGGAAAAATTGACATGATTGTTTGCCAACTCAGGGATGGTATGTGCTAATAAACGAGTCGAAGGGTGATAAGTGTCATATGAGTTATTGATAATGTTTGTGCCAGTTATGAAGAGAAAGCAAAGAAATAATTCACATGGCGGAAGGATTTCAAATTCGCAAGCAACAAAAAAAGGGCCAAAACAGTTGATGAAAAGTACGTGTACCCTGTTGACCTCTCGACCACATAATTTGCCATATAGAGACCAATAAATGTGGCCCACAATGAAAATATGGGGGAAATTTCATCTGAAGAACCGTCACATGATCCGTTACAAGCCAGCTGGAAAATTAGACGTTATAAATATCAATACATTCCACATCAGCATTAGTTGTAATATAATTATAAACATAAAGCAGGAAGAGAAATTGTACCTCTCCATAAATGACCCATTTAGAATAGAAGGGATAATCGCTAGCAGATCCCACTGAAGCAAACCAAGATGAACAAATTTGGTCTTTCCATTCATGCATGCGAAGGAATTTGGATACCCAAGCATTTCTATCATGTTTCTTCCACATTGAGAAGAACCAAGAATTTTTACGATCCAACGATTTCTTTCTTAGCATAGCACGATTACCGCAATGACTATAAAAGACACAGCAAGCTATGCTAATGACCTGCATCAGAGCAAAGATGGGCAAGATTGAGCAAGCTATTTTGTAATAAATAAGGGGGGGAAAGGTTTAATTGCAGAAAACAACACTGCGGCTTACCCATGTAGGACTCATACCCCCTTCAAGCGATTTATTAGAACAAACAACTCCTCTGTTCACAAAACCCTTAAAAACACCCTATTTAACTCTAGAACTTTATATTGGATTTGAGTGTTTTTTAGGGCTTTAGTAGATGAACAGAGGGTGTTCTCACTGATAAAGGACTTGAGTAGGTGCTACATGGCGGTTGCGCAATTAATCCCCCACCCCACCCCACCTCCCCCACCCCTCCCCAAAAAAGAAGAAGAAGAAGATTCTTAAGATAAATGCATCATAAACACTCACGGCGCAATTTTGGATTATAGTTAGGATTTCTGGCCGTTTCCCTGCCACACGAGCAACAAGACCAACATACCAGAGGCCAAGAAATATGATATGAAATACCATAAGAAAAACGACAGATGAAATATATATGGTAAGATATAGAGAAAGATTCATCCTCAAGTCAACTCCCATTGACTGAAAACTCGGAAGATGATACAAAGCTGCAACGAAGATCCAAGCAATATACCTGCAGTATATACACACAGTCATGAAAGTTTACGATATTTTCCGTTTAGGCCCAGTTTGGCCTTGGAGTTGGATTAGAAAAACTCTAGTTTTGTTGAGTTGAGTTAACTACAAACTCTTAACTTCACTAATCCACCCTGCTTAGCTATGGATGAGGAGATGGGATAGCGAGAGTTATTCAATATAGCTAAAATATACTCCAACCTCATATATCTGAACTCTTAGAGAAGGGATGAGACAGGGTTAGATAGATCTAAAGGCCAAACGGCACCAGGTTTAGTTACTCCATTTCAATTTGCATGCCCTTTTGGCCACCTTTATTAGTTTCTATATACTTTTCCTTTTAGAAAATGATGAAGAGATCAGAATTTACTCCTGTAGTAGATGCAATTTAGATGTAATTACCAAAATTAATCCTAAAATTGTTGCAACAAGAAAACTTTTTATTCATTCCCAAATACTATATGAGGGCAGTATAGAACTTTTACATTCATATCATCCTCTGTTAAAGAGAGGTTGCACTTTTTGTTGATTAGGGTGTAATAGGCCAAACATACAAGTAATTTAAAACAGAGAGTAATTTTTTAAGTAGAAGGCAAAGACTTGAGAACAAGAGTTTGCATAGCCTATTAACAGTTAACAAAATTAACTATAGCTATCCAAATTCCAAAACCAAACAGGGCCTTTTTGATATTTCTCATACAATTGGGGGGGGGGGGGGCTAGTCATTTAGTAAAGATAAAGATTACATACCAGCGACTAAAATTTGAATAACTTGGCTTTATAGTCTTCCTAATAAATGGAGACGAGAAGAAATAGAAAAATCCAAACAAGCACGCATACAATGACCACCATTTTATATTCTTGTCTAGCTCCTGTATGAGGGTGTGCATGTTATCGGACGAGATGAAGAAAAGGCATCCAACTACCACTGCAAATAGAGCGTGCTGAGAATGCTGATGCGGATATGGATAAGTATGAGTGAATATCGCCCGGACCCGCTCCATTTTGAGCGTATTGAACAAAGGGCCTTTAGAATTCTTGTTAGTGCCCATCGAATTAACACTAAAACCTTTCTATAGCTGTCGTCAAGAATTTGAAAATTGATGAGAACCACATCCACTAGAAATAAAATCTAAAACGGATAGATCTTGTCCTGCAGAAAGAGGTTGTATGGTCATCTAGCTTTCAATCAGGCGGCATGCAATAACTGGCATTAGGAATAATTGCATACAACACTCCAGTAATCGACCCCGTATAGCACTTATAACTCAAAGTGATTTATTAACACAAACACTCCCTCTACTTCTCGCCTAAAACCCTCAAAAACAATAAAATTCAACACTAAACAATAAATGTCATTATGTGGTCTCAAGTTGAATTTAATTGTTTTTAAGGGCTTCGGTCGATGAGCAGAGGGTGTTTGCACTAATAAATCACTTGAGGGGTATAAGTGAAAGGGGGGTTTTGTGCAATTAACCTTTGGCAAAAAAACAGATAAGAGAAAACAGCCGAATGCAATATGCGCATTTCATCCAAAAGAAGATGGTGGAAAACTAAAAAACTCAAGGGGAGAAAGGGGCGCAGCCCAATGCAATAAATCATACATAGCAGCATAAGTTCTCTAAATATTACATGCATTATAAAAGAACAAGTACAGGATCAGTTTCTAGCTATCGATCGGGCAGTTTGAGGAACATCCCTTGGCTCGTTCAACTTTATTTGTACAGAAAAAAGGGTAAATTTTTCACCTTGAAGACAATGGAGCATTACAATGACCCTAAAAAGGATAAGTGAAAGCACCCCCTATGCAATATATGATATAAAGATTCTCTTAAGATGACATTAAGATTCTCTTAAGATGGCATGAATTAGAGAAGCATAGGTTTGGAACCAGTTTCTTGGGCTCATTACCATTTTTTTGGGTAAAAGGGTAAAATTTATGCCCCTTTGTTTCATTAGATAACAATCGCAACAACGGCAGGCCCTTGTCACACATATACGAGTCCCTTGTTTACTACCATTCCATCGTCGATTGAATCAACAATTATCATCATCCGCAATTCATAGGTCGTGATTTCTCTAATATGGCATGCATTGGAGACTAGTTAGTACAAATGAAGGTAACCACAAACTACAACGAATACAGGTAGCTCCTCATTCCAATAAACCCAAAGGTTCAAATAACCTAATTTTGTCGATTTGTATTTTTTCAAAACCGTTGATAGATAGCGTTAACCATTAAATAACAATAGAAGAGACGATCAACTGAAACAGCTTGAGTAACCCATAAAATTCTGAACTTTGCCCACAAATAGCAAACACCCATGACTCATTTTTACGCAAAAATGATGGAACCCTAATGGGTTTTTCAAAACACAGCAAAGATTCACGGTGCAAAATTGCGCATTGAGAGAGGGAGGGAGATGGAGAGAAGGAGGTACCTGAACTCGAAGGCGGTGGAGAGATGAAAAAGATGAGAACTTTCAGAGAGAGAAAGAAGGGGGTTTTCTTCTTCTTCTTCTTCTTTTATTTTTTGTTTTTTTTTTAGGGAGAGAATGGGAAATGGAATTAATTGGGAAAGAAGAAGAGACGCAGCATGTTCACGATTCCCCAACTCTTCAAGTTTCCTAATTTTGGTAAAGATGTCTTGGGATGCTTGTGTTTTTCAAACCCGGCTCTTTATTTTATTTATTTATTGATTTCAAAAGGATTTCAAAAACTCTTTATTTTATTATTTCCTCCCTTTACCTTTGTATTTCTTTTCTTTTCTTTTTTTTATTTTAAGTTCGATTCCATGAATGTTTTTCAATGGATCCAATACTTATCAAAATCTTATCTTAGGTCCGTTTTGTTTATGGTTGACAAAAGAAAATGATAGAATGACACGAGAAATGGTTCCGGCGTTACCGATCTTGTGATATTGTAGATCAAAATTATTTGTAAGCAGCTGAGCCAGTGATTGAAAAGCAACAAACATTAAATCTTGCGGTCTCGTAAGATGACGAGATATACGAGGTCGGAGTATCCATCCTTCAAAAAAAAACACAACATAAACCATTTGGTTTTCAAACAGCAGATGCAAACAGGTAATAAAAAGTCTAGAGGTTGCCGGTTTAAAATTTTTTATTTAAAGGTTGGTCCTTATTTGAGTGGTACTCAAGAAAAGAAATCATGCAGCCGATCCTATGGGTTTAGGATAAGGATCCATTTCCCTGCTCACGATTAATATAACTTTTTCGACTTTTCTTCTTTTTCTCTATGATTTATCTTTTCTTTTCTTTTCTTTTAATTTTTTAAAAAAGGTTGTTGCTTCTGTATGAATCTATGGTTATTTATCAATTGCTACATTAATGCGAGCAATGCATGTGGTTAGGCAAGAGAAACTTGGGGGTCAATCTTTAATGGGGAAGGAGTGCACGATTCATGTTGGAACTCTTGCACATCATAGAATAGTCATATTGGACTTGGTCTGATTCGTTAGGGCTTTTCACAAAATCGAGTCCTCATTGCTTGAAACCGCCCCTTGTTATTTTCACACGATTTTAGTTTTGAAAACATTGAAAGGTTCCTTTCTTTTCAGACCCAGAAAATGATATCACCAGCACAAAATGCACAAAATGTTGTTTTCTTAAAACATCTTAACTCGAGCGACAAAAACACTGCCCTGGTATGTGGGGAGTTCCTAGGTTCGAGCCAGTGGCAACAACAGCAATAATAGCTACCTTGAGAAGAAACTCGCTTACAAACTATTTTTTATTAGAAAAAACGGAATCTCAGATGCCACATGAAGGAATTTACTCATATAATGTCGAAAATAATCAATCATCCATCCTTTTTTTTGGATGATCGGAATCCGTCATTTTCATCCTCATCCTTCAAGACGTGCATACACCAAAATTTACATGATTGACACATTTTCACTGTTGATTTTGTGATGTAAAAATACGGAAAATATTTTATCATCAGAAAACCATTAATTTTGCACCCACTACTGAAAATATATTAGAATCATAAAAAATTTGGTGCATCCACATCTTAGAGGATGAGAATGAAGATGGTGGATGCCCATTGTCAGAAAAAATGGTGGATAGTTTATTTTTTCCGACGCTGTAGAAGGAAATTTTCTCCTATGAGATATGAGATTTTGTTTTCTCTTTTTATTATTATTTCTATTTATGTATCTCTTCTTAGGATTTAGGAATATGTTCAACATCGATTTTTGCTAGCCTCCCAATCTCTCATATAAACCATCAAAATATGGAGAATGCCAAATGGTCATTAAGCATATAACAAAATCTTCTCTTGTTCTAGTTTTCGGAATCAGCAATTTGATATTTATTTGAAAATTATCGGTTTTAGGTCAACAATGTGCTGTAAAAAATTTGTTAGATTTTTACTGAAAATATGTTTCATAGCCTAACGAATGGCAAAGAGGCCTAAACTTTTGCAAAAAAATTAAATGCAGGGCCAAAATAAAACCGCGTGGACCCAGGCGGGGTCTAAAAGCAACCAAAAACCCCCAGACCATTAAAATAGAATTATTTAATGTCATGAGAAAGAGCAGGCGCATAAAATATTAGTATACCTTTATGTTATGTTTTTTTTGTATTGGTTGATGTGGTAATCTTACTCGGGGTCATCAAACCGCTGATTTCAGGCTTTTCGTGTCGTGAAAAGTAACGGATCATCAATCATCTCGCGAAAAAGCCGGATCCACCACCGGCCCACGATAGACGCACAGGGACCAGACACGTGTCATAATTTCATTGGACTCCTTTTCAGAAGCGATGAAATTTCAAGAATGTGCGTACCAAAAAAAATACTCTGAACACCATGCTAGCTCACTCTAGAATCCTTGGACGGGTTCTCCATACATGTGGAGGAGCCTATTCAGGGGCTATGCAAGGTCTTGCACCATGCAGCCCTTTACATAGTAGATTTTTCCGTGCCTACCGGCCCACCAAGAAAAAACTTCTCTACCTGTAAGTCTTTCAAGGGCTTGTAGAGAAATTACAAACCCTTATAGAGAAGATTTTTGGAGCATGTTTAGGGTCTGTTTGGTATATTGAGCCCTAAAAACTTGACTGTATGAAGTTTTTATTTCGCTGAATCAAGAATATCATGAGTCAAGAAATTTTTCTTCCCTTGAGTGTGAAGTTTTGGGTTTGTTTGGATTTTTTTGACTTCTTGAGTGACAAAATTGGGATAGCATTTTGTTTGTTTGCGGATTGAGTTAGGTTTTGGAGTTGAAATAATGGTAGAGTATGAGAATCTATCATGAGAATAAATCATATCATCCTAACCACATATTAATATGCTCTATCAATAATGTAATGACCACTATTTTTATAATACCATTTTTGTAGTGTTACTTTTGTACTTAATAGTATTCTATGAAAATCCTTCTTTACGCTCTCTTATTGAAACTTATATTTTTAAAAGAGTATTCTTGTTTCAAGAATCTATGTGTGCTGGGTTAGTTTCAACACAAGAGTTCCAACCTTAAAGTCACGTGTTCGAATTCCTATTGAAATATTTAATTTTATTTTAAATCCCTGAGTTTTAAACTGATTAGTATTTTAAAGATAGAAAAAAAGATTTTCTTTTAATTAAAAATAAAATTGTTTGTTCCTTTAATTAATTTGTTTGTTGTTTTGATTTCGTGGGATTAATAAGATTTTAATAGGTTTTAACCTCGTAACCCTTCACTCTTATTCTCTCATCTCCTCTTCACTGAAAAAGGGAAGGAATAAAATCCAGTTTTCTTCCTCCATCATTTTCTCATCAAAAAAAAAGAGAAACCCTAATCCCTTCTACCGCTATATTCTTCTTCCTCTCCTGCCTCTTCTTGTTCTCAACCCCAAATTTATTTTTCCTCTCCTGCCTCTTCTTCGCCTCCGATCTGAAATTCCTAGCCCGAAAACTTGAACGAAGGAGAAGGAAGTTCCCATGCACCCATCGTCTCCATCGAATCGACACATCTTTTACCCATTAAGGAAAATCTTAGATCCTCCTTCATTGTAAGCCCCTTCTTCCTATTAGATATGTATGCCCTAGAGGCCATTTATTGTATATTACAGTGGATGCTTGGACATATGCATATACAGGATAATCTTGCTTAACATGATAGCATACTGTTTGGTTTGTCTTTATCTTAACATGTGTATATATTTTACGTGATATTATATATCACCAATACATGTTGATAAAACCCATAATATTTTTTGCTTGACTACCAGAATTATGATGCCGATCATACTAGTGGGGCCTAGGTAGTCTATTAGCACATCCTTAAATGTTCTCAGTCGTGAGAGTATCGAGATAGCGTATCGATACTCCAGAGTAGACTAGTGTATACATTTCTTTATCCTGACCGAGGCAATGGTTGGCCCTACAACCATCGATGTTTGACACCAAAGATTGTATATAAGTACTCATTAGAGAATGAGTGCACCGAACGGACTCACCGAGAACTCTTAGATGGTATTATACCTATCGTCAGATAGCAGTTCTCTAGTGACGTGAGTACATGGTAGTCTGTAAACCTAAGATCGTCATAGTGTCTTGTGCGATTCCTACTGTGCTTTGATTACTGCCCTATCATGGCTTTGAAGAGCCATAATGTAACAACCCTAAACTTTCTGTACAACTTTCTGTATAATTTTTCAAAAAAAATACAGAAATTGGTACTTTTGCCTGAGCACAGGATATAAATTTGTTTTGCTTTTTAATAGCAAGAAGGAGCTTGCAGCTTATTGGTAAGACCTTGCACTGCTGAACCAAACCACCAGAGTTCAAATCTCATTAGCCACATTATTTTAATATTGTTTTATTTTAAATTTTTAGAAGTCCAAGGGATTACACGTGCATAACTTGTAAAACCCCCACTACACATATAAAACAAACTGACGCAGGGGCTACACCATATGACACAGGACACGTGGAAGCGAGCCCCGGCACGACTCGGCCGACTCGGGCCGGCGACTCGGTCGACTCGGCCCGTCGCCGCCGGCCGAATTGAGCCGGATCGCCGAGTTGTCAATAGTGAAAGTGTGTCTCTCTGCCTCCCTATTACCCCTGTACACTTTAAGTTTCCTGCAATTTAACAGAGCCTTTTAAATTCAATTAAAACCCCATTAAACCATATTTTTAATACATTTTTTAATACATTTTCAATTCATCCTTTCACCTACCCTAACCCTAGCTTTACCCTATAAATACCACCCCTAGACACACACCCCTCACTCAAAATTCTGTCCAAACTCTCAAGAAATTCCTCTAGAAATTTGTGTACAAGTGGAGTTAGCGAAGGGCAAAACTCCGGCGACGAAACGACGCACCGGCAAATCCTACGTCTTCCTCTCCCTCTTCTCTAACCTCTAAACCAGTAAGTCCCCCCTCCCTTTTCTATTCTCTATTTTTAAAACTTCTTTTAATAAAACCCGACGGAAGCGGAGTTAAATCCGACTTCCGATTCGATTTTCTTATAAAGTTTAATTTTCCTTAACACGCCCATGTTAAACCCTTATATGTCGACCATTAATCATTAACAAAGCATGTTGAACAAGTTTCATAGCAAAACATTTCATTTTGTAACTTTTACCGCTCTTTTTCAGTAAAATACCATGTAGTTTACTTTCTACTTTAAAACATCATTAATCTTGCTATACCTTTAATTAGATCACGAGGTAATGACCTAACTCCTCACAACACTCATATGCAACATAGCACAATACCTTTCGTGAACATAGAATACGGGAAAACGAAACTTTATATATAAATACCATTTACTATTAAAACCGTTTTTTACAAGATTATGTTTTTTACACAAATCTTTGCAAAGCGCCGCTACAACCTATTTTGGGGAACCCGTTCGGGATGGTGCGGATTATTGCACATCCTCGGGCTTAGTAGTGCGAGATGCAGACCTCCGCAAGGAGCATTCGATCTCGAGAGATTTGAAATACGAATATCTTAAGAAAATGAGATTTCTAGAGAATAATAAAATAAAATTATTTTTATAAATATATATATATATATATGCATGATCAAAATATCTATTTTTGATATATTATAAATATTTCAGTTTTTCTAAAATCACAGAATCACTTTACATGATAATACCATGAAATTCCATACAAGTTCAATATTACAATTAAATACCCTATATTATGAAAATAGGTTTCGTTCACTAGAAATGTCACATTGTAGGGTTCCTAGGCACACTAATGAGGTCTCACAAGGCATCAACCATGCCAATTTCAAATTTTACAAGTGCCGAGAAACCCTAATACGGATCGTTAACTAGATTTTTAGGTGAAAGATGCAACTAGTTAACAACTTAACTAAGTGAACGGAAATACAACCTTTGTAGATCCGGTTCTCCACCTCCATGGCTCCATGATGAAGTCCCTTTGCTGTCCAAGTCGAATCCCGGGCTCTAGCGTCGGCTTCATCGGAGAAATGGGCGGGCTAGGTCATCGACTACGATACCGAAGATGATCTACGTCGAGGCATCACTAGATCAAGCTCCCACTTCACCAAGTCTTGAAACTTGTGAAGAAAACACCCTATAATACTTGGCAAGAGGTAGAGGATGAAAAAATAGGAAGTGGGTTCACTTTAGAATTGGATTTCTCACTCTTTTTCTCACTTTGCCATTGTTGGTAGTAAGCTTCTTCATGTGAAGAAGAAGAAGAAGATGAAAAGAATATTATGATAAGTTAATTAAAACCAAAAGAAAAATAAATCCTTATCATAATATGAACCATGGTTATGTGTAGAGAATTGACTAAGGTTAGATGAATGGTTAGGGTTAAGGATGAAGACAAAATGGTCACTTTGGTCAAAGCTTCATGAAGCTTCAACAAGCTTCAAGAAAGAAAGCAACCATTTTCTTTTCTTTTGCCATTTCTTTTTAATCCAAATTAAAAAGATAAAAGAATGAATAAATAAAAACCCTAACCATTTACTTAACCAAGGTATCATCAAACATAATTCTTTACACAAACCCTAGCATTCATGTATCATCAAACATGATACAAACTTGTGCACAAAAGTATATCACATATACAACTTGTGCACTTCAAGTGAGAAAATCCATTTAAAGTGAACAAATACTAGTTAATGTAAAGTAATATATCAAATATATAATTATACATTAAATCATTAAATCAACACTTGATTTAACGATCCGGTCATATCGCATATGACCGACTAATATCCAATGTATCGGCTTATCGAATCAATCCTCGATTCGATAACTAGGTTATGTCGCATACAACCATTCGATACATTCATCACGAGAATAGAATGCGGTATCACATACACGCATTATTCTCGGTCCCGCACATATCTCATATGCGGTCCTATTTCGTTTCGCTTGAGCCAGGAAACCTCTGTGTAGGACTCTAAAGACTCGTCAATACGCCGGCAGCAGATGATGATCATATCAAACACCCACAAGCCGCAAGCGGTCTGCTAAACGTAACGGCCACCCGGGTATTGAGCGATCAGAAGATCGATGAGCAAGCCCGCTCACACTCCTGTGAATCCAACCAGTAACACTTACCGTACAGTCCGGTCTCGTCGTCTGATATGTCGCATATCTCGTCTAGGGGTGGTAAACGTCAGACCTCAATAGCTCGATAAGTCGTGTCGATATGAGGTCTATAACAGTTCGAGAAACTACTGATAACACTTACTAGTAAATCTCAGCAACCCTGGCCAGGGATTTCCGGTTATAGCCAATCGAACACAGCGCAACATCAACTCCCTATACCGGGAGAGACGAATCCCCTCCTATCGCTCATTGCCTCCATGTGATTCGGGACTGTACCCAAAAACCACCGTTTTGCACGCCCTCTTGGACGTGGTAAGATGGAAATCAAAGCACAGTGGGAATTACACAAGACTCTATGACGATCTCGGGTCAACAGACTACTCTGTACCAGTGTCACCAGAGAACTGCCATCTGACGTAAGGTATAATACCATTTGGGAGTTCTCGGCGAGTCCGTCCAGTGTACCCAGTCTCCACTGAGCACCCGTATATCATCTCTGATGTCAAACACCAATGGATATAGGATCATCCATCGCCCATCTGTATGGGTCGAGAAGGTATACGCTAGTCTACTCTGGTATATCGATGCCCCGTCTTGATATACCCACGACTAGGGACTTTGAAGGATGTACTTATGGACTACCATGTCCCCACTAGTATGATCCGCATCATAGTCCAGGTAGTCAAGTACACATCCTAAGGGCTTTACCAACATGTAACAGAGAGACAATCAGTATACATGTTAAGGTAAAGAGTAACCAGATAGCATACTATCATGTCGAGCAAGAAAGTCCTCCCCATATATGTCCCAGCATCCACTACAATATACATCCTATGTATAGCAATGGCCTCTAGGGCATACATATAACTAACACACATATATAAAATTTACATCTATGATAATTCTAAAGACGATAATTAAATACTTGGGGTGTATTTTGAAAACTATACAAAAGTATTTTTACATAAAACCCCTCAAGTTTTATAAATTACAATAAGGACCCTAGTAAATATAGGTTTAAGCGGGACCGGTCTCTTGAGCCTCAGGGAGCCGGAGATATGGGTGCTTGTTTATTTAAGGTAGACAACTTAACAAACGGTGTTATCAACACGGTAATCGTCTTTGAAAAAAACACAAATCCTGCCGTCCATGTGCAGCGGTTACCGATAACACCAAAACATAATTCAGGAATTTAATTTCTTTTATAATTGTCTGACTCAGACTGAGTCTCATTATAATCAATCTGACTTGAATGTGATTCAAGTACAATCTACAATATAACAATTCAATATGAATCCATATATTCAATCTGTTCAAACTATTCAATCTGTATTGACCGAACCGAACCATGGATATACTTCCATTACATGATTCTCCAGTTACATCCATGATTCTCCAGTTACATCCATTTACTGATATCATGGTTTCGGCAAGTCATCCAATTATACAATCTATATTACAAGACAATACAAGTTGCAATACAATACAAACAATATTTCGCGGGGTTTAAGGGGTAGATTGGTACGGAAGGTGTTAGAAGTGGAATGAGACTGCAAGACTTAAGACACCTAACCTGAATTCAATTGCCGTTGTTCCGGGTTGTATAACGGAGTCTTGTACTTCCATTTGCCTCTAGTCTCTGGCATACAGAGACTCCTCTCGTATATACTGGCATCCTTCTGTACCAAGCTATAAATAAACAGCGTTTACTCTAAATACAACTTTAAAAACTACACTCTCTCTCTCTTACTCTCTGTCTATTCTACTTCTCCCTTATTTTTGGGGCTTACCGAGCGATTTGTTCGCTGACGACATTCTCTTTCTTCTTCTTTGAATGTCGTTAGGTGATTCGGACCTTCCAGAGATCAAGCACAGCGTTGAAGACTTGGACCAGTTTATTGAAGACCCCGAACTATAGTATACCTGTACACATTTCATTTCAGTACTTTCCATTTCTATTATGCCATTGTTTAGGCATTGCTTTCATTCAGATGTATTTACTTTTCCATGTACTGTAAAAGAATGTTAATAAATAATTTTTTTGTTCAATTATATCTTTTGTCTTTTGTGCATTTTCATTTATATTGCTTAGATACGCTTAGCGTATTTACTTCAGAGTAAATACGTAGCGGCCAATCGCGTCTCCTTCGCCGTATTCCGGGAAGCGGGGCGTGACAGGTTTTGTTTGCGGTCCATGCAGGTCAGAGCTGAATGGAACACTACCATGCAGTTCTGTTCTGCGTGAACAACCTAAGCAATATAACACAAGAATTAGCAACTAAAACATTTTTTACAATTCATACTTCTTGAATCTCATCATTTCATATACTTTGAATCTGTCCTAACCCAAAATTCCCTTACCACTTTTACAATCTTACCAAAACCTTCGCATTCTTTAGTTCCTTCACATATTTTTCATACACTGTCGGTACTTCAGTCACCAAACTTCCTTGAATCCGTTACACTTTCCTTTTACAAATTTCGAGGACGAAATTTTTATAAGAAGGGTAGAATATAATAACCCTAAACTTTCTGTACAACTTTCTGTATAATTTTTCAAAAAAAATACAGAAAGAGGTACTTTTGTATGAGCACAAGATATAAGTTTGTTTTGCTTTTTAACAGCAAGAAGGAGCTTGTAGCTCATTAGTAAGACCTTGCACTACTGAACCAAAGCACCAGAGTTCAAATCCCATTAGCCACATTATTTTTAATATTGTTTTATTTAAAATTTTTAGAAGTCCAAGGGTTTAAACACGTGCATAACTTGTAAAAACACCACTACACATATAAAACAAACCGACCCAGGGGCTACACCATACGACATAGGACATGTGGCAGTGAGCCCCGACCCGACTCGGGCCGGCGACTCGGTCGACTCGGCCCGCCACCGCCGGCCGAGTTAAGCCGGGTCGTCGAGTTGTCAACAGTGAAAGTATGTCTCTCTGCCTCCCCATTACCCCTGTACACTTTAAATCTCCTGCAATTTAACAGATCCTTTTAAATTCAATTAAAACCCTATTAAACCATATTTTTAATACATTTTTTTAATACATTTTCAATTCACCCTTTCGCCTATCCTAACCCTAGCTTTACCCTATAAATACCACCCCTAGACACACCCCTCACTCACAATTCTGTCCAAACTCTTAAGAAATTCCTCTAGAAATTTGTGTATAAGTGGAGTTAGCGAAGGGCAAAACTCCGGCGATCTTCTAACGACGACTCTAGGAGCTTCTGGCGACGAAACGACGCACCGGAAAATACTACGTCTTCCTCTCTCTCTTCTCTAACCTCTAAGCCAGTAAGTCCCTCCTCCCTCTTCTATTCTCTATTCTTAAAACTTCTTTTAATAAAACCCGACGGAAGCGGAGTTAAATCCAACTTCCGATTCGGTTTTCTTATAAAGTTCAATTTTCCTTAACACGACCATGTTAAACCCTTACATGTTGACTATTAATTATTAACAAAGTATATTGAACAAGTTTCATAGCAAAACATTTCATTTTGTAACTTTTACCGCTCTTTTTCAGTAAAACACCATGTAGTTTACTTTCTAATTTAAAACATCATTAATCTTGCTATACATTTAATTAGATCATAAGGTAATGACCTACCTCCTCACAATACTCATATGCAACATAGTACAATACCTTTCGGGAACATAGAATATGGGAAAACGAAACTTTATATATAAATACCATTTACTATTAAAACCGTTTTCTACAAGATTATGTTTTTTACACAAATCATTGCAAAACGCCGTTACAACCTATTTTGGGGAACCCATTCGGGATGGTGCGGATTATCGCACATCCTCAGGCTTAGTAGTGCGATATGCAGACCTCCGCAAGGAGCATTCGGTCTCGAGAGATTTGAAATACGAATATCTTAAGAAAATGAGATTTCTAGAAAATAATAAAATAAAATTATTTTATAAATATATATATATATATATATATATATATATATATATATATATATGCATGATCAAAATATCTATTTTTGATATATTATAAATATTCCAACTTTTCTAAAATCACAGAATCACTTTACATGATAATACCATGAAATTCCATACAAGTTCAATATTACAATTAAATATACTATATTATGAAAATAGGTCTCGTTCACTAGAAATATCACATATATAAAATTTATATCTATGATAACTCTAAAGACGATAATTAAATATTTGGGGTGTATTTTGAAAACTATACAAAAGTATTTTTACATAAAACCCCTCAAGTCTTATAAATTACAATAAGGACCCTAGTAAATATAGGTTTAAGTGGGACCGATCTTTTGAGTCTCGGGGAGCCGGAGATATGGGTGCTTGCCTATTTAAGGTAGACAACTTAACAAACGGTGTTATCAACACGGTAATCGTTTTTGAAAAAGACACAAATCCTGCCGTCCATGTGCAGCGGTTACCGATAACACCAAAACATAATTCAGGAATTTAATTTCTTTTATAATTGTCTGACTCAGACTGAGTCTCATTATAATCAATCTGACTTGAATGTGATTCAAGTACAATCTACAATATAACAATTCAATATGAATCCATATATTCAATCTGTTCAAACTATTCAATCTGTATTGACCGAACCGAACCATGGATATACTTCCATTTGCATGATTCTCCAGTTACATCCATGATTCTCCAGCTACATCCATTTACTGATATCATGGTTTCGGCAAGTCATCCAATTATACAATATATATTACAAGACAATACAAGTTGCAATACAATACAAACAATACAAACAATACTCCGCGGGGTTTAAGGGGTAGATTGGTACAAAAGGTGTTAGAAGTGGCATGAGACTGCAAGACTTAAGACACCTAACCTGAATTCAATTGTCGTTGTTCCGGGTTGTATAACGGAGTCTTGTACTTCCATTTGCCTCTAGTCTCTGGCATATAGAGACTCCTCTCGTATACACTGGCATCCTTCTGTACCAAGCTACAAACAACAGCGTTAACTCTAAATACAACTTTAAAAGCTATACTCTCTCTCTCTCTCTTACTCTCTGTCTATTCTATTTCTCCCTTATTTTTGGGACTTACCGAGCGATTTGTTCGCTGACGGCATTCTCTTTCTTCTTCTTTGAATGTCGTCAGGTGATTCGGACCTTCCAGAGATCAAGCCCAGCGCTGAAGACTTGGACCAGTTTATTGAAGACCCTGAGCTGTAGTACACTTATACACATTTCATTTCAGTACTTTCCATTTCTATTATGCCATTGTTTAGGCATTGCTTTTATTCAGATGTATTTACTTTTCCATATACTGTAAAATAATGTTAATAAATAAATTTTTTGTTCAATTATATCTTTTGTCTCTTGTGCATTTTCATTTATATTGCTTAGATACGCTTAGCGTATTTACTTTAGAGTAAATACGTAGCGGCCAGTCGCGTCCCCTTCGCCGTATTCCGGGAAGCGGGGCGTGACACATGCAAACGGGTTTTAGTTGGGTACAGTCCTAAGTCACATGGAGGCAACGAGCGATCGGAAGGGATTCATCTCTCCCGGTATAGAGAGTTGATATCGCGATGTGCACGATTGGCTATAACTATAAGTCCCTGGCCAAGGCAGGCGGGATTTACTGATAAGAGTTATCAGTAGTTTCTCAGGTGGTTATGAGCTAGATATCGGCATGACTTATCAGTTTATTGGGGATTTGACGGATTCCAACCCCCAGACCCGGTATGCGACAGTCTCAGACAAAGAGATCGGACTGTACGGTGAATGTCACCAATATGTTCTATAAGGATCGGGCGAGCATGCTTGTCGATCATTCTTTCAATCAATATCTAGGTAGTCATTACGTGCAGCTGGTACCGCTGACGTGCTTATGGTTATAAATATGATCCTAAGCTACCACCAACGTATTGTCGAGTCTTTAGAGTCTCACACAGAGGTTTTTTAGCTCAGGCAAAACTATGTAAAGTGTGTATAAGGATACGCGCATGAGTTCAATTAAACACGTGTATTATTTTTATCGTATGTTTTATGATAACAGGCAGTATATATATTGATATAACCGGATTATTAAATCAAGTGTTGATTTAATAATTATATATATATATATATATATGTATATATATATGTATATATATGTATATATATATGTATATATGTATATGTATGTATGTATGTATGTATGTATTAATATCATGCTTATTTTATTTTTTCTTCTCTTTATATATATATATATACATATATATATATATATATATATATATATATATATATATATATATATGATACAAATATCATTTGTCATGTATGTTGATACATGATTGTAGCGTGTATAAGATGCACATGGAAAGTGAGATGAGAACAAAACAATTTCTTTTTTATTTATTAAAGAAAATGAATCATGAAAAAGCGAAGTGTGTAGATTTTTGTATACTTCTTATGACTTATCTTTTTGGATAAATATGGCTACTTCTTTTGTTCTCTTCCTCGTTCTCACATTCACTTTCTTTCTCTTGAGTTTTCATTTAGAGAGAAAGAAAACGAAAAGGAGAAGAAAATTAGTGAGCAAACCATTCTACATCTTCTTTCTTCACTTCTTTAGCAAATTAGTGTTAGAACGTTTCTTCATATACACCTAGTTTGTGAAGCGGGAGCTTGTGTTAGGAAAATCTCAAGATGAATCATCTTTGATAAGGAGATCAATAATCAAGCTTGATCCCGGAGTCAAGGAGCATAGCCGGAGTTTAAGGAGATGTGGCTAATACGCTACAAAGGTTGTAGTTTCAAAACCCTAGCTCTAGTTTCTTTTAGTCTCTTGTAGCTTACTAGTTTTAGTTTTTGGATTGATTCTAGGCTTTAAAGTGTTTTAGCTCTCTTGAAATTTTAACATTACACTTCCGCTTGATCAAAAATTATATCTTAGTGAGCATAGCATGCGTACACTAGTATCAGAGCCACCCCCAAAGACTTTAACTTGTTTTGACGACGATTCAGTTTCGGATCAAGAAGTTTTCCCGATTTTTTTGTTCCTAAGTTTAAGCCTTTCTGTCCTTTTTGAAAAACGTGACCTGGAATTTTTTTGATAGGTGCCATTGTACTGTATATGCACTAAAAATGATAAGGAAGAAACAGGGAAGCAATCTGTTGCACACCGGCCGCCCAGGTCGGCCTTTTGGCCGCCTGGGTCAACCAATGCGCAACAGATTGCCCCATGTTTCTTCCAGTGGCCTAAACTCTGGATATAGGGATTTTTGAGATGTATTAAATTTGCACAGTTTATGATTTGATCATACTTGTGTTTGAGGGAAGTCCGAGAAACTTCTTGATCGAAATTCTAGTATCGTGTTTTGTTTCCGCATTTATTGACATCCGTTGGTAAATGTCACCTAATTGATGAGTGATCAATTAGGCGAGATTGCGCATTTGATATTTGTGATATTGTTGTGAATGTTGATGTTGTTGATGTGATGGATAAACGGATCGTTGTGTTGAATAGCCCCTCATGTGAGATATTTGTACAGTTTATGATTCATGTTTATTCTTTTATTTGGGACGAGCGGCCAAATTGTGGTTGTCGTTTCCATTATTTGTATATTCTTTTATTAGGATACGGCCAGATTGCTGTCGTAGTCGCCATTGTATATTTTTTCATTTACTGTACTAGGATTACCCTACGGTGAAGCGCTCGAGTCGCCGGATTCTAGAATGCAGCGGATGACCATTTTAAGGAGTTGAGACCCGAGTCAGCTCATTCTTGAATTGGCGGGTGGCTCGCCGCGCTTGTATAGAGTTAGGATAGACCTAAGATGGAGTGCTCAAGTTACCGGGTCCTATAATGCGCTGGGTGACCCACTCATGACATTGAGTGCGGGTTGCCCCACTTCTAAGATTGGCGGGTAGCTTGTTGCCCTCGTAGGGGGTCTAGGATCGATCTTGTATGGGCTATTCACACGACCGTGGAATGTCGTGTTTCATTTGCGGTTCAAACGAAACGCGCGATTCCTAGAATATTTATTTTTCCATATTCTGTGATGTTTATATCATGCCTGAGATGACTAAATATATATATATATATATATATATATTAAATAAAATAAATGTTTTTAAATGTTTTGCATCTGCGCTAGCCCTGCCTCTGCCCTGCCGTAAGTTAAGTAACCTTACGGTGAAGACCCGAGGCCCCACGGCGAATGCGAATGGCATATATTAGCATTGTATTTTCGTTGTTTCTAGTGTGACAGGATGCTATATGATGGGATTGCATTAATTTGGATTAATGCAAAGGAATAGACCTAAAATGATATTGTAGAAACCAATTTTTAAAACCACTCGGTTTTCATCTAAACTACTCATTTTAAAAACGGAGCCTAAACCACTCCTTTTCAAAGTCACTAGGTTTCTACAACGATATCGAGTTCATTACGTTGATGGTTTTCATCAAAACCAGCCGTAGCCCTCCGTCATTTCAGAAAGTAGAGTACTAGCATTCGTACTACATTTGTTGACTATAGTTAAAGCGTAGTGTACGGTAGCTGTTCAGTTGAAAATATTACACTTTGGTATGATTATTTTTCTTACATTTCTTAAATAATAAAAGGTGTTTATTATAAAAATAAAATATATTTGGGTTTATCTGCAAAATACTATTTACCATATGTTTATATATTATAATTAACATTATGAAGGAAAATATATGCATTTTATATTTATATAATATTTTGGTAATTGAAAATATGCATATCATATCAAATATTCTAATTAAGATTCTTAAAAGAAATAATATCATACCTATGGTTAGAATAATATTTCAAAATATATGCATAATATTTTAGTAATTAAAAGATGCATAGCATATTAAATATTCTTAATCAAGTTTCTTAAAGATTTATTACCAAATATAGTGATTAAGATACTCTTTCTAATTTAATAAATAGTACTAACATTTTTCATAGAGATATTGTGCAAGATTTAGCTCAGGTCAAGAGATCAAGATGTTCAAGATGTCAGGATAAAAAATCTGCCAAAATTATAAAATCAATACTGACAGGGACTCAGAATCCAGGCATGGAAATCACCATATTAGGCAATCACCATATTAGGTAACTTGGTTTTCTGATTTGAGAGCTGTATAAAGGACCGATGGCTAAAGTTAGAGAGCATCACTTTTACCACAAAGCAAATCACCGTTAAAGAACAAGTAATCCACGACAGGTCCATGATTCAACATGATAGGGCGACGTGAAAATCGACGGAGCATCTACTTCTTACGGGGCAGATATCGAAAGCAACTTCTTCCTCTTGTAATCTAAATTCGTAGGATTTGTATTTGTGAAGTTGATTAATAAAGGTAGATCATTTTGTTTAATTATTTATTTTTACTTTCTGCATTTTAATTATAATCTCATTCTCTATCCTTTCTTCTTCTTCTCAAAACATGCGTGAGTAATTCCTAGCTTGCTAGGGTTCGTAGGATTAGGATAGAATAATGGATGAGAAAATATTTTAACTTCTTTTAAATCTTATAAAGTTTATAAACTTTAGCAAAAGAATCGTTAACATCCTAATCGGGCGCCCTACCAATTTATTGCTAGTCTCGACCGCGATTTGAGATTTAATTAACAAATTTTTGTGTTAAGGGCTAGACATGAATAGAGATCAATGAAGGGACAAGGGTTAATAGTGGGGAAACCCTAGTTTCTTACAAGAACCCCAACCCTCATTCATCACTATCAATTTAGTTTTAAATCTATCAATGGATAAAAGGAGTAATCTTAATTAATCATCCATGACTACTAAATCTTAACGAACCCTACAAGCCTTTTTCTTATATAATTTGCATCAGTAATTAATTTAGATCTTAAATAAACTATCCTCTTCTCTTTGTTTATTTTATTCAACACGTCTAATGTAAGATAAAAAGATTCCACGTTTCCCTGCGGACGACCCATACTGTAATGACCCCAAAATCTTTATACATTTGTATTATCCCTCTTCAAAAATATACCGTATTTATTTGTACTTGGTATTTTCCTCTTTCTATTAAATTTATTATTATTTTATTCCTCAATCTATTATGTATTTTTTTCTAGGTACAATTTCTTTTTCTTATATTTAAGTTTTTTAACTTCTCATTCTTATTTTTTCCTTTCATAAATATTTAACCCAAATCCATTATTCTTATTCTCCATAGCCCATCTAAAAAGCCCATTTTCTTTTTAAGCAACATCATATATTTAATTCTAATTAAATATATGCATGAACAACTTTATAGCTCATTGGTTAAGTCCTTGCATTATTATTCCATAAGTCGCATGTTCAAATCCCCATTCTTGCAATTATTTTTATCATTTTTTATTCTTCTCATAACCTACAAATGAGACCTTTCATTTCCAAAATGAATGGTGACCTTTCATTTCTCTTTTAATTCTCATGTTAAATGCATATATTATTATTCACCATTACAACATCTTTATTTGTCCTCCTCCATCTTTTCCTTCCTCATATTTTTCTATCTCTCACTTCTTCCTCTTCACCAAGATGACAAGAAGAAGAACATGAAGAAGTCTTCAAGAAGGTCTCGCTACTAACGCGAGGCTATCGGCGGATAGACAAGCCCGGTGACAATACCGGTTTGTGCATGTAAGTCCCTTCTCTCTCCTTTCCCCCCATCTCTTTTTTTTCCTCTTGTCATGCATCGTGAACCCCTTATTCTTTTCATATCATAATCCATAAGAGAAGATACACATAAACATATACATATACATATACATAAGTTTAGATATATATGATTCTATATGGTTTAATAATATCTTATTATCTCTTGTTCAAATTAAAGTATTTTTAATTCTTTCTTCATGATTATGAATGTTTATTACAAGTTGTGAGAACATAGATTTCAATCCATAATATATTTACGATATCTCATGGAATCGGTTTGGTTATTAAAAGAAAGGATAAAGCTTGCATAAAAATACTAGTTAATCTTTTTGCCGATTTTAGTATACACATCAATACCTTTAGGTTTAAAATAATTTTTAGACATTAATTTTTACTTCTGAAAATTTCATGGAATTTACATATGATAGATTATATTATTTTATATACTCTGTAAAAATTTTAGATCGATCCGCATAACGGTTTGGGAATTACATCGTATTTATTCACTGATCGTAAAACAGAAAACTGCAGCTATCGGTCAATTTCTAGGACACATAACTTGGTATACCGGTATCCAAATGGAGCAAACTCATGTGTTTTTGATATCTACATCGAATGAAATAGATTTTATTAGTTTTATATTTTTACTAAAAACCGACGTAAAATATAGAAAACTGTGTTACAATATTAAGTGACAGATCTGGACAGAATCTGTTCCGATTTGCGCACTGTTTTTAGATTGGACATAACTCGAACACCCGATGTCCGTTTGTGACAAAATTTAGATGTGTAGATGCACCATTGATAGAAATATAATTTTCTGTATATTATATTACTTAGGAATGCATGAAACAACCTGATATAGGCTTTACAATACAATATATAGTTGCTGTCCAGAAATCTGAATTTCTGTTTTAAATGCTGATATTAAAATGATCATAACTAGAGCTTCATAAATCCAAATCGTATGAATCTTGGTGTTTTCGATAAGCACATCGAAATACCTACAATTTTCTAATAATTTTCGTAACCTGAAACCTGATACAAATTAACTCAAACTGCGTTTTAAAAATATGTGACGGTGCCGAATAGATTCTGATCTGTTTTGTGCGACGATACGAAAACATATATATCTCTCAAACCGGTAGTCATATTTAGGTAAAACTGGAACTCACGCATGCAAAACATTTAGAGCCATATTTCTGTTTATATTTTACATTCGTTCAACTTGATTAATTAGTCGTACATAATATTTCTTTACAGCATTGTTTATGGTAGTTACTCGAATAATATACTTGACTCATTTCATGCTATTCGAACATGTATACATATTTATCTTGATCATTAAATTGTTGTATGTACTTAAAGACGATAATTAAATACTTGAGTTATATTTTGAAAACTATACAAAAATATTTTTACATAAAACCCCCTCAAGTTTATAAATTACCCTAAGGACCCTAACAATTATAAGACCACGATTCATAATTCTGATTGTCTGACTCGGGTTTGAGTCTGATTAATTTGACTTGAATATGATTCAAGTCAACCTATAATCTACAAGATTCCAATTCAAAATGAACACATGAATCCATGAATACAATTATCAATTTATACAATTTGGCTGAACCGAACCATGGATATATTCCTTTTACATGATTCTCAGTATTCCATTTACATGACTCTACGGTTACAACCGTTTCCTGATATCATGGTTTCGGTCAGTCAGTCAATCAATCTACAATTACTACAATTTACAAGATAACAATACAAATAAGACTTCGCGGGGTTTAAGGGGTAGATTGGTACGGAAGGTGTTAAAGGTGGCACGAGGTGGTCAGATTTAATACACCTAACATGAATCCAGTTGCTGTTGTACCATGGCATAAACGGTTCCTTGTACTATACGTGCCCTTAGTCTCTGGCATATAGAGACTCCTCTCGTATACACTGGCATCCTTCTGTACCAAGCTACAAAACTTGAATATGTTTCAAGTCAATCTATATTCTTTTATATTCCAACTCAAGATGAATACATGAATTCCAGATTCCAGTTAACAATCTATATAACTTGACCGAACCGAACCATGGATATTCCTTTTACATGATTCCCAGTATTCCATTTACAAGACTCTATGGTTATAACCGTTTCCTGATATCATGGTTTCGGTCAGTCAATCAGTCAATCAGTCAATCAAAGTCAATCAAGCAATCGTTACAAGTTTACAAGATAACAATACAAATATGACATCGCGGGGTTTAAAGGGGTAGAGTGGTACGGAAGATGTTAAAAGTGGAATGAGGTGGTCAGATTAAGACACCTAACCTATATTCCGTTGCTGTTGTACCGTGGCATAAACGGTTCCTTGTACTATACGTGCCCTTAGTCTCTGACATATAGAGACTCCCCTCGTATACACTGGCATCTTTCTGTACCAAGCTACAAACAACATCGTTAAACAATATTCCACAATTTACTACAATACAATACTTTAGAAAATACTATACTCTGTCACTCTCATTCTTCATTCTTCTTTGGGACTTACCGAGCGACCTGTTCGCTGACGACATTCTATTTCTCTCTTCTTTGAATGTCGTCAGGTGCGTTGGACCAAGTTGAGACCGAGCCTACAAGTGAAGATTTGGAGAAATTCCAAGAAGACCCAGAGCTCTAGACTTTGTACTTGTTCTTCCCAGTACTTCCTTTTATTATTATTATGCCACTGTTTAGGCATTGCTTTTTTTTCATTCCAGTTGTATTTTCATTTCATGCATTGTACAAAGAATGTTATTAATAAAAGTTGCTGTTATTTCAATATTATTCGTCTCTTGTGATTTATTTTATATTGCTTAGTTACGCTTAGCGTATGTACTTTTGAGTACATACGTAGCGGGCCTCGTCACGTCCACTTCGCCGTACACTGGGAAGCGGGGCGTGACACATACTCATCTCGGCTAGCTACAAGCGACACCGTTATTGATTGCGGTTATTCTACAAACACTTTTTCACGATCAATCAGTAGCTAAGTGATTTCTTCCTGCTTGCATGTGATGCGATTGGTTAGGACAGTCATACGGCCTTGTTGACTATAATTAAGGGTCGTACGGGTGAGTCTAAATCAGTCACGAAATGACTGGTTGAACTTGACTAGTGACTCATGATTTGTTGACCATAGTTAAGGTCATAAGCCGTTAGGGGTAAAAACTATATCGGGAGTTTTCAAGTGTTGAAACTTGCAATGTGATTGCATACCTTCTATGCAATAGTTGGATCCCGATTCTTACTGTGAGTAATAGTTACTTCCGGGAGATTTTTTCACTTCACAATAAGCTAACCCATTAGGTGTCTAGAAATGTTTTAATGGGGTTGTGCCTCTGCGAAAACGAGGCTATTCAATTAGGTCCGTGCGAAAGCACGGGGAGCCTCCCTAGGAGTACTAACACTGGCCTAGCTGAACGGTTAGCGAACTTGTGGGGTGTACATAATCACGACCAGTTCTTCTTTTAGGGTTTGAAGTAAGTCTCGACGAAGCAGTGGGACCCATTCTGATTAAATAAATTAATAAACCAATCTAATCTTGCAAAAGCGCACGCTAAATGTTTTTTAATCTCTCTTTCTCCAGGTAGTGACAATTTCACGCCTTAATCAAGATAATAATATGTATAACTTGACCAAACCCACTTATAATACCGGGCTAGGGAACGTTGTCTTCGCTCTAACTTGTAGCAACAGTCATGAGTATGGGAATGGTTTAGAGGAATGTAAAGATTTCCACGAAACCCTGATGAAGAAGTAGCATCCTGATGCATCTTCTTCAGGTGTGTTGGTTATTGAGAACTGTTTCTCAGTTTGCTCTACATCTTAGATATTGGATACCGGATCAGGATCCCATATCTATAATATGTTATAATGGTTAAGAAGAAGTAGAGAATAGAGCAAGGGTGATATGTCCCTCAGAGTAGGAAACGGAGCAATTGTTGCTACTGATGCTGTCGGCGAATATCACCTTGCGTTGCTGAACGACAATACATTAATTTTGAACAACTGTTACTATGTACCGTCTATGCTGTGCAATATCATATCTGTTTCTTTATTAGATAAAGATGGATATAACTTTGTGTCACGCCTCGCTTCCCAAAATACGTAAATACAACATATGACAGAGCCAACCATTCTACCTATGGCTATGAATAATCCCTCCATAGTCACATTACGGCTGTCAATTGGATATCAAGAACAATAAAATATTAAATCTATCTATCATATGTCCAATAGCCACAAGAACAATAACTAGAAAAGATAGCAGAAGCAATAAAGATCTAAGGAATAACTAACCCGCATAAGAGCTATATCAATAAGGTGGTCCTCACTGATTGGCGATCCGGTCGAATACTCACATGCTATGTCAAGTATCTGGGCCATGCAAAATCCAGACGTCAGTGCATCATAAATATCAAAATAATAGTAATAACCAGGAAAGGATGCTTTGATTAAACATAAGTGTAAATAAATAACACAGGTGTAAAACAGTGAGATATAAGTATGTGATGTGTATCCTAAAGTCTGTGTCTCTAGGTTATCTATTCTACAAATCTTTGAAATCAATTTAATAGAATCGTCGATATAACTCAATAGTATCCCGTACATGCCCGGAACCACGGTCAAGACTTTCGGGCTGAATCCGAGACGTGCCGCTAAGCAGTAAACAGGTAACATGTACAGACGAATGATGTCAGCATCATCATTCCGGGGCTGGCCGAGCCCATAAAGACCGATCAGTATAAGTATCAAATTGTTGAGTTACAAGTCAGGTTTCATTATTGATTTCCTCTTACCCCCAAGGTCATGTGTTCAAGTCAGGTATTTATGATATGAATCTAATACCAACACAGGATCAAGCAGGTATAGGTTTTGTTTATATAGACAACAAGTCACGTTCGTCAGGACAACAAGTCAGGATTGTTGGCATTAGTAATAAGATCAAAGTAACAAGTCTGGTAGTGGGTCGTGAACATGTCATGTAATATATATTAACCCAAAATAGATACCAATGTAAAACTGTAATCAATATCGAAACACGACTAATACCAGGATGCATATATATCTATCTGTAATAACCATTATACGTCCATTACCATGTATGATGCAATGTAGGTGTAATACCCAGTTCCGATATACCGTAACCGTATTTTAATAAATAATTTTCAAGTATTTTCCCCCAAATTTTCCTGCATAATTTTCTATATTTTTCTAAAACTCAATTTCTAAACCTTTACCCTAATTAAACCCTAAACACCTATTATATTCTTTTCCTAAACCCAAATTCTAACCTTTTATTTATTTATTTTTTCTAATTCTTTTCGTAACCCCGACCCAACTCTCTCAGCTCAATCCTAAACCCACCCGACCCAACCCACGCCCAACCCGACCCGACCTCCTACTTCTTCTCTTCTTCTTCCTCGCCTCGTTTCTTTTCTCGCCTCTTTTTCCCCTCCAATGTTCTCCCGCTCCTCGCGCCCACGCCATGAGACCCACGCCCACGCCGTGACGATCGTGCCCCCATCACCAACGAACCTCCCGCGATCCCCTCCACCAAATCTCCTCCCCCAACGGCTTCCCTCTCTCGTCCTCGCCCCACGTCCTCCATCTCCCTCGCGCTAACCACGAATCCCGTGCCCACCTCCACGACGACGAAGCCCACGATCCCAACAACCCCTGCACGACCCGCGCTCACCCACAACGAGCTCCTCCTTCAACCTCATCCCTATTGACTCCTCCCTCTTCCTCTTGCACCCGAGAGCCCAACTTCGTCCATCACCCCGCCACAAAACCCACCGACCACCTCCTCCTTCTTCATCAAAACCCACCGACACCATTGCCGACCCTATCTTCTGCTCATTCCCAATCGCACCCTAGCCTTCACCGTTGCCGACTTCCTTTCCCCAAGACCCTCGCCAACATATCACAGCCCAACCTAACTCAACCCCAACTCCAAGAACCCATCACTGCACCTCCTCCCTACTTCCACCTCGTCGCCTCGACCAATCTATGTCCGAACACCTTTAGCCGCCCACTGCACCCTCGCCTTCCTCCTCCGTGAGCCCCTCGCCTGGCTCCGGGCCGATGAGCCCCAGTTGTCATGGCAACCACCTAGCTCCTCATCTTCTGCCCCCGGCACCACCACTTCACCGAGACCCATCAAAACCCACGACTCTACCCTACCGCCTTTGCCTCTTTCGACTCGAGCTCCTCTCACTGCCGCACCCCCAAGCCGTGCCAGCACCTCCAGCTCCTCATCCCTGCGTCGTTAGCCACCGTCGAACTCCACGTCGTTAAGCCTCGTCTCCATCATCGAGGCCAAGCTCACGCCACGCCGAAGCCGCGCCATAAGCTCGGGCCAGAGCCGAGACGTAGCTTGGTGCTGCTGCTGCTGCTTGCGTGTTGTCGTCGTGCCGTGATCGTGCCCGTGCTACGCTCGTCGTAGTTGCCATTCCCGTGCTGTGTTGCGTCATAGCTACTCCTCATCACCATTGTTACATAGTCAAGGCAAGTTAAACACTTGCTTTACATGCTATTTATACAATGTATATATATATATATATATATAATCGAAGTTTAATTATATTTTTGGAGTCTGATAAACGTGGCGACTCGTATTCATGCGTCGCACGACGATATGAACAAATAATGAGTATAATGTCCCGTGGTTGGTGTATATAGTTCACAGAGATCGAATTCCGTTCATGTTTGTGAGACAAACCAAATCCGCTATAGTTTCGAAATGATGTGTTAAGTGCTCGATGCGAGCCTTAAGCGAAAATAAAATCTAAAATGGCGGAACTCATGATATTTAGACCCTAACACTGTTAACGAATGCTATGTACAAATTTGGTGGAAAATCGATGTCATTTTCACACATAAGTGACATCCTAACTTTAATACCGAAACTTGCGTTTTACCGAACACTTGCGTTTTACCGAACACTTGATACCGTTGACTTCATAATTAATTCCAGAAAAATCCAAGCGCAGCGTGCCTGGGTTCGTTGTGAAGGGTACTGCATAATATTTAACACGACGTGTAGATTTACTGTCAGATGTATCCTCTGCATATCGAAAACAAAGAACTTACCTGACCTTGGACCGCAGTCCAGTGCAGAAATTTACCCCTTGACATGCTTTTATACACCTGAAACCTTAATTTTTAATTGTTATAGTGTGTAGAGCCAATTACCGCTGCGTAGACAATTGTTTTATCTTTCCAATGGTACCAGTTTTACTAAATTACAGTATCATTTGGTATTTAAAATCGTATTTTAACGGATGACTTGTACGACAGTTTTCTGTCATTTCAGTTTGCACCCTTCATCGGTAATCTGATCATAACTCCTAAACCAGGATAAATATTGTTAATCCGTTAGATTCGTTAGAAACATAACAGAAAAATATAAATATTATCTAACTGTAGAGTTGCCTAATTATGCTCTCAACAGAGAGTAAAACGTGTTACGAAACGGACTTCCAGTTCAGAAATTGGATTTCCAGCAGTAAACACTTAAAATGAAATGACCATAACTAGCAAACCTGAAACCCAATTGACACGAAACTAATTTTGATGGACATATAATTAAATATTATGCTTACCCCTTTTATATTGTTTTTGCTTAATTCTGCACGTGTGATTTATAGTAAATTTTGCAAGTGGTATGACATGGGCTGCTATATTTTTATTCGTATCATAATTAATTGCATTCTCATCATATCATATAGCGGTTATACCCTTATTGAATAGTGGTCAAATACATTGATAGCCTAGTGACCGTGTTATATTACCAAGTGATAAATGTTAGCGATTGGATTGTGGCAAGTACGTCAGTGTAGAAGCGTGAATGAATAAGTGAAGTGACATGTACTTGTACACAATCAGCGAATTGCATTGTCGACGCCTATGGGGCATATATAAGTGTAACTATAACTGGTATGGGACGGTTATGGAAGCACTTATATTAGTGTCATAGGTAAGACATCGAGCACTGTCCATTTATCTTGGATACCAGTCATGACATGTTGGATGGAGACCCTGTCTCCAGTTCTCGCGTAGACTTGTCATGGAGCGACTAGTATTTGGATTCATGGTCTGTGTTTGATGTAGACCATGGGGTGTGGGGTAGTTTGAGTGTGAGTTCGATCAACGGAATCTCAGGAGTCCCACTGTCGGCATATATAGCAATTTCGGGAGTCTTATGGATGGTATTACTGATTATTAGCGAGCGTGATTCGGGCCCGTGTTCCCTTGCCCCTGGGGCCTACCCTTGGGTTGGAGATACTCCTGCGGTGGTTGACGCTCACACTTGGAATGACGATAGGTTTAGCGACTGTTCCCTCAAGGGAACTGAATAAAGCAGCGAGGAAATACACAAGAGGAGCATCACGTGTCCACACGTGATCGGGCATCACGTGGGGACATGTGACCTTCTATGACCAAAGTTATAGGCGCTGAGATACACAATTTGAGATGGGGTCACGTGCTAGCACGTGATGGGTTCCTGAACCCTTTGAACTAATAGAATTGAATTCTGATCAAAAGGGGTCACGTGCCCACACGTGATGAGCCTTTAAACCCACTGAAAGGACTTAAAAGGTATAATAAAACAGCAAGAAAAACCCCCAATGGGGCATCACGTGCCCACACGTGACCAGGGGGCACGTGCCGACACGTGATGAGTTCCCGAGTTCTTTAAAATAATGGAACTAAATTCTGGTTAAATGCTTAATCAGTGGGTCACGTGCCACCACGTGATAGGGTCTTAAAACTCTCTCAGTTAATGGAAAGAAAACCCTAAATGGGGCATCACGTGCCCACACGTGACAGGGGGTTACGTGCTAACACGTGATGGGTTCCTAAAATCTCTGAACTAATAGAATTAAATTCAAATTAAATGGTAAATCAGTGGGGTCACGTGTTAATACGTGATAGGCTCTTAAACCTTCTGAACTAATAGATTTAAATTCTAATTAAGGGAAATCAAAAACCCTAATATTTTCCTAGATCTTTCCAAACAAAAAGACTGCGCTCTGTAAAGTGGAGCACCGTTGGATTAAAAATCTAATGGTGATTAAAAATCACCAATTTATAGAAAGATTCTATACAAGGAAAGATTTTCCTAAAATCTGCCAGGAACAACAAACAAAATATCTTTTGGATTAAAAATCCAATAGTGAATAAAACTCACCGAGTGATCTAACAGATCATGTTGGTTATAGAATCAACAAAATGTTTCAATGAAAGATTGAGTAAACAAACTGATTCTTTTCTTTCTCCTATAAATAGGAGCCAAGAAGAGAAGAGGAAAAAAAGGAGAGATACAACAACAGAGAGAATACAAAAAAAAGAGAATTTAATTCTCCAGAGAGAAAAGAAGATCTCTTCAGAAAAGAAAGAAACCCTAGGTAAGAGAGGGAAATAGATCATTCTATAAGCTCCCATAACCCTATAAGAGAATTTAATTCTCAAATTAAGAGTTTAACTCTTCTGAATAAGAACTTAGTTCTTCCTTTGGTTGAAGATCTGCAGAAGCAGATCTCCCCATAAGTTGAGAATTTAATTCTCATCGGGGGGATTTTGCCATGCAGATCTAAAGTTTAAGGGAGGACCTAAGTTCAGAGAATTTTATTCTCCCACAAAGCACATAGGAATTTAATTTCTCCAACAAAGATAGGGTTTAACCCTTAATTTAAGAACTTAATTCTTCTTCATGGTAATAAATCTGCAGAAGCAGATCTCCCCATAAGTTGAGAATTTAATTTTCATCGGGGAGATTCTGCCATGCAGATCCAAAACTTAGAGAAAGAATTGAGTTTAAAGAATTTAATTCCTCTAAATAAAATTAGGGTTTAGCCCTATAAGAGAATTTAATTCTATAAAGGATTCATCTCTCCATGCACGTAAAAAGACCAAGTACCCAACATGATCACGTGGCAACACGTGACCTTCCCTCCAATGACCAAAAGAGAACGAATAAGATTAGGTCACGTACTCCCACGTGATCCTTGAACAGATTTCTCAAAATAAAAGGGCAGAATCGATTTTGGGCGCCTCACGTGTCCCCACGTGACCCCTGACAAACACCTCTTTAAAAAAGAGAAAACGAGGTAAAACTGAGGATTTAATACCCAATGCATGGGCACCATCACGTGTTCACACGTGATGATCATAAAGATTAAGTGTTTAACACTTATTTGAATATTCTGAGAATAAAATAAGGGAAGTCTAGCCCAATACTCAAGCGCCTCACGTGACCCCACGTGAGCGCTTTTTCTTTTTTTAGTGTTTAACACTATTTTGTGCGCTTCGTCCCTAGTGTTTAACACTATTCTTAGCGCATCACGTGGGAGCACGTGATAGCCGAGTGTACTCCAGTGTTTAACACTATATCCAAGGCAAGCTTAGCCTGAACTAGCTAAGTTTTCCAGAGGCAAGATCTCCTGAAACTGAACTCCAACCACACTCTTGACATTCAAAATAATTCCCAGAGCCCTTTCAATCAACTTTGGTTCGAGGGTACATCTCTTCACACCTCTGATATATGCCGTTGTAATTCTTCAACGTCTTCAGAGAGGTAGAGGGTCCCAATGGCCAATAACTATCTGGTGTATTTCCAAACCCATGTTTGCATCTGAACTTGGACCGTAATGACCTTAAACTAACTATGGACCGTAATGTCCTTAAACTAAACAATAGAGCCCAAATGCTCTTTTGTTGGATCTAAATGATCCTGTTAAGTAGATCTTAGTCTAAAGTTAGACTAACGTATCCTTAACAAACATTTAAGTTGATCTTAATCTCAAACGAGATTAACGATCCTTAAATCAATCCAACTACAGATCCTCCAACCAATATAGGTTCAAGGGTACATCTCTTTACCCCTCTGATATTTGTCGTTGTAATCCCTCAATGTCTTCAGAGAGGTGACGGGTCCCGACAACCAAACATTCCATGGACTGTGGGGTCCTTAAACCCATGGACTATGATGTCCTTAACCTCGGACTGTGGGGTCCTTAAACCCATGGACTATGATATCCTCGGACTGTGGGGTCCTTAAACCCATGGACTATGATGTCCTTAACCTCGGACTGCGGGGTCGTTAAACTCATGGATTATGATGTCCTTAACCTCGGATTGTGGGGTCCTTAAACCCATGGACTATGATGTCCTTATCCTCGGACTGTGGGGTCCTTAAACCTATGGACTATGATGTCCTTAACCTTGGACTGTGGGGTCCTTAAGCCCATGGACTATGATGTCCTTAACCTTGGACCGAGATGTCCTTAAACTAATATTGGACCGAGATGTCCTTAAACTAACAATGGACCGCAATGTCCCTAAACTAAACAATAGAGCCCAAATGCTCTTTTGTTGGATCTAAATGATCCTGTTAAGTTGATCTTAGTCTAAAATTAGACTAACGTATCCTTAACAAACGTTTAAGTTGATCGTAGTCTCAAATGAGAATAATGATCCTTAAACCCAACCCTAAACCCAAATCTAAGAAAATATGGATTTGGACTAATCCACGCCCTACGGACGACAACATAAATTAGTCTCCGTATACAATCCACGGACAACCAAAAACAAAACAAACACATACGACACAAAGTGACCATCTGGAGAAGGAGAAAGTGGTTTCCGCGATGTGGTAGCGTAATTAACTGCAGGGGCTTGCGCCTGCAGGGAAGAGCGTCCCCACAATCAAAAACCCCTCACAATGAGGGGGAATCTGACTAAGTCTGCTACATCGGCCGCATCCGTCTAAACCTCCGATACACGGTGCCATAAATCAACTTGGCATCTTCGGAGAGGTGGACGGATAAAACCAAATAGCATCTACCTCCAAATTCAGGCAAGACGAGCCTACACGGTCGCGTCTCTGTATTCGGAGGAGAACAGATTCTGGCACGCCCGGTGGGACCTTTTCCTCTTTCCACTCCACACTTCGTGTGTCGTGTTTCGTGAACGAATCGCGGTTTGCTATGGTTGCCCTTGGATTCGAGATACTAAGATTTGGTTTTGCTCCCGTTCAGAAAAAGGAACATCAATAGCCTCTAACTGCTCCAACTGCAACTGCAACTCCCGTTCCGCCTCATCTGGAGGAGTAACCTATGGGCCCCAAGCGGCCTCCCTGTTCACAATGCCGGTGGAACAAGTGACCCAAGCCACCACTGGGCTATTCTTCGGGACCATGATCCCGCCAACATGCTTCAGTGCTCCTGTACTATCACAAGAAGCTCCGAAGAAGTCGGTCTTTGATCGGCTTGCAACTACTGCGGCCCCTCTCAACGGGTCGCCCAAGTCTACTGCCTCAGTTTTCAACAGACTGGGCCGAAGCTTAGACGGGTCCATAAAGAAGCCCGCAATTCCTGAAGGGGTTATCCCGAAGCGGATAGCCATTCCTACTCCTGAAGTCATCAGAGCGACTTCCCTTGCTAAGGAGTCGGTCTTTGCAAGACTGATCGTTTCAGCTCCCGTTCCAGGTGAAGTCATCAAAACTGCTCCCCCTGCGCGAAAGTCTGCTTTCGATAGATTGGCCATCCCCACTCAACGGAAGTCAGTTTTCAAGAGGCTAACGTCGGCAACAACCCTTTGCCAGAATATGGGGCATGAAGAAGCCACCCCCATAACTGAGCCGGTCCCGTCAGCACGACATGCTCGCCGTCGTCACTGGCGCCGAGTAAGGAAGGCTGGGGGCAGCTCTCCTTCTGGACTGACTCCGCCAGTTCCGATGGTGGAAATTGATACTGCTGTTCCAATTGGGAACAGCTTTGAACCACTCAGGAGGTCCGCAAGAACACTCCGACGGCCATGCTAAAAAGGTCTCCTCCACCTATGGAGAACGTCACAAAGGCGAAGCTAGAGCAGCCCCCTCAGCGCCTGTCCTCTAAAATTTATAAAGTTTGGCGACAGGTCCAGGACTCCTTGATAGATCAAGACTATCTCCGCCGACAGAAAAAGATGAAGGTTCGGCGAGAAGAGGACCACCCTGTCAAGCCACAGAAGGCGGCAGCTATTTGGGTGCCCACTGCAACGGCCCCCTCAACTTCGACCGCTCACAAGAGAAGAAAGCTGGAGAAAATCCCGGTGTCTACGGTGAATCGCAAGAACACTGAATTTAAACGCCCCAAGTCTAGGGGCATGGTGGTACATACTGTCTATATGGCATCCGGAAAAGAGGACAGCCGTATCTCCACAGGCCATCGACCACTTACCAGATCTGTGACAAAGGCCCAGGAGCAACAACAGAAGCTCCAGGAAATGTTGACGCAAATGGCCGTACTCATAGGGCCAAAAGAAATCCCGTAAACGTCGTTGGAGCAACGTCAAGAACAAGAAACTGATGCTGAGTTCCTCCGTAGAATCCTCAAAAAGAAGGACAAAGAGGCAGCGGAACAAGCTGCCAACATAAAACGAATGGCGTTCTTATTCCAAGACATGGTCGGGATGATGTTACAGCCGGATCGTCCAGCTGAAGATCCTCCGATTATCCTCAAAGACGACCGAGCGGAGACGTCAAACCCTCTTCCGGCTTATTCAGAAGCCAAAGAGGAGACCATCTCAAAAGCCGCCCTGGATGATTACATCGCTCAGCAGATACGAGTTCATCAGGCGAATGAAGCGGCTGGGCAAATTGTTAAGACTGGACGACCCTATCCGGGGTTAGTACGACCAAATAAAGTACCCGACGGGATACATGATCCCCAAATTCCACGTATATAAGGGGACGGGGAACCCACACCAGCACGTTGCTCAATTCAGGGCTCTGTGTGGAAACACTGGAGGGGATGACAAACTACTGCTTCGCCAGTTTGTTGGCAGCTTGTCGGAGACAGCGTTTGAATGGTATTCTGAGCTCCCGAATGACTCCGTTAAGATGTTTGCAGAAATGGAGTTGCTCTTTACACAGAGGTTCGCAAGCGCTAGTGAACGCACCCCAATCACAACATTGATCAATGCCAGGGTGAAGTCAGGAGAGACATGGGTGCAGTATGCAATACGGTGGCGGAATCTATGGTTGAAGTGTGAGCAGCGCATTGAAGAAGAACCTGCGGTAGGCATGTTCGTGGGTACTCTCGACCCTCAGGCGACCATTTCCTAATTCATGATGTTTTTCAAGCCGACCACTTTCCAAGCCTTGATTGACAAGCTGGCCCAAATGGACCAGATGGGCCACAGGCCTTCCTCTTCGAAGCCGGAGCCGCGGAATGAAAAAGGGAAAGGGAAAGCAACCTTCGTCGCCAATGCTCAACAGCAGCCCAGTGGTCCAAAACTAACTGATCGCCAAGACGAGAGACGGTGATTCTTTAATAAGAAAATGAAGCGCCCATATTCGTTTCCCCGGGACAAAATGAGGAGATTGTTCGAGCTGGCGGTGTGCAACTGGCTCATCAACTTGCTGGATCCAAAACGCCCATTGCAACCCGGTGAGGCTAATAATCCCAATTATTGCCCCTATCACCAAACGATAGGCCATCCAATCGAAGATTGTTTCGTCTTCAAAGGGTGGATTGAGAACCAATACCAACAGGGCAAATTCGCACTGTCCGAGATTTGGAAAGTAAACCCGCCCTTGCCGCACGCTCTCAAAAAGGCGGACACACCGGGGGCATTATGCTCTTTTATAGAAGAGGCTCCATGGGAGGTCGTTCTATCAGCCAAAACGAAAAGAATGCTAAAGGATCTCCAGACATGCCCGGCAATCAAATAGAAAAGTCCGCTGGAACCTGAGGTCATCGAGGGAATGCTAAAGCCACGCTCGACGCTAAGAATTGGTGGGGATGGTCAAAACGCTCACACCCAGCCGTCAAAGTCTTCGAGGAAGAAGAAAAAGACCAAAAAGCCCGTGAAGCCTGATGACAAGCGCACGGACCTGCAAAAACATATTGACGCGCTGGAGGAATATAACCAGAAAGCGTGGATCCCAGTCACACTTCAAAAATTTCTCAGCTACGTCCTTGAGGATGGAGATGATGACAACGGAGAAGACTCGTCGGATGAACCTGAGGATTATGTGGCAAGCTGCCATGTGATCTCTCACTTGTCGATAAATGGTAAAGAAGCTCTGGATGCAGAGAAACTGGGGGCAGATCCTGAGCTGGAACTTCTAGGACCCTCAGACGAAATGATTGACGAATTCCTGAACGAAGCTCTTCTGAAAAGAAAAACTGATCGAGAGCGCGAAATGACCATATTTGAAAAGGCCAAACGCCGGCGATTGGACGAAAGGGTTGAAACACTCCCACCAGATCAAAGTACATCCACTGCAAATAAAAGCAGGTTCAAGACAAGGAAAAGGTTCGCCAAAGCCATATCGATGGAATGAAGCTGCCCTCTTTCAGAGAAATTTCTCCTGGCGGTATACATCTTGATGAAGCGGACGTACATCCTAACTTCTGCTTATATCATCAGAGGATTGCACACCCTATTAAAGAATGCAACGCCTTTAAAAATTGGTGGCAGGGGTACATTGTTCACCGACAGCATTTCAAGCGGATGAAGCACAAAACTCGTCGGGAACAAAGAAGCATAACAGATGAGCGTAAAATAATTGCTGGAAACCGTCATATGGTTGATTCCGAGGGATCGCAAGTTCTCACTTTCGGGAGCGACTCCGACGAAGAAATAGCCCTCGGCTCTCTCTTCAAGGAATCCATCTCTGAAACGGAAGAAATGAAGAGCTGCGAGAACATTCAGCTGCGTAATCGCACGCTACCCGAAAAGAATTTCGGACCCACAAACAAAGGATCGAACAAAAATGATAAGGGGAAGGAAAATGCGACTTTCGTCGCCAACGCTCAACAACAACCGAGTGGCCCGAGACCGGTTGTTCGCCAAAGCAACAAGCGGCAATCCCTCGATGAGAAGTTGAGACGTCCCTACTCGTTTCCCCGGGATAAAACAAGGAGACTGTTCGAGCTAGCAGTGCGCAACGGGCTTAACACTTTACCGGAGCCGAAACACCCACTACAGCTGAACGATGTCAACGATCCCAATTACTGCTCCTACCACCGAGTATTGGGCCATCCGATCGAAGATTACTACGTCTTCAAAAATTGGGTTGAAGACCAGTATCAACAGGGCAAGTTAGCGCTGTCCGAAAACTGGAAGATGAACCCACCACAACCACATGCTCCGGAAAAGATGGACATGCCGGGGGCATCGTGCTCATTCATAGAGAAAGCCCTATGGACCGAAAAGTCTGTAAACTAGAAATTCACCTCAAATATGGCAACCACGGACCGAAACATCCTTAAACTAACGATGGACCACTATGTCCTAAAACTGGCTATGGACCGAAACGTCCCTAAACTAGCGACTGACCGAGACGTCTATAAACTACTATGGACCGCATCATCCCAAGGCTGACGCAAAAAAAAAACGATATGTCCCTAAGAGAGATGGGCACGGATGAAAACCCGAAAGGGCTCCATGAGTAAAAACAGCAGGACTATCGGCGAGTTTTGTGAAAACCCGAAAGGGCGCAATCTCGTTAAAAGACACTTGCAAGGACCTCTCGACCTTTTGAAGAGAAAATACCTGCATGAGATCCTTATGACTCACAAGGGAGCAACGCACTTAGGGATCCCCACGATTCCTAAGGAGAAATTACACTTACGAGATCCTTACGACTCGTAAGGAGAATTCCCTTTTGAGACCCTCACGGCTCACAGGGTTCAAAAACTTTAAGCTACAGGGATCTGAACCTGTTCTTAAGCCATCACAATCTCCAATACTGCCTTACAAGCAGTTCAATGCTGACCCTTGTATACAATCGACGGGCACGAACAAACATTTCCCTAACAATGTCCTACCCGCGACTAGGGATATGTTCACACAGTGGATGACCCTTGTAAGTCCTCTCGACTTATAAGGAGAAAACACTCTTATAAGATCCTTATGACTTATAAGAAGCCATACGCTTAAGACTCCTCATGATTCTTAAGGAGAAAAAGCACCTACGAGATCCTCATGACTCGTAGTGAGAAATGCCTTTATAAGACCCTTACGGCTCGTAAAGTCAAAAAACCTTAGTCAACAGGATCCTAACCCTGTTTGCTAAGCCACCTTTGTCCGACATCGACAAAGGCAAATGATGATTCGCTCCTGGCAAATCCCAGTTGTAGCGATGCTGATGCCTAAATCGGTGTCAAATCCCAAACTCGCAGCGAAAAGCTAGCGAGCCACAAATGCATATGAAATAGCCAAAATGATGGGGCAACTTGCAACAAAATCAGCAAGTAAAAATGTATGCATATAAAAATAGCCGAAATGGTTGGGCAGCTCGCAATAAAAAGCAGCGAGTAAATAAAACAAATAGCCGAAATGATTGGGCACCGCAAAAAATAGCCGAAATGATTGGGCAATCGCGACTTTCGCGATATATAAGCTGAAATGATAGAGCATCGCGGAAAGAAAAAATATATAAAATGAAACTTTTTGTCCTACAGGTGAGATCACATCGATCCCTGTATACAATCCAGGGGCACAAATAAAAAGGGAACCATACCTTCCTACCATGCTCAATCAGAAAGAGAGCCAAATCTCGATGGTTCACAGACAACCTAGAGACTACCTCGGAGCCATGGCAAAGTCCCTGTTCCAAATCTCGACGGTTCACAGACGGCCTAGAGATCCACAACAGCGTTCTTCGTCATTCCAGCAGGATTCAGACGCGACAATCAACCTTGGAGCCATGGCAAAGTCCCTGTTCCAAACCTCAACGGTTCACAGACAACCGAGAGAGCACCTCCTGGTCCCATAGAACACGGCTAAAGTTAATCCTGACCCTGTGGGAAACGCACAGAGCACCTCCTGGTCCCGTAGAACATGGCTAAAGTCAATCCTGACCCCGTGGGAAATGCCCAGAGCAAATCTTGGTCTCGTAGAACACGGATAATGTCAATCCTGACCCCGTGGGAAACGCCCAGAGCAAATCCTGGTCCTGTAAAATACGGCTAAAGTCAATCCTGACTCCGTGGGAAACAGCCAGAGCAAATCCTGGTCCCGTAGAACACGGCTAAAGTCAATTCTGACCCCGTGGGAAATGCCCAGAGCACCTCCTGGTCCCGTAGAACACGACTAAAGTCAATCCTGACCCTGTGGGAAACGCCCAGAGCACCTCCTGGTCCTGTAGAACACGGCTAAAGTCAATCCTGACCCCGTGGAAAACAGCCAGAGCAAATCCTGGTCCTGTAGAACACGGCTAAAGTCAATCCTGACCCCGTGGGAAACAGCCAGAGCAAATCTTGGTCCCGTAGAACACGGTTAATGTCAATCCTGACCCCGTGGGAAACGCCCAGAGCAACCCCTAACACCGTGAAATGCGGATAAAGCCAACCCCTAACACCGTGAAATGCGGATAAAGTCAACCCCTCCTGATCCCGTAGAACACGGCTAAAGTCAATTCTGGCTCCGTGGGAAACAACCAGAGTAAACCTTCGAAACTCCCCGTCAAAGCAATGCTTTGACTCGGGAGCAGGTCAACTCATCAATCACTTACGAGTCCTATCGACTTGTAAGGAGAAAATTCTCTTGTGAGATCCTTACGACTCTCAAGAGAAAACACACTTAGGAATCCTCACGATTCCTAAGGAGAAAATACACCTACGGGATCCTCTCGACATGTAGAGAGAAAATTCTTTATGAGACCCTTACGGCTGATAAAGTTGTAAAGTCTTAGGTGGCAGATCCTAACCCTGTCTCCCAAGCCATCATTGCCTCACAGAGAGGTCAAGGTAGATTTTCTATAGGCCACACTCTCCGACAAGAAAGGAATCAATCACTTACAAGTCCTCTCGACTCGTAAGCAAGAAAAACTCTCTTGTGAGATCCTTACAACTCTCAAGGGAAAACACACTTAGGAATCCTCACGACTCCTAAGGAGAAAATACACCTACGAGATCCTCTCGACTCGTAGGGAGAAAAATCTTTTTGAGATCCCCACGACTCATAAAATTGGAAAGTCTTGGGCAGTAGACCTGAACCTGCTTCCTAAGCCATCGATACCCTACAAGAAGGCTAGGACGAAATATTCTCTACGCTTCCCAGAGTAATATAGCGACAATACAGCAAAGAGGAAAAATGACAGAGGGAGACAAGAAAAATATGTCTTTTATTCATGAATCAAAACGAATACAAATTACAATCTATGAAAGAATAAAAAAAATACTCTCATTCAGGAGTATGTACAAAAGAAGAATAAAAGAAAAAATATACAATTTTTCAAGCCGGCGGACGATGTAACAGATTTGTCAGTTCATCCTTTTTCCGCTAGGCCTCAGCTTCATAATTTGTTATCGCTATGAGACGGGCCTCCGCTTGAGATTGTTGGGCCTGGTACAAGGCAAGCCGACTTTCAAGCTCCTGTTCAGTGACCTTGTGGGCTTGAACCATCTCGCGGGTAAAAATGACGGCTTTATCAATAGCTACCACCTCTCTGATAGCTTCTTGAAGCACCCGCCAGAGTTCATACGCATAAGTGGTCTTGGCCGTAAGTTCAGCTTGAAGTTCCCTCAGCGCATTTGAAGCCAGCTTCCTCTCTGAAAATTTTCGGTTGAGTCTCTTCTCGCATGACAGCATATTTGCGGCGCATCATTCAATTAGCCCCTGCAAGCTCGCCTTTGCAGCCACAACCCCTGAAGGAAGGTGCGTACATTCAAGACTATGCAAGCAAGCCTCCACCCGACGACAAAACTTAACTTAGACTTGCACCAATGTTTCGCTATGGTAAGCAGCAAGAAAGGGGAGAGAACTGTTGGTTTCGGCGGCAAATTCTTTGGCCGTGATCAAATTAGTAGCACGAAGGTCTTCGATCAGAGCTGACAAAGAGTGAAGGCTTAGCTTTGCCATCCGTTCAGAGACACGTAGAGCATAGGGGCCGGGTGGCATGACGATGCGAGATTCCAGCGTGGTAGGAACTGACAAAGCTGTTAAGATTTATAAACAATCATCGAGACTTGCGAGCAAAGAGCAGATGGAACAACGTCGAAACTTTACTTACCCACAGTCATGTAAGAAGGGTCCAAAAGATTCCCAGGCCCGTCAAGAATCTCAACTTCGTCATCAGCTTCCAGAACTACAGAAGACATCAGTATCGTTATACAAAATAATAATAATGCCGTAAAGAAGGCAAATAATACTAACCTTGCCCGGAAAATAGGATGATGCGTTGAGGGGATATTGCCTGCGGAGCAGCCATTTCGAGCAGACGCTGAAAAGACTTCCTTAGGGACAGGTCCGCGATGGACGCCGCCAATTCTCGTAGCTCTGAAAAGACAGAAAGGTTCAGATAATGAAGAGATCATTAAAACAAAAGATAGAAGAATACCTTCGATACTCCTCCCGCTCTGAACTGGAGGGATAGCAGCTTTGGCAGTCTCATCCATGCCCCCAGGCACATCATCGGGGACATGGGCGGTATAACAGCTTCCAATTGAGGAGCAGCGGCCACCGCTGCAGGATCCAATGAAAGGACGGTGGCCTCGACTACCTGTCCCACAGTCTCCTGGCCGTCCCCAGAAAGATCCATTGAATCCGCGGCCAATGAAGATGCTTCTTCCGGGAGAGCAAGCGCCGGGAGAATGGAAACCACCAATGGGAGCTTCGCGGCAGGAAGAACAGCTATATCGACCCCCTCCACACTTACTGGTGTCTCATCAGGGATATTTACAGAGTCCATAGTCAAGACGCGACTCGAACTCAGATCCTCTACCATTGCCGAAGTCCCTGTAAAGTTTTCACGAAGATAAGGATATATATATATATATATATATATATATATATATATATATATATATATATAAGCAGTGCGAAATACTACAAAAAGATATATAAGTATACCAATGCGCCAAGGAGCTTCTAGTATGGTTTTTTCAAGCCGGCGTTCATTCTCAAGAATTTGTGCTCGCCGGGATTCGAGGGTAGACTCCTGGCCACCAGTCCACAACGACAGCGCATCTTCGGCATCGGCCGAGATAAGCCGCTTAAGGGCTATCTCGCCTCCCTCTTCTAAAGGACCTATAAATATCCGCCGTATCGATAGAGGATCTTCGTAGAAGATGACGGCAAGATAAGGCCTCTTCGAGACCCTCACATTTTCAGTCTCATCCTAGGAGCGTCTTATAGCCTCAGCCAATTGTGCGGCTTCCTCGGTAGATGAACCTGGAAAAAGAAGACCACCATTTGGCTTTTGCATAGCTATTGGTTCATCTTGAAAGATAGGCTCGGATTCCACTAAAAAGTCGAGCAGATTGGTGACCGTCTTCTTTCGCCTCTTTGACCCAGAACTAACACCAGAAGACGATCGCTTCTTTCCCCTCGGTGCTTTGGTGCGACGTTGACCCACTTCGCCTTCAGTATATCCTCTCTCGGCGGTGCTACCGATGATGACACTGCCATTGCTGACGCCGCAGCTGATGAAACTGCTATTGGCGCCTTATCAGAAGCCCTTGTCTGAGTTCTAGTGCGCATCGGCATACCAACTGTCGGAGTCAAGTCCACATCCGCCGCTTCAGGAATAAGTACGGTACCAGTATCCCTCAAGGAGGGCGAATCATTGTCCGCGGTCGCGGCGGGACACCCGTAGCCTGGAGCGGGGTGGGAGCTCTAAGCCCAAAAAATATCCTCCTCTCCTCAGCAATGATGGGACTAACCTGGTGGCGATACCAACCCATGAAAGCCCCCACGCACCTCGGAATGTAGTCGGCCTCGGGGATCATGAAATGAGAACCGGTGTTCAGCCTCATGAAATGGTGGGTGGCGTCACGAACAGCTTCCAAAGAAGGGCTGGGCTCCACTGTGAATGCCTCGAAGGGGACACCCTGGTTATATCCTAATTGCCGGGCAAAGCGGTGTGGATTGTACCGCATGAAAAGAGCCGCATCGTTTCGACGGAACACCAGATAACCGGGTCTGATCGAGTACAGGTACATGGCTTCCTTGGGCTTCAAGGATGGTGCTCTCTCTTTCGATAAATCAAACAACTGTTGAACAGGTCCCGAGGGAGCAGAGAGGATTCGATCATTAAATACCATTCCGCTTTCGTTGGCATACGGATTGAGCAGCACACGAAGAGCCCCTAATTGAGTCGGGTCAGGAGCAGAAGCGTCCACCAACCTCATGAGCCGCGGAAAGGTATAAGCATCATAAAAGCCGGGTCTCTGGTGCGCAGCAAATGCCCCTAGCACATGCATCTCAATTCATGATGTAAAGTAATGAAGAGAGAAACTCACTACGTTCATGCCTGGGGTTGAGGTATTGGCTGCAGTGCTTAGCCCATGGTACAGATGCGACAGCTCTGCAATGCCCACGGCTAATCGTGTCCCTTCGGCAATGCGATGAGCAGGGTAAATGACCGAGGCTCTCATGAATCGATGGTGCGTTGGAATGACAAACCAATTGAGCCAAACGCTGATAAAACCGATGAAGAAAGTTTCTTCATCCATGCCAAGAGCCGCGATCGACTCGAAAGGTACAGCCGACAAGACTGGAATGTAGAACTAGGGCAAATCCTCTTCTCTAGCTGGTAGCCTATTTAAACCAAACCCGAAGAGGTCGTTGATATTCGCAAACTTCAGAGCCGCCTTTGATAGAACGTCTCCATGAAGGAAGCAGGCGATAAATCTTTTAAAAGTGACGTCCTGTTCTTCTGACTCTGTGAACAGCTTCTCAAAAATCCCCAGAGTCTTGATTAGACTCGGGTACTTGTGGCGGACGGCATTTTCAGTCGACAAGCCGTCAAGTGTAGAGGGCACAGTCTCGAAGGCATACTCGTCAGAGGGCAACAATTCTTCGTAAGGTGCTCCTCTGATCGGTAAACCCGAGATCTCGCGAAATTCTTCCAAAGAGATCGAAACTTCGCGGTCCCCTAACAAGAAAGTGTTGGTGGGAAGATTCCATTGATTTAGGAAAGCTTTAACCCACCATACATGGGGAGATTGATAATGGAAGAGGGACGCATGCACCGCTTGGTAAAGCCTGACCCTCTGCAGTCGCGCACGATGAATGGACAAGATGTAACGAGCCCAGAGAAGATAGCCCGTGGGATGGCGAGGAGTAAGCCCTATCTTGTAGACTTGTCCCCAGGGCTGGGCTTCACCTTGGCAGATACGATGCCCCAAGATGTCTATGGCTGGCACAGGCTGGTTTGGTATCCCTGTCGACGGTTCGAGCTGGCCTGTAGGAGTCCAATCTGCCACCTCTACAGCAAAAGCAGTCTGCGGATGGTCCATCGGCAGAAATGGTCGGAGAGGTTCTGTTGGCACCTGGCAAAGAAAGCTTCGGCGACCGCGGATGATATGACCGTACCAGGTCCCCTACAAAAGCAGATTGGCGCAGTCCGGGTCGTGAGCTCTAATCATTGCCATCACCTCTTCGTCAGATGGTGACTGAGGAAAGACAGCCTCCGAGCGGGTGAAAGGGGAGTATGGAAGAGAAGCCATTGTTCCTGAAACAAAGGAAAGGAAACTGTTAGTGAAGCCCACACGTGTATATATATTTATATATATATATATATATATATATATATATATATAAGGACAGTGGAAGAAAACGATAAACAACTTATTTCATGGGACCATGGGTTACAAAACACATGGGCCCCACAAAATCAATATGGCGGATCACTAATAATGAGGCTGAGCAATCATCATGAGAACAAAAGGAAGATTCTCAATAAATTCAAACAACTCTACACATTCCCTTAAGAAGAAAACCCATTGCAGAAACTCTATGCAAATCAAGAAGAATCTCTCTTAAACTATTTTTACAAGAACAACTCAGGATGAAAAATCCCAAGAAGTCTTCTTTTAAGAACTAAGTTCTTCAGAGGAATTAAATTCCTTTTGAACAGAGCAATTAAATTCCCAGAAAATTTTTTAGAGCTAAGCTCTTTGGAATGGAATTAAATTCCAGAGGCAGACAAGTATCATCATCAATCCCCTAAGATCAAAGAAACGCCTAGCAAAGGGGGCTTATTATTTAAAGATCAGACATTCTTAAAGAACTTGGAAAGATGGGCTTTTGTTAAAGGGAAAAACCCTTAGTGTGGTCCGAAGAAAATTTCTACAAAAAGTTCTTCGATCGTTCAAAACCATTACCTGAAGAAGAGATTCTTTCTTGGACAGAGTTAAACTCTGAAATTTTTGCAATAGAGAACTGAGCTATGAGGAAGAGAATTAAATTCTCAAAGGAAAATGAACAAGGAAGAAGATGAAAGAGTGGAGACGCTTCTGAAGAGACCATTGCATTTATAGGATGTAATGGGAAACGGTTCATCTGCCTCCTTCCCTAGGCAAATCCAATGGCCACAAAGATGACAGCGTTGCACTCACGTGCAAACGCGTGAGAACAACGCTGTGGGGGTATTTGTTCCTTCATGGGAACTGAATAATGCAGTGAGGAAATACACAAGAGGAGCATCACGTGTCCACACGTGATCGGGCATCATGTGGGGACACGCGACCTTCTATGAGCAAAGTTATAGACGCTGAGATACACAATTTGAGATGGGGTCACGTGCCAGCACGTGATGGGTTCCTGAACCCTTTGAACTAATAGAATTGAATTCTGATCAAAAGGGATCACATGCCCACACGTGATGGGCCTTTAAACCCACTGAAAGGAATTAAAAGGTATAATAAAACAGTAAGAAAAAACCCCAATGGGACATCACGTGCCCACACGTGACCAGGGGTCACGTGCCGACATATGATGAGTTCCTGAGTTCTTTAAAATAATGGAACTAAATTCTGGTTAAATGCTTAATCAGTGGGTCACGTGCCACCATGTAATAGGGTCTTAAAACTCTCTCAGTTAATGGAAAGAAAACCCTAAATAGGGCATCACGTGCCCATATGTGACAGGGGGTCACGTGCCAACACGTGATGGGTTCCTAAGATCTCTGAACTAATAGAATTAAATTCTAATTAAATGATAAATCAGTGGGGTCACGTGCTAACACGTGATAGGCTGTTAAACCTTCTGAACTAATAGATTTAAATTCTAATTAAGGGAAATCAAAAACCCTAATATTTCCCTAGATCTTTCCAAACAAAAAGATTGCGCTCTGTAAAGTGGAGCACCGTTGGATTAAAAATTCAATGGTGATTAAAAATCACCAATTTATAGAAAGATTCTATACAAGGAAAGATTTTCCTAAAATCTGCCAGGAACAACAAACAAAATATCTTTTGGATTAAAAATTCAATGGTGAATAAAACTCACCGAGTGATCTAACAGATCATGTTGGTTATAGAATCAACAAAATCTTTCAATGAAAGATTGACTAAACAAACCGATTCTTTTCTTTCTCCTATAAATAGGAGCCAAGAAGAGACGAGGGGAAAAAATGAGAGATACAACAACAGAGAGAATACAAAAAAAAGAGAATTTAATTCTCCAGAGAGAAAAGAAGATCTCTTCAGAAAGAAAGAAACCAAGGTAAGAGAGGGAAAGAGATCATTCTATAAGCTCCCATAACCCTATAAGAGAATTTAATTCTAGAACTAAGAGTTTAACTCTTCTGAATAAGAACTTAGTTCTTCCTTTGGTTGAAAATCTGCAGAATCAGATCTCCCCATTAATTGAGAATTTAATTCTCATCGGGGGGATTTTTCCATGCAGATCTAAAGCTTAAGGAGGACCTAAGTTCAGAGAATTTTATTCTCCCACAAAGCACATAGGAATTTAATTCCTCCAACAAAGATAGGGTTTAACCCTTAATTTAATAACTTAGTTCTTCTTCATGGTAATAGATCTGCAGAAACAGATCTCCTCATAAGTTGAGAATTTAATTCTCATCGGGGAGATTCTACCATGCAGATCCAAAACTTAGAGGGAGAATTGAGTTTAAAGAATTTAATTCCTCTAAATAAAATTAGGGTTTAACCCTTGTTCCCCCAATCAGAGCAAGGCTCTGCTTGAATTTTGAAAATTCAAATTTTGAAGCAACGCTTCGGTTCCCGTGCGCTGCGCGCAACGCGCCACTTGTCAGAAGTTGACACGGAAGCACAACGCCCAAGGCAGTACGTCCAATCAGAGCAAGGCTCTTTAAAAAACATAAGCAACGTTCAACTGCGCAAGCGCACGGCTGCGCGACACGTGTCTGCGCAGTTGCGCAAGCGCTGTTGCGCAAGCGCACCACTGCGCGACACGTGTCGGCGCAGTTGCGCAAGCGCTGTTGCGCAAGCGCTTCACTGCGCGACACGTGTCCGCGCAGTTGCGCAAGCGCTGTTGCGCAAGCGCTTCACTGCGCGACACGTGTCACGCGCTGGTGAGTTGCGCAACAACAGAATGAAGATTTAAGGATATTTTTTCTGTTCTTATTTAAACAAGAAAATTTCTTCTGTAAAACAGGGGCCTTTGGATCAAAGATCCAACGGTGGGGAAAATTCCCCAAATCACTCAGAAAAGATCTTTTTAACAAATTTAACTGATTTTTGAGCACTATAAAAAGAACCCCAGACCCCATTTCAAAGATATAGAGAATCTGGTTTTAAAAAAAAAAGAAGAATGAAGAGAACTCTTGAACTCCTTGAGAACACAAAAAGAAGGTAAAAACCTTTAAAAGAAGAGAGAATTCTCTTAGGAATAGATCATTGATCTAAGAAAAAGGTCAGTGATCTTTAACAAATAAATAAAAATAATAAAAATAGTGCTTTGCACTTGCTATGAACCTCTGGTTCTCTGAGACAGAAAGAAAGAAAAGATTTTTTTTTTCTTTTTCTTTGATCTAAATTTAGATCAAGAAATTAAAAAGTGCTCTGCACTTCTTTTCTTGAATCTAAAAGATTCTTGGTGCTTTGCACAAATGCAATGCATTACTTGAAGGTCCAGGCCCAAATCAAAAAGACCTAGCAGGCCAAAATAAATTGTAAAGCAATAAAAGGGTTGAGCCCAAATAAAATTGATGCTCTGCATCATTCATAAAGAACAGAGCCCCAAAACAAATTGATGCCCTGCATTTTTTCTGGGCAAAGCCCAAATAAAAATAAAAGGAAATGCAAAAGCAATGTTGGACATTTTTTTTACTGGACTTAGCCCAATCGTGGCCATAAGTCCTTAAATTAAATTGGCTGAGCAAAATGGCTCTCCTAAATCAATCTACATCCGGTTCGAGGGTACATCTCCGAACTCCTTTGACATCCATCGTTGTAATTCCTCAACGACGTCAAAGAGGTGACGGGTCCCAACGGCCACATACCCAATACCGGACCGAAACGTCCCTAAACTAACATCGGACCGAAACGTCCCTAAACTAACATCGGACCGAAACGTCCCTAAACTAATAATGGACCGAAACGTCTATAAACTAATATCGGACCGAAACGTCCCTAAACTAACATCGGACCGAAACGTCCCTAAAACTAATATCGGACCGAAACGTCCCTAAACTAATATCGGACCACCACGTCCCTAAACTGGCACAATAGAGCCCAAATGCTCTTTTGTCGGATCTAAACGGTCCCGTTAAGTCGATCTTAGTCTCAAACTGGACTAACGTATCCTTAACAAACGTTTAAGGTGATCTTAGCCCCAAACACGGCTAACGTATCCTTAAACATTCAAATGGATTATAAAACTCCCAATCAACTCTGGTTCGAGGGTACATCTCCGAGCTCCTCTGATACATGTCGTTGTAATCCTTCAACGACATCAGAGAGGTGACGAGTCCCGATGGCCATACATTAAATTAATCACTACGTTGAGTTGATCTTAGTCTAAAACAGGACTAACGTATCCTTAACGAACGTTTAAGTTGATCTTAGCCGCAACGCGACTAATGCATCCTTAAACTGAAAACACCAAACCCAAATCTAAGTAAATACGGATTTGGACTAATCCACGTCCTACGGGCGACGGCATTACTCAGTCTCCGTATACAATCCACGGGCAACCACAAACAAAACAGACACACACGACACGAAGTGAAATTCTGGAGAAGGAGAAAGTTGTTACCGCGAAGCGGTAGCGTAATTAACTGCAGGGGCTTGCGCCTGCAGGGAAGAGCGTCCCCACAATCAAAAACCCCTCTAGCGAGGGGGAATCTGACAAAGTCTGCTACATCGGCCGCATCCGTCTAAACCTTCGATACACGGTGCCATAAATCAACTTGGCATTTTCGGAGAGGTGGACGGATAAAACCAATTAGCATCTGCCCCGAATCTCAGCGTCAGGACATCGCGGTCCTGTGCGCCGCCTTTCGGAGGGGAACAGATTCTGGCACGCCCGGTGGGACCTCTTCCTCTTTCCACTCCACACTTCGTGTGTCGTCTTCGCGAACCAATCACGGTTTGTTAAATGGTTGTCTTCGGATTTCAAGTTACTAAGATTTGGTCTTTTACCTGGCGCAGAATTCAAGATTCAATGGCCTCTAGCTGTACCAACTGCTTGAAATGCCGCTGCAACGGACGCTCCACCTCACCAGGAGGTGTAGCATATGGGCCCCAAGCGGCTTCCTTCCTTACTCTGCCGGTAGACCAGGTGACCCAAGCCACCACCGGCTTGTTCTTCGGGACTATGATCCCACCTGCAAGCTTTTCTGTACCAATACCTGCACCGGAAGTGGGTAAAAAGTCGGTCTTCAACCGGCTCACTGTTCCGACAGCCCCTGTCAACGGGTCGCCCGCTACTAAACCGACAGCCTCCGTTTTCACCAGGCTAGGTCAGAACTATAAAGTGGCCGTCCCAAAGAGGGCAACGGCCGCTGCTTCGGAAGTCGTTAAGGCGGCCTCTCCCATCAGAGAGTCGGTCTTCGCAAGATTGACGGTTCCCACTCCTCCCCCAGCTGGTCAAAAGGCATCAGTCTTCGATAGGCTGACATCGGCGGTTACCCCACACTCAAACAGGGGGCAACAGGAAACCATCTCGATTTCCGAGCCAGTCCCAACGGCTCGTCGTGCGCAACGTCGCCATTGGCGACGAGTGAGGAAAGCAGGGGGCAGTTCCCCCTCAGGGCTAACTCCACCTGCTCCGATGGTGGAGGTCAACGCTGCTGTTCCAACTGGGAACAGCTTTGAATTACTGAGGAAGGTGAGAAAGAACTCTCTGATTGCTGCATTGAAAAGGTCTCCGCCTATGGAGAAAGCTCCGGAGACAAAGCATGAACAACCCCCTCAACGGCTATCGTCAAAGATATACAAGGTTTGGCGGAGGGTTCAAGACTCTGTGATTGACCCAGATCACTTTCATCGCCAGAAAAAGGCAAAGGTGGAAAAGGACAAAACCCGCCCCGTTAAACAACAGGGGGCAACAATTGCTAGCATGCCCATTTTAACGGCTCCTTCAACCTCGATGGCCCACAAAAGAAGGAGGCCAGAGAAAGCTCCCGCGTCAGCGGCAAAGTTTAAAGGCGGTGAACCTAAACCTCCAAAGTCAGGGGGCATAACAGTTCATACGATTTATATGGCTTCTGGAAAGGAAGAAAGCCGCACTTCTACGGGTCACCGGCCGCTTACCCGATCAGTGACCAAGGCTCAGGAGCAGCAACAAAAGCTCCAGGAGATGATGACCACAATGGCTGCACTCACTGGGCCAAAAGAGAACCCTAAGACGTCCTTAGATGAGCGCCAGGAGGAAGAGACCGACGCCGAGTTCCTTCGCCGAGTACTGGAGAAGAGGGACAAAGAGGCTGCTGAACAAGCGGCCAACATACAGCGGATGGGCCTCCTCTTCCAGGACATGATAGAGATGATGATACAACAAGATCCTCCCGCTGAAGAACCCCTAACCGTCCTTGGAGATGATAAGGGAGATACATTAAATCCGCAGCCCGCTCTATTGACAGCTAAAGAGGATACAATCTCTAAGACTGATCTGGACGAATACATAGCCCAGCAAATAAAGGTTCATCATGCGGCCGAAGCAGCCGGCCACGTCGTAAAAATGGGGTGGCCATATCCAGGCTGGTATGACCAAATCAAGTACCCGCCGGGTTACACAATTCCCAAGTTTCATGTCTACAAAGGGACTGGCAATCCCCATCAGCATGTCACCCAGTTCAGGGCGCTTTGCGGTAACACCGGCGGCGATGACAAGCTTTTGCTCCGCCAGTTTTTCAGAAGTCTATCAGATACGGCATTTGAGTGGTACTCTGAACTCCCTAATGATTCTATTAAAACCTTCGCGGAGATGGAGCTGCTGTTTACCCAACGCTTTGCAAGTGCCAGTGAACGTACCCCGATGACGGCACTGATTAATGCTAGGGTAAAACCCGGCGAGACATGGGTTCAGTACGCTATACGATGGCGTAATCTATGGTCAAAGTGTGAGCAGCGCATAGAAGAAGCCCCTGCGGTGGGAATGTTTGTTGGAACTCTTGATCCACAAGCAACCATCTCACAGTTTATGATGTTTTTCAAGCCGACTTCCTTCCAGGCTTTGATTGACAAACTAGCGCAAATGGACCAGATGGGTCATAAACCCCCTCTCCCAAAGCCAGATTCCCGAACTGACAAAGGAAAGGGAAAAGCGATCATTGTCGCTAATGCTCAACAACAACCGAACGACTTGAAGCCGGTTGCTCGTCCAAACAATACGCGCCCTTACGTACCCCTTGAGGATAGGATGGAACGCCCTTATTCCTTTCCCCGCGATAAAATGAAGAGGTTATTCGAGCTGGCATTACGCAACAGACTCATAAATCTGCCAGATCCAAAACGTCCGTTGCAACCAAGTGACGTCAACGAACCTAATTACTGCCCCTATCATCGAGTGCTAGGCCATCCGATTGAGGACTGCTACGTTTTCAAAAATTGGCTTGAAAACCAGTATAGACAGGGAAAATTTGCGTTATCTGACAAATGGAAGGTGAATCCCCCGCAACCCCACACCTCTAAAGGGACGAATACGCCGGGGGCAATATGCTCTGTCATTGAAGAAAATCCGTGGGAGGTTGTATTATCATCAAAAACGAAGAGAATGCTAAATGATCTTCGGACATGTCCGGCGATCAAGTGGAAAAACCCATTGGAACCGCAGGTCGTTGAGGGGATGTTAAAGCCACGTCCAACTCCAAAAACCAATGATGGGGGTTCAAGCACTAGTAGCCAGTCGTCAAAGTCTTCGAAGAAAAAGAAGAAGGCCAAGAAACCGGTGAAGCCTAGCGATAGGCGCACGGACTTGCAAAAGCAAATTGACGCGCTGGAAGAGTACAACCAGAAGGCGCGGACTCCCATTACATTGCAAGAGTTCCTCAACCACGTCTTCCAAGCAGAAGATGAGGGAGGTAGTTCGTCAAATGAATCTGAAGAACATGTGGCAAGTTGCCATGTGATTTCCCATTTATCCACAAGCGATGAGGAGACTCCTCGCGCTGAAAAGCTGGGGGCAGAGCCTGCACTAAAAATTCTGGAGCCGTCGGATGAAGCGATTGATGCATTCCTAAATCAGGCGTTCTTAAAGGGCAAAGCTGATCGGGATAACGAAGCGGTTATATTCGAAAAGGCCAAACGCCAGCGCCTTGGCGAAAGAATTGCGGTACTCCCGCTAGAACAAAATACACCCACCACAGATAAAATCAAGTTCAAGATAAAGAAGAGATTCTCTAAGGCTGTGTCGATGGGTATGAAGCTACCACCCTCCGAGAAAAACATTATGGGTGAAATGGAAAACCACCCCTCCTATTGCTTGTACCATCGGAAGGTGTCGCATCCCACCGAAGAGTGCAAAGCTTTCGGTAAGTGGTGGCAAGGATATGTTACTCACCGGCAACAGTTTAAGTGGGAAAAGCGCAAAGCCCGCCGAGAGCAGAACGGAATAAACGAAGTGCTTGATAAAACTAGCAGTGGTTGTTGCATGATTGACGTCGGGGGATCACAAGTACCTGTATTTGGGAGCGATTCTGATGAGGAGCTAGAGCTTGGCCCCCTCTTTAAAGAATCCACTTCGGGAAAAGAAGAAGGACCAAAGGCTTGCGAGAATATACAGCTACGCAACCGGACGTTACCTGAAAAGAATCTCAGACCCTTAAACAAGAAAGACAAAGGGAAAGAGAAGGCCTCTGAAGACATCGCCTTGGATGATCGAGTTGCGGAAGAGTTAACCGCCAAGAACCCGCCAAAGAGGAATAAAGTGGATTACAATGTCTTGGCGCATCTGAGGAAGCTACCCTCACAACTCAGCATTCTCGATGCCCTGTTACTATCAAAAGAGACGAGGGATTCTTTGATTAAAGCCTTACAAGAGCCGGAACAATTCCAAGCATGCCTGGCCGAGGAAAAGATGAAGGATGAGTTGGAGGAAGTACACACGGCTGATGTTACTTTTGGCAATGAGGACCTTCTACTTGGGACTTGCGAACACAATCGCCCTCTCTATGTTTCGGGATACTGCCATGATATAAAGATAGGCAAAATTCTGATCGATAACGGGTCGTCTGTTAACCTACTCAACGTACGGGTGTTGAAGGAAATCTGCATGAGCGTCCAGCACCTTGCTCGGGACAAGATCACCATATCCGGGTTCGACTCCCAATCGTCAAAGACTCTTGGATCTGTGATACTGACGCTACGCTTCGGATTACTCGTCACGGACATTAAGTTCCACGTCATAGATGCCAAGACATGCTACAACGCTTTGCTCGGCCGACCATGGTTACACGAGTACAACATCATCCCTTCTACACAACATCAGTGTATGAAGTATTTTAAGGATGGTTTCGAGTATACCGTGACGGGAGAACTGAACCCGTTCTCTGTGAACGAGGTCCGCAAATACGAAGATGCCAAATACTTCTTGCCGGATTTCGAAGACACGGAGAAGTGTCACAAGCCGGAAAATAAAACTAACGCCACCATCCCTGTCTTCGGCAGTGATACCGAGGAAGAAGAGGAGATCGTTTATTCGGGTCCGCCACAACATAACAAGCCAGGACCGTCCACTCCTACATTGGTCTTTGGTAGTGACTCGGAGGATGAGGTCCATGTCGTATTCTCTGCTCGGCCTTCAATACGGGCTTCCGCTGATGAAGAGCGAAGTCTGCAGATAACCATGGTACCGCTTGAACATTACAAAGAACTAGATGCACTCAACACCAACAGCGTAGAAGAATTGCAGACATTTTATATCCCTCCCGGACGGGAAGGCGAGAAGGCAATCCTATTCTACCGTTCTGAAGGAAACAAGGTGGAAAAAGAAGTTTGGCATGGCGTGGATCCCACGCTCGACAGGCTTCAGCCTATCCGTCTTCCCAGATATTATACAGAGGGTTTGAAGAAGCTGCTGAAACGCCAGGGGATATCCTTCAGACAGACCGTTAGAGAGGCCAAATTCTATGACAGGGTCTGGAATGTTCCCGGGACTCAACGCAAACTGCCTAACGGGAGAATGGAAACAAAAGGGCTTGGGTACATCCGGCTAAAGAAACGAGAGCTAGTAAATAGCTGTTATGTCATGTATGACTTCGATGAAGATGCGGACGCTCAATGGGAGGACGCTAATCCTAAGCCAGTAAAAGTTCCTGATGAAAAATTGCCCGGTCCATCATTTGAAGAACAAATGGACAGGCTTATAAGGGAAGTTGGTCAAAAAGTCCGAGATGACCACAATCGCGAGACGGCCATCTATGAGAAAGTCAAGACGCAACGCCTTCTCCGACAGGCCGTGAAGGATGAAAAGGCCGCTCCTTGTCAACCTGCTACAAAAAAGGTTCGACGCGAAAGCAAAAACAAGTCAGAGGGCAGAAAAGACGCTCAACAACCACAAGGCAGAGCTAAGAAACCACGTATCCGAGAGTCGAGCGTTACTGACTTAGCCCTCATGAAGAAAATGAGTCGAGCATACTCATTTCCTCGGAACAAAACAAGGAAGATATTTGATCTTGCTCTAAAACATCAAATGCTTACGCTGCCAGAGTCCAAGCACCCCGAGCACGCAGGCGAGGTATTCAACCCAAATTATTGCTTTTACTATCGAGTAGTAGGGCATCCGCTTGAAGATTGCTTCACCTTTAAGAATTGGGTTGAGGACCAGTATCAGCTTGGCAAATTCGCGTTGTCTGACAACTGGAGGGTAGCGCCGCCACAAAAGCACGAACTCGAAAGCACAAGAACAGAACCAACTCCGCATTGGGATTGGAAGAAAATTCGCACCTGTCATATGATAACGATACTAAAAGAAGAGTCCGAGAACATAGACAGCCTTCCCTGGTGCCTCGAAAACAGCAATGATGAGGCGATCTCAGAATTTCCCCCAGCTCCGAAAGAACTGGAGGACGGCATACATACCACTGCGGATAACCTCAGGAAAATTGAGTTGGGGACGATAAACGATCCGCGACCGACATTCGTCAGCGAGCTGCTGTCCGAGGAAAAGGTGGCTGCGTTAAAGGACGTCCTTGTACAGCATAAAGATTGCTTCGCATGGAACTATTCCGAGATGCCGGGACTTGATCCAGAAGTTGCTGTACATAGACTGGCAATATCCCCGAGTGTCAAGCCGGTCAAACAAGCGCCGAGAAGAATGCGGCTTGAGCTCGAAATGAGCATCAACGCGGAAGTCAAAAAGCTGATAGACTCCGGCTTCGTCCCAGTGATGAAGAAAAATGGTACGGTGCGCATATGCGTGGACTTTCGGGATCTCAACAAAGCCTGCCCGAAGGATGATTTCCCAGTACCAGTCACCGAACTAATGATAGACAATACGTCCACGCATGAGATTTTCTCATTCATGGACGGCTCATCAGGATATAATCAAATAAAAATGCACCCTGAAGACCAGAAACATACAGCTTTCCGGACTCCCTTGGGAGTATTCTGTTACAAGGTGATGCCCTTCGGTTTAAAGAACGCCGGTGCAACCTACCAAAGGGCCATGACGAAGATTTTCGATAACCTTATACACGAAATTGTTGAGTGCTATATCGACGACCTCGTTGTTAAAAGCAAATCATATGAGGAACATCTCGAGCATCTGAAGACCGTATTTCAACGTCTTCGACAATACAACTTGAAGATGAACCCTCTGAAGTGTGCATTCGGGGTTTCCTCGGGCAAATTCCTGGGATTCGTCGTTCGACACCGAGGTATCGAGATAGATCCGTCCAAGATCAAGGCAATCATGGGAATGCCTCTGCCGAGAACTCTCAAACAGCTGTGGTCTCTCCAAGGGAAGCTCGCGTACATACGGCGATTTATAGCCAACCTCTCGGGAAAGTGCCGCCCTTACAGCCACCTGATGAAGAAGGGAACCTCGTTCGTCTGGGATCAAAAGTGCCAAAGCGCACTAGACGAGATCAAACAGTACCTGCAAAACCCTCCAGTGTTGGCTGCTCCAGTGAAGGGAAAGCCTCTCATTCTTTACACGGCCGCCCTTGAAGGTTCTTTGGGCGCATTATGGGCCCAAGAGAATGACCAGGGGAAAGAAAGAGCACTTTACTATTTAAGTCGAGTGCTGCTGGGGGCAGAAAGCAATTATTCCCCCATTGAAAAACACTGCCTGGCGTTGATCTTCGCAATAACAAAGCTTAGACATTACGCATTAGCTCATGAAGTCTATCTCATTTCAAAGGTGGACCCTCTCAAATATCTAATGTCAAAAGCCATATTGACAGGACGACTCGCTAAATGGGCCCTGCTCTTAATGGAGTTCTCGATAGCATATCGACCACTCAAAGCAGTAAAAGGCCAGGCCATCGCCGACTTCCTTGCTGAGCACCCGATACCAGCCGACTCTCCTTTAAACTGCGATCTTCCAGACGAACATGCGTTTGATGCGATCGATGGTGATAATACTCGATGGGAGCTTTATTTTGACGGAGCATCTTCCGTGAAGAAGCGCAAACAAGGTACCCCTATAATCAAATCGGGGGTATGACTCATCTTTATAACTCCACAAGGAGGGATAATGCGCTACGCGTTCTCCCTGACGGAACCGAGGACAAACAACGAAGCCGAATACGAAGCTCTGATAGCAGGCCTCGAGATCGCCATTGACATGGGAATTGAAAACCTCCTCATATACGGAGATTCGCAACTGGTCGTTAGTCAAGTAAACCGCGATTACCAAACATGCAAACCGGAATTGGTGAAATACGGTGAAAAGGTGCAACAACTGCTAACCCAAATTCCCTCCTATACTTTGGAGAGCATACCACGCGCGGATAACAGCAAAGCGGACGCGTTGGCCAAACTTGCTAAAGAAATGGCTGACGAGAACCTTGATGACGTTAGAATCATGGTACAAAGTCGTCGGGTGCTCGCCCCCGCAGAAATACCTTCGGAATCACCCGAAGAGAAGGGAGTGACTGAACAAGCGACCTTGCAAATAAAAGAACATGAGAAGGTTGAGGATTGGAGGGAAGTCTTTATAGACTACTTCAAGTCCCACCAAATGCCCGAAGATGCGTCCGCAAGACATCAACTCATAAAACGAGCTCTGTCTTTCGCCTTCGTCAATGATACTCTATATAAGAGGTCATTCGATTCTCTGTGGCTGAGATGCTTAGGACCAGACGAATCGGAAAGAGTCGTTCAGGAAGTTCATGACGGAATCTGCGGTTCTCACCAAGCAGGTCCAAAGATGAAGTTGAAGATCAAACGGATGGGCTATTACTGGCCCACGATGATTCAAGACTGCATCGAATATGCGAAGCAATGTCACTCATGCCAGATTCATGGGGACTTCATCCACCAGCACCCAAATCCGTTGCATCCAACGGTAGCTAGCTGGCCATTCGAAATGTGGGGGACTGATATAGTCGGCCCCATCGAACCAGCATCGTCTAAAGGACATCGTTTCATCCTAGCGACGACTGACTACTTCTCTAAGTGGGCAGAAGCAGTACCATTGAGAGAAGTGAAGACGGAGAATATCCTCCATTTCTTCAAAACGCACGTCATATATCGGTTTGGAACTCCGAGGCGGATCATCTCCGATAACGGGCCAGCCTACCGAAGTCATAAAATCAGCCGCTTCGCAAAGCAGCATAACATAGACTGGAGATATTCCTCAGTCTATAATCCACGAGCTAACGGTCTCGCCGAGGCCTTCAACAAGACCTTGACGAAAATTATAAAGAAAACAGTGTCCCGAAATAAGAAAGACTGGCATGAGAGACTGCAAGAAGCTCTTTGGGCGTATCGAACCACGTTCAAGACAGCTACAAACACAACGCCATACGCGTTGGTGTTCGGTACGGAAGCAGTACTCCCTCTCGAGGTAGAATTACCCTCTCTACGAGTGGCAGTTCATTACGAGCTGACGGATGAAGAAAATGCTCATCTTCGGCTTGAGGAGCTTGACGCCCTTGAAGAAACACGGCTCATAGCGCAACAAAATCTGGAAGCTTATAAAGCAAAGATGATGCGCTCATACGAAAGATTGACCCGACCGAGGACATTCCACCAAGGCGAACTCGTGCTAGTAGTCAAAAGGCCTATGATCCCCAATCGCGCCAAGCGGGGAAAATTCGAGCCGAACTATGAAGGCCCGTACATCATAGATAAAGTTTACCAGGGTGGGGCCTATCTACTCATGGACATGCACGGTGAAAGGCCTTTCAGACCAATAAACGGTCGCTTCCTAAAGAAATACTATGCTTAATGAGCCACAGCCTAGGTCAACGATAGATGACGACGACTATGTCCGCTCGCTATCTTCCTAGGCTCAAACTGTATAAGCAGTAGCCAGCTTCTCAATAGCGGACCGAAATGTCCTTAAACTAACAGCGAACCGAAATGTCCTTAAACTAATAACGGACCGAAACGTCTTTAAACTAATACCGCAGCATCCTTAGGCTGACGAGATGAATAAAAAAAAATATAATAAAAATAAAATAAAATAAAAAACGGTATGTCCATAAGCAAAAAGGGCACGGATGAAAACCCGAAAGGGCTCCGTGAGTAAAAACAGCAGGGCTACCGGCGAGTGTTCGTGAAAACCCGAAAGGGCGCGACCTCGTAAAAAAAAAAAAGAATAATAAAAAAAAACGGTATGCCCATAAGCAAAATGGGCACGGATGAAAACCCTAAAGGGCTCCGTGAGTAAAAACAGCAGGGCTACCGGCGAGTGTTCGTGAAAATCCGAAAGGGCGCGACCTCGTAAAAAAAATGTGTAGAAAAAAAAAAAAAAAAAACGGTATGTCCATAAGCAAAACGGGCACGGATGAAAACCCGAAAAGGCTCCGTGAGTAAAAACAGCAGGGCTACCGGCGAGTGTTTGTGAAAACCCGAAAGGGCGCAACCTTGTTAAAGAACACTTACAAGATCCTCTCGACCTTGTAAGGAGAAACCACCCGCGTGAGATCCTTACGACTCACAAGGGAGCAACACACTTAGGGATCCCCACGATTCCTAAGGAGAAAATACACTTGCGAGATCCTCACGACTCGTAAGGAGAACTCTCTTATGGGACCCTCACGGCCCATAAGATTTGAAAGTCTTAAGTTACAGAGACCTAAACCTGTGCTTAAGCAAACCCCCACAAACTTCCAATATTGCCCTACAAGTGGTTCAATACTGACCCTTGTATACAATTCACGGGCGCGAATAAACATTTCCCTAATCAAGTCTCATCCGAGACTGGGGATATGCTCGCATGATGAACAACCCTTATAAGTCCTCTCGACTTACAAGGAGAAAACCCTCCTGTAGGATCCTTACGACTTACAGAGGAAATGAACACTTAAGAATCCTCACGAGTCCTAAGGAGAAAATACACCTACAAGATCCTCACGACTTGTAGGGAGAAATAACTTCGTGAAACCCTTACGGCTCATGAAGTCAAAAGCCTTAGCCGACAGGACCCTAACCCTGGTCGCTAAGCCACCTTTGTTCGACATCAACAAAGGCAGATGATGATTCGCTCCTGGTAATATCCCAGTTGTAGTGGTGCTGATGCCGAAATCGGTTTACAGCGAAAAGCCAATAGGCCGCACATGCATACGAAATAGCCGAAATGGTAGGGCAACTTGCAATAAAAAGCAGCAAGTAAAAATGTATGCATGCAAAATAGCCGAAATGATTGGGCAACTCGCAATAAAAAGTAGCGAGTAAAAATAAAATAAATAGCCGAAATGATTGGGCAACTCGCAATAAAAAGCAGAGAGTAAAAATAAAATAAATAGCCGAAATGATTGGGCAACTCGCAATAAAAAGCAGCGAGTGGAAATAAAATAAATAGCCGAAATGATTGGGCAACTCGCAATAAAAAGCAGCGAGTGGAAATAAAATAAACAGCCGAAATGATTGGGCACCGCGAAAAATAGCCGAAATGATTGGGCGATCGCGACCTTCGCGATATAAAAGCTGAAATGATAGAGCATCGTGGAAATAAAACAAAAAAAAATAATGATGATAAAATTTTGGCCCTACAGTTAAGATCACATCGATCCCTGTATACAATCCAAGGGCGTAAACAAAGAGGGAGCCATACTCTCCCAACAAACTCCTCGACTCACGGATACAAACACTCCTTGACGAGAGCCTCCTGATCCGCGTCGACCTGCAGAGCCACTAGTGCCCCCGTGGGAATCCTCGACTCGTTTCAAACCCCAAGGAAACAAATAATCCTTGGCGCTCGGGAAACAAATAATCCCTAGCAAATCCCTCGACTCACGGATACAAACACTCCTTGACGAGAGCCTCCTGATCCGCGTCGACCCGCAGAGCCACCAGTGCCTCCGTAGGAATCCTCGACTCGTTTCAAACCCCAAGGAAACAAATAATCCTTGGCGCTCGGGAAACAAATAATCCCTAGCAAATCCCTCGACTCACGGATACAAACACTCCTTGACGAGAGCCTCCTGATCCGCGTCGACCTGCAGAGCCACCAGCGCCTCCGTGGGAATCCTCGACTCGTTTCAAACCCCAAGGAAACAAATAATCCTTGGCGCTCGGGAAACAAATAATCCCTAGCAAATCCCTCGACTCACGGATACAAACACTCCTTGACGAGAGCCTCCTGATCCGCGTCGACCTGCAGAGCCACCAGTGCCCCCGTGGGAATTCTCGACTCGTTTCAAACCCCAAGGAAACAAATAATCCTTGGCGCTTGGGAAGCAAATAATCCCTAACAAACTCCTCGACTCACGGATACAAACACTCCGTGACGAGAGCTTTTTAACTCATGTCAACTGTTCCGCTACAACTGCAAACAAATCCCCGATTCGTCCCACCTTGCAAGATAAAGTCTCGGGCAGCAAGGATTAAAAAAACTTGCTTCCTGAACAATGGGGCCCTGCAAGTCAATCCAAAATGGTCTTTTGCATACTATCCACGGGTCTCACTCTCCAAAGTCGAATCTCGATGAGGAGGGAAACAACCCCTTACGAATCCTCTCGATTCGTAAGAGGGAAAATTCTCTTATAGGATCCTTACGACTTATAAGAGAAAACCACACTTAGGAATCCTCACGATTCCTAAGGAGAAAATCCACTTACGAGATCCTCTCGATCCGTAGGGAGAAAAGCCTCTATGAGACCCTCACGGCTCATAGAATTGAAAAGTCTTAGGCGGTAAACCTGAACCTGCGGCCTAAGCCATCGCTATTTCCTGAGGAAGTCGGAACACTCGTTTTAGACATCCATCAACCATGGTTATTAAGACAGCCTACTGACATTAAAAGAAAGAAGATGACAGAAAGAATATCCGTTCTACATTTGATCTGGCATGCGTGACGCATTCATTTATGCATGGACAGAAGACTCAGGACGAGAAATAAGACAAGCTGAAATAGAAAAGGGGAGGGTTTTCATTCATACCGCTAAGAGTTTTTACAAGCATAAGAATAATGAATAAGAAACATTGTTCAAATTATTACAACGGTATAACCTCGGATCCGGGACACGGATTGAGGAAATCAAAAGTAAGGCTATCCAGAGTTCTTCTGGCCTTTCTAATTATTCTTATGCGCAGTCTTTCACGCTCCTCGGTGTCGATATCATCGGCAAGCCCTTCCGGCCTTTGATAAGCAGCAATGATCGTCGTCTGCTGAAACACTTGATGCAGGATGTCAACGAGGTCGTTACGTCGTTTCTTCGAGATCAGCCCTGTCAGGTGCACTGAATGCACCTTGTCCTCGGCATCATCCAGCGCATTGAGTGGTAGGGCCTCGTGAAGACCCGGAAGTGCCCTCCATATTGCTCCCAGCACGACTTTCAAAAGAGCCGAACGCCGAGGCAACAGCCAACCACCGCTTGCGTTCAGACGACCCATAACTTCTGCACATTCAGCGTCTGTAAACTCCTGGTTTTGTTGATGACCCTGAGCGCGGATATCATCGTAGGTAATGAACTCGTGCAGACTGTATAGATGCACCGCCGCCATTATGCCTGGAGAAAATATTACAGGAAGATCAACAATAGAAAAGCAATAATATACATGGATGACTAAATTCCTAGAGAGCAAAACTATGTTCAAAGATGAAACCCACTAGACGAGAGCTCTGCTATTTAAGATTGATCTAAGAATCGATTTTACCTGAAGTTCTTCAAAAAAAAAAAACTTTAAAAAAAAGGAGCAAGGCACCGGAGTTCTTAAAGGCAAGAACAAAGCTCTGAAGTCTTCAAAAATGGAAATCTGGAAGATGATAAGTATCTGGAGGGGACCAAAGGTCCTATTTATAGGCCTCAAGTGCCTCTTCGGCTCCCAAGAGTCGTCACGGCAGTTTACCCTAATTGGAGCGAATTTCCGTTCGAATTCCGAGACAGGAGATGAAGCGTCGCTTCATCCTTCCCCGATCAGAGCAAAGCTCTGTCTTGAAGAAGCGACGCTTCAGCACGGAAGCGCTAGCGCAGTTGCGTTGCGCTGCGCGCTACACGCCATGTGTCCAGCGCAAACGCATCAGCGCAGCACCCCAAAGCAGCGCACCCAGTCAAAGCAAAGCTCTATTTCAAGCAAAACCAAGGGAAGCAACGCTTCAGCGGCGTATGCGTCGTGCGCTGCATGACACGTGTCGGCGTAGATGTGCTAGCGCAGTTGCGCTGCACTGTGTGCTGTGCGACACGCGTCATACCCTGGAGCATTCGTGCTAAACAAAAAGGTTCTGAAGAAATCTCTTCGGTTATTATCTTCTGTAAAACAGAAGCCCTTAGATCAAAGATCCGATGGTGGGGGAAATCCCGCCAAATCTTTCAGAAAAGGGATTTCTTCAACAAATTGAACTTGCTTCTTAATCTGCAAAATGAAGCCTCAGGCATCAGAGGTAGGAGAACTTGCTTCCTGAACAATGGGACCCTACAAGTCGATCTAAAATGGTCTCTTGCACACTATACGCGGGACTCACTCTCTAAAATCGAGTTTCGATAAGGAGGGAAACAACCGCTTATGGGTCCTCTCGACTCGTGAGAAGGAAAAGTCCTCTTATAAGATCCCTACGACTTATAAGAGAAAACCACACTTAGGAATCCTCACGATTCCTAAGGAGAAAATCCACCTATGAGATCCTCTCGATCCGTAGGGAGAAAACCCTCTATGAGACCCTCACGGCTCATAGAGTTGAAAAGTCCTAGGCGGCAGATCTGAACCTGCAGTCTAGGCCATCGTTATCTCTGGGAGAAATGAAGTTATCTGTCAATAAGGTGCATTAAATATGTCATGCTGAAAAGAATGAAAAAGGCGAAGAAATGACACAAGACATTACAAAATGTGTATCTTTTATTCATAAATATTGATCAGGTACAGGATACATTGTACTAAAGAATAAAAAAAATATATACATATATTTTACAAGTGCAAATGATACAAGGAGAATTACTGGGAAGGAAGCGTCTTGCATAGATTTAGCAATTGCTCACATACTTCCTTCCATGCCTTCTCCTGACCGGCTGCCACCGCCAGTTCGGCCTCTACTTGAGCCCGCTGCTGCTTGAAGGATGCGAGCTGTTCCTCAACGACCTGCTGAGCTGCTTCTTGACCTTGAGGATCACGCTCAGCAGCATCAAGCTTCCGTTTCAGTGCTAGCCCATTAGAGATACGCTCCAGAAGGCCTTCAAAAACGGCTTTCACTTCAGCAGCATTCGTCCTAACTTCAGCGCGCAGGCGAGTGGTCACGCTTGAAGATTCCCGACGCTCCTTCAGCCGTAAAGCTGCTTCCTGCTCCAAACGGTGGAGATAAGAAGCGCTTTGCTCAAGCCAGGCTGTCCGTTGGGTGCTCATGGTCAAAACTTCGAGAGAGGGGCGCGTCGATTCCAAGCGATACAGGCAGGCCTCGATCTCTCTGCAATGGTTAACCCAAGATTCAACGACGCCTTCATTGTGAAAGTTTGCGAGCGCTGCCAACATCGGGTTAACCTCCATAGCAAAATCCACGGCAGAAGGGAGAGCGTCCATGTTAAGCTCTTCGATATACCCGCTCAACATGCCCAAACTCATCACGGCACCCTTTGAAGATGGACGTTTCAAGAAAGGGCCTGCTGGTGAAAGGACGCGAGACTCAAGAGGGATCGGAGCCGGAACAATAGCTGCAAAACAAAACACGGTCAAACGAAGGTTCAAGAGATGTTGAAGGGTTACCAAAAAGGAAATTTACTATACCAGCCGCAACGGACGGCAAAGCCGGAAGGGCCGGTGGCGTGGCAGATCTTGCATCCCCTCCTTCGATTTGTGGCACTGCAATAAGGAAAAGGAAAAGTCAAGGAATCATCCCATTGCTAAAAAAGGGGGTAAATAAAGACATTGTAGTGAAAAGTATACTCACCGGCGCCACTAGAGGGAGAAGCGAGTTCGGATGGGAAGGAGAAATGTGGGAGCAACACTTAATATAAATGATCAAAGAGCACTCCTGAAAGGGCACAATGGTATAACGTTAGTACAAAAGCTACATGTTTAAAAGATTAACACATAAGTCGTAAATCCATACCTTCCAACATCCGCGATGGTATAAGGGAAGGCGGGGAGGTGACCACCGCCAAAGCAGTAGTTGACGGTACTCCTTCGAGCAAGGGAGCATCAGCACTGGCCGCACCTGCAAAGACAAGCTTGTTAGAAGAGATCGCAAATTACATAAAAAAAGGGGGGAACGCTGGTGACTCAAAAATTTACCCGACGAGCTACCAGCAGAAACTGAAGCAATCCCCTCATCCATCGACATGAGACCACCGCCCGTAGCCTCATCATCCGACTCGATGGGAACCGTTGTTGTGCTCGCGAGCCCGGGAGACGGCAAGGAACCATACGCGGGGAGGGCTATGATCGGAGTATTACCAGATTCCTGAGAAAGAGCGGTTCGCTCCTCCTCAGGAATCGTGGCCGCCTCACCCGATACTCCCTCGGTTTCTGCGGTCACGGTTGTCTCGTCCATCGGCACCGTGACGTCTCCAGCCTCAAGCGCCTCGACTTCTACTGCCTTCGGCTCGACAATCATCTCATCTGCCGCCACTTCAGACGCGGCATCAATGACCTTCTCGGCAGCGGATCCTTCAACTTCTGTTTCAGGCGCCGTGGCCCCGACGACGGTGCCCACCGTCGGCTCAGGATCGGCAGGCGCCGCTTCCGCCGTTTCCTAGGGTCCAACGGTCTCCGCCTCCCCCTCAGTCGGACTAGGCCCTGCAAGATGAAACGCATATGAGCCAATGACTTTATAATTCTTACAACAAAGCTCTGAAAGAGATGCTACCTGAAGGGGATTTATTGTCTGCACTTCGGGCCGCGCGCGCCACTTGCCTATAAGTAGTAGACAGAGCGACAGGGACCTCTTCAGAAGGAGTGTCAGCGCGAGGAATAGTGCTAGGGCCCGCTCCCATGGCCAAAGCAGCTCTGCGCGTCTTTGCTTCGTGTCTCAACCGCTTCCGCTCCTCCCGAGCCGTTGAGACGGATGCCACTAGGGCTTCCTTGAGCGAGGCTCCTTCGTCCGTGAATAGAGATGCCTCTAGATTTTTCAGGGCATCCCTCATCGTCTTGTCAAGCCGAGGCTCTTGGGGCAACTTCGACGAAGCCGGGACTTCGATAACGGACTCGGGAAGGATCCCCGTGTCAATTGATACAACCCCTGCAAAGAAACAAAAGAAGGGTAGGTTGACTATCAGAAAAAGACAACAAACTTTCCCTATAAAAGAGAAAGGGGTGAAACATACCAACGCCTGCTAGGGCACGCTTCTCCTCCTCCTCCTGGAAGGTTTTCAGGGAGGCAGCAATAGCCTCTTCAGTGGAGACACCTGTTGAAAATGGAGCAAATATTAGTTAAAGATAATAATACGAGGTGCAATAAAATGGCAAATGAAGCGTCTGATGATTACCGGACTCAGCGAGTTTGCTTAGCATCGCTTCGAGCCTAGCCGATCGCTCCGAAGCTGCAGTGGCGGCAGCCAAATTGGTGTCCGCAGGATCTACCACGAAGCCCTCATTGCTGCCATATTCACATATGTCCTCGGCGGGAGGGGCCGCAGGCTTTAAGCTGAGGATCGCATCGAGGGAAAGAGCGGACTTCTTCTTCTTCTGCTGTCCACCAGCTTTAGACCCACCCGGAGCGGATTTGCGCTTGGCAGCCACTTTAGGGCGGCGGGTCCCGATCTCTGCTCCTGCGCCGGACCCTGGTGATACCACATTAACCGTCTTCGCGGGAGCACGGGGCGCTGGCGGTGCATCCACCGTAGTAGGCAGTGGCAATCCCCGCGGGGGGCTCAACACGCGTGGTCGATCGACTCCAGCCTCTTTTAGCGGAGGGACGACCGGGAGCCTTGGCTGCAAAGGGGCCTTGCGATCGCCACCAGGAGGCGCACCCCTACGGTCAACCAACATGCACTTCTCCGTTAAGATAATCGGGCCCATCGCGTGCGCATACCAGGCCACATATGAATTAAGCATCTTAGGGGTACAGCTAGGCTCACTAATAAAAAAATAAGAGCCTGTATTAAGCCGGATGAAATGATGCATCGCATTCCTTATCCCCTCTTGGTTGGTCGCGGGTGTTTCCAGAAAGGCTTCCATCGGGATCCCTTGATTGTAACTCGATTGTCGGGCAAATCGATGTGGGTTATACCTCATGAAGAGAGCCGTCTCATTCTGCCTAAATACTAGTTAACCCGGCCGAATGGAGTAGAGGTGGAGGATTTCCCGAGCTTTCAGTACAGAAGCCCCGTCCTTAAAGTCATCACGCAGCGAAACCACCGACTTAGTAGTCTCTGAGCCTATAGTGATAACCTTATCCACAAAGGAAACCTTCGCTCCGACCAGGTGTGGACGAAGGAGCAACCCTCTAGATTCCCGCGGGGCTGAAACCACAATTGAAGCCCCGATTAACCGCATTACCCTCGGAAGTCTACATCTCTCAAAAAATGGAGGAGTCTTGTGAGCACCAAACACCCCTTGTACATGCATCTCCATCCAAGAAGTGAAATAATGCATTGGGAAGTTGGCAGGCTGTACCCCAGGTTCACTAGCGTCCGCTGCTACGCTAAGCCCATGATAAAGGTAAGCCAGCCCGGCGATTCCTACCGATAACTGTAAACCAGCCACCATCCGATGCGTTGGGTAAAAGACGGAGGGCCGCATGAGGCGTGGGTGCATAGGGAGCGCGAAGCTGCATAACCATAAACCCAAAAACCCTATGAAAAAGGTCTCCTCGTCCATGCCAGGAACGGCGATCTCTGAGAAAGGGATGCTGGCAGTGTTGGGGAAATAAAAATTCCGCTGGTCACCTTCCGATGTAGGTCGGCGGTCCAAGCCGAAACCAAAGGGGTCAGCAAGCTGAGCGAACTTCTCGCCCTGCTCTGATAGGAACTCTGGGCGGATAAAACGAGCAATGAAATCCGCGAAACTGACCCCCCGGTCGCCCGATTCCAAATGGAGTTCCTCATAAATTTCCAACACCTTCACCAAGCCCGGGTGCTGATGCTGAATGGCATTCTCTGGAGTCAAGTCAAGTACTAGCTGCTTGGTGGCGAAGACATACTCGTCAGGAGGAAGCAGCTCCTCGTAGTGCTCCCCCTCATTGGCAGACCTGAAATCTCAGCAAATTCCTCCAGAGAAATGGAGACTTCCCTATCCGCTATCAGGAAGGTATGTTTGGGGATATTCCATTGTTCGATGAAGGCCTTTATCCACCACGTCGGAGGAGAGGGATACTCGAAAAGCGAAACGTAGACGGCCGAATATAAACCAATCGTCGTCAGGTGAGCTCTCTTCGCCGCCAAAATATAACGGGCCCATTGCAAATATCCGGCAAGCGGCCGCGGGATCAGTCCAACGTTATAAGCCTGTCCCCAAGGGCGTGCTTCACCCTGGCAGATTCGCCTCCCCAAGATATCTATAGCCGGCGGCGGCTGCACCGGGATGGCACCGATTGCAGGCTGAAGGAGGTCGTCGGAATTCCAATTTTTAACCTCCACGGCATACTTCACCGGGGGCTCGTCCGCATAAGGGATCGTAACGATAGGCTCAGAGGGCGAGGCGGAGCTGAAGCTGCGACGTCCTTGGATGATTTGGCTATACCACCTTCCCCACAGGTGGAGTTTCTTGCACTCGGGGTCATGATCTTTAATCAAGGCAAACACCACCCGGTCCACTGGCGAATGTGGGAACCCTCCTTCTGAGCGAACGAAAGGAAAAGACAAATCTTCAGACATGTTCCCTGTAGAAAAGAAAAAAAAATATAACCGTTAGTGTTCCAATGCTTCACATTTCAAAGTCCTACATCACACTACAATGCAGTGGGTAGGGGACCAAAGGGGACCCACAAAATCTAGATGACGGCGCATCATTTGATAAGACAGTCCCATCATTAGATGAGACTGTCAGTCAATGAAAAAGACCCCCAAGAGAATATCCTCATTGGGGGGGGAAATCCCTAGAGACAAGGAGAAAATCTCCTCTTTTTAGAGCAAAGCTCTGTCACAGAGTGACATTTGTCAAACTCTGGTCTCAAAGGAATAAAACTTCTTAAAAAAGAGCCTAGCTCTGTAATAGTAATGAAAACTATAACCCCTAAGGATTAAAAGAAAAATTTTGGGATCCTAAAAGATCCAGGAAAACTTTTAAGAGTTCTCCATTTTATATATATATATATATATATATATATATATATATAAAAGGGGGGGGAGATCTGTATTTTATCTAGGAGCAAGGCTCTGTTCGTAGGTTAAAACCCAGGAACAAGGTCTCTATAGTTTTTTGAGAGCAAGGCTCTGTTGAAGAAACCCCAAAGGGGTTCTCTTTAGATCAAAGATCTATAAGAGCAAAGCTCTGTTGAGGAAACCCCAAAAAGGTTTTAGATCAAAGATCTATAAGAGCAAGGCTCTATTAATTAGTTTTAATTTAAGTTAATTTAATTTTGTTAAATACCTAAGATGGTTATGAACTCTGGAGTTCTTAAAAAAAAATTAATCAAGAGCAAGGCTCTGAAAATTCTTAAGCAAGAGCAAGGCTCTGAGTCAAAATTCTTGAAGTAGTAAAGAATTTTCTAAGGACCAAAGGTCCTATTTATAGGCGCCTGCGCCCCTTCAACTGACCCCCATAATCCAACGGTCGGGGTCTTGCCACCGCTGCACTCACGTGCGCGCCACGTGAGCGACACGGTGGGGGGGCATTTGTTCCCCCAATTAGAGCAAGGCTCTGCTTGAATTTTGAAAATTCAAATTTTGAAGCAACGCTTCGGTTCCCGTGCGCTGCACGCAACGCGCCACGTGTCAGAAGTTGACACGGAAGCACAACGCCCAAGGCAGTACGTCCAATCAGAGCAAGGCTCTTTAAAAAACATAAGCAACGTTCAACTGCGCAAGCGCACGGCTGCGCGACACGTGTCTGCGCAGTTGCGCATGCACGACTGCGCAAGCGCACCGCTGCGCGACACGTGTCGGCGCAGTTGCGCAAGCGCACCGCTGCGCGACACGTGTCCGCGCAGTTGCGCAAGCGCTGTTGCGCAAGCGCTTCACTGCGCGACACGTGTCACGCGCTGGTGAGTTGCGCAACAACAGAATGAAGATTTAAGGATATTTTTTCTGTTCTTGTTTAAACAAGAAAATTTCTTCTGTAAAACAGGGGCCTTTGGATCAAAGATCCAACGGTGGGGAAAATTCCCCAAATCACTCAGAAAAGATCTTTTTAACAAATTTAACTGATTTTTGAGCACTATAAAATGAACCCCAGACCCCATTTCAAAGATATAGAGAATCTGGTTTTAAAAAAAAAAGAAGAAAGAAGAGAACTCTTGAACTCCTTGAGAACACAAAAAGAAGGTAAAAACCTTTAAAAGAAGAGAGAATTCTCTTAGGAATAGATAATTGATCTAAGAAAAAGGTCAGTGATCTTTAACAAATAAATAAAAATAATAAAAATAGTGCCTTACACTTGCTATGAACCTCTGGTTCTCTGAGACAGAAAGAAAGAAAAGATTTTTTTTTTCTTTTTCTTTGATCTAAATTTAGATCAAGAAATTAAAAAGTGCTCTGCACTTCTTTTCTTGAATCTAAAAGATTCTTGGTGCTTTGCACAAATGCAATGCATTACTTGAAGGGCCAGGCCCAAATCAAAAAGACCTAGCAGGCCAAAATAAATTGCAAAGCAATAAAAGGGCTGAGCCCAAATAAAATTGATGCTCTGCATCATTCATAAAGAACATAGCCCCAAAACAAATTGATGCCCTGCATCTTTTCTGGGCAAAGCCCAAATAAAAATAAAAGGAAATGCAAAAGCAATGTTGGACATTTTTTTTACTGGACTTAGCCCAATCGTGGCCATAAGTCCTTAAATTAAATTGGCTGAGCAAAATGGCTCTCCTAAATCAATCTACATCCGGTTCGAGGGTATATCTCCGAACTCCTTTGACATCCATCGTTGTAATTCCTCAACGACGTCAAAGAGGTGACGGGTCCCAACGGCCACATACCCAATACCGGACCGAAACGTCCCTAAACTAACACCGGACCGAAACGTCCCTAAACTAACATCGGACCGAAACGTCCCTAAACTAATAATGGACCGAAACGTCTATAAACTAATATCGGACCGAAACGTCCCTAAACTAATATCGGACCGAAATGTCCCTAAAACTAATATCGGACCGAAACGTCCCTAAACTAATATCGGACCACCACGTCCCTAAACTGGCACAATAGAGCCCAAATGCTCTTTTGTCGGATCTAAACGGTCCCGTTAAGTCGATCTTAGTCTCAAACTGGACTAACGTATCCTTAACAAACGTTTAAGGTGATCTTAGCCCCAAACACGGCTAACGTATCCTTAAACATTCAAATGGATTATAAAACTCCCAATCAACTCTGGTTCGAGGGTACATCTCCGAGCTCCTCTGATACATGTCGTTGTAATCCTTCAACGACGTCAGAGAGGTGACGAGTCCCGATGGCCATACATTAAATTAATCACTACGTTGAGTTGATCTTAGTCTAAAACAGGACTAACGTATCCTTAACGAACGTTTAAGTTGATCTTAGCCGCAACGCGACTAATGCATCCTTAAACTGAAAACACCAAACCCAAATCTAAGTAAATACGGATTTGGACTAATCCACGTCCTACGGGCGACGGCATTACTCAGTTTCCGTATACAATCCACGGGCAACCACAAACAAAACAGACACACACGACACGAAGTGAAATTCTGGAGAAGGAGAAAGTTGTTACCGCGAAGCGGTAGCGTAATTAACTGCAGGGGCTTGCGCCTGCAGGGAAGAGCGTCCCCACAATCAAAAACCCCTCTAGCGAGGGGGAATCTGACAAAGTCTGCTACATCGGCCGCATCCGTCTAAACCTTCGATACACGGTGCCATAAATCAACTTGGCATTTTCGGAGAGGTGGACGGATAAAACCAATTAGCATCTGCCCCGAATCTCAGCGTCAGGACATCGCGGTCCTGTGCGCCGCCTTTCGGAGGGGAACAACCCTATAAGAGAATTTAATTCTACATGAGATTCATCTCTCCATGCACGTAAAAAGACCAAGTACCCAACATGATCACGTGGCAACATGTGACCCTCCCTCCAATGACCAAAAGAGAACGAATAAGATTAGGTCACGTGCTCCCATATGACCCTTGAACAGATTTCTCAAAATAAAAGGGCAGAATCGATTTTGGGCGCCTCACGTGTCCCCACGTGACCCCTGACAAACACCTCTTTAAAAAGGAGAAAACGAGGTAAAACTGAGGAGTTAATACCCAATGCATGGGCACCATCACGTGTTCACACGTGATGATCATAAAAATTAAGTGTTTAACACTTATTTGAATATTCTGAGAATAAAATAAGGGAAGTCTGGCCCAATACTCAAGCGCCTCACGTGACCCCACGTGAGCGCTTTTTCTTTTTTTAGTGTTTAACTCTATTTTGTGCGCTTCATCCCTAGTGTTTAACACTATTCTAAGCGCATCACGTGGGAGCACGTGATAGCCGAGTGTACTCCAGTGTTTAATACTATATCCAAGCCAAGCTTAGCCTGAACTAGCTAAGTTTTCCAGAGGCAAGATCTCCTGAAACTGAACTCCAACCATACTCTTGACATTCAAAATAATTCCCAGAGCCCTTTCAATCAAATTTGGTTCGATGGTACATCTCTTTACACCTCTGATATATGTCGTTGTAATTCTTCAACGTCTTCAGAGAGGTGGTGGGTCCCAATGGCCAATAATTATCTGGTGCATTCCAAACCCATATTTGCATCTGAACTTAGACCGTAATGTCCTTAAACTAACTATGGACCGTAATGACCTTAAACTAAACAATAGAGCCCAAATGCTCTTTTGTTGGATCTAAATGATCCTGTTAAGTAGATCTTAGTCTAAAATTAGACTAACGCATCCTTAACAAATGTTTAAGTTGATCTTAATCTCGAACGAGATTAACGATTTTTAAATCAATCCAACTACAGATCCCCCAACCAATATAAGTTCAAGGGTACATCTCTTTACCCCTCTGATATTTGTCGTTGTAACCCCTCAATGTCTTCAGAGAGGTGACGGATCCCGACAACCAAACATTCCATGGACTGTGGGGTCCTTAAACCCATGGATTATGATGTTCTTAACCTCGGACTGTGGGGTCCTTAAACCCATGGACTATGATGTCCTTAACCTCGGACTGTGGGGTCCTTAAGCCCATGGACTATGATGTCCTTAACCTTGGACTGTGGGGTCCTTAAGCCCATTGACTATGACGTCCTTAACCTTGGACCGAGATGTCCTTAAACTAACAATGGACCGTAATGTCCCTAAATTAAACAATAGAGCCCAAATGCTCTTTTGTTGGATCTAAATGATCCCGTTAAGTTGATCTTAGTCTAAAATTAGACTGACGTATTCTTAACAAACGTTTAAGTTGATCTTAGTCTTAAATGAGAATAATGATCCTTAAACCCAACCCCAAACCCAAATCTAAGAAAATACGGATTTGGACTAATCCACGCCATACGGGCAACAACATAAATTAGTCTCTGTATACAATCTACGGGCAACCAAAAACAAAAAAAACACACACGACACGAAGTAACCATCTGGAGAAGGAGAAAGTGATTACCGCGATGCGGTAGCGTAATTAACTGCACGGGCTTGTGCCTGCAGGAAAGAGCGTCCCCATAATCAAAAACCCCTCACAATGAGGGGGAATCTGACTAAGTCTGCTACATCATCCGCATCCGTCTAAACCTCCGATACACGGTGCCATAAATCAACTTGGCATCTTTGGAGAGGTGGACGGATAAAACCAAATAGCATCTGCCCCCAAATTCAGGCAAGATGAACCTACATGGTCGCGTCTCTGTATTCGGAGGAGAACAGCGACCTGGACATTGAGACTTAGAGACTGATAGCTTTAGTAACATGGACATTGCATTGATTACCGATTTTATACACTTACTTTATCGTTACCTGTACCGGTTATTTCATTCTCGCGTCATTGTTCTATATTTGCTGCTTCATGTTTATCATCATTGCACATTATATATGTATATATTGCTATTGTGTCGCTATGACGGCCTGAGTATGCATGCTTAGAGGAGAAGTGGACTTAGCTCGGATCAGGACCTTTCTTATCTTGAGGATACTGCGGACATCTAGATCAGCGACGTCAGTGCTATTTTTTCCTTTATCTCTACCTGGTTAGTTTTATATCTGTTTTGGTAGAATTAGTGACTGCATTTCTCATTACCTGTGCTATGTTACTGATTACCATATAATACTAGAAGCCGAAGTGTGACTACGGCAGGATATTTCCTTGACCGTAGGAGCATGACTGGCCTTATCACCCCTCGTATTCCGTATTTTGGGAAGCGGGACGTGACAATAGGTAACATATTGAACTGATATAGTAGTATGATAATATTGTGACGTTCCGGCATGCAACTAGATAAGCTATTATCAGTACGGATACAGACGGATACTATAAAATTGTAAATCGGTAATATTTGCTGTATATTAAAACATATGCACTATTATTTATTAAATAGATATTTATATAATAACATTAACAAGGATAACATATTCAATCTGATTAATAACTATAAAAGTGGTATTGATTAACCATGTACAAGAAAGTTCCGTTCAGAAATTCAACGTCACCCTAATTTGTAAAATAGTTTAAAAATAACAAACGTCCTCCAAAACGGACGTGTCATATACCAAAAAAAAGATAATTCAATAAGGTTTTCATTTTTATAAGTTAAAGTATTTTAGGTTGTTCCTACAAAAATTTATGAACGTTCAAAATTGAAAGTTTGCTGCTGGAATTTCTCTGGACAGCAGTTCAGAGGTACTTTCATTACAGTTTATGTTATTTAAAAAAATTATTTTTCAAGTAAATATTTCATAGGGTTATAGTATTCTGAGTTATATTCGTAACAAACTAAATAACGTATGCTAATGATTTTTCTATGATTTATAATGAATTTTATAAGGTAAGGTGTACAGTAAATTTCAGATTTGTCGTATCCGCTTTGCGACGACGTTTCATGTGTAAACTATAATATTTTCAAACCATATTTTGTATAACGTTATAAAATACAGATTATAAACCAATTAATGATAATAATAAGAAATATTATGACGATATATATATTTATAGATATAATTATAGTATGTCGCAAGTTGTAAACTTCCATACATTGTATATTATAAAACCGATTGACGTTAAATAAGTACGGTGTATAAATTATATAGATCTAGCTGTATGATGATAATAATAACAATAGTAGTACAACAATATATAAGTAAATTACATAAATCATAGCATGTAGCAAGTTCTGAACTTGCCTCAAAACAAACGCGATGAACGGAAGCAACATGATGCTATACAAATCAACACCAAGTTTTGATGGCTCGGTTAAGATTCTAGGATGCGGCTGGAGTTGCGTCGGCGAGAATGGGTGTTACATTTTGCCTTAGAGATGAAGATTTTACCGAATTAAGTGTTGATTGGGTTTGGTACATTATGTAATGGTTTGTATATTTTAAATCAAAATACAGTTTTCAATATACACAATACACACAAGAGGAAGAGTTCATAAATGAACGAAGCATTCCTATGGCATTATAGACTTGGTCGTATCAATGAGACCAGACTAGCTAAGTTATATAAGGATGGATATTTGTATCCATTTGAATTTACATCTTATGAAACTTGTCAGTCTTGTCTCAAAGGAAGGATGATCAAAACTCCATTTATGGAATATGGAGCAAGAGCTACAGAACTCTTGGGACTGATACATAGTGATGTATGTGGTCCTACGTCTACATATGCAATGAGTGGATATTCCTATCTCATTACTTTTACCGATGGTTTCTCAAGGTATGGTCATGCGTTCTTGATGAAACATAAATCTGATCCCTTCGAGAAGTTCAAAGAATATAAGAATGAAGTGCAGAAACAAACGAGTAAAAGTATCAAGATGTTTCGATCGGATCGAGGTGGGGAATACTTAAGCACCGAATTCCTTGAGTTCTTAAAAGAGAATAAGATTCTATCTCAGCTTACTCCTTCATATACACCACAGCACAATGCTGCGTCGGAGCGGAGGAATCGCACCCTATTGGATATGGTGCGCTAAATGATAAGTAATGTTAAGCTACCGCTTTCTTTCTGGGGTTATGCGCCTGAGATAGCAGCATACCTATTAAATAGGGCTCCTACCAAATCCGTGCCTACCATTCCATATCAGATATGGTATGGGAAGAGACCATCTCTTAAACGAGTTAAGATATGGGGTTATCCTGCTTTTGTTAAAAAGCAGAATCCAGACACGCTCGAGACACGATCAGTTTTGTGTAAGTTTATGGGATATCCTAAACATTCGTATGGACATCTATTCTACCATATGGAGGAACAAAAAGTGTTTGTTTCTCAATGTGCCAAATTTTTAGAAAATGAATTTTTTACAAAACAAATTACTGGCAGTGCGGTAGAACTCGATGAAATTCCAGAAACACAAACTACAACTGAAAATTTGGTTGAACTTGAGAATTCAATAGTCCCAGACGAACCTTAGCTACTCCGCAAATCTAGAGTTCCTCATATACTCAAGAGATACTACGGTTTTCTCATAGACGGTGATAGAGAGGATTGCATCATAGAAGATGATGATCCTACTAGTTTTGAGTAAGCCATTATAACCGGGGACTCTGTGAAATGGCTGAATGCTATGAGATCTGAGATGGAATCCATGTACACCAACAAAGTATGGACTTTAGAGGTTGCTCCTGAAGGGGTAAAACCCATTAGGAGCAAATGGATCTTCAAAAAGAAGATCGATATATATGGAAAGGTTGAGACCTTCAAAGCAAAACTTATAGCAAAAGGTTTTCGTCAGGTGTGGGCTATGAAGAAACCTTTTCTCCAGTAGCTATAATTAAGTCCATCCGGATCCCACTTGCCATTACTGCCTTCTATAACTATGAAATCTAGTAAATGGATATCAAAACAGCCTTTCTAAATAGTGATTTAGAAAAGAGCGTGTATATGACACAGCCAGAGGGTTTCTTAGATAGTGGGAGCGGCGGTAAAGTGTGCAAGCTGTTTAAATCCATTTATACATTAAAGCAGGCATCGCTGAGTTGAAATATGTGTTTTGATGTAGCATTCAAAGATTTTGACTTCATAAAAAATATAGATGAATCATGTATATATAAGAAGGTTGTAGGGAGTATCGTCGTACTCTTCGTATTGTACGTGGATGACAATCTCTTGATAGGAAATGATATTCGTATACTACAATCGATCAAACTTTTCTTGTCACAGAAATTCTTCCTGAAAGACCTGGGTGATGCTTCCTACATTCTGGGGGATTAAGATTTATGGGGATAGATCTAAAAGGATATTGGGATTGTCCCAGTTCAGGTACATTGACACCATACTAAAGAGCTTTAATATGGAAGATTCCAAGCGCGGTAATTTACCCGCTTGTCATGAAATCACCTTCTCCAAAAAGATGTCTCCCAAGACTGATAAGGAGAGGGCTCGCATGAGTGATATAATTTACGCTTCGGCGGTGGGATCCATCATGTATGCGATATTATGTACCAGACCAGATATAGCTTACGCACTTAGTGTGGTAAGTAGATATCAATCGAACACAAATGGGAAGTATTAGACATCTGTGAAGAACATTCTTAAGTACCTGCGAAGGTCTAAAAAATGTTCTTGGTTTATGGTAATGGCGATCTCTAAATGGAGGCCTTTACCGATTCGAGTTTCCAAAGTGACATAGATGACAACAAGTCTGTCTTGGGTTATGTGTTTACCATCAACGGAGAGGAGGTCTGTTGGAAGAGTTCCAAACATGATACCATAGAAGACTCGACGATGGAAGCTGAATACATCGCTGCTAACGATGCTGCCATAAAGGCTGTCTGGATGAGGAAATTCATTACTGAGCTTGGAGTTATTCCAACCATTGTTGATCCAATACCCTTGTATTATGATAACAATAGGGCTATGGCGCTAGCTAAGGAACCCTGGTCCTATCAGCGATCCAAACATATTCTGAGGCTGTATTACCTGATCCGAGAGATAGTTGATCACTGTAAGATCGAGATTCGTAAAGTTGACACAAAAGAAAACATAGCGGATCTATTCACCAAGGCCATTCCTCAGACATAGTTTGAGCGACTATTCGAGATATTGGGTATGCGATACTACAATAACTGGTCTTAGTGCAAGTAGGAAATTGTTAGACATGTATATCTTAGAGGCCATTATTGTATATTATAGTGGATGCTTGGACATATGTATGTACATGATAGTCTTGCTCAACATGATAGTATGCTGTTTGGTTTGTCTTTATCTTAATATGCTATTATATATCACTAATATATGTTGATAAAGTTCATAGGATTTTCCGCTTGACTACCAGGATTATGATGCCGATCATACTGGTGGGACCTCGGTAGTTTATAAGCACATTCTTACATGTTCCTAGTCGTGGGAGTATCGAGACAGGGCATCGATACTCTATAGTAGACTAGTGTATACGTTTCTTGACCGTGACCGGGGTGATGGTTTGTCCTACAGCCATCGGTGTTTGACACCAAAGATTATATACAGGTGCTCATTGGAGAATGAGTACATCGAACGGACTCACTGAGAACTCCTAGATGGTATTGTACCTATCGTCAGATGGCAGTTCTCTATTGACATGAGTACATGGTAGTCTGTAGATCTGAGATCGTTATAGTGTATTGTGTGGTTCCTACTGTTCTTTGATTACTACCGTACTATAGTTATAAAGAGCTATGCAAACAGGTTTTAATTGGGTACAGTCCCGTGCTACATGGAGGCAGTGAGCGATCGGAATGGATACGTCTCTCCCGGTATAGGGAGTTGATGTCGTGCTGTGCACGATTGGCTATAACCATAAATCCCTAGCCAGGGTAGGCGAGATTTACTGATAAGAGTTATCAATAGTTTCTCAGGTGGTTATGAGCTAGATATCGACATGACCTATCGGTTTATTGGGGGTCTGACGGATTCCACCCCCCAGACCCGGTATGCGATAGTCTCAGACTGTCACGCCCCGCTTCCCAGAGTACGCTAAAATGAGCACGTGACATAGCCAACCATGCTACCTGTGGGTAGAAAGTATCCATCCACAGTCACATTACGGCTGTAGAGATATCAAGAACAAAATAACACTAACTAAAATATGTCCATAAGCCAAGATAACATGAGTCAAGAATAATAAAAGTGCGGAAGCAAAAGATCCAATACACAATAACTGGAATGTATGTCCCATAATGCGGGCTCACATCAGGAATAAACTGCAGAAAAATAACTGAACTAGCTACTACTGAAACTCACAGCTCAGCCTGCTGGCTGAAGTACTCCTGCTCGGACTGCAGCAAAGGTACGGAATCTGGGCCATGCAAAACCCAGACGTCAGCGCGTCATGTCAACAAGTAATAAAATATAAACAGGATAACAGGCAATGCAATATAAACATGGATGAAAAGCAGGTGTAACAGTAATGTAAGTCAAGGCAGTGTAGGGTAGTGTGCATTAAGTAAACTAAACTGTTCTATCAGGTTTTCTGTTCTAAAGACTTTGAAATCAAATTGGTGAATCATTAATGTAACTCAATAGTATCCCGTGCATACCCGGGACCACGGTCCAGATTCTCGGGCTGAAACCGAGACATGCCGCCAGGCATTAAAACAGGAATGTGTACAGATGAATGATGTCAGCAGCATCATTCAAAGGCTGGCCCAGCCTCTAAAACTGATCAGAACAAGTAGCGAACTGTTGAGTTACAAGTCAGGTTTCACCTTTGATTTCCCCATACCCCCAAGTTATATGTGTATGTCAAGTCAGGTATTCAGTAATCAAGAACTAATACCAACACAGAATTAGGTAAGCAGGTTTGTCTGGATAGACAACAGGAACGGTCCGTGAGGACTACATGTCAGGTTTGTTGGCATTAGACACAAGATCAGTTAACGGGTCAGGTCATGGTACATTAGGTCAAGTCAAGCAGTATACGGTACCATGTCGGATCAATCAATATGTATGTAGCAAGTCATGTCAAGATGTAAACGATATCATGGGTGTGCTCGAAATCAGTTACATAATCAAGCAATGAATTAAACAATAAAGCAGATTCAATTAATTAGCAGTACAGTTATCAGTTGTGTTTTCAGAGATGATTTCAACATTATAAGAATACAGTATGACAATTTTGGCCGTTAAATCATGTTAACAAGTTTTAAGAATTTTATGAATGCAATGATTTATATATAGGTTCAAAGGACGAAATCACAGCTAATACAGGTTAAATGAGCACGAGTGTCCGAATGAAGTAAAACTATAGAGAGAATGCCATAGGCTATGTCAATAGTGAAAGTGTGATTAAAACATATAAATGTGATTATTAAGTTTAATAAAGTAAATGCAAACGGTAGGTTTCAAGCTTGGAAGCTAAAATGATATAACACGACATTGAACACGAAAAAGGGAAATTATGGTACTAAAGTTAACGTGCAGGTTTAGGGTGCTATCAATGTATATGTATATATATTATTTAGTATGTAGCAAGGTGTACTTGCCTCGACGGGTTGCGAAACAGAAGACGGAACGTCATGCGTCGGCGGGGGAAAAGGTCGCGACGCGCGCACGGTGCACGGAATAGGTCCGAACGACAAACAGTGGAACCACACAGGTCCGAGTACCTCGCTGGATCGTCGGGACACGCCGCCGGCACAGCCGGATTCCGGCGAACCCAAAAACAGTGAATCTACAATATTCAAGAATGCATGAAATGACAAAAGACGAATCAAGAAGAGAGAACGGAAGGAGGATAGAGAAGAGGGTGCTCACGAGGATCTGTGGAGGGGTGGTGATCATCGACCACTACGACGGAGCTCCGGAGCACGAACTACAGTGACAGCGAAAAACTGCAGATCACAAAAAATGAGAACAGAGAAGAAGGAAGGAAAGAAGAAGAAAGGAGGAGAGGAGAGGGATGCTATGCTCACCGAGGGGGTGCTCGCGAGGCCAGGGAACGGATGAAGATCGCCGGCGGCGATCCCTCGACGTGTTGTAGCGTGCAGGGGTGCGCGGTGCTTGTGCAGGGTCCTTGGGGAGAGGAGGAAGGAGGAAGGAGGAAGGAGATGTGGTGGAGTTGACGAAGGCGAGGAGGCCGGCGATGATGGCATCGGTGTTGGGGCGAAGGTGAGGGAGGACGAGGCGGCTAGGGTCTCGGGGAGTTGGGTTCTGCGTTCTGGAGAAATAAGGTGGAGGAGAAAATATATATATATATATATAGGGGGGGAGAGAGAGAGAACGATTGCGAGAGGAGAGAGATAGAGAGGAGGTGAGAGATCGAGAGGAGAGAGAAACGGGGAGGAAAGAGAATCTCGTCGCGACGTGAGGAGAGAGGAAGAGAGGAGAGAGAGAGAGAAAGAGAAAGAGAAAGGGAGAGAGAAAACGAGAAATGGTGGGGCCCCCGGGGTTAAATGAATTCTGATTGGCTGAGGCCAAAAAATTAAGGAAAGAAAGGAAAGATTTTGTGGGGGTTTCAGTTAGGAAAACCTTAAGAAAAATGTTAAGATAATAGGAAAAATATTATCTGGGTTTAAAATTATATTCGACGGTATAAAAAAAATCAGAAATTAGGATTTGGCGCAAATGTAAAATATTTCCAAATTGCGCCCGGATGGGGTCCAAAAATTTGAAATTGAAATAAGAAAATTATAGGCGGGATCCAAAATTTAAAATGAAGTATTTTACAATCAAAAAGCATACCCCCAAAACGGACGCACGTACGTGCGCGTAGCCGTCCAAACACGTCCATTTCACTGAACGGGACGAGAACGTGATGCAAGGATGCTACCACAGGATTAGGGGTGTCAAGCAGGCCATGTCAAATATTTTAATTTTATTTTAGATGCCTTAAATTGTTATATGCAGAACTGAATTGTCGGGGTAAAATTTATAACTAGCAACAGTCAAGTAGGATCAATGAAATAATACCATACACCATTCATACGGTAACTGAAACTAGTAGCATTGGGCTCGGTTGTTACATTATACCCAACTAAAAAAAGAATTTCGTCCTCGAAATTCCAAGAATACAAAGATAGACGACAAACAACTAAAAGAAAAGATGAGGAAACTTCTGCCGGATTTCATCTTCTCGTTCCCAAGTGGACTCTCCATGCGAGCGATTACCCCAAGAAACAAGTACAAGAGGGATAACCTTGTTCTTAAGAACCTTTTCCCTTCGATCCACAATTTCAACCGGTCGCTCCTCAAAAGTCAAGTCTTCTCGTACCGTCAGCTCCGAATGATCCAATACATGCGTTTCATCTCGAACATACCTATGGAGTTGAGATACGTGAAACACATCGTGCACATTCGCCAAGGACTGCGGTAATGCCAAACGATACGCTACCTCACCAACACGCTCCAAGATCTCAAAGGGTCCAACAAATCGAGGACTGAGCTTTCCTCGACTTCCAAAGCGAATCACCCCTTTAGTCGGTGATATCTTCAAGAATACCAAATCACCCACGGTGAACTCTAGAGGTCTTCTCGACGTATCCGCCCAACTCTTCTGTCTGTCTTGAGCTGCCTTCATATGATTTCTGATAGTGTTAACTTTCTCAACTGTCTGCACAACCAAATCTGGTCCCAACAATCTTCATTCACCGACGTCGTCCCAGCAAACAGGTGAACGGCATTTACGACCATATAAAGCTTCAAATGGAGCCATCTGGATAGTTGCCTGGAAACTGTTGTTGTAAGAAAACTCCACCAAATGTAGATGATCCTCTCATGAACCCTTGAAGTCCAACATGCATGCTCTCAACATATCTTCAAGAGTTTGGATCGTTCTCTCCGACTGACCATCAGTTTGAGGATGATAAGCTGTGCTAAACATCAATCGAGTCCTCAAACTTTCCTGTAAACTCCTCCAGAAGTGTGATAAGAACCGAGTGTCCCGATCGGACATGATGCTCACCGGTACTCCATGCAACCTTACAATCTCCTGCATGTACCGTTCTGCCAAAGTTTCTGTTGATTGACCAACCCGAAAAGGAATAAAATGAGCTGCCTTGGTCAATCGATCAACAATCACCCATACTGCATTGTTGCCTTTTGGACTCCGCGGTAGAGCTGTCACGAAATCCATGGTTATATGTTCCCACTTCCACTGAGGAATCGGAAGTGGTTGCAATAAACCAGCAACCCTTTGATGTTCAGCCTTAACTTGCTGACACACCAAGCACTTTGCCACAAAGCGAGCAATCTCCCGCTTCATGCCTTCCCACCAGAAATGCTGTCGAATATCTCGGTACATCTTTGTGCCTCCTGGATGTATAGAATAAGCTGAACTGTGTGCCTCCTTCATAAGTTCTTCACGAGTATCTCCCTTTGGTACACACAAACGGCTACCATATCTCAACGAACCATCTTCATGTATCAGTAAATCAGTTCGTAGTCCGGCTTCAACCTGTTCTCTAAACTTTTGTAGTCTAGGATCCTGCGATTGCGCTGCTTTAATATTCTCGATCAACGACGAATGTACTTGCAGCTGCATCAACTATCCCGAAGAATGCGGTAACACAACCTCTAAGTCAAATCTTCGAAAATCTTCAACGAGCTCCTTCTGCGTAGTCAACATATGAATTGCTGGTAACCGACTAAGCGCATCCGGCACGATATTAACCTTTCCCGGATGGTACTTAAGATCAAGATCGTAGTCAGCCATCAGCTCCAACCATCTACGTTGCCTCATATTAAGCTCCTTCTGTGTGAACACATACTTCAAGCTCTTATGATCCGTGAAAACTTCGACCCTTTCGCCTAAAAGGCAGTGTCTCCAAATCTTCAAAGCGAAAATCACAGCCGCAAGCTCCAAGTCATGAGTTGGGTAATTCTTCTCATGGGTTTTCAACTGTCTCGATGCGTACGCTACAACCTTCCCATGCTGCATCAAAACACACCCCAATCACACCCCAATCCTTTTCCAGATGCGTCGCTGTGAATCACCAATCCTCCAGAATTGTCTGGCACGGTCAGAATAGGGGCGGTTATCAATCTTTGCTTCAACGTCTCAAAAGCTGACGCATATCTATCCGTCCACACAAAAGGTACCTCCTTACGCGTAAGCTTGGTCAACGGCTCCGCCAGACGAGCAAAGTTCTCCACAAATCTTCTGTAATACCCGGCGAGTCCAAGAAAACTTCTTATCTCCGCAACATTATTCGGAATCGGCTAATCACGAACTGCTGCAATCTTTTCGGGATCGACGGCGATTCCATCGTCAGACACAACATGCCCCAAAAACTTTACTTCTTCCAGCCAAAACTCGCACTTACTCATCCTCGCATACAACTTCTCTTGTCTCAACGTCTGCAGTGCGATCTTCAAATGCTCAGCATGCTCTTCAAAACTCTTCGAGTAAACTAAAATATCGTCAATGAATACCACAATGAACTGGTCCAAGAATGGGAAAAAGATTCGGTTCATCAAGTCCATGAATATCGCCGGTGCATTCGTTACTCCGAAGGGCATCACTAGGTACTCGTAATGTCCATACCGAGTTCGGAACGCCGTCTTGCAAATATCTTCTGCTTTCACTCGGACCTGATGATATCCGGATCGCAAATCTAGCTTCGAGAATACCCTCGCGCCACTAAGCTGCTCAAAAAGTTCGCCAATGCGAGGGATCGAGTACTTGTTCTTAATAGTCACCCGGTTTAATTCCCGATAGTCGATGCACATCCTTCTCGTGCCATCTTTCTTCTTGACTAGAAGAACTGGAGCTCCCCAAGGCGAGTTACCGCTTTGAATCCATTCCTTTTCAAGCAATTCGGCAACCTGTTTCTTGACTTCTTCCAACTCCACTGGTGCCATTGGATAATACGCTTTAGAAACTGGCGCTGCACCAGGAATGAGATCAATTGCGAACTCCACGTCTCGCTTCGGCGGTAATCCCGTTATATCCTCAAACACGTCCATAAAATCATGGACAACAGCTGGCTCTTCACTTTTATCAACCTCCATTGATGCAAGAATATCATTTGTTGGCCTAGCCCTAAACTCGACTGGCCCGACAGAACTGCTTCCTCCAGTGAAGGTAAACTCGGGATGTCCGGGAATCTGGAAAATTACTTTCTTTGCCCTACAGTCAATGTGAGCATGGAAAGTGCCAAGAAAATCCATTCCCAAGACGACTTCATAGCTGCCCGTATCAATCACCAAGAAATCTGCAAAAAGCTCCCGTCCGCAAACAACAACTGCACAATCTTTACATTCCCTACTAGATATGATTTTCCCATTCCCAGTGTGTATGTCCCAGAAACTAGACAGGGTCGTGCAGGTAATCGAGTGTGTAGTTATAAACTTGGATGACATAAAACAATGGGATCCACCAGAATCAAACAACGCTAATGCAGGAAAACCATGAACGAGTAGAATACCTGAAACAACTTCTCCTGACGCCTTAGCTTCCTCAGCTGTCAAGGTAAAAGCTCGAGCCTGATTAGGTCCTTGAGTCAGCTGCTTCTGTCCCTGAAACGGTTTCTGCAGAGGCTTCTGAATATTATCCCTCGTACGAAGCTTCGACGGACAAGCGTTGACATCGTGATCTGCCGCTCCACAAACTAAACAGAGTCCCAGCCTCCTTCGACAATCCTTTTGCACGTGGCCAGGTAAATTGCAGTAGTTACAAGTCACGCTCTTTCTCTGGTCAACTACAGCATGCTTCTTCATTGGTGCTACGCCTTGACGGTCCACTGGAATATCTCTGCGACCATGAGCTCGGTTTGGTACAAATGCTGGCTTCCTTACCGCAATTGCTGTCTGCTGCAAACTTCCCTTCATCCCAGATAGGCTCTGCTGCTCTCGGGCTGCCGCAAGTACTTGTGAGAAAGTGGTCAAACCCAGGGAGACAATCTGCCTCTGGATGTCCACGTCCAAGCTGCACATGAACCTCCGTGCCCTGTCTACATCGTTGGCAACTAAAGGTCCAGCGAATCTGCTGAGTCTTGTCCATTCTGCTGCATGCACATCTACGGGTGCTCTATTCTGCCTTAGCCCGATGAATTTCTCTTCCATTTTCTCCCGTGCGGTCCGCGGGAAGAACTTCTCTAGGAAACTCTTCGAAAAATCTGCCCACCTGATCGGCTTGGGCAAGCGGGTCTCCTCCATAAGCCACCATTCTCGGGCGTAGTCTACTAACTGAATGCGTACCACATCAACTCTCTTCTCATATGGAATCTGTGCCGCAATAAGCAAGTTCTCTGTGTCAACTAGCCACTGCTCCGCTGGCAACGGCTCCTCCAAACTAGTAAATGCAGACGGACCCAAACGCCTGAAATCTGCTACGGTCCCTACTCGATCAACTGGTTTAGCTTCAACCTTGTCTACGGACTGCTGAACGGTCCGCAAACCTTCCTGAAATGATTCCGCTTGCTGCTGGATCAGCTCGGTCTGTCTGTTTTCATTCTCCAGCATTCCCCTTATCACTCCAAGCATGGCGGCTTCGTCCACATGCCTTTGGTACATCTTCAAATTCTTATCTGCCATATTCCTGAAATCAAAACACCCAACATTAGCATGATAACAGATTCAAAATATAGATCAAGGCTAGAACTCCAAGTTACTTAAATAGAGTACCGCATTGTAACTATGCCGCGGTATCATAGCCACAATTACATAACTCCACCCAAGTCACCTAAGTCCTAGAGATAACAAGGAATCAGGTTTTCGAGTCGATATACAAAGGAAGTTTGCACATCGTAAAAGATATAATCAGGAAGAATTTGATTCAAGAACGGTAAAACGGCAAGGTGGCAGGACATGTTTCCTAAACACGGGTTTCCTGATTCGTGTATTGGGTACCATACCCAACTACAAAAGAATCAACCCGACTATCCTATGGCTCTGATACCAAAAGAACCATGTCACACCCCGCTTCCCAGAGTACGCTAAAATGAGCACGTGACATAGCCAACCATGCTACCTGTGGGTAGGAAGTATCCATCCACAGTCACATTACGGCTGTAGAGATATCAAGAACAAAATAACACTAACTAAAACATGTCCATAAGCCAAGATAACATGAGTCAAGAATAATAAAAGTGCGGAAGCAAAAGATCCAATACACAATAACTGGAATGTATGTCCCATAATGCGGGCTCACATCAGGAATAAACTGCAGAAAAATAACTGAACTAGTTACTACTGAAACTCACAGCTCAGCCTGCTGGCTGAAGTACTCCTGCTCGGACTGCAGCAAAGGTACGGAATCTGGGCCATGCAAAACCCAGACGTCAGCGCGTCATGTCAACAAGTAATAAAATATAAACAGGGTAACAGGCAATGCAATATAAATATGGATGAAAAGCAGGTGTAACAGTAATGTAAGTCAAGGCAGTGTAGGGGGTAGTGTGCATTAAGTACACTAAACTGTTCTATCAGGTTTTCTGTTCTAAAGACTTTGAAATCAAATTGGTGAGTCATCGATGTAACTCAATAGTATCCCGTGCATACCCGGGACCACGGTCCAGATTCTCGGGCTGAAACCGAGACATGCCGCTAGGCACTAAAACAGGAATGTGTACAGATGAATGATGTCAGCAGCATCATTCCAAGGCTGGCCCAGCCTCTAAAACTGATCAGAACAAGTAGCGAACTGTTGAGTTACAAGTCAGGTTTCACCTTTGATTTCCCCATACCCCCAAGTTATATGTGTATGTCAAGTCAGGTATTCAGTAATCAAGAACTAATGCCAACACAGGATTAGGTAAGCAGGTTTGTCTGGATAGACAACAGGAACGGTCCGTGAGGACTACATGTCAGGTTTGTTGGCATTAGACACAAGATCAGGTAACGGGTCAGGTCATGGTACATCAGGTCAAGTCAAGCAGTATACGGTACCATGTCGGGTCAATCAATATGTATGTAGCAAGTCATGTCAAGATGTAAACGATATCATGGGTGTGCTCGAAATCAGTTACATAATTAAGCAATGAATTAAACAATAAAGCAGATTCAGTTAATTAGCAGTACAGTTATCAGTTGTGTTTTCAGAGATGATTTCAACATTATAAGAATACAGTATGACAATTTTGGCCGTTAAATCATGTTAACAAGTTTTAAGAATTTTATGGATGCAATGATTTATATATAGGTTCAAAGGACGAAATCACAGCTAATACAGGTTAAATGCGCACGAGTGTCCGAATGAAGTAAAACTATAGAGAGAATGCCATAGGCTATGTCAATAGTGAAAGTGTGATTAAAACATATAAATGTGATTATTAAGTTTAATAAAGTAAATGCAAACGGTAGGTTTCAAGCTTGGAAGCTAAAATGATATAACACGACATTGAACACGAAAAAGGGAAATTATGGTACTAAAGTTAACGTGCAGCTTTAGGGTGCTATCAATGTATATGTATATATATTATTTAGCATGTAGCAAGGTGTACTTGCCTCGACGGGTTGCGAAACAGAAGACGGAACGTCACGCGTCGGCGGGGGAAAAGGTCGCGGCGCGCGCACGGTGCACGGAATAGGTCCGAACGACAAACAGTGGAACCACACAGGTCCGAGTACCTCGCTGGATCGTCGGGACATGCCGCCGGCACAGCCGGATTCCGGCGAACCCAAAAACAGTGAATCTACAATATTCAAGAATGCATGAAACGACAAAAGACGAATCAAGAAGAGAGAATGGAAGGAGGATAGAGAAGAGGGTGCTCACGAGGATCTGTGGAGGGGTGGTGATCGTCGACCACTTCGACGGAGCTCCGGCGCACGAACTACAGTGACAGCGAAAAACTGCAGATCACAAAAAAATGAGAACAGAGAAGAAGGAAGGAAAGAAGAAGAAAGGAGGAGAGGAAAGGGATGCTATGCTCACCGAGGGGGTGCTCGCAAGGCCAGGGAACGGATGAAGATCGCTGACGGCGATCCCTCGACGTGCTGCAGTGTGCAGGGGTGCGCGGTGCTTGTGCATGGTCCTTGGGGAGAGGAGGAAGGAGGAAGGAGATGTGGTGGAGTTGACGAGGGCGAGGAGGCCGGCGATGATAGCGTCGGCGTTGGGGCGAAGGCGAGGGAGGACGAGGCGGCTAGGGTCTCGGGGAGTTAGGTTCTACGTTCTGGAGAAATAAGGTGGAGGAGAAAATATATATATACGGGAGAGAGAGAGAGAGAGATGGGGGGAGAGAGAGAGAGAAAGATGGGGAGAGGAGAGAGATAGAGAGGAGGCAAGAGATCGAGAGGAGAGAGAAACGGGGAGGAGAGAGAATCTCGTCGCGACGTGAGGAGAGAGGAAGAGAGAAGAGAGAGAAAGAGAAAGAGAAAGAGAAAGGGAAAGAGAAAACGAGAAATGGTAGGGCCCCCGGGGTTAAATGAATTCTGATTGGCTGTGGCCAAAAAATTAAGGAAAGAAAGGAAAGAATTTGTGGGGGTTTCAGTTAGGAAAACCTTTAGAAAAATGTTAAGATAATAGGAAAAATATTATCTGGGGTTTAAAATTATATTCGACGGTATAAAAAAAATCAGAAATTAGGATTTGGCGCTAATGTAAAATATTTCCAAATTGCGCCCTGGTCGGGTCCAAAAATTTGAAATTGAAATAAGAAAATTATAGGCGGGATCCAAAATTTAAAATGAAGTATTTTACAATCAAAAAGTATACCCCTAAAACGGACGCACGTACGTGTGCGTAGCCGTCCAAACACGTCCATTTCACTGAACGGGACGAGAACGTGATGCAAGGATGCTACCACAGGGTTAGGGGTGTCAAGTAGGCCATGTCAAATATTTTAATTTTATTTTAGATACCTTAAATTGTTATATGCAGAACTGAATTGTCGGGGTAAAATTTTTAACTAGCAACAGCCAAGTAGGATCAATGAAATAATACCATGCACCATTCATACGGTAGCTGAAATTAGTAGCATTGGGCTCGGTTGTTACACAGACAAAGAAACCGGAATGTACGATGAATGTCACGCTCTGTAGGGATCGAGTGAGCTTTCTTGTCGATCGTCCTTTCGATCAATACCTGGATAGCCGTTACGTGCAGCTCGTACCGCTGACGTGCTTGTGGATTATAGATATGATCCTGACCCACTGCCTGTATATTGTTGAGTCTTTAGAGTCTCACACAGAGATTTCCTAGCTCAGACGAAACGATGTAAAGTGCGTATAGAGATACATGCAGGAGTTCGATTAAACACATGTATTTGATACACGTATTTTTATCGGAAGTTCTATGATATTATCTGGTATATATATTAATATAACCAGATTATTAAATCAAGTGTTGATTTAATAATTACCCTGTAGGTGACGGGCTTCACATCGGCACGATTTATCGCGTTATTATGGGTCTGAATTTATCTACCCATAGACTCGATATGTGATACTCATAGAAGAACAGATCAGGCTGTACAGAGACTGTCACTTTTTGTCTCAGTAGGGATATGGACGAGTTTGCTTCTCGACCTTCCTTTCGTTCAATACCTGAGTAGCCGTTACGTACAGCTAGTGCCGCTGACGTACTTGTGGTTAAATCCACTGCCAGCGTATTGTCGAGCCTTTGGAGTCCCACACAGAGGGTTTCCTAACTCTGGCGAAACGATATAGTGTGCGTACTTAGATTTGATTAAATACATGTTTTTGTACACCTACTTTTAATCGGACATTTTGTTAATACTAGCTGGTTTGAAAGATAGCCAGATTTCATATTTGGATGAAATGTGAGCTAGTATTATATATATATCTCATTTGGTATCTCTCTTTTTGTTATTTGTATTTTGACAGAATACTGTATTTATATGAATACGAGTATTTGTATAAATACGGGTATTCGTATCTTGATACAAATACGGGTATTCGTATCTTAATACGAATACGGTATTTATATCTTGATAAGAATACGGGTGTATGTATTTGTAGCATATACTTGTATTATTGTATGTGTGTATATATATATGTGTGTGTGTGTGTGTGTATGTGTGTGTGTATGTATATTGTTTACCGCTGAAAACAGAGACGAACTGGGATGGATCGTCTTGCCTGAATTTGGGGGCAGATGCTATTTGGACATATCCATCCATCTATCCGAATATACCAAGTTGATTTATAGCACCATTTATCGGAGGTTTGGATAGATGCGACCGATGCAGCGGATTTTATCAGATTCCCACTCATTTGTGAGGGTTTTTTTGATTGTGGGGACGCTCTTCCTTACATGCGCAATCCCCTACAGTTAATTACGTTATCGCGTTGCAATAACCATTTTCTCTTGCTCTAGTAAGTCACTTCGTGTTGTGTTATGTTTAGTTTATTTTGGTTGCCCGTGGATTGTATACAGAGACAAATTTATGTCGTCTCCCGTAGGGCGTGGATTAGTCTAATTCCATAAATATATTTTCATGATTTGGGTCAAACATTTGCTTGACGGGGTACACGTTGGTAGCTTGGTTTGCCAACGGGAATGAACTTAGGATGCATTTCTCACATTTGTGAGGTCCATCGGTTTATATAAAACTTGGGCTTTATCTAAGGGTCGCTAGTCTTATTTTAGACTAAGATCAACTTAGATGTTTGGACCGAACGTATCCCAGCCCAGTCGTTTTTTGGACCGACTTACCTTATGCTCCCGACAATATACCTACGAGATCCTCACGACTAAGATCAACTTGATGAAAATACACCTACGAGATCTTCACGACTCGTAGGGAGAAATATCTTTATGAGACCCCTATGGCTCATAAAGTCAAAAAGCCTTAGTCGACATTGCTAAGCCACGTTTGTTCAAATCGACACAGGCAAATAATGATTCGCTCTTGGCAATATCCCAGTTATAGCGTTGCTGATAGCTAAACAGGTGTCAAACTCCAAGTCCTCTCATGGAAAATAATGATTTGCTCATGGCAATATTTCAGTTTTAGCGATACTGATACCAAGATTGGTATCAGGACCTAAGTCCCCGACTCACAAAAAATTCAGCGAGCAAAAAAAATATGCATATAAAAATAGCCGAAATGATGGGGCAACTCGCAATAAAAATCAGCGAGCCAAAAAAATATATGTATATAAAACAGCCGAAATGTTTGGACAACTCGCAATAAAAATAGCGAGTAAAAACAAAAATGACATAGCTGAAATGATTGAGCACCGCGAATAAATAGCCGAAATGATTGGGCAATCGCGACTTTCGCGATATTAAAAGCTGAAATGATACAGCATCGCGGAAATAAAAAAAAGAGAAAGAAAAAAAGAGAAAGAAAAAAAGAGAATAAAATAAAATTTTATTACGGGAACATACATGTACATATGACATGGCTTGTTCTTTTCTTCTTATTCTTTCTTGTGTTGAGTGGAAGTGTGTGGACTTGTGACTTACATTAGCGAGTCACATTTTCACCCACTTCACGCTTAAATAAAAGAAAGAGAAAAGAAAACGTGATGAGAATTTTAATAGCCATGCTTGCTTCATCTTCACCCTTTGCTTCTTCTTCCTTTTCTCTTGAGATTTTAGAAGTTGAGAAAGGAAAAAGAAAAAGAGAGAAAACATAGAGATTAGCCACTAATATATCCTAGTGATTAATTCTTAGCAAGTCTTGTTCACTAGTTGCTTCACTTTATGTTTTAGTGTGAAGCCAGAGCTTAGGTTAGGGTTCCTTCAGGTGGATCATTTTCGACGAGGAAGACCGATTCCCAATCTCGTTCCTGACGACCTAGGAGCGTAAAATGTGGATTTGAAAAAGAAGAAGAACACGACTACAAAAGTTGTATTTACTAACCGAGTAGCTAAACTCCTTCTTGTTAGCTAGTTTAGTGCTTGGATTCGATTCTAGGTCGTAGTAGTTCGTGCTCTTGTTTTGAAAATTTTCATTTTGTATTCCACATTGGCTGCTGTTTGCAGCACGAGCACGAGCATTTACTAATATGGTATTAGAGCCATCCAAACACAAGAAATAGTAGTAGACGATACTTAAGTTTCAAAACCGATAAATTTCCGTTTTTCCAAAACCATAATTTTCATTTTTCTGTTGATATTTTTTAGGTCTCTAATTTTTTTTTAGAGTATTGCAGAAGGATGATATTAGCATGTATATGACACTGTACGAAGACGAGCCCAATCTGAGCACTTTTGGCCACCAAAAAATTCAAAATGGCCGCAATTTGCAGCCTGTTTATTTCTATTTGGCCGTGTTTTCATAGTGTGCTTTGGATTTTGGAAATTGGGTTTTTTGGTAAAATTCCTTTTTGCCCAGATTTTTTTTTGTGTTATCATTGTATTCGGGCAACTCGGAAAGTTTTAAAACTCGAAACTTTAGCATCATTTATATCTTTGAGTTGTATATGTGTTTGTAAATGTTGTCTAATTGTTATAGGTCGATTAGGTGGGGATACAAATACTTGCTTGTGCTATTGTATTGTATATCTTGTGATGGTTTAGTCAGATAATCTTTGTGGATAGCCCCTCATCGTAGAATATTTGTATATTTATTTATTCGGAACGAGCGACCGGATTGTGGCCGTCGTTACCGTTTTATGTATATTGTTTTATTGGAACACGACCGGGTTGAGGTCGATATTACCATTGTATATTCATTCATTCTTGTATTAGGATAACCCACGGAGAAGTGCTCGAGTAGCCGGGTTCTAGAGTGTGTTAGGTGGTCGTCTCACGGTGATGAGTTCGAGCCGCCTCGTTCTAGAATTGACAGGCTATTCGCCGCACTTGTAGGGGTTTAGGATAGACCCACGGTGGAGTGCTCAAGTTACCAGATTCCATGAAGTGCCGGGTGGCCCACTTATGTCATTGAGTGATGGTTGCCTCACTTCTAGAATTGACGGATAGCTTGTCGCGTTCGTTGGGGTCTTTGTTTTAGGTGATGTTCGAGCTATCCACACGACCGGGGAACGTTGGTTTTCGTTTGCGGTTCAAACGAAACATGGGGCTCCTAGTTTATCCGCTATTCTATTTTGATTATCGCATGCCTGTGATGTTTATTACCTACCTGTGATGATGATATATATATAAATGTTGTATATGTTTTGCACCCGCACTAGCCATGCCCATGCATTACCGTAAGTTAAGTAACTTTACGGTGAAGTCCCCGGACCTCATGGCGAATGCAGGTGGCATATACGTATATTCTATTTTGGTTGTTTCTGTGATGCATAGGAACTTAATTGATGGGATCACATTATAGGTTTAATGCAAGGAAAACAAACCTAAATGATGTTATCGGAACCGATTTTTAAAACTACTCGGTTTTCTTCAAAACCATTTGTTTTAAAAGCGGAGCCTAAACTACTCCTTTTCAAAGCTACTCGAGTTTCTTCAACGATTTCAAGTTCATTACATTAAAGGTTTTTGGTTAAAAACCAGCCGCAGCTCTCCGTCATTTTGAATAAGTAGCACATAGTATTCATGTGGTGTTTGTTGGCCAAAGTCAAGGCATTGTGAATGGTAGTTGTGCGTTGCTTATCCGTAACATAGATAGATGCATTAGTTTAGGACAATTGTACCATCTTGTTGGCCAAATTCAAGGGTGAGTACGGGTGGGTCTAAATTAATCTGGATAATGATGGGTAGAACTTGACTTGTGTATTATAATTTGTTGGCCAAAGTCAAGGTCATAAGCGCATGGGATAAAAACTATATCGGGAGTTTCAAATATAAGGAAAACTTGCCAAGTATGCGCATATCTTCTGGAGTGTGGTGATTTTTGGTCGGCTTCCGACAAACTTATCACGCGATGATAGTTGGGTCCTGATTCCCACCACTGAGTAAGTACTACTCCTCGGGAGATTTTCACTTCAAAATTAACCAACCTATTAGGTATCTAGAAAGTGTTAACGATGTTACACCTCAGCTGAAATGGGGTTATTTAATTAGGTCCGTACGAAAGCATGGGGAGCCTCCCTCGGAGTACTAACACTGGCCTAGCTGAACGGTTAGTGAACTTGTAAGGTGTAAATGATCCCGACTAGTTCTCCTTTTAGGGTTTGAAGAAGAATTCGAGGAAACAGTGGGAGCCATCTTGATTAGATAAACTAATTAATCATTCTAATCTTGATAGAGTGCACGCTGAGTGTTTGTTTTCTCTATCTCTTTGGCAGCGACCATGACCTGCCTTAAACTAAAACTCGTAAACTAAGTTCACTGAACTTTTTTAAAAACCTGGCTTTGTTTTGTCACGATTCACGACAAAATCTCATATATCCATGCTACTTCTGCTTTACCCTTTTCTTTCTTCAAAATATTTCGTATTACTACGAAGTTCTATATAAAATGGATAAAACCATCTCGTATAGTTACATACGAACTCACAGAAATTTATTTCAGTTCGAGGATGGATTCCGGTTCTGGAAAAATTGAATAGGATTATTCGATTGTTTTTTCTCTTTACCTTCTTTTAGGTTGCGAGGGCTCCTTGTATTAGGAGAGTACACATATTACTCTTATTGGATAGTTTTCTTCCAAACCTTAGGCTGGTGTTGAAAGGTACGGAAAGAAAAAAAAACAATTAGTCTAAGTATGCTGTACAAAAGGTAAGAAGTAAAGACATATAAAGGGATTGGAGTAAGGGCAATAGAAATTGTAACTAATGTCATGATTCTGATATTGGAAGAGGCATTACTAGAAATACCCGGCACCCCCTCGAAATATTTTCATGTTTCAGTTTAACTGTGTGGTGTTAATTGAAAACTGTTTTCCCAATTAGATTTTGACTCCAGGGTATGTATTTATTGGACTTGATTCTCACATCTGTATGGCGTTACAGATACTGTGTGGGAGTAGAATATTAGGAATTGAGTGATTAGATCCACAATTTTAGAATTCTTTGTAATTGGTAATTTTTGAGAAAATCGCCTTCTTTTTGCCTAACAACAAATATTTGGTTTTGAATATCCGTTGTTATGCACTAATTTCAAACCGATATATCTGTATGTTTATTTTATAAGATGATATATAACTTTTTGAAATTATGTTTGTAACATTTACCTTTATCAGTTGATGATTAGGTAAGGTGCATTCAATAACGGTGTAATTCTTCTTAATCATAGTACAATTTTCAACCTACGACACACATGGTTTGAGTTATTAAACTCAGAGAACTTATACAAAGTATTGTATGTTGTTCGATATCCATTAGGACAAAGGGTTGTTACTCGTACTATATTTCGTTTACTTATGACTTCTCTGGTTTTTGACATGTATTTCGTTGAAATACAAGGTCCAGAATTTGAGAAGTTACTGGTTTAAGAATAAAATAGAGAACCATACGTTAGAAGTATCAGGATTTTTTGAGATGATCGAAGATATAGATACTTATACTAGGTATTCCATCGAAAGTAATATATTTGAGAACTTGCTTCTCTCTCAGGTTACTCATCCGTGGGTGTGCTCCTTGATGAGTAATGCCACATGGCCTTTTTCCATTTAATCGATATGCACTGGAAACAGCTGCATAATTTTGAATCTGGTTCCAATTAAATTAGTGTCTTTGTTTCTATATTGGATATATAATGGTTTCATATCTTAACGATGTTAAGGTATATGGAGTTGTTCGGCTTATACTTAAAACCAGAATCCGGATAAACTCAATGCACGTTTCAGTAATGGTAGTTTGTGGGTTATCCCTGGCTTTGACGAGGGTCAACTTTTTACCATTTGCAGGATCAATAGTTATTTTGTTCTTGACTCGCTACCATTTTAGTAAAATGAATTTTTTTCATAAAACATTAGTGGGAGTATGGTAGAACTGGAAATGATTCCAGAACCATAAACGATTGCTGAATATTTAGTAGAATCTAAGAATTCAATTGGATTCGACAATTCATTATCCACTCCACAGATTTAGTGGGTAATCTCAGCCATCTGAAAGGTACTTTAGTTTTCTCAAAGACGGTGACATGGAGGTTTTGATGAACTAAGCTTATCACCACCGCTGTCCTTGACTATGAGATCTAGAAGGTGGATGACTATAATATCATTCTAAATTGAATTTAGAAGTGTACGTGTATGTGGCTCTGCAAGAGAGTTGTTGTAGTCAGTGGGAGTGGCAGAAGCATGGTGGGTAAGGTGCTTATCTCTATTTATAGAATAATGCAAGGAGAGCGGAGATGGGTCATCTATTCTTGATGTGACAGTCATAGTGATTGACTTCATCAAAAATTACAGATAGACCTGGTAAGAAGGTTGAGTAGGGAGTACTGTCCTGATTTTTGGATGAAATACTCCTGATAGGACGTGTTATTCCTATACTACGATTGGTTAAACTGTGGTTGTCACAGATGTTTCTTCACAGAGAATCTGGATAAACTATCAGATATTCAGAAGACTAAATCTATGGTTTTAGATCTGAGTGGTAGTATGTTGGACAGTGATCTACGCAGATACTAAGGTAGGCATGGTGCAGGATACTGATTAAATTCAGTGGAAGATACGGTCTAAGAAGATTGTTGGATTTGGAGTTCATTTATGAACTTGGTCCCATCAGATATCCAGACAAGTTCTAAGACATGTATCACTCAATTCGGGAGATAGTCGTTCTCCGCGAAGTTGAGATATAGATAGATAAAGATAGAAATATTGGAGTGGATCCACTCACTGAGGCTATTTCTTGAATGCGAATGTCTCGCAAATATAATTTGCGAAACTGATTAGTAAAGAAGTTGGGTGTTCGGCATCACACGGGCTGTGAGTATTCGACACCGTAATAATTAGCCTTAAGTGCAAGTAGGAGATTGTTGGCTATAGTGCCCTCGAGGCAATTATTGTAATCGCAGACAGGCGATTATGATGATTGAGGGAGGACCTACACAGGTAGAACAGTCTTACTCAAGATGATAGTATACTATCTGGTTTGACTTTATCATCATGTACATATGTTATGTGGTATTACGGATCACCATTACATGTTGATAGAGCTCATAGGATTCTTGCTTGATTTCCAGGATTATGATGACGATCATACAAGTGAGGCCGGGCAGTCTATAAGCAAATCCTTAAATGTCCCCAGTCATGGGAATATTGAGGCCGGGCATCGATATTCTAGAGTAGACTAGTATATGCGTTTCTTAACTCCGATGAGGGGAGTTGGCCGGTCTCACAGCCATTGGTGTTAGTCACCAAAGATTGTATACATATGCTCATTGGGTTATGAGTTACACTGGACGGACTCGCCGGGAACATGTTAGATGGTATTATACCTATTGTCAGGTAGCAGTTCTTTGGTGACATGAGTACAGGTTAGTCTGATGACCTGAGATCTTCATTTGTCTTGTGTGACATCCCACTGTGCTTTGATTACTACCCTACCACGTCTCTACTGAGTCGTGCAAACAGGTTTTAGTTGGGTATAGTCTCGAGCCACATGGAGGCAGTGAGCGGATCGTCAGGGATTCATCTTTCCCGGTATTAAGGGTAGATATCGCGCAGTGTACGGGTGGCCATCACCAGAAATCCTTGGCCAAGGTGGACGAGATTTACTAATTTGGATTAGTAGTTTCTCTGTAGGTGATAGGCTTCACACCGACATAACTTATCGCGTTATTAGGGGCATGACTTTATCCACCCTTTTGACCCAATATGCGATACTCTTAGATGAACAGAACGGACTGTACGGAGACTATCGCTTTCAGGCTCAGTAGGGATACGGACGAGTTTACTTATTGATCTTTCTTTCGTTCAATACCTGGGTAGCCGTTACATACAGCTAGTACCGCTGACGTGCTTGTGGTTAAACCCACTATCAACATATTGTTGAGTCTTTAGAGTCCCACACAGAGGGTTTCCCAGCTCAGGCGAAATGATATAGTGTACGTATTTTGATACGCACTTAGATTCGATTAAATACATATTTTTGTACACGTACGTTTAATCGGATATTTTTTAATACTAGCTGGTTTGAAAGATTGCCAGATTATCACATTTGGATGGAATGTGAGCTAGTATTATATATATTTCATTTGGTATCTCTCTTTTTGGTATTTGTATTTTGTCAGAATATAGTATTTATACGAATATGAGTATTTGTATAAATACGGGTATTTGTGTCTTGATATAAATATGGGTGTTTGTATTTTAATACAAATATTCTTAATACAAATACGGTTATTCGTATTTTATATGAATACGGTATTCGTATTTTGATACGAATATTGGTGTATGCATTTGTAGCATATGGTGTATTAGTGTGTGTGTGTGTGTGTGTATATATGTATGTGTATGTATGTATGCATGTATGTATATGTGTACATATGACATGGCTTGTTCTTTTCTTCTCGTTCTTTTTTGTGTTGAGTGGAAGTGTGTAGACTTGTGACTCACACTAGTGAGTCATATTTCCACCCACTTCACACTTAAATGAAAGAAAGAGAAAAGAAAATGTGATGAGAATTTTAGTTGCCATGCTTGCTTCATCTTCACCCTTTGCTTCTTCTTCTTCTCTTGAGATTTTAGAAGTTGAGAAAGGAAAAAGAAAAAGAGAAAAAACATAAAAATTAGCCACTTCTATATCCTAGCGATCAATTCTTAGCAAGTCTTGTTCACTAGTTGCTTCACTTTGTGTTTTAGTGTGAAGCTAGAGCCTAGCTTAGGTTCCTTCAGGTGGATCATCTTCGATGAAGAAGACCGACTCCTAAACTCGTTCTCGAAGACCTAAGAGCATAAGAAGTGGATTTGAAAACGAAGGACACGACTACAAATGTTGTAATTACTAACCGAATAGCTAAACTCATTCTTGTTAGCTAGTTTAGTGTTTGGATTCGATTTTAGGTCATAGTAGATCATGCTCTTGATTTGAAAATTTTCGCTTTGTTTTCCGCATTGGCCTCTAGTTTGCGGCATGAGTACGAGCACCTACTAACAGATACATAATTGTAGTGTGTATAAGATACATATGGAAATTGAGATGAGAACAAAACAATTTCTTTTTTATTTATTAAAGAAAATGAGTCATGAAAAAGAGAAGTGTGTATATTTTTGTACACTTCTTATGCCTTATCTTTTTGGATAAAGATGGCTACTTCTTTTGTTCTCATCTTCATTCTCACTCTCACTTTCTCTTTCTTGAGTTTTCATTCAGGGAGGAAAAAAAGAAAAAGAGAAGAAAATTAGTGAGCAAACCATTCTACATCTTCTTTCTTCACTTCTTTAGTAAATTAGTGTTAGAACGTTGTTTAACGTGAAAAATTCAGAAAATAATAATAAACATGCATTTAAATATTTATTTCAATTTACAGGGAAAAGATCACCAAACATGGGATCGGGACTACAGGGGTTAATAAAACAGTTTTCAAAGTTCTCTAACTCCTTCTCGGCCCTCTCTACTATATCGTAACGACGGTTCTCACAAAGAGTCCATCCTCACCTGTCAGCATCGCGCTTGTCAGCAAAGGAAGGCATGACAGCTCGCCGAGCTCGTATTTGACTCAGCATGTGAATCGAGCGGTCACTTAGAGGATTCGTAATCAAGCATGCCTTATGAACGCAGTCGATCTTGTCCTCCGCTACATCAAGCATCGCTAGAGTCATCTCTGCTGAATGAGAAAGAATATCGTCGAGGATGGCCAGGAAGATCATTCGAAACCAAATAGAGCTGGCGGGAAGAGAGATCCCCTACGAGCCATGAGCTCGTGCATCACCGTGTCGCACTGAGTGTCCATAAGAACGAGATTCGCTAGACGTGCAGCGAAACGAGGAATGGTCTCCCCAATGGGTATTGCTGTCGAGGAGTGTGCGAGCGATTGCAAGCCATTGTTCTTTCTCTATGAAAATGGTTCTTTCTTTATGAAATTGAAGGAGAAGATGAACGTTTCTTTAAATTATAAAGAGGAGCATTCAAGTATTGACACAAAAAATGTTGCACATAATTGTCACGACCCAAATTGGCACGTGATCAGCACTTAGATCATGTGACGTCTAAAGATGTCAGTGCGACCCAAGTAAGCCAAAAACCAAGATCTAAACCTTTTTAAAGAATAAAGAAGGTGAAGTTTTCAAAAATGTACTTAATATGAAACACCATGTTATTATAAGTATTGTTTGCTTTAGAATATATGTCGAGTGTTTTGAAATAGAGTTTGAAAATGTTTTCGTCATTCAAAAATTCAGCAGCACCTCTTTTGTAATTTTTGATAAAAACAAGTACATAACATATATATAACGGCATCCCCACTTAGAAGCTATCTCAACGCTAATCGGCGGAATCAAAACCACACAGTTTATATACGACGCCCAAAAGCGAAGAATCACAAGTAAAATATATGTAAACTGCATTGGCAAACTAACTCGTCGACTCTATTTGAGTCCAACCCAAAAATATATACATAAAATCACCACTCACTCTAAGTCAAATACTACAGGTGGTCTGATGGAGTGACACTAGATACAAGATACAATAACAACAAAAGAGGTGGTTACTATGCGTGTAACCCACTTAACAAAATATGCAATGAACCCCAAGGTATATCCACGACGCTGCTATGCGTCCATGCGGTCTGTCCTGTAAGGAGCTAAGACACAACGGGGGTGAGTTGCCAACTCAGTAAATAGAAATATACATCACAAGATATAGTATGACATGTGTAATAATGAATGCAAGTACTATATGAATGAAATCGCATAAGAATCCATCTTCATCAAATCCTCATCAAACTCGTGTTCATCATCGACACAAAATCTAGATATTGTAGGTACCGTCTAACCGATCGACCCTCTCCTGATATCCACTCAGCCATGGTCGTAATCTTCCGGATATCCGTCGCACCCCAATGTCACCTTCGGTATCGATCATCCTCGCTAGGCTCCCCGTATCTCTCTACGGTCTTCCTACCCCTCGGAGTAGTACTGGGTCCACCATATATTCGTAATCGGTTTACCCCTCCCTCGATTCGAATATCTTATCATGAAAAACCAAAACTCATGGTGGACGCCAAATCATCATATCACGAGAAAACCGCACTTTTAAAAATATAATCCATTTTGTAAAAGTTACTCATGGTTTCTCAAATCTATAGAAATGTCAAATTTATGATATCAATAATGAACAGTTCAGTCTTGCAACAGTAAGCAACTACAACACATGATTATATATGACAATAATATTCAAATATCAAAATCGTAGTACACAATCATTTCGATTAGCATGGATGTCGTTAAAGTACTAATAGCATAGCAGTTTCAAAATGTCATAGCAGTACCAATGATGTATAGTGTAGCATATGTGTATGTATTGTACAACATGGCAATCGTTGGAAATTGTGCTTGTGTTTTATTCAATATATCTATTGTAGCAAGTATGATATACAATAAGGATGGCATGGTACTCAATGTAATGCATATGAAATAAAATATGGTTATATATCGCTAATAGTGTTTAGAAACCGATACGGAGTTTTATAAAGCTTCTAGTAATCGGGAGTGCTATACGCCATTCGCCTGAGTTCCTACTTGTAAATGTCCCCCTACTCACCTAATATCAATACGTACTAGAAGAAGCTCGCGAATGCCTTGCCCTTCCTCACCGTGTCGGATGTCTCCGCGACCGATCCGATACATTTATCCAAGCGTATGAATAAGAATCGAAACGCAACGTTGCTACACTTCTAACGCATAAATGCTAGAACGTATGGTTGACGTATTTTAACATGTGCTATCAATATCAAACTACCTCTGGAAATAACGAAAATCAAAACTCAAGTTTTTAAAAACGTAAAACCTTTAACCTTTATAGGATATGTGTTCCAAATTTTCATAAAAGCAACCTGAGACAAAATTGAATATACACTAGTCTAGTTTATGATGTCTAGGAGCTACTGTAAAAATCCCAGACCCCAATTCAAAACCCCAACCGCAAATTGTGGCCAATCCCATTAAATTTATGGCCAAGGTGGGTCCAAATAGGTATGGGCTTGGGGTGTGGTCTCTAGTTGTTCTCACCATCTCAGAAAATTGTCAAAATATTTTTCAGAGTTCATTAGTTATAGCATATTCTAATTGAGTATCAAAAAACCTACAAAACTTATCTTTTCTGATATCATACCAAACCTTTGAAACTTAAACACATTAAAAAATTGTAAAAGATGAGATTTTACCTATTTAAAGAGATGTTACAGAACTTCTAAGCTCATGGGGTGCAAATTGGATCATCTTGAATTTGATACTAGCTTTAGCTTGAGCTTTTAAGAAAAATCTTCATGAAGAACTCAATTTTTTCCTTGGGCTAGGTGATGAATTAATTTTTTTATGTGATGAAGGTTTGAGAAAGGAGATTCAGTTTAGAATGATTTAGCCACAAGAATTATGAGGGAAAGTGAAGGAGGAGGTGTGTAGGGTGAGTATGAGGTGGAGGGATATGAGGGTGTAAAGTGTTGTGATATATGTGTGTGCTCAAATTCCTTATTATATACCATATCCCTCATTTAAGATTTAAAAACCTTTTGCAAATAAAACCCTTTTTTATAAATAGAAACCTTTTTATAAATAATTACCACTACACTTAATTACCATAATCTTTAATAAACTCCTTTTTATCATTATTTAAAATTCTAAAATAACATTTAAAATTTTTCTGAAATGTTACAATAATGTAAGTTGGAACGATTCCCAAGCCCAGATCAAAATAAAGTGTTGGTAAAGAAGAAGATGGCTCAGAAAATCACAAGAAGATGAAACGAAACCCTCCCATGTGTTTAACACGTGAGCGCTTACATGCAAAGTATGTGACTGCCGGCTTCAAGGAGGATTAAATCCTATGATATAGCCCCCACGTGTTGAACACGTAAGCACTCACATGCAAAGTATGTGAGTGCTGAATTCAGATGAAATTAAAATCCATAAAGATCCTTATATGTTAAACACGTGAGCGCCGCCGCCATATATGTGTGTGTGTATGGCAGCACTTATGTGCAAAGCATGTGAGCACATCAATTTGAAGTGCTAGTTTCAGATAGAATTAAATTCTATTTGGGAAATATTTCCCCCTGATCTTTCTAATATTAGAAAGATTTTCTCTGTTAAACAGAGAGCCTTTGGATTCAAAATCCAACGGTGATTATAATATCACTAACTAAATCAGAAAATAAAACTGAACTCTTTGTTAGGAAAATATTTTCGTAATCTTTCTAAAACGAACAGAAAATAGTTTCTATTAAACAAAATTCCTTAGATCTTAGATCCAACAGTGGATATAATTCCCCGAGTGATCTTCGAGATCAATCGGGATCTCTCAATGACAGATTCTCTCGAACTAATTGATATCTTTTCCCTCTTCTATATAAAGGACCCGAGACTTCAAGTTTTAAAGAGAGAATACCCTCCATAAACTTCAAGATATACAAGAATCCCCCTAAGCTTTCGCGAGAGAAAAGATTTCTCTTTAAGCCTCCACTAAAAAAAACAACAGAGAGTAAAACTTCCGTGCCAGTCCGTATTCAATAGCCTGGCACCCCATGCTCATGCTCATACTCCGGTACAGCAAGGATATCATTCTTTCAGCGACTGGCCCATGCTCCAATCTCAAAGCCATGCAGAGGGCAAGATGTCCCAGCTTCAAAAGAACACTGGGGGAAGGATATTCCGGCCTAGAAGCTATGTAGGGGGTAAGTCCATGAAGCCCCTGAGATTGAAGAAACCCTAACTTCAAGACATTCTCGACATTGATACTGGCGCCGAGTGAGACAGGCTGGGGGCAGCTCGCTATCTAGGCTAAACTCGCCAGCAATCCAAGTCCTATATTGAAGAAAAGAGGCCGTTGTTCCAACCGGGAACAGTTTTGAGGCGCTGAACATGGTGAAGCGCAACTCTCCAAGCCCTATATTGAAGAAAACTCTACCTCCCGCCGAGAGGAGTGATGAGCCAAAATTGGTTCAATCGGCGAAAATACTTTCCTCAACCATTCATAAGGTCTGGAAGGAGGTGCAGGGGTCAGTGATCAATAGATATTACTCTCCCCGGCCAAAAAAGTTGAAGAGCCATCATATACGCTCTTCCTGTCAAATGAAGGAGGCTCCTGCTATGATAGTCCCTCCGAAACCGGCCTCTCAAAAGAGAGAAAGATTAGAAAAGATGCAAAGGTCCGAGGCATATTCCAAGGTTCCGCACTCCAAACGATCCAAGACTGAAAGATTGGTAGTTCACACCGTCTACATGGTGAACTCCAAAGACGAAAGTAAAACTTCCGTCTCCTACAGGATAATCACACTGTCTGTAACAAGAGATCCCCAGAAGCTGCAGGTGTTGATAGCTCAGGCGGCCGAGATCATGAGTCTTCCGTCCGATGCAAACCTATATGGATCTTCCGAGGAATGAGCGGATCAGGAGTCTGATACGGACTACCTGAGGTGGATACTCTAGAAGAAGGATGAGAAAGCTGCAGAAATGGAAACCCGAATGGACAAGATAGCTCATTTGTTCCAAAGTATGCTCGGGATGATGGCTCACCCCGAACCACCAGTAGATGAACCGCCGATGGTCGTCGTCGAAGACAAAGGAGATACCTCCAGTCCCCTCCAGGCTTTGTCAACAGTAAAGGAGGAAGTCATATCCAAATCACAACTAGATGAATGCATCGCTCAGCGGTTCAAGGTTCACTTAGTCAGTGAAGCTGCTGGCAAGTTAATAAAGACTGGCCGACCTTACCCGGCGTACTACGATCAGATACAGTACCCGCCAGGATACACAATTCCAACGTTCCCTATATATAAAGGGACCGGAAATCCAAAGCAGCATATTACCCAGTTCAGATCCAAATGCGGCAATACTGGGAGTAATGATATATTTCTTCTGCGACAGTTCATTAGCAGTCTAACGGACGTAGCATTCGAATGGTATTCAGAGATTCCCAACGACTCAATCAAAACTTTTGAGGAGATGAAGTTCCTTTTCTGCCAGAGATTTGATAGTGCGAGCGAGCGCACTATCGTGACCGCCTTGGTCAATGAGAGGCACCGGTCAAACGAGACATGGGTCCAATGCGAAATGAGATAGAGGAACTTTTGGTCCAAATTTGAACAAAGGATAGCTGAAGCTCCGGCCATAAACATGTTCATGAGCACTCTCGACAAGAAGACACAAGTGTTCCCATATCTGGCCCTTCTCAGCCCAACGACTTTCCAAGAGCTCATCGACAAGTTGGCTCACCTGGATGCAATGAACCAGGGACCTTCCTTTTCAAATGGAGATTCGCGGAACTTCAAAGGTAAAAGTAAGGCAGCGTTTTTCGCTAACACGCAATAGCGTCCGAATGGTCTTAAAGCGCCTGGTCGTCAAATGACAACCACATGAGACCCACTCTTGAAGAAAGAATAGGACGGGAATACTCCTTCCCTTATGATAAAACGAGGAAGTTATTCGACCTCGCAATAAAGAGCAGCTTTCTGACATTGCCTAAGCCACGGCGATCGGCCCAAGCCTCTGACATTAATAGCCCAACCTATTGCCCATACCATCGGGTGGTAAGTCATCCGATCGAGTATTATTATGTATTCAAGAACTGGGTCGTGGACCAGTATAAACACGGCAAGTTCATACTCTCCAATAAATAGAAGGTGAACTCTCATCAGAGGCACTTCTCTAAAGGGAACAACGCGCAGGAGGTATCCTATTCAGTCGTTGAAGAGACCCCATAGGAAGTAATATTGTCTTCAAGAATGAAAAGAATGCTAAAGGATCTCCAGGCATGCCCTGAGATCAGATGGAAGAGTCCGCTTGAACCGAAGATCATACGAGGGATGTTGAAGCCGCGTCCCACTCTGAAGATGGTTAATAAAGGAAAAAGCCCCGAAGTCAAGAAGTCTTCCAAAAAGAAAAATAAGAATAAGGCAAAGAAGCCCGTACAACCAACCGAGTACCTCGACAGCCGTACAAGAATCTAGAAGTACATAGACGCACTCAAAGAATATATATCAGAAAGCGCGTTCGCCTGTTACTTTTGATGAGTTTATCAAGCCCATCCTAAAAAATAACAGACAGGACGAGGACGATGACTTGGAGGAGGGAACGGAAGGCCATGTTGAAAGCTACCGCATGGTCTCCCACTTCTCCATCTATGAAGATAGGGCTCCACCTGCATCCGAGAGTGACTCCAACGAGCAGAGGGTAGAATCGGTACCTGAAGCCCCAAGTTCGCCACAACAAGCCCCTGTTGAGAAGCTCCTATGGGATGTCTTCCAAAGAAGCCGGGAATTTCAATGGCGTGAACGGGCTATCTGCGAGAAAGCCAGGCAGCAACGCGTGGAAAGGGAAGCCGCGGAAGAAACGAGTTATGTAACTCCCAAATCAAAGCAGAACTTGCAACTGAAGCAGAAAATACTACTGAAAAATGGCAAGGCCGAAAACATTTCGCTAAGGCCTTATCCAAAGGGATAAAGCTGCCGCCTTTGAAGATGTACACTCATGGGGTTATGGACTTCGAAGTTAGAGAAGAACATCTAAAATATTGCCTTTACCATTGGAGGGTCTGTCATCCCATCGATGAATGCAAGGCATTCAGGAAATGGTGGAGAAAATACATTCTCCACAACAAGCATCTGAAAACAAAGAAGCGGATGGCCAAGGATCACCCGCCTAAATGTGATAGTCTTGAAGCCAACAACCAAACGAGGGTGATCACAGAAATCTGCCATATGATCAAGGCTAAAACTTCAGAAGGAGGAAGTTCGGTAGTACCGACGTTTAGAAGTGATTCAGAAGATGAACCTCCCGTTGACCTCCCCTATATAAGATTCTAATCAGGAGATGAAGGAAAGGCGGAGGACTACGGCAATAACCATCTCTGGAACCGCACTCTCCCCGAGAAGAATCTTGGGCTTACAAATAATGATCCGACGAACCGAGACAAGGTAAAGGGAAAATGCCCAAAGAGTTTGCCCTTGGTGAAAAAGTGGCCAAAGAACATGCTGTCAAGGATCTTCCCAAGAAGAATAAGATGGACTACAATGTGTTAGCCCACTTGAAGAAGTTACTTTCACATTTGAGCATATACGATGCTCAGCTTTTGTCAAAAGAACTGTGAGAGTCTTTAAGTAAGGTCCTCGAAGAACCGGACAGCTTCCAAGCATATTTTGCAGAGGAAGCGATGAAAGATAAGATGGAGGAGGAATACACGGCCAACATCTCCTTCAGTGAAGAAGATCTCCTCCTAGAGGACGTTCGAGTATAATCGGCCACTCTACAACGCTGGGTACTGCAATAATCAGAGGATAAATAAAATCCTTGTCGACAACGGTTCCTCAGTCAACCTCCTCAATGTTAAGGTGCTCAAGCAGCTATCCATGGACGTACGATACCTTGGCCGAGAGAAAATCAATATCTCCAGATTGGACTCCCAGTCTTCAAGAATATTGGGGTCCACAGTGTTGACACTCCCTTTGGACAACTAGTCACTGACGACAAATTCCACGTCATTGAAGGCAAGACCTGCTATAAAGGTTTGCTGGGTTGACCTAGGCTACACTAATATGGTGTCATCCCTTCTATACAATATCAGTGTATGAAGTATTTTAAGGATGGCCAGGAACACACAATCACAGGGGAGCTCAATCCGTTCTCGGTAAACGAGATACGGAAATATGAAGATGCGAAGTACTTCTAGTTGGACTATGAAGACACAAAGAAGTGAAGCAATCCCAAGGACAAACAAGTTCAGACGGCGACATCCCTATCTTTGGAAGCGATTCCGAGAAAGAAATAGTACTCATGGGTCAGCTTCCTAAGGAAACCGATAAACCAAGCTTATCAGATCCTATTCCGATCTTCAGCAGCGACTTAGAGGAAGAAACTAATACGGTTTTCTCCGTTCATCCGTGTTTATCGCCGAAAACTGGACTGAGATGTTGAAACGTCTAGCCTGAATTTGGGGGCAGATGCTATTTGGACATATCCATCCACCTCTCTGAAGATACCAAGTTGATTTATGACACCGTATATTGAAGGTTTAGATAGATGCGACCGATATATCAGACTTCATCAGATTCCCCCTCATTTGTGAGGGGTTTTTGATTGTGGGGAAGCTCTTCCTGCAGGCACAAACCCCTATAGTTAATTACGTTATCGTGTCGCGATAAAAATTTTCTCTTGCTCCGGTAGGTCACTTCGTGTCGTGTTGTGTTTTGGTTGCCCGTGGATTGTATATGGAGACTAGTTTATGTCATCGCCCGTAGGGCGCGGATTAGTCCAAATTCGTATATATTAGATTTAAGTTTGAACTTAGGTTGTATATTCCGTCAGTTCAAGAGATATTTTATTTTATTTAAGGACCGTTAATCTAGTTTTAGATTAAGATCAACTTAAATATATATGAGCATATGGGCTCAATTTATTTTAACTAAGTATACGT